>CM066031.1:976466217-977066217 GCA_033557465.1 Ichthyophis bannanicus
GTTATGAGCCAGGAACTCCCAACCGGCAGCCTTTTGAGGTAGACGGCTGACATTTTGAATGTGCCCCTAAGAGACCGGTGTCAAGAAAGTGAGGTATGTTGGAAGAGATGGACCCCCAGTGTAGATCCAGTACGGATCTTGATTGGAAGGCTGTACATCAAACGGCTGTACTACTTACTGGCCAGGATACCAGGAGAGAAAACCTACACAGCAGCAGGGAACTGCTCAGGTACTGAAACTTTGAATCTATTGCGCGCCTTAGCTGCTTCATGCTGGAAGACACGCAGGAAACAAATATTATCCTGAGAGTGCCGGCTCTAACTTAGGAACTTCCTCTTAGCCAGAACCATGATAATTGGATTCCGCATGATATTTGAGGAAGAAGTAGATATCTCTCAAATGCAATAATAAACAATCAGTTGGAATAACCATGCGAGCTGCTCCCTGCTCTCAGTTGCGTGCGTGTTTTAAAGTAGTTTCCTCGACTAATTACAACAACCACCAAAAGGAACTGTAACTTGTTCTTTTATCTACCCAGAAAAATCTCTGCAAGAAAAGCTTTAGGGTAGGATTTGAGCACCACGTCAGAGAGAGTGAACGTTTGCCGCTGGCTAATTATTTTGTAATTGAGCCAGGCACAAGTGCAAGTGAGCTCTAGAAGGAAACTTCTTCCTTGTGTGTGTGAAATAGAAGAAAGTTATCCTTGATAAAGACCAGTTTTTCTACTTTTGGGTTTGTTTTTGGCTTTTTTGAGGCACTTGCTAAGAAGGTCCATTAGCCCCCCAACAGGGGGGGGGGGGCCCATCAAAAAGACCTTTTCTGTTTTCCCATCAAGGTCTTTGATTGATTTATTGCTTAAGAAGTTCCGTTACCTTATTAACATGTTTTTGTTTTTTCCTGAGTACAATACTTGAAAGCAAGTGTCCCTTTTGTGTTACCAAGTAAATCTGTGTGGGAGAATTAACCCCATTAATAAAATCTTTTTTTCTTTTGCTTACACTCGAGCATCAGCAACTCATTATTTTTGTGAACGGCTGATTCTGGTAATGAATGAACTACAAACCCCCACACTCCTTTGCAAGTCAGAATAATAATTTTGCCTTTGCCAAGACTGTGGGACATCCCAAAATCACAGCCCAGCAACCCACCCGTTGTACAACCTTTAAATACCACTTCAGTCACGGGGTAACATCCCTACATCTTCCTCAGTAAAGACCAAAGCAAAGAATTCCATTCAGTCTCTCCGCTATCGCCTTGTCGCCTCTTAGTGTCTCCTTTAAAACAACCCCTTGTAATCATCTAATGGATCAACTGACCTCTCTCACAGGTTTTTTGCTACGAATGTACTTGAAAAGGTCTTTACCTTCGCCTTTTTGCTTCCGCAGCAAGCTTCTGTCTCAAATTCTCCCTTTGCCCTGCCTTATCAATGCCTTGGCATTTGAACTTGCCATTGCTTGTGCTGTTTTCCCAGGTTTCGTCGTCGTTTTGGCCTCTTTTGGTTTTAACTTTTTTTCCATTTCCTGAATAGATGCGTTTTTTGGGCAACAGCAACACCTCTCTGACCTTCACCTTTAAACCATGCTGGCAGTTTTTTGGACTTTTCCTTCCACTTTTCCTAAAGCATGGAATACAAAGCCCCTGGTTCCTGGGGCTTCCAAGATAGTATTTTTTCAGGACAACAGCCAAGCCTGATGTACGTCTTTAACCTTTGCAACTGCTCCTTTTAGTTTTTTCTTAACTGTTTTTCCTTCCTCATTTTATCCCTAGTCTCTCTTCCTTTCGAAAATTTAAAAGGTAGTACTGTGGATTTTCCTTACTATCCCTCCTCCACCCCTAATTAAATCAACGGCATCATGCTATGAATCACTATTGCCAAGTGGCCCCAATACAACCTTATCTCTTGCACTAGATCTGGTGTTTCCACTAAGGACTAGGTCTAAATATGGCCTTCCCCTCTGGTCTTTCATGAACCAGCTAGCTGCTGCTCCAAGAAGCAGTCATTTATTTCATCTAGGAACTTTATCTCCCTACATGTCCTGGACGTTACACTGACCCAGGTCGATACCGGGGTTAGTTGAAATAGGTCATTATTATTCTGGCGCTGTAACTTTGTTAGCTTCCTTGATTTCTTTGAACATTTCATCATCATCCATTTGGTCATTCTGGCCAGGCGGTCGATAGTACACCCCCACTGCCATCGCCTTCCCCCTTTTACATGGAATTTCAATCCATATAGATTCTATAGCAGATTTTGTTTCCTGCAAAACTTTAATCCTTTCTGACTCAATGCCCTCTCTAACATAGAGAGCAACCCCTCCACCAATTTGATCAGCTCTATCATTACGAGATAGTTTGTACCCAGGTATCACAGTGTCCCACTGGTTGTCCTCCTTCCACCATGTCTCGGAGATTCCAATCATATCTAACCTGCCATTTAGTGCTATATATTCTAACTCTCCCATCCTATTTTTTAGACTTCTAGCATTTGCATACAAGCATTTTAGAGAATGTATTCTATTCATATTAATTTGGCTATTGTTAGACATGGGTAATTTGGGATCTTTAAGCTCTGTCTGCTCCATACTTGAGGGCATTTCGGCTAGTTTACTCTTTTGTGGAACCTCTCTGCTTTTGGTAGTATCCTTCAAAGATACATTCTTCCGAACCATCCGCTCTTGGGCGACTGTCGGCTTTCCCCTAATATCTAGTTTAAAAGCTGCTCTATCTCCTTTTTAAAGGTTAATGCCAGCAGCCTGGTTCCATCCCGGTTAAGGTGAAGCCCATCCCTTCGGAAGAGCCCCTCCTTTCCCCAGAATGTTCCCCAGTTCCTAACAAATCCAAAACCCTCATCTCTGCTTCAATAAATTGGTAATCTATAAAGTGCAACCTGCCTCTTCCATTTTTGTCCTCTATGGGACCTTCTTGCTCCACCGCTGTACATGAGGGAGGAAATTCAGTGTCGGTGGCTAGTGCTGCTAATGCAATTAGCTGCCATTGAATATCCGGGTTCACTGGACTGCCACAAGACTAACCAGACAGCGGCAATACTGAGCCACTGCCTAGTTAGCTAATGTGGTGAAAGCTAGGCCAGGGTTACCTGCGCCTCACATTTGCTGCATATCACTAACTGGGCAGTGGTAGTTAGCAATAGGTGCTGCCTCTGCTCCACCCCAGAATGCCTCAATGTTAACCGCTTAGTATCAAGACATGTAGCGGCAGCACCTGAGGATATTCAGCAGCACTAAATGTGTTAGTGCCACTGAACATTCACAGAGCAGTATTTAAACGGTTTTGCAGGTCTGCAAACCATATAAATGTCTTGGAATATCCTCCTTTGAGTGACTGAGCTAGTTGCACCTGATGGTCCTCGTTGGTAGTAATAGTAGTAAGCGTAGTTTACTCACCTGTAACAGGTATTCTCCGGGGACAGCAGGAATCAGTCTTCATATGGGTGATGCCGGAACCGACGGAACCCTCGCGGAAGCATATCCCCAGCTTTCAAAGAAAGCCTTTGTGAGATGCCACCACAAATGTGTGATCCCTTTCCTGCCCATCAGATGACATTGCTAAAAGAGGGCAAAAATAAAACACGGTAAAGGAGCAACTCCAAGGGGAAGAGGGAGGGTTGTGAGGACTGATTCCTGCTGTCCTCAGAGAACACCTGTTACAGGTGAATAACTACGCTTTCTCTGGGAACAAGCAGGAAGTCAGTGCTCACATATGGGACTCCCCAGCTATAGGCTACCAAAAGTCCATAGCTAAAACAGGGCTCCCTCAAGGGGAGCCACAAGCAGCAGCAATTGAGTCTGTGTACCCAGACCACAGTAGGACCCTTGTGTCCGAAGAAACAAGCACTCCGGTAGCCTGAACTCAGAAGGGTCGGAGGGTAGGAGTTGCCTAAACCCCAAAAAGGTTACAGAGCACAGCCTGGCCGAAAGCACTGTCCCATTGGGACTCTCTTTCCAGGCAGTAATTGGCTGCGAAGGTATAGACTGAAGACCAGGTGGCGGCCTGGCAGATGTCCACCAACGGGACAAAGCGCAAGTTTGCCACTGAAGCCGCCATGGCCCTGACACGGTGCGCCGTGACGCGGCCTTCCAGCGGGAGCCTCGCCTGCTCATAAGCAAGTGCGATACAGTCCATCACCCATGTGGACAGCATACACTTGGTCACTGCCTTCCCAAGCCTACTGGGGTCGTAGGAGATGAAAAGCTGAGCAGCTTTGTGGTGGCCCTAAGTTCGTTGGATATAGTAGGACAAAGCCCTCTTACAGTCCAAGATGCGAAGGACCGTCTCCGCCCGAATGGAGTGAGGTCTTGGAAAGAAGGTAGGGAGCACCACTTCCTGGTTAAGATAGAAGAGTGACACTACCTTCGGCAGGAATTTGGGGTGCGTGCAAAGCACCACTCTGTTCTTGTAGAACCTGGTATAGGGCACCTCCGCCAAAGGGCCTGAAGCTCGCTAACTCTGCTAGCGGAGATAAGCATGACCAGGAAAACCACCTTCCAAGAGAGGTAGCGAAAGTGGCAGGTAGCCAGAGGTTCGAAGGGCAGACGAGAGTGCTGCCCCAACTCCAAGTTGAGGTCCCATTTGATTGCCAGAGGGTGAACCAGGGGCTTTGATAAGAGCAGGCCCCGAAGAAAATGGATTACCAATGGATGAACAGAGAGGGGCTTACCATTCACTGGATGGCAGTGCACCGCCAAGGCACTGAGGTGCACCTGGACAGAGTTTGACTTGAGCTCAGACTGAGAGAGGTGGAGAAAGTACTGTAACACCAGAGCAACAAGACAGGAGAAAGGATCAGCCCTGTGACTGGTGCACCAAACAGAGAACTGCTCCACTTGAGGGCATAAGCCTTCCTAGTAGAGGTCTTTTGAGAGGCCAGCGGATGTCCTCCACCTCAACCGGAAGGTTGAAGGGGGCCAGAGTCACCCTCTCAGCAGCCATGCTGTCAGCAACAGGGACCCCGGATCAGGGTGCAGGAGAGAGCCCACCTCCTGAGAAAGGAGCCCTGGGGCAGTTCCCAAGGGGATGGGGGTGTCCACCATCAACTTAGAAGCAGCGGGAACCACGGCTGCCTGGGCCACCGAGGAGCTATCAGGATGAGAGAGGCCCTGTTGCAGAGGGATCTGAACAAGGTTTTGGTGATCAGCATCATAGGAGGGAAGGCGTACATGAGGCCTTCCGACCATGAGACCAGGAACGGGTCTGATGCCACCCTGGAGGGGTGGGCCTGCCGGGTGCAGAATCGGGGCAACTGAAAGTTGTCCAGGCTGGCAAACAGGTCCAACACGGGTTCTCCCCAGAGCTGGAAAAGCCAACTGGCTACCCTGGGGTCCAGCTGCCACTCGTGTGGATGGAGAACTCTGCTGAGCCTGTTGGCCAGCTGGTTGTCCTGACCGCACAGGTACACTGCACGCAGGAGGATACCCTGTCGGATTGCGTACGAGCAGAGGGCTACAGCCTCCTGACAAAGGGTACAAGACCCCATGCCCTCTTGTTTGCTCACGTAGAACATTGCCACCTGGTTGTCCATCTCAATCAGAACCGGCAGGTGGTGACGGAAGACCTTCAGGGCTAGGTGTATGGCTTGGAGCTCCAGGAGATTGATCTTCTGGGTGCTCTCGTCTGGTGACCAGTGGCCCTGAGTGCGGAAATCTCTGCAGTGGGCTCCCCAGCGAGCAGGGAGGCATCCGTGGTGAGGACCCTGGAGGCGTTTGGGGCCTGAAAAGGCATGCCTGCCTCAAGATGCTGGGGAGACTGCCACCAGACCAGAGAATCTGCCAACTGGCGGGTCATGGAAACCCTGTCCCGTAAGTGGCTGGTGGCCCAAGATCACTGGTCCCGAAGACACCACTGTGCCGCCCTCATATGGAGGCGAGCGTCTGGGGTGATGTGGACTGTGGAGGCCATGTGCCCGAGGAGGCGCAGGAGAAGCTAAGCGGGCACCGAGTGACGGCACCTTACATCCTAAGCCAGAGCCCCAAGATGATCGGTTCGGTCCCTGGGCAAGAAAGCCTTTGACTGGAGAGTGTCGATCTTTGCCCCAATGAACTCCAGACACTGTGTCGGAAGGAGGTGAGACTTGGGATAGTTTATGACAAACCCCGAGTGCTGTAGGAGCTGGATGGTGCATGTGGTGGCCTGCTGCACCTCTGAGGTCGTGCTTCCCTTTATGAGCCAGTCGTCCATGTAGAGAAAGACCCCCTGGAGCCGGAGGAAGGCGGCCATGACCGCCAGGCATTTTGTGAAAACTCTTGGGGCAGAGGCCAGGCCGAAGAGGAGCACCCTGTACTGAAAATGCCTGCCCCCCCCACTACGAACCGCAGATACTGCCTGTGGTTGAGGTGGATAAGGATGCGGGTATAAGCATCCTTCAGGTCTAAGGAGCATAGCCAGTCTCCTTGCTGGAGATATGGCAGCAATGTTCCAAGGGAGAGCATCTTGAACTTCCCCCTCACCAGGAATTTGTTGAGATTGCTCAGGTCGAGGATGGGCCTTAGGCCCCCTGTCCTTTTTGGCACGAGGAAGTACCTGGAGTAGAACCCCTTGCCCTTGAGATGGTGGGGTACCTGGAGTAGAACCCCTTGCTCTTGAGATGGTGGGGCACCGGTTCCACCACTTGGTCCTTGAGAAGACCTGTCAACTCCTTCAGAAGAAGGTCCCAGTGGAGGGGAGACTTGAGGGGCTCCCCTGGGAAAAAAGGGGGAGGTGTCTGAGACAGGTGGTAACCCTCCCTGACCACCTGAAGTGTCCAAGAATTGGTGGTGATGGACATCCTTCTCTGGGCAGAGATGGCCAGACATCCCTCTGTGGGCTGCTGATGTCCTTGGAGTAGAGAGGCTATGCTCAAGGAGTCAAAAGCTCCTCTCTGGCTGGGCCGGGGCTGGAGCTGGTGCCTGGGGTTTTGGAGCCTTTTGCTTATGCGGGCCATGCCCATGTCCCATGGCCTGCTGACCCTGTTGGGGAGCCGGGGAGGCCTGATAAGGTGGGTAGTTTCGGTAAGCAGCTCCCTTCCTCGGGTAAAAGGACTTTTTACCCGAGCCCTTCTGTCGGGGAGGGGCAGCGGTCTTCTTAGAGAGCCTGGTCCTCATCATGAACTCGGTCTCCAGCTTGGCAGCTTTGTCGCACTTGGGTTTTCCAAAGAGGTTCTCTCCTTGGCAGTGGACATTGACCAGTTTGTCCTGAACCCACTGCTCGAGGTTGGACAACTGAAGCCAAGCTTGGCGGCATGCACCGATGCCCACTATGGCTACCCGGGCCGTCGACTCAGACCCGTCATAGGCTGCTTGAGACATGAATTTGGAGCACTCACGGACTGCCTTGGCCAGGTTCTTGAACTGCTGCAAAGGTTCCTCGGAGAGACCAGCTGAGAACCCGGTGAGTTCTTTCGCCAGGTCTCTCAGGTACATGCCCATGTACAGCTGGTAGGTCTGGATGCAGCAGATGAGCATTGAGCACTGGTAGCATTTTCTGCTGAGGGCATCCAAGGTGCGGGCCTCCCTGCCGGGGGGCACCGAGGAGTGTCTCTTTTGGCTTTTCAGCCAATGCATGGCCGACTCCACCACCATGGAGTTATGCGGCAGCTGTGATTTTTGGAAGCCCGTGCTCCGGTGGACTCGATACATTGAGTCGAGCCGTTTGCTCACCACTGGCACCGAAGCCAGTGTCTCCCACATTCGGAGCATGAGCCGTTCCAGGATGGGACGAATGGTCACCATAAGTGATTCCTTTGGAGGGGCCTCGTACTGGAGGATTTCCAACTCATATGCCCGAGGGTCCTCCTCTGACTCTGTCGGGAATGCCAGGGCCTTAGACATGTCCTTGACAAAGACCAGGAAGCCCATGTTCTCTGGCAGGGACCGTCGCCAAGGCTCCGAGACAGGAGAGTCAGAAGGGATGTCGCGGTGGAGTAGTCTGTCGAGGACTCATAGGAGGGCTATTCCGTGGGCCTCGGGGTCCCCGAAGCACTGCGGCCGGTGCCCGGCAAATTTTCCGGGGATGACTGTGGTCCCATCGAGCGGGACTCAGAGCACGACCTTGGCCGAGGATCGGCTCGGCCTCCGGGGACATCTTGGATGTTGAGGGCCTGGTGGTCGGGACGGATGAAGCGGTCATGCCGGACAACAATGCCCGCTGCTGATCCATGAAGGCAGACAAACTACGCTCCAGAGCTGCCATTCTGGACTCCAGACCAGAAGGCTTCGCAGCCTTCGGCACGAACACCGAGGGACTCGGGCCTGATGCCAGCTCCCCTGAAGGGGAATCCTCGACTAGGATGATGTCTGGGGACCGGTCCACGGTTGGATCCTTTCGGGGGACCTTCACAGGCTGCTTCTTCTCCGATGCCTCGGATAAGTGTCTTGGATTGTTGGACCGGGACCGGGCCCAGGGAGCTCCCGGCCGGTCGGAACCATCCAAGGACGCCGCCTTCGAGGTTTTCTTCTTCTTCCTGGGTTCCCTAGAGGGAGACCCCCCTTTCTGAGGACCCACAACAAGGCTCGGGTTCGGAGATGTCAGGGCCTCAGATGAGGCTCTGGCCTTCGGAAGCATCAGGGACCCGGGGAAAAACGTATTGTGCTGCTGCTGGCGGCTCTTGAAGGCCTTGCTGGACATCCTCTTGCAGAGGCCGCAGGCTATCAGGTCGTGGTCTGGCCCAAGGCAGCGAAGACAGCTGTCATGTGTGTTGGTCAAAGACATGATTTTAGAGCACCGATCACACTTCTCAAAGCCATGGGAGAAAAAAGTACCCCAGTGAGGTCGAAGACTCTCCGGGCTGCCAGCGGGAGAAAAAAGACGCGAAGATGTCAGAAAAGGAAAAATAACGAGACTCCAAAAAATAAACTGAACCCGACGCTGAGGCACTGAGGTCGGTAGGCGGGAAGAGTATTGGTGCAATACCGGAGGCGAGTGTGAAACTCAGAGAAAGAAAAATCAACGTCTGAAGGGCTCCGGGGGAAAAAAGGAGACTGAGCAAGATAGCACCCTTGGGCGGGAAGGGGACCATGCATGCGTGGTGGCATCTCCCAAAGGCTTTCTTTGAAGGCTGGGGAGATGCTTCCGTGAGGGCTCCGTCGGTGCTGACGTCACCCATATATGAGGACTGACTTCTTGCTTGTTCCTGGAGAAATAAGAGGAGCAGAAGCGAGGGGTATCTTGAACAATTTTCAGAAGACTGTTCGTGAGAAACTAGCTAAACTTAAAGTAGAGAAAGCGATGGGATCAGATGGGATACACCCTAGAATACTGAGGGAACTTGGGGACGTTCTAGCAGCTCCTCTAACTGACCTTTTCAATGCCTCGTTGGAGTCGGGAGTGGTGCCAAAGAACTGAAGATAGGCACATGTGGTCCCTTTACACAAAAGCGGAAGTAAGGAAGTGGTTGAAAACTACAGGCCGGTTAGTTTAACTTCGGTGATGAGTAAATTATTGGAAGCGCTGCTGAAAGAGAAAATAGTGAGATTTCTGGAGTCCAGCAGATTACAGGATCCAAGGCAGCATGGATTCACCAGAGGCAGGTCTTGTTAGAAAAATAAGATTGATTTCTTTGACTGTGTGACCAGGGAGTTGAACCGAGGGAGAGTCCTAGATGTCGTGTATTTAGATTTCAGTAAAGTCTTTGACACTGTTCCTCACAGGTGACTTATAAACAAACTGAGCACCTAGGGATGGATCCTAAATCTTATGCTTGGGTTAGAAATTGGTTGAGTGGGAGGTGACAAAGGGTACAGGTAAATGGAGCTCACTCTTAGGAGAAGGAAGTTACCAGTGGTGTGCCCCAGGGATCTGTCCTTGGTCCAATTCTTTTTAACATCTTTGTTAGTGATATAGCGGAAGGGCTGCAGTGTAAGGTTTGCCTCTTTGCGGATGATACCAAAATCTGCAATAGAGTAGACATCCAGGAAAGTATAGATAACATGAAGAGGGATCTAGCTAAGCTTGAAGAACGGTCTAGAATTTGGCAACTGGGATTTAATGTTAAAAAATGCAAGGTCATGCATATGGGCTGCAGCAATCCATGGGAGCAATATAGTATAGGGGGTGAAGTACTTTTGTCCACTAAAGAAGAGCGGGACCTAGGCGTGGTTGTGTCTGATGATCTTAAATTAGCTAAACAGGTAGAAAACGCGACAGCAAAAGCTAGAAGGATGCTTGGGTGCATACGGAGAAGAATGGCTAGCAGAAAAAAGGAGGTGATAGTGCCTCTGTATAAGTCTTTGGTCCACCCTCATTTGGAGTATTGTGTGCAATTCTGGAGACCGCACCTTCAAAGGGATATAAACAGAATGGAGTCAGTACAGAGGGTGGCTAATAAAATGGCTAGTGGTCTTCATTATAAAGCATATGAGGACAGACTTAAGGATCTTAATATGTACACCTTAGAGGAAAGGCGGGATAGAGGTGATTTGATTGAGACTTTTAAATACCTTTGTGGCATAAATGCACAGGGGGAGAGCCTCTTTCGATTGAAAGCAAGTTCTGCTTCGAGGGGACATGGGATGAGGGTGAAAGGGGATAGATTCAGGAGTGATATGTGGAAATATTTCTTTACGGAAAGAGTGGTGGAACTGTGGAATAGTCTCCCAGTGGAGGTGGTAGAGATGAGGACAGTATCTGAATTCAAAAAAGCATGGAACAAACACAGAGGATCTCTAAGGGAAAAAAGGGACTGTTGCAGTTGTTGCTATGGAAGTACAGACTAGATAGGCCATGTGGTCTTTTTCTGTCATCATTTTTCTATGTTTCTATGATTTGTAGCATGATTGGCTGAAGTGCCTTGTGCTAGCTGCTGGTAACCCCTCCTTCACTACCTTCCCCTCCCAGATGGATTCCAGTGTGTCTGGTAGCACCAGTGTACATGACAAAAATGAAGCTAAAAATGGCATTTCAGGAGTTTGGTAGGATTTCTTGAATATGATTTGCCAAGACCTTAGCTAATATTTTTGCATCTAAACTGATCAGCGAGATAGGCCTATAGGAGCCACACACACCCTTATCCTTGCCAAGTTTCAGCAATACCATTATGCCCGCGTCCTACATAGTCTTGGGGATCCCTTCTCCTTCGAGAGCCTTATTGAACACCTGGGTTAGTACTGGCGTAACCTGCTCTTCCATTTTCTTATAGAACTTGGCTGTGAACCCATCCAAGCCCGGGGACTTCCCTATTTTCAGAGTGTATAGCCACCTTTACTTCCTCCTCTGTAATTTCCTCCCCTATTCTTTCCCTGTCCTCTGGCACGACCTGTTTCAAATTACATTCTTGCAAGAAGTCCCTTATCTCCTCCTGCCCCTTTAGTAACTCACTTTTATATAGCTTTCAATAGTATTCTTGGAAGATCTGACTAATTTCCTTTGTGTGGTGTATCATCTTCCCCTTATTGTCCTTAATTTCGTCTATATACGCTGCCTGCCCTTGGGCCTTCAACCTACTTGCCAGAATTTTCCCTGCCTTATTACCTCCTTCAAAATATTTTTGCTTCAGCACATTTAATTTGTAGGCTATTTCTTGTGCTCATAATCTGCTTAATTCTGCTCGAGCCTTTATCAGATTAGCAATAACTCCTGGATCATAATCCCTCTGATGCTGGGCTTCCAAATTTTTTATCTTCCCTAACAACTCTGCTTCTACTTTCCCCTTCTCACGTTTAATTCGCGCTGCCATACTTATTAACTTCCATCTGATCACCGTCTTGAGCCCATCCCACACTGTTTTTAACCGGACCTCCCCCATCTTGTTATAATATAGGTATTCCTGTATAGCCGCCCCTTTTGCTGCCACCTGCCCTTTGTCCTCCAGTAACAAATCGTTTAACTTCCACAATTTTATCCCCTCATCCTCTGCCTCTATGTCAAAAATCACAGTGACTGGTGCGTGATCCATCCATGTAATTTCCCCTTGTTCCACACCTCTTTCACCCGTGAAACCCATTTTCCACCTCCCCAGATCATGTCCAATCTGTTGTGTGCCATGTACATGTGAGTAGAATGTATACTTGCGCTCCCCTGGGTGCCTAGACCTCCAGAGATCTATCAATCCCAACCTCTCCTGCATCTTCTTCATTCTTTGCCTATCCCTTCTCCCCCACTGCACTGTCCCCCGCTATTGTCCAGTCTCGTATTACTAGTTAAATTATAGTCCCCTCCCAACACTATAGGGATATCCCCTAAATATACTAATCACCCACATCTCTTCATCCCCCAGTCTCAGCCTCTCCCCTCCCCTACTACTAAATGTCTATAAGCTGCCCCTACCATGATTCCCACCCCTCCTCTCCGGGGATTCACTCTCTGTCCTGCCAACACCACCTTTAGATAATCCTTTGAGGTTAACAAGTGTTCCTGGCACACCCATAGGTGCTAAATCCTGTAGTTTCTCTCTCTTCAGCATTACCAAGATTTGTTCCTTCCTTTCTGATTACACTACTAAAACTCTTGTTCACTCCTTAATTACCTCCCATCTTGACTACTGCAACCTCCACCTTGCTGGTCTCCCTCAATGTCTTCCCTCTTCAATCTATTCAAAACTCTGCTGTGCGGTTAATTCTCCACCAGCCACATTACACACTCATTACACCTCTTTTGAAATCCCTTCACTGGCTCCCTATCTGTTATCGTATTCTGTTCAAGCTACTTATTTTGACCTACCAATTCATTCACACTTCTGCCCCTTCTTACCTTTCCTCTCTCCCTATACCCCTCCTCATGATCTCCATTCCTCCTCTGCCTTCCTTCTCTCTATGCCCCCCTTCTTCTTGTGCCATCTCCAGGCTTTGTCCTTTCATCTTGCTGCTACTTTTGCCTGGAACAAGCTGCCCCTGTCTTTACGTCATATCTCCTCTTTTTCCCTCTTCAAGTCCATGCTCAAGGCTCACCTCTTTGAGGCCACCTTTGGTCCATAATCTCCTTCCCTCATGTTTCATCCCCATATCACCCTTATTTCTTGTATTGTATTGTAATGTATGTTTGTCTTCTAGATTGTAAGATCTATGAGCAGGGAATGTCTACCTGTGTGTCTGTATAGCACTGCGTACATTTGGTAGTGCCCTATAAATGATTAATAATAATAACCTGTGGGCACAACTTCACAAGACAGAGACATAAGAATATAAGATATGCCATACTGGGTCTGACCAAGGGTCCATCAAGCCCAGTATCCTGTTTCCATCAGTGGCTACTCTAGGTCTCAAGTACCTGTCAAGTTCCCAAAGGTATACACATTCCATGCTGCTTGTTCCGAGGTTAAGCAATGAATTTTCCCATTCCTCTTTAATAATGGTTTATGGACTTTTCCTCCAGAAACTCATGTTTTGAACCCAGCTACACTAACAGCTTTTACTACATCCTCTGAAAATAAATTCCAGAGTTTGATTACATGCCAAGTGAAAAAAATATTTTCTCCGATTAGTCTTAAATGTGCCATATTGTAGCTTCATTGCGTGTCCCCTAGTCTTTCTACTTTTTGAAGGAGTAAAGAACCGATCTACATTTATGCATTCTACGCCATTCATTATTTTATAGACCTTTATCATATCTCTACTAAGATGTCTCTTTTCCAAGTTGAAGAGCCCTAAACTTTTAAGCCTTTCCTCAAATGATAATAAAGATAAAAGATAAAGATAGAGATATCCTTCCATCCCCTTTACCATTTTGGTTGCTCTCCTCTGTACTTTTTCAAATTCTGCTATATCCTTTTTAAGATAGAGTGACCAGAATTGAACACAATATACAAGGTGCAGTTGCACCATGGAGCGATGCAGTGCAATGTGTGCCTTCAAAGCAGTGCTGACTCTTGGCGACCCAGCAACTCACGGGTTTTCTTGGCAGCATGACCAGAAGTAGATTGCCAGGCCTTTCTTCTGAGGCAACGGAGGGTTACATAACTTGCCCAAGGCCAAAAGGAGTGTTAGTGGGAATCAAACCCTGGTTTCTTGGTTACCAAGCCAGTGTTCTAACTACTAGGCTACTCCAATACAGAGGCATTATAATGTCCTTGGTTTTATTTTCTATTCCTTTCCTTATGATTCCTAGCATTCTATTTGCTTTCTTAGCTGTGGCTGCACACTGGGTGGAGGGTTTCAACGTCCTATCCACAATGACGCCCAGATCCTTTTCCTGACTTGCAATTCCTAATGTAGAACCTTGTATTGTGTAGCTGAAATGTGGGTTGCTCTTCCTTAAGTACATAACTTTGCACTTATCCACATTAAATTTCATCTGCCATTTGGATGCCCAGTCTCCCAGTTTTTCAAGGTCCTCTTGCAATTTTTCACAATCCTCTTGCGTTTTAACAATCTTGAATAGTTTTGTGTTATCTACAAATTTGATCATCTCATTCGTTATTCCCAATTCCAGGTCATTTATAAATATTTTAAAAAGCAGCGGGCCCAGCACAGATCCTCGAGGTACTCCACTATTCACCTTTTCCAATTGAGAAAATTGTCCATTTAGCCGTACTCTTTGTTTTCTATCTTTTAACCAGTTCCCAATCCACAATAGTACACTGCCTCTTATCCTATGACAATTTCTGCAAGATCTCTCATGAGGGACCTTGTCAAGGATTTTCTGAAAATCCAGATAAACTAAATCAACTGGGAAGTAGAAGGTTCCCAGAACACTTATGGAGCGAGGTAGGTATGGGCAGGGAAGAAAGAAAGGAATACCTGGAATTAGAGGAGAAAGGAGGTGCTCCAGCAGAAATCTATTAACAGAGGAAAGTAGAGGACAACAGCTGAGGACAAGGATAAATCTAGGGAAATGGTAAGGAGACACATAGGAGACTAAGCAGATCAGGATCCAAAAGCAGCCTAGAAGAGGTGAGTTTTTAGCCTGGATTTGAAAAGGACCAGAGATGAAGCTTGATATACAAACTCAGGTAGTTTGTTCCAGGCATAAGGAACAGCAAGTTGGCAGGATCAAAGTCTGGAGTTGGCAATAGAAGAGAGGCACAGATAGAAGCGATCTGCCAGAAGAGCGGCGTTCCTGAGGAGGAGTATAGGGAGAAAAAGGAGAGGAAAGGTAGCGAGGAACAGCAGAATGAGTACACTTTCAGAATATAGAAAGACTAGGGGACATGCAATGAAGCTACAGGGTAAACTATTTAAGACTAATAAAAGAAAATATTTTTTCACTCAACGTGTAATCAAACTCTGGAATTTGTTACCTGAGGATGTAGTAAAGGCTGTTAGTGTAGCTGGGTTTAAAAAAGGTTTGGACAAGTTTCAGGAGGAAAGGTCCATAAACCATTATTAAGAAGGGACCCAGGATATCAATGCTTGACCCAGTACAAGCATTGTGGAACCTGTGTCTTTTGGGGAAACTGCTAGGTACGTATGACCTAGATTGGCCACTGTTGGAAACAGGATACTGGGCTTGATGGACCTTGGTCTGACCCAGTATGGCATATCTTATGTTCTTAGAATGCCCTGAGAGCCCAGAAGGACAGGTAGAGCTATAAAATGCACATAAGGATAACCTGTGATCGCTCTGGAAACCCAGTATAGGTGCCCCTGAGGGCAGCACACAACTGTCTGCCTATTATACTAATGGGAAAAAGAAGCATTTTGAAACTCTTATCCAAACCAGCAAAATCTGTTTCATGTATATTGATAATAGATATTCTAAAAACCAAACTAGCTAGGAGGCACACTAGGACTGGCTTGAGGAACATTGCTGTAGTCTAAAATAGGGCATATACAAGGCTAGCCCTGCCACTAGACAGATTAGGCACTGGCCCAAGGCAGCACAATTTTCAGAGGTAGTGCTGGTGCTGATGCGTGATCACGCAGCAGAAGTAAGCATTAGTAAACATGTCTGAAATGGCATTTAAAGGTGATGTATCTGAGGAATTGAAAGAAATATTAATAAACCAGGAAAATATATTACAATTATTTGATAAACTGAAAGTAGCAAATCACCTGGATCGCATGGTATACATCTGAAGGTGTTGAAAGAACTTAAGTATGAGATGTAGACCTATTATTAATAATCTGTGAACTATCATTAAAATCATCTGCAGTACTGAAGACTGGCCAATGTAACCCCAATTTTTTAAATGGGTTCCAGATTGATCTGGGAAACTACAAACTGGTGAGCTTGATATTAGTACCAGACAAAATGGTGGAAACCATTATAAAGCATAAAATTACTGAAGATGAGATAGTCATGTTTTACTGGTAGAAAGCCAACATGGATTTAGCCAAAGAAGGTCTTATCTTACTAATCTGTTATATTTTTTTGAAGGTGTGAATAAACAGGTAGATAAAGGTGAGCTGGTTGATATAGAGCCCGATTCGTGAAGAGCACGTTTGGGCCGTCCGGATGTCCCTGATCAAGACAGGCCCATTAGAACCTGATTCTGGATTGTGGGAACAAAACGTTCCTGTGGTACACAGAATCGGGCCTGAGGACGGCCCGGCGTATCCCTGCCTGCCTGTGGGGATGCCTTCCCCGCAGGCACCCCGGGTCACGCAGCTAAGACCCCCCTCGTCCTTGTCACTTGACCCATGGCTGGCCAGTCAGGGCTTGGATCGGGCGACGGGGACTCCCTGCACCCGAGGGGGGATCCCTCTGTCCGATCGCCCTGCCGCTGCTGATTATTCCACCTTTGAGGTGGAATAAGCAGTATGTCCCCTCTGACCCGGCAGGACGTACAGGGCAGTGATCTGAATACGTCCTGCCGGCTCGGCCTGCCCATGCTTCGCCCAGATCCCGCCCTGGCCAGCTCTCCCTGTGCTGCGGCACTAGCTGTGCAAGGAGAGCAGGATGTGGAATAGGGTCCGGATGGCTTGGGGGGGGCTGCACGTCCCACTGGGACATGCAACCCCATAACCCGCAACTTTGAATCGGAACCATAGTGTATCTGGAATTTCAGAAAGCCTTTGGGTCCTGAACATCAACTCAATTCTTATCCTTTGTTACCAACAAATGACAAAGAGAGGCTTCAGGAACTGAGCCAGACAATTTGGATCATTGTTTGCCTCAGACTCTGTTTCAGTGGCTTCCACTTCATCGAGGGAATTGACTTCCTCTCATGGGTCCCAGATTTTTTCAAAATCCAAACACAAAAGTAAGTCAAAATCTCTAGCCGTTCCCAAATCCTCAGCATCGGTGTTGAACACCGATATTGAGGTTTAGAGAGAAGTTCCAGCATAAGCATTATGACTCCCTTGCAGGTGCTCCTGATGCAGACCAGCCAGCCAAACAGCCCTGGCGGGAGGATCTGTCCTCCAAAGCACAAGTGGGGCTCTGGGACGCTCCTAAGACATCAACCTCTGGAGAGCTACTGGTTCCATCTTCTGGGACGGTAGCTCAGAGCCCTGTAGGCGATTCCACTCAGACATCGGCCAATCTCCTAGAACACTGCATGCTGGCTCTCAAGAGGAGTTTGGCAGCATTCCTGACAGCATTGGTACTGATAACATTGAGAGCTTCAGGAGTGCAGGCTTCGGCACGGAGCCTACAGCAAGGCATACTGGGCACGATGCCAGCCCTCGACCTGGCATCGTCAGAACCCCGAGGTTGATACTTTTGTTGGAACTGATCGATACCCCCGGTATCCAACAGACTCAAACCACCATAACTCTCGGTTCCTATACCTCTGAGTATCAGTATCGGCATTGACCTTCGATGTCCATGAAGCATCGAGGTCGAACCTATGACTGCAGATACTTTGATTTCTTACCGGACTCTGATTTCAGTTTTTCAGAATCTGACAGTGGGGGAGGGGGGGGGAGGGGGTGTCACTCGATTCTTGAGAACTTCTAGACATTCCTTCGGACCCTTTGCCACCTCAGGAATGACATTGGTCCTCACCAGAAGATATATCCTTCAGGACCTCATACTTTACATTGCAAAGGGGCTTGCCATCACAATAGCTTCAGAAAAGGAATCGAGTGTAGAGGAAATGGAGATAATCCAATACCCTCCCATGCCCAAGGAGGTGGGAGGCCCCACTTATGGTTCTGTCATAAATGCACAGGAGGAGAGCCTCTTTCGATTGAAAGCAAGCTTTGCTACGAAGGGACATGGGATGAGGGTGAAAGGGGATAGATTCATGAGTGATATGCGGAAATATTTCTTTATGGAAAGAGTGGTGGATCCATGGAATAGTCTCCCAGTGGAAGTGGTAGAGATGAGGACAATATTTGAATTCAAAGAAGCATGGGACAAACACAGAGGATCTCTAATGGAAAAAAGGGGACTGTTGTAGTGGTTGATATGGAAGGACAGACTAGATAAGCCATGTGGTCTTTTTTTGTCGCAATGTTTCTATGTTTCTCTTTGTTTCTGGTGTCTAGCAGATTATAGGATCCGTGGAATAGTCTCCCAGTGAAGGTGGTAGAGATGAGAACAGTATCTGAATTCAAAGAAGCATGGGACAAACACAAAGGATCTCTAAAGGAAAAAAGAGGACAGATTGTAGTGGTTAATATGGAAGGCCAGACTAGATAGGCCATGTAGTCTTTTTCTGTCGTCATTTTTCTGTTTCGACTCCTTCCTAGAGAGCATTGCCAATCTGCTCTTGGAGGCCCCCAGCCCCTTCACATAGCAGGCAGACTTTATCACTATGCCCACAGGTGGCACCTCATAACATTAGAGCAGTAGACCCTCCAGATTGTCCAAAGGGGTTGTTGGCTTCATTTCAAAACCTTACCCCACACCAGCTTCTCAGGGGAATATCCCACAAACCCCTTCAAAGCACTTTCTTACAAGAAGAGGTGACCACTTTGTTATCCCAGGGTGCCACAGAAACAGCTCCTCCTCATCAAGAAAGAATGGGCTTTTACTCTCCATATTTTCTCTTTGCAAAGAAAACAGGAGGATTCAGGCCTATCATGGATCTCAGAGACCTAAACAAGTTCATGGTCAAAGAGAAATTTAAAATGATTTCCCTAGGAACTCTTCTACCATATCTCCAAAGACACGATTGGCTATGTTCTCTAGACCTAAAGAAGGTGTAGATGCATATACTGATCCATCCTTTGCATAGACAGTATCTGCGCTTCATCATGCAAGGAAACCATTATCAATATCAGGTTCGCCCCTTCAGTCTCCTCTGCCCCAAGGCTCTTCACAAAATGCATGGCAGTTGTCGCTGCCTACCTATGCACCTTGGGGGTATTCGTCTTTCCTTACTTAGACAACTGACTGATCAGGGGAGACTCCCCTCAAGAGAAGACTCTCTTCATTGCACCATCATGGTGCTCCAATACCTGGGCTTTGTGATCAACTTCCCAAAGTCTCACCTCGCTCCAGCTCAATGACTAGAGTTCATCGTAGTGCTCTTAGACACTCAACAGGTCCAAGCTTTCCTACCACAGAATAGCTGTGCCCACCTTATTGAGCTCAATTCTAAAGAGATATATCAACCAAAACTAAATTTTTGTCGGAACTAATGCCTTGAAGATAAAAATCTTCTCGTAGCATAAAAGTTCCTTTTTTTTCTTTTTATAAAATAGGGACGCAACCCCAACAAACAATACCCAAAAGATACACAAATCAAAGGGTATAATCGATTTAGTGTAGGAAATAAATCCAACCAGACTGTAAGGCACTTAATCTTGTTGGAGAACTCTCATACTGAAACAGCCGACATTCAAAAAATTATAATTATGCTGCTTATATATGGTTCTCCTCCAACTAGGGTTTACTTAGCTTTTCAAAAAGCTCCCCAAACGATGTATCCAAATGATATATTTCAACTCTCCTGCGATACCACAAAAGAAAATCAGAGGGGAAGATAACGCAGCAAGATATCCAAAGACATCCAAAAGTCGGCTTGAAACAGATCATATGGTCCTCCTTCAATTTGCAACTTAATATAGTATTGTAGAATGTTAACCCAATGTTGTGTTTTGGGCTCCAGATACTCTCAGCCCTTTTTCAAAATTCTGTTGCAGATTTGAACTAGCCAAACAGGTCTCATTTCTTTTATATGCCTCAATTGGAATGACGTAACTCATCGACAACAAATAAGACAATGGTCAGTTACCTAGATCCCACCCCTTGATCTCTCCAGAGCAATCATAGAATACTTCACCAATCTATGGAAGAGTTTAAGCCCTCAGGTACCACCGAGTCTAACAAATAAATCCAGTATTGTTCCCGATAAAGGAGACAGGAACCGCGGTCCCCCCCTCTTATCGTCTCTGGAATATGATCCAGGACGTGCCAGTGTAAATCCTGGAATGAGTGTTGAAAATCATGACAATGTTGGACCACAGGAGCAGATAAAACTTTTGTAGTAATTCGAGACTGATGTTCTTGCGATCTCTTTTTCATATTCCGTATAGTTTTTCCAATGTAGATTTTATTACACGGACATATTAATGCATAAACCACAAAGGTAGTCAAACAAGTGGTATGAAATTTACTGTAAAACTTATGATGATTCACAGGATGTTCCCATGTCAATCCCTCTAGTATTGAAGCACAAAAATCACAATACTGGCACTTAAAATGGCCTTTATCTCGCGGCAGAGAAATCTCTTCTGTGGTGTGAACAACCCAATCAGCAATATTGTGGCCTCTTTTAAAATCAACATTAGCAGTTTATCAAAACACAAATGTAAAGACAGCACTGCCCAATGGTTTTTAAGAATGGATACAACTTCCATAGATTGAGGCATGAAAGGCAAAATCCCCACAAAAGGGTGAAGTTCTTCCAAGTCGTTCTCTCGGTTGTCCCTGCTCCTCTGCCACCATTCTGCATGGTTATAACAGGCTCTACGATATGCTCTATCAATAATGACATTTGGATAGCCTCTTTCCCGAAGTTGAAGCTTTAAACTGAAAGCTTGTCTGAGGAATTCTTCAATAGTGGAGCATAATCGGCGTAGTCTAATAAATTGCCCAACCGATAATCCTCGTCTTAAGGATCCTGGATGGTAACTTTGGAAATGTAATAAAGTATTACGTTGAATCGTCTTCCAGTACAGCGTAGATTTTATTGTGGAGTGGTCTTTAAACAGACATAGGTCCAAAAATTCAATGGACTCAAAATCATATTTAGGGGTGAACTTTAGATCCTCAGACAATGAATTTATCCAATCAAAAAATGCTTTTAAACGGATTTCCGTATGGGTCCAAAAGAAAAAAATATCATCAAGATATCTAGTCCACATGCAGATGTCTGAGAACCACTCTGATGGGTATATATATTGTTTCAAACTGGTGCATGTAAAATGTAACTATCGATGGGGCCACTGTGGCTCCCATCGCTATTCCATGAATCTGCTGGTAATATAGTATATAGTATTGAAGTAAAGCCCTAATGTACATAGTATTGTATATAGCGCATGTTGTAAATAGCTCACCAAGAATCAACGACACTCTACACACACACGCATTCACTGTTCAATGCATGCACACACTAGACACAATATTTTATCGATTGTTTGCTGTGTAGACCGCCTTGATTACAGGAGAAGGCGGTATAGAAATCTGTTTAAATAAATAAATAAATATCCCCAAACCTAAAAAAATTCTTTTTAAGAACCAGGGACAATAACTGTAAGACAAACCGTTTAGGTAAACCTTATTGAACTGGCAAAAGGGTTACAGAAGCAAAGTGGGGGGGAGGGGGGGGTAGCCTAATGGTTAGAGCACTGGCTTGGGAACCCAGAGACCAGGGTTTGATTCCCACTAGCACTCCTTGTGGCCTTGGGCAAGTCACTTAACCCTCCATTGCCTTAGAAAAATCCAAGTTATCAATATCCCTGTTTAATGTACATTACCAAGTTTAAGTTACAATGTAAACCACTTTGATTGAAATGATAAAGCAGTATATAAAACCTGTTAAATAAATAAATAAAGCTGAGTAACAGCTCGAGAGATTCTATGACTATTAGGACACATCATCTCCATGGTCCATGTCATCCTCTACACTTGATTATCTTCTTAATGGACGCAAACGAAGCGGCGTCTCGGAGGCAAAATCCACATCACTTCTCAAATGATCAAGTCCCTTCAGTGGTGGTGTTCCCCACAAAACCTACTCGTCAGATCATCTTTTCAGATACCTCCACCTCAATGCACCCCGACAACGGATGCTTCCAAGCTGGATTGGGAGGGGCACAACTGAACGACCTGACCCACAGGTGCTGTGGACTCCACAGGAATCTGCCCTGCAGATCAACCTGCTAGAACTACGGTCACTGACAAATGCTCTTCGGGTTTTTCAACCCCAACTTATTCTAGTCAGGACGGACAACCAAGTTGCCATGCTCTACGTGAACAAACAGGGGGAACGGGATCCCGCGCCCTTTGTGAGGTCCTTTGCCTTCTCTCACTGCATTCACATCAGAGCGGTGTACCTCCTGGGCGAACTCAACGTCCTAGCAGACAGGCTAAGCCATATCCTTCATCCACATGAATGGACCTTGCATCGGAAGATAGCTGCTCGGATCTTCCAAACGTGGGGAACCTCACTCATAGATCTTTTTGCCACAACGCAAAACACACAGCTTCCACTCTTCTGCTCTAGGTTTCCGTTGCTCCACTGACAGGCCCAGATGCCTTTCTGCTCCATTGGGGACAGCAACTGCTCTAAGCACTAGGCAATCTTATGCCTTCAAATGATGTAGCTTTGCCCTCTGGTGCTCCCCAAAGGACACTGACCCCTTTTTTTGCCCTGTGGAGCTGCTTCTAAAATATCTCCTCCACTTATCCTTGACAGGTCTTAAGACTAACTCAGTCAGAGTTCATTTTAGTGCCATTGCAGCCTTTCACAGACCAGTGGATGAACAGCCTATCTCCTCATACCCTTTAGTAGTATGCTTCATGTGGGGTCTTCTGCTGTCCAAGCCACCCATTAAGCAGCCTCCGGTGGCCTGGGATCAGAATGTGGTCCTGGCAAACTTCTAAAACCACCTTTCGAATCTTTAGCCACCACTTCACTGAAGTTTCTATTTTGGAAGTCTTCTTCCTTATTGCCCTCACTTCATCTTGCCGCATTGGTGAGCTGAAAGCTCTCGTGGCGGATCCCACCTATATGTGGTTCCATCATGACAAGGTGGTTCTTTGTACTCATCCACACTTCTTCCCGAAGGTGGTTTCCTCTTCCATCTAAACCAGTTGGTAATCCTCCCAATTTTCTTCTTTAGACCACATGTGTCTCGGGCTGAGCGGCGCTATACACTTTAGACTGCAAGCGAGTGCTGGCCTACTACTTGGATAGAACTAAAGAACACAGAAGATCCTCTCGGTTATTCATTTCTTTTGATCCTAGTCACTTGGGTCTACCGGTGATGAAACAGAAAACTACTACTACTACTACTTGAGATTCCACCATCAGAGGCACCAACTTGGGAACACAGCTCAAAGGAGAAAAGATGGTCAAATGCCTCCCAGGCTCTTCAGCCAGCAGGAATACAAACCAAATTGTTGGTGTAGTTAGTGCAGAAAGTGAGCACTCCAAAATTGATGTTGTCATCCACTTGGGTACAAATGACCTTGCTAGACACAGTGCCTTTGCAGTTCAAAGGGACTTCCAGACTCTGGAAAAGAAACTCAAGCCAATTGTGCCAATTGTTAACACTGTAGAACATTCTCAGAAGTTCTACCTGTTCTTGGTAAGGAGGCAAAGGCTACATTGTATAAACAACTTTAATACATGGCTACAAACCTGGTGCAAACAAGAAGGATTCAGATATATAGGTGACTGGGGAAACAGATCAATAAAAGGCTATATTGTGCTGATGGACTACATCTCTCCATCGCAGGGAAAAGGATCCTGAGTGAAAAATTCAGGCAGTATGTAGACAAGCATTTAAACTAGGTAAAGGGGGTGACAGATGGGGAAGGACAAGTTCAGGACGTCACGTGCAACAAAAGCATAATAACCTTGGAAACAGCCACACTTTTAAAATATACATCAATGACAAGTGGGAAGAGGGGTGTAGAACAAAATTCATGCAAAATACAGGCAAGCCAGTCAACAAATGCTGGAAAGCAATAAACACAAATGCTTGAAGCCTAGTCAACAAAGTTTCTGACCTAGAAGCCTTAATGGTGGAAATGGACTTGGACATTGTGGCCATTACAGAAACATGGTTTAATGAGTCACATGAATGGGATACAGCCACAGTTGGCTATAATCTATTTAGAAGAGATAGAGAGGGTAGAAAAGGAGGAGGAGTAGCCCTATATGTCAAAAACAATATTAAAGCTACTGAAATGCAGGGGACGTGGGGAAAAGAAAGAGCACTGTGGATTGTGTTGGAAAGAGGAGATGGCACCATCATCAATACTGGTGTAGTCTACAGGCCTCCAACTCAAACCGAAGAAATAGATAGCGAATTGATTATAGATATTGCAAAGATAGCCACAAAAGGGGAAGTGATCATACTGGGTGACATTAATCTACCCGATGTGGATTGGAGCATTCTTTCTGCAAATCTGGAAAGAAGTAAAAAAATTGTGAATGCCTTCCAAGATGCGTTACTTAGACAAATGGTGATGGAACCAACCAGGGAAAGCTTGATGCTGAATTTAGTGCTCACCAACGGAGATAGCGTGTTGAATGTCCGGATGGGTGCCCATGTGAGCAGCAGTGATCATCACACGGTGTGGTTTGAGATAAAAGCCAAGGTGCAGTCCAATCACAGCAAGCTCAAAGTCCTAGACTTCAAAAACACTGACTTCAGTAAAATTGCCAAGTACCTAAAGGAGGAGTTGGCAGGGTGGGAGGGAATAAGGGAAGTGGAATTGCAATGAGCTAAACTAAAAGTGGCAATAAAAGGAGCAACAGATACATCTGTAAGTAAAGTAAATGAAAACCAGAGGAAAAGGAAACCTATTTGGTTCTCTAAAGAAGTGGCTGCTCTAATAATGGCAAAAAACATAACTTTCACAAAATTCAGAAGCTCGCAAACAGAGGAACACAGAAAGGAATACAGGATCAAACTAAAAGAGACAAAAAGAAAAATAAGGATAGCAAAATCAAAGGCAGAGGAAAAGATGGCTAAAGATGTGAAGTGTTGCAACAAATATTTCTTCAGGTATATTCGGGAGAGGAGGAAAATCAGAGGTAGAATTGCAGGACTCAAAAGTGCTGGGAACGGATACGTGGAAAGTGACATTGAAAAAGCGAACATGCTAAACAAATAATTATGTTCTGTTTTTACTAAAGAAAATCCTGGAGAAGGACCACCTGTGATTCCCAAATATAAAAATGGGAATGGAGTATATACCACAGCATTCACAGAAGATGATGTGTTAGAACAGCTTGCAAAACTGAAAGTGGACAAGGCCATGGGACTGGATGGGACACATCCCAGGATACTGAAAGAGATCAGAGAGGTTCTTGCAGGGCTGTTAAAGGATGTTTTTAATAGATCCTTGGAGACAGGAGAAGTTCCACAGGACTTGAGAAGGGCTGATGTGATACCTCTTCACAAAAGTGGTAACAGGAAAGAAGTGACAAACTACAGGCCGATAAGCCTTACCTCGGTGGTGAGAAAAGTAATGGAGGCGCTCCTGAAAGAGCGAATAGTGGACTTTCTCGAAACCAACAGGTTACATGATCCGAGGCAACATGGTTTTACCAAAGGACAATCTTGTCAAACAAATCTGATTGAGTTCTTTGATTGGGTGACCAGAGAATTAGATCAAGGGCATTCGAAGGATATCATCTACCTGGATTTCAGCAAAGCTTTTGATACTGTTTCTCATAGGAGGCTTATCAATAAACTCAATAGCTTGGGGATGGGTCCCAAGGTGGTGAAATGGATCAGAAATTGGTTGACTGACAGATGACAGAAAGGGACTGTAAAAAGAACTCACTTGGATGAAAGGAAGGGGATTAGTGGTGCTGGGACCAGTACTGTTCAATGTGTTTATGAGTGATATTGCTAAAGGACTGTATTACTAATTAAAGATTTATTTGGATTTTTTTTTGGATCAGCAAAGATATTGTACTTTATTATAAGAAATTGAACTCATGAGCCATTCTGCCTGTGAGGACAGGATAAGAATTCATCAATTGTAATGTAGAAGCCTTGAACTGTTTCTAAAACCATGGGGGGGTGTCTCCCTTGACAAGGAGTCCTTAAAGCAAACAAATTTAAACCCATTAATGATGACAAAAGAACACTTCATCTAGCCTCTGAATGTAGACCATGGGGGATGTGTCCTTTGAGCATTCTCAGATGTCTGACCACAAAGGGGGTGATCAGAAGCCTGCCCGGAAACCAAAGCAAAAAAAGGTGGATGGGGTGGAGAGAAGTTCATGTGAGTCTGATCAGCAAAGAATGTTGTATTCTTCAGCCATGCTGAATTAGGAATTAGCTTGCTAGCCCAGCCCAGGAGCTAATGGAACTGAGCTTGGGGGTTACAACCAATCCTGATTTGAGCATGCAGTGTGTTAACCTATGGCATGCAGCCAGCACAAGTCTGATTCTGTGTTAACCTATGGCATGCAGCCAGCACAAGTCTGATTCTGTGTTAACCTATGGCATGCAGCCAGCATGAGTCTGGTTAAGGTACTTTAGGGGGACTCTCAGAAGGAAAGATGGGACTGCAACTGATATACGAGACAAGCGTTCCGGATTTTCCTCCTGAGAGTGATTGCTAAACAGTCCCCCACCTGGAGTGATGAGCTATAATATCCGGTAAAAGTATTAATGCTTACCTTTGTGCTTTATCATTATTTCAAAAGGACTTAATTTAATAAACTCATATTGCATTTACTAAAGTGTCTATGCATAGTCTGTGAGCTAAATGAATGACAGGGTTAACTCATATTGTATTTGGGCTAATGAGTGACAGAGTTAACTCATACTGTATTTGCCAGAATATTTTTGCCTAGTCAGTGAACTAGTGAGTGATAGGGTTAAAGGAAAAGCGTAAAACTTGGCAATACATAAATGGCGACGGGAGTGGGATGTCCTAAATTATTATATAATGATAAGCTCAAGGGAGCAGGGACCCTAGGACGACAGACCTGGGTGTTGTTAATAGCATATAGGAATCGAGCACTGGATAGAGAAAATCCAGGACGGAGAGAGTGTAGATCTGCGTGGCCAAGCATGAAGAATCTCAGACGTCTGCAGCTTTTGGGGCCGTATGATGAAAAATCTGGTGAAGTGAATTCAGGACAGAGAGAGTGGATCTGCTTGGGCCAGCATGAAGGATCCCAGACTCCTGCAGACTCCGCTGAGTTCTCCCAGCTGATGTTACTGTACTGCATGATGTAAGTTTGGTGACGTAAATATTCTTTGTAAATAGCTGTACTATCTCATAACTTTTTTAGTGAAGTATTACCAGTATTCTTCTGTAATTAAGTGTGTTTAGCTATCATTCTAATTGCTTTCTAATTTTCTTTTCTGACCACTCATGTGTGACTGGGAGAGCTGTTTGCTTTTCTTGCTTTGTTTGTGGATAAACTGCACGTCTTAATTACAAGGTGTTAACCTTTGATGTAGTAAGATGTTTGGTACCAGGAGTGGGGGTTTAAGATAAGATAATGTATTAACAGAAAAGAGTGAAGAATGCAAATAGTGAAAAAATGTGAATATTGTAAATATTTAAGGCTGGCATTAAGTGTTCTTGTGGGTCAGAACTAAGTGAGAATTGGGAATCTGTTTTTAAAAGATGACATTTATCAGCAAGTTGCTGAGAGGGTGGCTCAGTATAAATATCGTAGGAGACGGGGAAAAAGAAAGAAAGAAAAGAGGAGTACTCCCCAAAATCCTGGAGGAGTTAATCTAGAAGATACTGTGGAGGATTTTAATCATCAAGAGATTAATGATAGATCATGGTGATAAGAAATTCTGTTTGATTAGTTCTGACCCACTGATACAAGATCAGTTGTGTCATGTTATTATGACTTTACAAATTCAATTTCAAATTGATAAGGGAAATGACTGCAGCTGGATCTGCAGCCAAACTGTTTAGGAAAATATGTAACCTTGTGCTGCAAAGATGTTTAATTCAGTGCTTTGAACAAAATGCCTATCCTGTACAGTTAGTATTAATTGTTATGGAAAATCCTTATAAGATTATGAAGAAGTGAAGACTTTTTTTAAGGTCCCTGGTTAAAAGAAACTCTGATCAGATAGGTATAATGCACTTGTAAGCTTTGATTTGTTCTGTATTCAAATGTTTGTAGTAAAAAACTGTTTTTCTTTCATTACTGGCTACTCCAGTAGATTTTATAGTCCCTGAATGCTGAAGTAACTAGCTCAAATAAACAAGGCAAACTTTTTTCCTCCATAGTGGAGGTTGAGAATCCTGACAGGACGGTGGGGCATTGAATCCTGAGTAAGTGAGAGGGTGATCTTTATCATTAATATGTTATGCATCTGTTCTTTGTCTTTGACTGTATATGCTACCAGGCAAACCTAAAAGTTAAAGGAAGATTTTTAAATTGTGGCAAGCACCCCAGGGGGCATAGTTAACCATAAACAGCTATAACTATAGGTTAATTGTTTAGCTACATAGTAATCTGCATACCTATTGTTTGTTCTACTGGCTGTGTTGAAGATAACATTTCAGATCTGTTTGTTGACCAGTTTCAGGTTAATTTAAAAGTAACACCTTTTAGAAGTTTCACCTCACTTGAGCCTGAACTGTGAGGTTCAAGATAATTACTTTAAGCTTTGTGCTAACGACTGAGGGACACCTGTTTTCCTGTATTTGAATTTTAGAGAAAAAGTGTACTTTGTTCTAAAAGTTTATATTTCATTTTCAGTACAGTTCCTGAGAAAATAGATATAAAACAGATATATGTTGCAGCATTGTGAGATATTAAGTTGGTAGTTTATACACTTGCACTTATGACACTTGTGGTAATAGTACATTACGCAGAGGTCCAGTACACACACAGCAATTACCAGATGAGTAAAATATTAATAAGTTTGATGAAATTTTAGACAGAGGCTGATATGAAATTGCTCTATTCTCAAGCATATAGAACAAATATAGATTAAAGATGGAACTGAGTTCCCAGAAAATAATGAGAACTTGAGTTGATTGGATATAACCAAATCTTGCTTGTCAGCAATGATCCAGGAGAGGTTTGAGAAAAAGAATAAGAGAGAGAGAGAGAGGCAGAAAGGTGAGGCCACAGCCTAGGCTAAATGTGCTGCTTCCAGTGTGATGATCTGGGCTACCAAGCTCTAAGACTCCTTGAGGACCCACAAGGCCTGAAGAACAGGAACCTTGCATATTTATGCCTCTGAAGAGACATAAATAGGCAGGGGGAGCATAGGCCGAGAAGAACCCGAGGATAGTCATGAATGCCTTGCAATCCAAGAAGAACCTGAAAATGAGGCCTAGCCACCAATGCCATGTACCCTCTTAGATCTCTCACCTCAAAAGGATCTCTTTTTGACACCATAATTAATGAGTAGCTTATACAAATCCTTGTGAACACTGCAATTTTAAAATCAGTCTAACAGCACTCTCACTGAGGACAGGGTATATGACAGATTCTAGTTATACGTGAGAGATGAGCCATATTTCTTTCTATTGGGATTGATGTTATAGAATGCTGCAAAATGATAGTTTTATATTGTAAGGATTTTACCCAGATTGTTCCTATTTTAGAATGAGCATATGTCCACTTAGCATTGGACCAATTAAGTTGATGGGAAAGGGACACTGTTTACTCATACTGTTATTTCATTGAGGAATCTAAATTTAAGTTATTAACAATTGTTTGATATTCTTAGCAGCCTTGCCAAATAAGGACACATTAGTGTGGTATAAAGTTGGTGGAATGATGCAGGTGATGAAAAAGTGTTGTGTTATGGAGGGATGAAGTGGAATATTAAAGGAGAAACTGTGATAGACAATAAACTGATAAAGGTAATTTGAAGTGATGTATTTGCCTAATGAATATGTAAACAAAAAATTATGAGCACTTTATTTGACTGTGCCGTCTCCAGAAGCTTCAATTCAGGAAGTCATACTCAACAATTGGAAGAAATAGATATTTGGAGACAGGCTAGGTGCACCTTGCACCCTGATGAGCTCTGGAAAACCCACACTGGCCATGTGGTACTTCCGGATGCTTTGTGCCTCACTTTTCCTCTGTATGTCCTGGCCAGGCATGCAGAGGCAAAGGGGGATGATTTGATGACAAATTCTCACACAATTGGGTATAATTCTAAAACTTATCAAAATTGCAGAACACGTATGTGCAGCTTGTCTGATCTGAAACATGTAAAGGTCATTCAAGGGCAAAATGGAATATTTCCTACAAGCAAAATGAATTTCCAGTGATAGAGAGACAAAGAATTAATCAAACTGCGAGATAAGATTGACACCATACGAGATAGTTACTAGTAGATCACGGAAAGTTTATAAAAGCAATATTTATTATTTGTAGGATATGATCTTAGTAAATAAAGATGAAATTAAGTTTGTCTTATTGTGAAGTCTAATCTAGAATTTTTAGTCTTTTCATTTAATATTGGCGCTGCTCTTCTGAATGAGGCCTGGAGCCATGTCACCAATTGTAAGCCAGAGAGTCCGGCAGAGGGAATTGGCCAGAGTCCAGATGGAGCAGACCATCCCGAGAGATCTGGACTACGCACCGCAGAAACGTGTGAGGAAGTCCCTATCTGCTTCAATGTGTCGCAATGAAAGAAAGGCCAAGATGTCCACCTACGAGAATGAGAGGTTCAACTGTTGAGAGAGGCCAAGTTTAAACTTCAGAGAAAGGTGAAAATGACGCTACGGAGTCCTGAAAAACTGCTGAGAAGCAGGCCAAATTATCTGAAAATAGGAAAAGGACTATTGGACTTTTGTGGACTTTTGTGAATGATTTTTTTTTTCTTATGTATTGTTATTGTTTCCTTGGAAAGTAACTGTAATTTTAGTATCTCAGATTTTTCTGCTGAACATCATGTGCCCAATTGCTTATGTCACCTGTTCCCCAGATTTTAGTTATTAGAGTCTATGGGGCAGATGTACAATGGGAAAAAGTTCTGAATGTGCAGGTGAAATGAGTCCCCCACTGCATGGGGAACTGATAAAGATAGCTGAGACCTACAAGCCATTTGGCTTTGACAATTGTAATGCTGAGGGGGGGGGGGGGGAAATGGGGAAAATATCACCCAAATTACACTGAGGCTTGTCCCCTCCAGCGTTTGCCTTAATGCTATCCACTATGTTTTAGCCCAAGTTGTTATTACTGTATTTCTAAATGAATTACAAAGGCGATTCAGCCATTGCTTACGTGCAATATCCTTGTTGATCCAAGGGTGGAATGTATTACTAATTAAAGATTTATTTGGATTTTTTTTTTGGATCAGCAAAGATATTGTACTTTATTATAAGAAATTGAACTCATGAGCCATTCTGCCTGTGAGGACAGGATAAGAATTCATCAATTGTAATGTAGAAGTCTTGAACTGTTTCTAAAACCATGGGGGGGGGGGGGTGTCTCCCTTGACAAGGAGTTCTTAAAGCAAACAAATTTAAACCCATTAATGATGACAAAAGAACACTTCATCTAGCCTCTGAATGTAGACCATGGGGGATGTGTCCTTTGAGCATTCTCAGATGTCTGACCACAAAGGGGGTGATCAGAAGCCTGCCCGGAAACCAAAGCAAAAAAAGGTGGATGGGGTGGAGAGAAGTTCATGTGAGTCTGATCAGCAAAGAATGTTGTATTCTTCAGCCATGCTGAATTAGGAATTAGCTTGCTAGCCCAGCCCAGGAGCTAATGGAACTGAGCTTGGGGGTTACAACCAATCCTGATTTGAGCATGCAGTGTGTTAACCTATGGCATGCAGCCAGCACAAGTCTGATTCTGTGTTAACCTATGGCATGCAGCCAGCACAAGTCTGATTCTGTGTTAACCTATGGCATGCAGCCAGCATGAGTCTGGTTAAGGTACTTTAGGGGGACTCTCAGAAGGAAAGATGGGACTGCAACTGATATATGAGACAAGCGTTCCGGATTTTCCTCCTGAGAGTGATTGCTAAACAGTCCCCCACCTGGAGTGATGAGCTATAATATCCGGTAAAAGTATTAATGCTTACCTTTGTGCTTTATCATTATTTCAAAAGGACTTAATTTAATAAACTCATATTGCATTTACTAAAGTGTCTATGCATAGTCTGTGAGCTAAATGAATGACAGGGTTAACTCATATTGTATTTGGGCTAATGAGTGACAGAGTTAACTCATACTGTATTTGCCAGAATATTTTTGCCTAGTCAGTGAACTAGTGAGTGATAGGGTTAAAGGAAAAGCGTAAAACTTGAATGGAAAAGTCTGTCTTTTTGCAGATGACATGAAACTTTACAACAGAGTGGATTTCTCTGAGGGCGTGGAGAACAAGAGGAAATATCTACAAAAGCTGGAAGAATGGTCTAATGCTTGGCAGTTAAGATTTAATGTGAAGAAGTGCAGTGTCACGTACTTAGGAAGCAGAAATCCAAGAGAATTGTACGTGATAGGGGGTGAGAGGTTGGTGTGCACGGACCAGGAGAAGAATCTTGGAGTGATTATTTCTGAGGATCTCAAGGTGGCGAAACAGTGCGACAAGGCGGTGGCAAAAGCCAGAAGTATGCTGGGTTACATACAAATAGGAATTACCAGCAGAAAGGAAGAGGTACTAATGCCACTGTACAAGTCGCTGGTGAGGCCTCACTTGGAATACTGTGTTCAGTTTTAGAGACCATATTTTGCAAAGGATATAAAATGACTGGAAACTGTTCAGAGGAAGGCGACCAAAATGATTTGGAGCCTGCATCAGAAGACTTATGAGGAGAGACTTGAAGACTTAAATATGTACTCTGGAGGAGAGGAGGGACAGGGGGGATATGATTCAGACTTTTAAATACTTAAAGAATATTAATGAAAAAAACAAACCTCTTCCAAAGAGGGGAAGCTATAAAACTAGAGGGCATAACATGAAGCTGCAAGGGGGTAAATTGAAAGGCAATGTCAGGAAATACTTTTTCACTGAAAGGGTGGTGGATACCTTGAATGCTCTCCTGATGGAAGTGGTGAGGGCAAATACAGTGACAGAATTCAAAACGGCATGGGACAGACACAGTGGATCCCTTTATAGTAACAGGAAAAAGTCAAAATAAACGTAACTCTCTCTTATATCTCAACAAATAGGGGTGACCTACACGGAGCGGTGGGTACACTCCTAAACAAAGGCATGGGAAGGGGTGGCCTGCTTGGAGTGGCAAGTGCACCTACTCTTGCCACCTTGCTGGGCAGATTAGATGGACCATGCTGGTCTTTATCTGCCATCATATCCTGTTCTCTTCAAGCCTCCCTGTTGAGAGTAAAGGCCAAGGCAGAGAAGCTTGCATCCTGGAGATGAATGCATGGCTGCATGGATAGTGTCATTGAGAGCATTTTGGTTTCCTGGACCATGGGATGCTGTTCCAAGGGTTGCAGAGCAGAGATGGCATTCATCTGTCCAAGAAAGGTTGACATGTGTTCAGTAGCAGACTGGCTAATCTACTGAAGAGGGCTTTAAACTAGATTCATTGGGGATGGGTGAAGAAAGCCCCCAGGTAAGTGAAAGCCCTCAAGTAAGTGAAACATTAAATACCTTTATGGAAATGGGTAAAAGAGGCAACATATGGAAAGCGGTGTGTATAAATGCCCATAGCATGGGAAAATAGATCCCAGATGTTGAAGCTTTAATGAGAGAAGCTGACTTGGATTTAGTGGCAGTTACAGAAACATGGTTCACAGAAAAACATGACTGGGATGTAACTATACCAGGCTATACTTTATTAAGAAAGGACAGGGTAGGAAGAAGGGGAGGAGGAGTGGCACTATATATAGAAAATAATATTAAAGCTTTGGAATTACAGAGCTTAAAAGGGAGAGAGGAGGCACCGTGGGTTAAACTAGAAAGAGGGAAAGAGAAATCTATTTGCATTGGTGTGATATACAGACCTCCCTCACAGGAAGAAGAGGTGGACGGAGAGTTAATTGAAGACATACGCAGCATTGCTAGGAAAGGGGAAGTGATACATAAGAACATAAGATATGCCATACTGGGTCAGACCAAGGTCCATCAAGCCCAGTATCCTGTTTCCAACAGTGGCCAATCTAGGTCATATGTACCTAGCAGTTTCCCCAAAAGACACAGGTTCCGCAATGCTTGTACTGGGTCAAGCACTGATATCCTCTGTCCCTTCTTAGTAATGGTTTATGGACCTTTCCTTCAGGACCTTGTCCAAACCTTTTTTAAACCCAGCTACACTAACAGCCTTTACTACATCCTCCGGTAACAAATTCCAGAGTTTGGTTACATGGTGAGTGAAAAAATATTTTCTTTTATTAGTCTTAAATAGTTTACCCTGTAGCTTCATTGCATATCCCCTAGTCTTTCTATATTCTGATAATGTAAACAATTGATCTACGTTTACCCATTCCACTCCGTTCATTAATTTATAGACTTCTATCATATCTCCCCTCAGCCGTCTCTTTTCCAGGTTAAAGAGCCCTAACCTTTTTAGCCTTTCTTCATAGGAGTATCCTTCCATCCCCTTTACCATTTTGGTGGCTCTTCTCTGAACCTTTTCTAATAACGCTATATCCTTTTTAAGATACAGCGACCAGAATTGCACACAATATTCAAGGTGCGGTCTCAGCATGGAACGATATAGAGGCATTATAATATCTTTTGTTTTATTTTCCATTCCTTTCCTTATGATACCTAGCATTCTATTTGCTCTCTTGGCTGCCGCTGCACACTGGGCCGAGGGTTTTAACATGTTATCCACAATGACGCCTAAATCTTTTTCTGGGTGGTGGTTCCTAATGTGGAACCTTGCATCGTGTAACCATAATTTGAGTTGTTCTTTCCTAGGTGCATAACTTTGCACTTGTCCACATTAAATTTCATCTGCCATTTTGATGCCCGGTCTTCCAATTTATCAAGATCCTCTTGCAATTTTCCACAATCCTCTTGGGTTTTAACAACTTTAAATAGTTTTGTGTCGTCTGCAAATTTGATAACCTCACTCGTTATTCCACTTTCCAGGTCATATATGAATATGTCAAAAAGCAGCGGACCCAGCACAGATCCCTGGGGTACACCACTATTCACCTTTCTCCATTGGGAAAATTGGCCATTTAGCCCAACCCTCTGCTTTCTGTCATTTAACCAGTTCCTGATCCACAGTAGTACACTGCCTCCTACCCCATGACTCTTTAGTTTTGCCAAAAGTCTCTGATGAGGGACCTTGTCAAAGGCTTTCTGAAAGTCCAGATACACTATATCAACCGACTCACCTTTGTCCACCTGTTTATTCACACTTTCAAAAAAACATAACAGATTAGTAAGACAAGATCTTCCTTCTCTAAAGCCATGTTGGCTGTCTCCCCTTAGGCCATGACTATCTACATACTGAGTAATTTTATTCTTTATGATGGTTTCTACCATTTTTCCCGGTACTGACGTGAGGCTCACCAGTCTGTAGTTTCCCGGATCACCTCTGGAACCCTTTTAAAAAATTGGTGTTACATTGGCGATCCTCCAATCTTCAGGTATTAGAGATGATTTTAATGACAGTTCACAGATTATTATTTTATTATTATTATGATTATTATTATATTCTCTTATATACCGCGCTATTCTGCATCAGTGCGGTTTACAATGAACAAACTGAAATTACATTGAACAGGGCATTATAACTTGGAGATAACTATTTTACAGGGAACATGGGCTATGGAGGGTTAAGTGGCTTGCCCAAGATCACAAGGAGCACCTGTGGGACTAGAAACCCCAGTCCTTCCGGCCCAAGGTTGCTGTCCTCTAGTGGGATTTGAACCCCCGACCTTCCGGCCTGAAGTACCTTGCCCCAACCACTAGGCCACTCCTCCACTCCATTAGATTACTAATAGCAGGTCTGAAATCTCATATTTCAGTTCTTTCAACACCTTTGGATGTATACCATCCGGCCCAGGTGATTTGCTACTCTTCAGTTTATCTAATAGTTGTAATACATCTTCCCGATGTATCGATATTTCCTTCAATTCTTCCGCACCTTTAAATACCACTTCAGTCATGGGTAACATCCCTACATCTTCCTCAGTAAAGACCGAAGCAAAGAATTCATTCAGTCTCTCCGCTATCGCCTTGTTGCCTCTTAGTGCCCCTTTAACTCCTCTCTCATCTAATGGACCAACTGACTCTCTCACAGGTTTTTTGCTATGAATGTACTTGAAAAAATCTGATAGGGGATTTCAGTTTGCCAGATGTTGATTGGCACATTCTGGCTGCAGTATCATCTAGAAGTAAGGAGATCCTGGATTCTCTACAGGGAGAACTATTCAGGCAATTAGTAACAGAACCGACAGGTAAAGGGGCCATACTGGACTTGTGCTTACCAATTGTGAAAGTGTTTCTGATGTTATAGTGGGAGATCATTTTGCATCCAGTGATCACCAGATGATGTCTTTCAGTATTAGGACTAGGGATATTAGAATCCATTCAAAAACAAGGGTCTTAGACTTTAGGAAAACTAACTTTGCCAAGATGGACAAATACCTCGGAGTCATTAGCAGGATGGGAACAGCTGGGGGATATAGAAAAACAGTGGGCTAAACTGAATGGGATATTTTAAGGGCAACCAACCTTTTTGTTAAAATGGTAAATAAAGGTAAAAGGAAAAGGAGACCGCTATGGTTTTTGGATAGAAGTAGCTGAAAAGGTGAAGAAAAAGAGGGAGGTCTTCATGAAATACAAGAGATCACAAAAAGAGGAAGACAGGCATCTATATTTGGAAAAACTTTGAGAAGCTAGCAAAGTAGTCAGGAAAGCAAAGATTCAAAAAGAGGAGGAAACAGCCAATGCAATAAAATGGGGGGGATAAGACATTTTTCAGATATGCACTGTAAGTGAGAAGAGCAAGGGCAAAAGTGGTATTGTCAGACTCAAGGGTGAAGGGGAGGACTATGTAGAAGCTGATGAGGATAAAGCAAAATTGCTTAACAAATATTTGTTCTGTGTTCACTGATGAAGAACCAGGAGCAGGACCTCAGAAAATACCCACAAACAGGAACTGTTCGTGAGAAAGTAAACAAAGCGATGGGACTGGATGGGATATACCCTAGAATACTGAGGGAACTTGGGGACGTTCTAGCAGCACCATTGACTGACCTTTTCAATGCCTTATTAGAGTCGGGAGTGGTGCCAAAGGACTGGAGAGAGGCACGTGTGGTCCCTTTACACAAAGCAGAGAAGTAAGGATTTGGTTAAAAACTACAGGCCGGTTAGTTTAACTTGGGTGGTGAGTAAATTATTGGAAACGCTGCTGAAAGAGAAAATAGTGAGGTTTCTGGAGTCCAGCGGATTACAGGATCTGAGGCAGCATGGATTCACCAGAGGCAGGTCTTGTCAGACAAATCTGATTGATTTCTTTGACTGGGTTACCAGGGAATTGGACTGAGGGAGAGCCCTAGATGTGGTACTGTATATTTAGATTTCAGTAAACTTTTGACACCGTTCCTCACAGGCGACTTATAAACTAACTGAGCACCCTAGGGATGGGCCCTAAAATTACTGCTTGGGTTGGAAATTGGTTGAATGGGATGTGACAAAGGGTACAGGTAAATGGAGCTCACTCTGAGGAGGAGGTTACCAGCGGTGTGCCCCAGGGATCTGTCCTTGATCCGATTCTTTTTAATATCTTTGTTAGTGATATAGCGAAAGGACTGCAGGGTAAGGTTTGCCTCTTTGCGGATGATACCAAAATCTGCAATAGAGTAGACATCCAGGAAAGTATAGATAACATGAAGAGGGATCTAGCTAAGCTTGAAGAATAGTCTAGAATTTGGCAGCTGAGATTTAATGTTAAAAAATGCAAGGTCATGTATTTGGGCTGCAGCAATCCAAGGGAGCATTATACTATAGGGGGTGCAGTACTTTTGTCCACTAAAGAAGAGCGGGACCTAGGCGTGATTGTGTCTGATGATCTTAAAGTAGCTAAACAGGTAGAAAAGGCGACAGCAAAATCTGTTCCTATGCTTGGTTGCATAGGAAGAGGAATGGCCAGCAGAAGAAAGGAGGTGATAGTGCCTCTGTATAAGTCTTTGGTGCAACCTCATTTGGAGTATTGTGTGCAATTCTGGAGACCACACCTTCAAAAGGATATAAACAGGCTGGAGTCAATACAGAGGGTGGCTAATAAAATGGTTAGTGGTCTTCATTATAAAGCATATGAGGACAGACTTAAGAATCTTAATATGTATACTTTAGAGGAAAGACGGGATAGAGGTGATATGATTGAGAAGTTTAAATAACTCCGTGGCATAAATGCACAGGAGGAGAGCCTCTTTCAATTGAAAACATGCTCTCCTACAAGGTGACATGGGATGAGGGTGAAAGGGGATAGATTCAGGAGTGATATGTGGAAATACTTCTTTTCAGAAAGAGTGGTGGATCCGTGGAATAGTCTCCCAGTGGAAGTGGTAGAGATGAGGACAGTATCTGAATTCAAAGAAGCATGGGACAAACACAGAGGATCTCTAAAGGAAAAAAGGGGACTGTTGTAGTGGTTGATATGGAAGGACAGACTAGATAAGCCATGTGGTCTTTTTCTGTCATCATAGTTCTATGTTTCTATCCAGATGGATAGTAGATTGCATTTCTTTTGCTTATGCACAAGCAGAACTCTTTTTGGAGGGTGATGTCACTGCTCATAATGTGCGGGCTATGGCAACCTGTGTAGCTGATCTCCGTTCAGTATCCACTGAGGACATCTGCTAGGCAGCTACCTGGTCCTCAATTCATACTTTAACTGCACACTTCTGTTTAGACAGACACTCCCGTCAGGACACTGTCTTTGGTCAAGCTGTACTCCAGCACCTCTTTGGGGCTTAAACTCAATTCCTATCCTCCGTCCTGGATTTCTACAAGATACTAGGCTATCATTAGGGGAGTATCGCCTCCTGGAATCGAGTCCAATGGCCACAACTTTTCCAGACTGTTCGGCTACAAGTTTTTTAGCTCGGGGATTGCACAGCTCTCCCCCACATACCAGTCTAGTACCTGGGAGCTAATGAGTCCCGTAAGTGAAGATTGCATTCCTGCTTGTTCCTGGAGATAGCATAGTTACTCACCTGCAACAAGTGATCTCCGGGAACAGCAGGAAATCATTCTTCACAACCCACCCTCCTTCCCTAGGAGTTGTAGGGTTCTTTATTTTACTACTCTTCTCAGCTACAAACTCAACTGAAGAGAGGAGTTGGGAAGGCGAGAAGGCAGGCACACAGGCACAGAGGAATCCTCCCAAAGGCTTTCCTATAGGATGCTGGGAAATGGTCCCGCGTGGGCTGTGTTGGTGACTTTCACCCACATGTGAAGACAGTTTCCTGCTTTTCCCGGAGATCATCTGTTACAGATGAGTAACTACGCTTTTTCTAGCTTCCAGTCAAAATACCATTCCTGTTGACTTTCTACATTTCAAATTCATGCTAACCTCTTTTCAGTCAGCCAAAGCACTCACCAAGCAAGAGTACTATGTTCATCTGACTAACGTTCTTGCCTTTGAGCCTTGCCATTTCTTCGCTATGCTTAACGCTCTCCTCAAGGTGGCTCCCCTTCCCCCAATCCCTCCTTCACTTTCCGCCCAGACTTTGGCTGAGTAGACCAGAACATTAGCTTTGAATTCTCCACAAGGTCACCTTCACCCTGCCTCCCACCTCTTCACTCCCAAATTCCTCCCTCAACTTCTGTCACTCTTTCTTCCTTTTCTAAAATCACGGAGGAGGAAACTGAAAATCTTCTCTCCTTCTCCAAACTTACTAACTGCTCCTCTTTTCCCATTCCCACCTGGCTACTAAGCTCTATCTTTTCTTCTGTTATCCCTTTTATCTATCATCTCCTTAACCTATTACTTTACACTGCAACTTTTCCTGTGGACTTCAATCTGTGGTTACACCACTCCTCAAAAAGCCTTCATTAAACCCTACCTATCCTTACAGTTATTGGCCTATCTCTCTCCTCCCCTTTGCTTCAAAACTACTTAACGAGTGATTCGCCACCACTATCTTGACTTTTTCTCTCAAGCCCTTCTGGATCTATTTCAATCTGGCTTTTGTCCTCTACATTCTAAAGAAACGGTTCTTGTCAAAATCTCCACTGTTCTGGTTTTCTTCTTATCTCTCCAATGGTGACATTAGACCTTATCTGCTAATTGTCTTTCCTTGAGTCCCTCCAGTCCAATCCAGTACTTGTGGGTTATCTCCATCTACCAGCAGTTAGGAACTAAGCATATCAGATTTCTGATGTCACAATAGAACTCCCTCCTCAGGCATTAGAAACCAGTATCCTGATGACAAAGCAGATTTCTAGAGAGCATAGCTAGTCACCTGTGTGAAACATGTTCTCCAGCACATAAACGAAGAGAGCAATGAACTGTGTCATTTAACCAATAAAAACATTATGGAACTATATATAGTATAAGGAAGCAAGAAAACAGGCTCATATTTGCCCATCCACGGTCCCTGGGATGAAGACCCCAGTGAGAGATGCGATGAAATTCTTAGATGAGCCCTCCAGTGTGAGCAGCTGGATCCACACACTCCGCCAGAACCTAAAACACTACAGAAAGAAGTAATTCGCAGACTAAAGGGGGGGGGGGGAAACCTGGACTGGACTGGAGGGACCCAAAGAAAGACAGTTAGCAGGTAAGGTCTAATTTCACCTTCCTAATCGTCCCTCCAGTTCAGTACTTGTGGGATGTACCAGAGCAGTGATTAAGAATGGGAGGGACTCACCAGTCCAGCTTGGAGCACAGATGCCCCAAAACACGCATTAACTGCTTGAACATCCAGAAAGTAGTGATGTGTAAAGGTCTGTAGCAATGACCATGTGGCCGTGCGACAGATGTCCAGTGGCGGCAGCAGCCCATGCTCTGCCCACGAGGCTTCCTGTGACCTGGTGGAATGTGCGTTAAGACCGCTAGGCACCGGTCTACCCTTAAGAATATAAGCTGACTCGATAGCTTCCTTTACCCAGTGGGCCACCGAGGCCTTGAAAGCCCCCCTTCAGAGTAAGATCCTTTAGAGAGGCCCATGTGAGCGGCTCGAATGGACTGTCAGTTAAGATCCCACGGAGGCACCATGACTCGTACGGGTGGCCAGACTTGTTTCACTCCCCAGAGAAATTAGACCACATCCCCGGTAACAAGAGAGAACTGCCACTGGGACCTGCAAGGAGTTCAAGACCAACCCCTTGTCGAGATCCACCTGTAGAAATGTTAGGATGTCAGGAAGTGAAGTGGCAAGAGGCGGAAGCCCTCTGTCCTTGCCTCAACTTTCAAACACACGCTAAACTCTTATATAGGTTAGCGAGGTAGAGCATTTGTGAGATTTAAGCATGGTGGCTATCACCACCACTAAGTAGCACTTGTGCCTTAACCATGCCCATTCAAGAGCCAGGCTGTAAGCAAGAGCCGATCCACCTGAGCTAACAGTATCAGACCCTGCAAGAGCAAGTTGACCCTGCTTGAGAGTCATCAAGGATGTGCCGCCATGAGCCAAAGCAGATCGACATAACAGGGCCAATGAGGCCAGTCTGGAGCGATCAGGATTGCTTGTCCCCGGTGAGCTTCTATGCATTGGAGCAGGTGCCCAATGAGGGGCCAAAGAGGCAAGACATACAGCAGACCCTCTGTCAGCCACAGTTGAGCTAGGGCATCGAAGCCTTCGGACATAGGTTCCCTATGCCTGCTGAAGAACCACGGTGCCTTTGCGTTGCATGCAGATGCCATGAGATCCATTATTGGCACACCCCAATGAACTGTCAGTTCGTTAAACACAGCCACATTCAATTCTCATTCCCCTGGATCCAACCGCTGCTGATTGAGGTAGTCAGCTTGAACATTTTCTTTTCCTGTTACATGAGTCACCGAGAGAGTCTTCAGATTCTCCTCCACGCAGATTAGCAGAGGGTACACCTCCTCTGCCAGTGTTGCACTGCCCGGGCCACCATGGTGATTGATGTATGCTACTGTTGTCACATTGTCAAAACAGACCTGTATAGACCTCTTGGAGATCAGTGGTAGGAAAAACTGGAGTGCCAGGAATACTGCCCTCATTTCCAACCTGTTGATGGGCCAAGTACTCTCCTTCGGAGACCACAGCCCCTGAGACACTTGTGACTGACAATGTGCCCCCCACTCTTTGAAGCTGGCATCAGTAGTCACCAGAATCCAGTCTGGGGGCTCTAGTGGCATGCCCGCTGCCAGATGTTCTGGCTTCAGCCACTGGATGAGTTGCATTCTCGTGGACAAGAGACAGACACTGGATGGTGTTGCAGGGACCAACAGGAGAATAAGGCTGACTGAAGAGGTTTCATGTGAGCCCTTACCCACGGGACGAGATCCAAGGCTGCCGCCATGGAGTCTGCAGATAGTACCACGCCGCCGTGCACAGGAAGCTCCACACTTGAGCTTGTAGCTTCTGTGCCCTCTTGCAGAAAGATGCATCCCAGCTTGGTGTCAAAGCATGCTCTCAAGTACATTAGCTCCTGAGTCGGCTCGAGGCTGCTTTTGGCCAGATTCACTACTCAACTGAGGCTCTGAAGGCAGGCTATTACTTTCTGGGTAGGCTGCGATTTCACCCTGATCAGCCAATTGTCGAGGTATGGGTGAACTAAGATGCCTTGTTGGCGTAAAGCCGCCGCCACCACCACCACCATCATGATTTTGGTAAAGGTGTGGGGAGCATTGGCCAGTTCAAAAGGCAATGCCCAGAATTGAAAATGGCCCATTGGTACCGCAAACCTCAAGAACTGCCAATGGTTCAGTCGGATTGGAATGTGAAGGTACGCTTCCATGGGGTCCAGGGTGGAGAAGAACTCCCTCTTCCTGACTGCTACAATTACCGAGCATAAGGTCTCCATGTGAAAATGAGGGACTCCCAAAGCGCGGTTGATGTGCTTATAGTCCAGAATAGGGCGGAAAGACCCATCCTTCTTGGAAACCACAAAGTAGATGGAGTACAACCTAACCTGCAATGGTCCATCAGAACCGGCACCATAGCTTCCAATGACAAAAGCCGTTGTAGTGTGATCTGGACTGCCTGCCGCTTGGCTGAGGCCTTGCAAAGAGACTGAGTGAAGGCAGGGGAAAAAGGATGCGCAAACTCCAATGTGTTCCCTTCCCTGATCACTTCCAGAACCCACTGGTTGGAGGTCATGCTGACCCTGGTGGAATAAAACTGCTGTAACCGACCCCCCTGGGTCAGCCTCCATTCATTGGGGCTTCTTGGGAGGGCCAGAGTGGCAGGGTAATAGCTTTGAAAAGGATGCCCCCTCAGTGCATACCGATTATGCTGATGAGAGCAAAACGAGCTGCTTGGAATTTCCAATAGTCCCAAGGACTGACCCCTGGAACCGGTGCCTTGCTTAGGGTCCTTCAGACGGTCCTCCGGCAACCGGAGTCCTTAATCTCTCCCAAATCCTTGACCAGCTTATCCAGAGCTTTCCCTGAACAGCAACTTGCCCTTATAGGGCAGTCTACCTAGCCTGGTTTTGGATGACATATCCGCCGACCAGTTTCGCAACCAAAGAAAGCATAGAGCAACAATAACTTAGGCCGTAGTCTTTGATGAGATCCATGACAGGTCATAGAAGGCATCCGCTAGATAAGCAGAGGCTGATTCGAGCTGAGTCACCTCCGGTGATACATTGGCAGATTCCAGATCCGCTGACCTGAGCCCCTGGATCCAGGAAATGGAGGCTCTGGTGACATAGGCCCCGCAAATGAAAGTCTGGAGAGCAAGTGCACTAGTATCAAAAGCTTGTTTTAAAAGTATCTTGAGCTTATGGTCCTGCATGTCTTTTAGCACTGTACTTCCCTCCACGGGGGTAATAGTTTTCCTGGTAACTGCTGAGACCAGAGTGTCCACCTTAGGCATCTTGAGGAGCTCCTTCTCTTCTTGTAGAATGGAGGTAGAGCTGAACCATAGCTCTGCCCCCTTTCCAACCCAGCCTCCGGGATGTCCTATTCTGCCTCTATTATTTGTTTAATAATAGTGTGATAAGGAAGCTTATCAGGGCCCAGGAAACAAGGATAAAGAGGGGGAATTTACCCTTATCAAGGGACCTGTATTGCCAGGTCAGAGATACAAAACCTCAGTTGTACCTAGAAACCAGATTGTACCAGACTGCAATAGGTTGCAGAGTGTCTCTAGTGGTGAGAAAGAGGGGGAAAACAAGCTCAGAGTAAGGAACCCTTACGTCACTGACCTTCCCCATTACTCAGCTGCCAAGAGGCAGACTGATTTGCAACACCTGAGAGTAGAAAGGGCAGGGTTAGAGCCTGGGAGGTTTAAAGCTAGGACAGAATATTCAGGAGGAGAGAGGAGAAGGAGTAGGAATGCCTACTGGAGGAGAAATGGAGCGGAAACCCTGAGAACCAAGAGCCCATGCTGGAGGACAAGACAGGGAAGCTCTGATACATGCTGGCCAGAATATGAGGGAGGAAAGCGTAGTTACTCACCTGTAACAGGTGTTCTCCAGGAGCAGCAGGAATCAGTCCTCACATATGGGTGACGTCGGCGCCGACGGAGCCCTCGCGGAGCAATTTTCCCCAGCTTTCAAAGAAAGCCTTTGGTAATTGCAGCGCGCATGCGCGGTCCCCTTCCCGCCCAAGGGTGCCATCTTAGCCAGTCAGATGACATAGCTAAAAGACAGCATAAAAATTTGCAAAAAAACTAAAGCAGATGATTGCAACTCCAAGGGGAGGAGGGAGGGTTGTGAGGACTGATTCCTGCTGCTCCTGGAGAACACCTGTTACAGGTGAGTAACTACGCTTTCCCCAGGACCAAGCAGGAAGTCAGTCCTCACATATGGGACTCCCAAGCTTAAGGCTACCGGAGACCCTAAGCACAAAAATGAGCTCCCTCTAGCTCAGCAGCACAGAAGGAAGGAATCTTCACTGAATTATTACCCACCGGTAGCCCCCATCCGGGATGGAGGGTAGGAGTTGCTCAAACCTCGAAGAGATTTCGGAGGACTGCCTGTCCGAAAGCACTGTCCCTGCGGGACTCCCTCTCGAGGCAGTAATGGACCGCAAAAGTCTGGCTCGAAGACCAAGTAGCGGCCCGGCAGATGTCTGCCAATGGAACAGAGAGGAGGTAAGCCACTGGCGTAGCCTTCGCCCGAACACAATGAGCCGTGACCCGACTATCTAGCAAGAGTCCGGCTCCCCATAAGCCCAAGCGATACAGTCAGCAACCCAGATGGACAGAGTACGCTTGGAGACAGGGAGCCCCAATTTATTGGGGTCAAAAGACACGAAAAGCTGAGCAGCTTTACGGTGCTCCCGCGTACGGTCAAGGTAGAAGTTCAACGCCCTTCTACAGTCCAGGGTATGCAAGACCATTTCAGCTCGGCTGGAGTGTGGCCTGGGAAAGAAGGTCGGAAGTACCACCTCCTGATTGATGTGAAAAGGGGAGACCACTTTTGGAAGAAATTTAGGGTGAGTCCGTAGGACTACCCTATTTTTGTAGAACCGAGTGTAAGGGGGATCAGACACGAGGGCCTGCAATTCACTTACGCGTCTAGCGGAAGTGAGGGCTATCAGGAATAAGGTTTTCCAAGAAAGAAAACGGAGAGAACAGGTAGCCATAGGTTCAAAAGGCGGACAGGTGATCCGCTGTAAAAACCACATTCAGATCCCAGTCAGGTGCTGGTGGGCGCAGAGGTGGTTTAAGTAGAAGGAGACCTCGGAGAAACCTTGCCACGAGAGGGTCGCTGGAAAGAGGTCTGCCGTCCACCGGCACATGATGTGCTGAAAGAGCACTGAGGTGAACTTTGACGGAGTTGGACTTAAGTCCCAGATTAGAGAGGTAGAGCAAGTACTGCAAGATCACCGACACCGAGCAGGAGAAGGGATCCTGAGACTGCTGGGCACACCAAACGGAAAAGCGACGCCATTTAAGGGCGTAGCATTTGCGGGTAGAAGGTCGCCGGGAAGCTAGGATGACCTCTTCCACCTCTGCCGGCAGTAGAAGGGGAGCAAGGACTACCCTTTCAGCAGCCAGGCCATCAGATGTAGAGATCTGAGGTTGGGGTGTAGCAGGGACCCCTGATCCTGTGTTAGGAGATCTGGTTGAAACCCCAGAGGGAACGGAGCCTCCACCGCTAGTTGCAGCAGGAGTGGAAACCACGGCTGTCTGGGCCACCGAGGAGCTATCAGGATCATGGAAGCTTTGTCTCGGAGAACCTTGAAAAGAGTTCGAGAGATTAGCGGTATGGGAGGAAAGGCATACAGAAGGCTTTTCGACCATGAGAGCAGAAAAGCATCCGCCGATACTCGAAGGGGATGCGGCTGCCGAGAGCAGAAGCGAGGAAGTTGCCGGTTGAGAGGACCGGCAAAGAGATCCATCGTGGGGAGGCCCCACTTCAGAAAAAGTTTCTGAACTACCAAGGGATCCAGTCGCCACTCGTGCGGCTGGAGGATTCTGCTGAGTTTGTCCGCCAGGCAATTTTCTTGGCCTGGGAGATAAACTGCCTTGAGAAGAATGCCGTGGCTGACGGCCCAAGAGCAGAGCCTCTGTGCTTCTCGACAGAGAAGGAAGGAGCCCGTGCCCCCCTGTTTGTTCACGTAGAACATGGCAACTTGATTGTCCGTCTGGACAAGGACGGACCGGTGAGAAGTCAGGTGGGAGAAAGCCTTGAGAGCCAGACGGATCGCTCTGAGCTCTAGGAAGTTGATCTGCTGCGCAGACTCCCACGTGGTCCAGAGACCTTGAGTACATGCCCCTTGGCAATGCGCTCCCCATCCTAGGAGAGAAGCATCGGTCGTCAGCACTTGAGCAGGCGGAGGAGACTGAAAAGGCATTCCGAGTACCAGGTTCGGCCGATGAAGCCACCACTGTAGAGAAGAGGCCAGCGGGCCGGAGATCCGCACTAAGTCGGCTAGGCCGCCCGTGGCCTGTTGCCACTGCTTGCGAAGGCACCACTGAGCAGGCCGCATATTCAGGCGGGCATTGGGGGTCACGTGGACGGTGGAAGCCATATAGCCGAGTAGTCTCAGGAAGCGCCTGGCCGAGACCAGGGACTGGCTGCGAAAACGGCCGGCTAGGTCCATGAGCCGTTGAGCCCTGTCGAGAGGCAGGAAAGCTCGCGCCTGAAGAGTGTGCAATCTTGCGCCGATGAACTCGAGATCTTGCGAGGGGAGCAAAGTGGACTTTGCGAAGTTTATGACAAAGCCCAAGTACTGGAGAAGAGTCACAGTGCGGTGTGTGGCTTTTGTGACTTCTGGAGAGGACGATGCTCTGATGAGCCAGTCGTCTAGGTACGGAAAGACATAGAGGCCCTGAAGCCGGAGATAAGCCGCCACCACCGCGAGACATTTTGTGAAGACTCGTGGTGCAGAGGATAGGCCAAAGGGCAGTACTCTGTACTGGTAATGATTTCCTGCCACCACAAACCTTAGGTATTGGCGGTGGCTTGGGTGGATGAGGATGTGCGTGTAGGCATCCTTTAGATCCAAGGAGCATAGCCAATCTCCCTGCTGGAGGTAGGGCAGAAGGATTCCAAGGGTAAGCATCTTGAACTTCTCCCGCACGAGGAACTTGTTGAGGTTGCGCAAGTCCAGGATGGGTCTGAGGCCTCCTGTTCTTTTCGGTATTAGGAAATACCTGAAATAGAAGCCTTGACCTCTCAGGTGGTGGGGCACCGGTTCCACAGCCTGTTCCTGAAGAAGACTTGCTAACTCCTGAAGGAGTAAGTCCCTGTGCAGAGGGAGTCGTGGAGGCTCTCCCGGGAAATAGGAGGGAGGGACCTGGTGGAAGTGGAGAAGATAGCCTTCTCTCACAACATGAAGCACCCAGGCATCTGATGTGACGTTGGACCACCTGTGGGCAAAGTGGACCAGCCGGCCTCCTGTGCTGGGAGAAACCAGCTGAGGGGGAGAGGCTATGCCGATGAAGTCAAAAAACCCCACCCTGCTGAGCAGGGGCCGGTGGTGCAGGCTTGGGGGCTTGCTGCCTACGGGACCCGTTACCCCGTCCCTTGGCCTGCTGACCCTGTTGGGGAGCTGCGGAGGCCTGATATTGAGGGTAGTGTTTATAGGCAGCCGCCTTTCTCGGGTAAAAGGATTTCCTTTCCCGAGCCCTTCTTCTTCTGGGAAGGGGCAGAGGTCTTCCTAGAGAGCCTAGTTCTGGTGAGAGTCTCCGTCTCGATTTGCGCAGCCTTCTCAGCCATGGGCTTGCCAAAGAGGTTCTCACCTCGGCAGGGGACATCGACCAACTTGTCCTGCACCCAGGGTTCAAGGTCAGACGACTGAAGCCAAGCCTGTCGGCGGGCACCGATGCCGGCTGCGGCCACTCGAGCCGATGCTTCAAAGCCATCATAGGCTGCTCGAGAAATGAATTTGGAGCATTTCCGAATACCAGTGGACAAGGCTAGGAACCTCCGCAAAGGTTCCTCGGACAGCCCAGCAGAGAATCCGGCTATCTCTTTAGCCAGATCTCTAAGGTACATGCCCATGTAGAGCTGGTAGGTCTGGACCCGACAAGCAAGCATAGAGCCCTGGAAACACTTCTTACCGAGGCCATCCAGGTTGCGGGCCTCCCTGCCAGGAGGCACCTAGGAGTGCATCTTCTGGCTCTTAAGCCTATGCATGGCCGATTCCACCACCATGGAATCGTGCGGTAGCTGTGCTTTTTGGAAGCCAGGGCTCTTGCGGACTCGATAGATGGAATCGACCCACTTGCCTAATACCGGCGACGATGCCGGACTCTCCCACATGCGGAAGAGTAGTCGTTCCAGCATGGGAGGAACCGGTACAGTAAAGTGCTCCCTGGCGGGAGAGTCGTACTGAAGGGCGTCGAGCTCTTCGGCTCGAGGCTCCTCCTCGGGATCCGCAGGGAAGGCCAAAGCCTTGGCCATATCCCTGACGAAGTCCGAGAACCGGGCATCCTCCGGGGGGGGACTGTTTCCGAGGTTCGGACTCAGGGGAGTCCGAGGGGACACACCGAGTCCGAAAAGAATCAGGTGACTCTTCCACTTCAGACTCCCAGGCCGACTCCGAGGAGGAATCGGTGGGGTCGGTTCGGGCGGGCGGAGGCGTCGGCCGCCCCGACGCCAAGGGAGTCGGCGTCGACGACCTCGGTCCCGAACGGGAGGCCGAGGGTGACCTCGACCGAGGATCGACTCGAGCCCGCATGGACTCGAGGATCGGCTCGGTCTCCGGGGTCGACTTAGACGTCGACGTCCCGGCGGTCGGGGCAGAGGCGCCAGCGAGGCTAGCGATCAGTGCCCGCTGCTGGTCCATGAAGGCAGATAGTCTGCTCTCCAAGGCCGTCAACCTGAGTCCGACCTCAGGTGACCCAGCAGCCCCCGACTCGGGCCCCGACGGCGTCGGGCCCGACGTCGGACCCCTCGGAGGCGAGTCCAGGAGGACTACAGGACTTACCCGAGCAGGCAACTCCGATTCCAAACGAGGTCCCTTCGGGAGACGTTCCTTCTCCAAAGACCCGGGACGGCTATCGGGGCTATGCGACCTGGCCCTCGCGGAACCAGGAGCGTCCACCGACGCCGCCCTCGCGGGTTTCGCCTTCCGATGATGATCCCCGGAGGGAGAACCTCTGTCGGAGGAACTCCGGCGATGCTCAGAGCTGGAGCCTCTGGACGCCGAGGCCTCCGACGAGGTCCGGGTACGGGTGGGATCTGCGAAGATTCTTTCCCGCTGATGCCGCCGACTCTGTAAAGCTTTGGAGGACATTTTGCTGCAGGCCCCACAGATCAGTTCCTCGTGATCCGGGCCAAGGCAGCGGAGGCAATTATCGTGTGTGTCAGTGAGTGACATATTTCTGTCACACTGAACACACCTTTTGAAACCACTGGCAGCCATCGGGGGAAAAAGGGCCCCTGCAAGGTCAAAGGACCGGGCTGCCAGCGAAAAACTGAAAAACGAAACTGACAAGAAAAATCAGAAAAACCGAAAAATAAGAGAAGGACTCGCAACGGCGTCACGAGTCCGGGCAGGAAAGAGACCGGCGTCGAACCGAAGAAAAAAGAGAAATAAACGACGAAAAATCAACTTTTTCTGCGGGGACAAGAAGACCACGTCTGTAGGGCTCCGAGGAAAAAAGAAGACTGGCTAAGATGGCACCCTTGGGCGGGAAGGGGATCGCGCATGCGCGCTGCAATTCCCAAAGGCTTTCTTTGAAAGCTGGGGAAAATTGCTCCGCGAGGGCTCCGTCGGCGCCGACGTCACCCATATGTGAGGACTGACTTCCTGCTTGGTCCTGGAGAACCACTGTACCAAGCCTTGACCCAGGTATGAGTTTTGGAAGCCTGTCTGATGGGGAGCATTACAGATTTGCTAGAGACAGCGTTTGTCTTGATGGTAGGCAGTCAGCTAAGCCCTCTGAGCCAGAAGTAGAACCCATGCAGCTAGGAGAACAGGAATTAGTTCTGGAAGAGGATGATTCTTACATGGACTGTTCTTTATGCCAAACTGCCAAGCACAAAGAAGTCCTGAGAGGGAATACATCATAAGGGAACCTTCCAGAGTCCAGTACCCTAGAGAGCCTGTGTGTGAAAAGAAAACGTTCTTTGAAAAGGAAAATACTTGTGCTGAGAATGTCTGCAGCTGCTTAATTGTTTGCTCATTGACCAGCTGAAGTCAGTGCAGTGAAGAGCTTATGCCGTACTCACGGTGGATTTAAGAAGTCTCTTTTGGAACAGAAGAGAGAGCTGTTTATGTGAAGCTATTTTTGGTTTTGTTTTAAATAGCACTGCTAGGTACGTTTGCTAGCAGTGGCTGTGGAAAAGACTTTCTGCTTTGCATTGAAAGATATTACAAGCTGTTTGTGCTTAAGTTCAGTTATATCCTGTTGTACCAAAATGTAATCCTGGAGAAGAAATCCTATAGGTGACAATTTGTGAATCTTATTTGCGTTTACCTCATAAATAAATTCTGTCAATGCCTTAACTCTCGACCAACTACAAAAGAGTGTTGTTCTGCCTAAAAGTCAAGTGTAACCTGACTGGACTACCTTTCCCAAGGTGCACTTCAAAGTCAGTCAGTCAGGCACATTGCTGAAGTGGTGGAATCTGCTATAACAAGCATGCCCCTTTACACTGCTGTAAGGGGCTATGGGCGTGACAAGAGGCAGGGAAGGACGCTTAAGATTTTGCAGCAAAGGGTCCCCCAATGGCTCCTCCACCAACAAGGGCGCTGGCACAATATGGAGTGCTGCCAGCGAGTGAGAAATTAGGGCTGGTAGCTCTTCCTAATGAAACACTCGCATTACATTGGGGTCCCCCTCTGAGGGATCTCCCCTTCCTCCAGTTCAGGCCCAGTAACCTTCCCCCCAGAAGTCTGATGGGCCCTCCAGAGCATCATCAGAAGCTGGAGAATGTGGAGAACTCTGTTCGGTCCAGGAGGCCTTGTGGACATGTTTACTATTAGGAGGGGGCACCTCTGTGATATCAGAAATCTGACATGCTCAGTTCCTAGTTGTTGGTGGACGGAGATAATCCACAAGCGATGTTCCCTCTAATTTTCTGTAGGCTGTGTGCGCATAAAATATCAGCTGTGCAGCTTTTGAAGGAAGGTTAAATTTTTGTGCGCCACATAACGACACTCGGAGTTATATACTTTAAAATTTGACTACACATCAGAATACAGTATGTACACCACATAGATTTTAATCAAATTAAATGAAAATAGACGACTACTAAATGAAGCGGAAAATTTCTAGTAATTACAATCACAAATGCGGTATTATTTCAGTTAATTTTTATTGAAAGTCATTGTTATTTTATGTAAATAATTTATGCCTGGAAGAAGAGAACGAGCTTACTATTAACAGTTCATTCTCAAAAACGTTCTCTTCGATCTTTCAAATTTAACCAGTCTGAATACATTTTATCAAGGTCTACCATTTCCAAATGTTCTAACTGTAAGCGATTCCTTATTTTGGTTTTTAAACTGTTCATCAAGCTGAAACCACGCTCACAATCTGCACTAGAAGCCAAAAGTGTTCCACCAATATCCATCAATTTCGCTAAATCGGCAAAGTGAGCATTCTGAAACGCCAAAGTCACCATATCTGGAAAACTGTGAAGAAATTAGACCTTACCTGCTAATTGTCTTTCCTTGAGTTCTCTCCGGGCCAGTCCAGGTACTGATGGGTGGTCAATCCCTTCTAGCAGCTGAGGACTGCATTTTTGAAACTTTTGCTGGCAGATACTATAGCTCCCTCTAGTGCTTGAACGCCAGTCACCTATTGACAAAGCAGCGAACCCCCAAACCTAACTCTAAATCCAGTAAAACTATGGTCACAAAAACACAAACTCTGAAACAAAGGAAACAATCGAGAAGCCGTAAGAAAACGCTTCCCGAAAATGTCTCCCCCAAGGAACTCCCCCTCTCCAAAAACCAACCGGAACGACAAAGCCCCCTGCGAAAGAGGCGACAGCCCTGTCCGGTCAAATATGCAGTGTCCTGATCACCTGCAGTGTTCCTCTGTTTTTGAATTTCGTTCTTTTTTTTTTTTTTTTCTCGTTTAGACTACCGATAAAGAAATCGGAGGCATAAGAAGCCAGGAAGTGAGAACCTACCAATATCCTCTTCCCCAGCTACGCTTCATCTAGCACACAGACAGAAAGTAGAATCAGGCGCTAAAGAGTAATCGCACTCTGACTCGAAGAACAGAACCAACGCTCGCGGCCCAAGGAGGTGGGACCTGGACTGGCCCGGAGAGAACTCAAGGAAAGACAATTAGCAGGTAAGGTCTAATTTCTTCTTCCTTTTCGTCTCTCCGGGCCAGTCCAGGTACTGATGGGCAGTACCAAAGCAGTACTTAAACCGGGGAGGGTCCCGCGAGCCCCGCTATAATGGCTGAGGCCCCCACCTTAGCATCCGAACGAGCCTGAACATCCAAGCGATAATGCTTAGAGAAGGAATGCAGAGAAGACCAGGTCGCCGCCCGACAAATATCCGCAGGCGGAATTAAAGCCATCTCCGCCCACGAGGTCGCTTGCGCTCTAGTCGAATGCGCCCGGAGTACACGTGGAGGCAGCTTACCCGCAGCGTCATAGGCGCCTGCTATCGCTCTTTTCACCCAACGAGCGATGGAAGCCTTGGTTGCCGCATGCCCCTTGCGAGGACCACCATAGAGAACGAACAAACGATCCGACTTGCGAAAAGACTCCGTACGACGAAGATACTTGCGGAGCACGCGACTCATGTCCAAGCTCCTCAAAGTGCGATCCAAGGGAGCATCGCCCTGCGATTGAAAGGTGGGCAAGGAGACAGGTTGATTGATGTGAAATGCCGAGACCACCTTCGGCAGAAATGAAGGAACGGCCCGAAGAACCACTTTTTCCTCCGAAAAACACAAATACGGCTCCTTACAGGATAGAGCTTGCAAATCTGAAATGCGGCGAGCCGAACACAAGGCCACGAGAAAGGCTGTCTTCCAGGACAATTCCCGCATAGCGGTGTCCGATCCAGTCGCAAAGGGCGGTCGCGTCAGGGCCTCGAGAACCAAATTTAAATCCCACGGAGGAACGACCACCCGGTAGGGCGGCCGAATGTTCTTAGCCGCCCGAAGGAATCTCCGAACATCCGGGTGAGACGAAAGCGAGCAACCCTGCACGCGACCCCGAAAACAGGCCAGAGCCGCCAAATGCACCTTGAGAGTGTTGAAGGCCAGACCTCTGTCGAGACCGCCCTGCAGAAATGCCAACACCTCCGGCAACCCTGCCGTCCGAGGTGAAACGCCCCTGTCAGCCGCCGAGGCCTCAAACACTCGCCAAATGCGCACATACGCTAAGGACGTCGAGCGTCGCCGGGATTGCAACATAGTAGCGATCACGGAGCTCGAGTAACCCTTGCGTCGCAACTGCTGCCCTTCAACAGCCAAGCCGTAAGCAAGAATCGATCCACCTGCGGCATCAGTACTGGACCCTGGAACAACAGATTCACCCGGGAAGGCAACCGCCAAGGAGGGGTGATCAGTAACCGCACTAGATCGGCATACCAGGGCCGCTGAGGCCAGTCCGGAGCGATAAGAATCACCTTGCCCTCGTGAAGCGATATCCTCCTGATGACTCTGGCCAACAACGGCCAAGGAGGAAAAATGTACAGAAGCAGGTCCGTTGGCCAGGGCTGGACCAACCCGTCCAGACCCTCCGACATGCGCTCCCTGCGTCTGCTGAAAAACCGACTCGCCTTCGCATTGTCCAGAGTCGCCATGAGGTCCATCCCGGGCTGACCCCAACGCAACGTGAGCTCGTGGAACACCGCCCAGTTGAGCTCCCATTCCCCGGGATCCAGACGATGTCGACTGAGAAAATCGGCCTGAACATTGTCCTTTCCGGCCACATGGGCTGCCGACAGAGCTTGCAGATGCAACTCCGCCCAGTGAAACAGAATCTGACTCTCCTGCAAAAGAGACGCACTGCCTGTGCCGCCCTGCTTGTTGATGTAACCGACCGTGACGAGATTGTCGGAAAATACTCGCACTGCCCTCCCCCGGAGGAGGTCTGAGAAGTGCAAGAGAGCCAGACGAACCGCCCGCAGCTCCAAGCGATTTATGGACCAAGTGCTCTCCTCCTCCGACCAACTGCCCTGAGCTATTTGGGCAAGACAATGAGCCCCCCAACCAGAGAGGCTGGCGTCCGTCGTGACCAGCACCCACTCCAGATCCTCTAGCGGAACCCCCGCTTGCAGGTGAGAAGGGAACTGCCACCACTGAAGACTGACGCGAACGTCGTCCGGACAAGGTAGCCGACGGGACAGCGGATGCTGCTGAGGAGACCACCGAGAAAGAAGAGCATGCTGAAGCGGACGCATGTGAGCTCTGGCCCACGGAACCAGATCCAACGCCGTGGCCATCAAGCCCAACAACTGAAGGTACCTCCAAGCGGACGGCGCCTGGAAACGGAGGAAGGATTGCACCTGCGCCAACAGCTTCCGGACTCGGAGCGGCGGCAGATAAACCTTTCCGCTGTTGGTATCGAAAAGCGCTCCCAGGTACAGCAACCGTTGCACGGGACACAAGTGACTCTTGGACTGGTTGATGACCCAACCTAGTCGCTCCAGGAACTGGACAACCCGAGTTGTCGCTGTCGCCGACTCCGTCTGCGAGCTCGCATGGATCAGCCAATCGTCCAGATAAGGGTGCACCTGGATGCCCTCCTTGCGAAGAGCAGCCGCCACCACTACCATCACCTTCGTAAACGTGCGCGGCGCGGTCGCCAGACCGAACGGTAACGCTCGAAACTGAAAATGTCCCAAGGGCACTGCGAAACGTAAAAAACGGTGATGCTCCGCTCGGATCGGAATGTGAAGGTAAGCTTCCGTGAGATCTATGGAGGATAGCCACTCTCCAGGCTGCACCGCTCGAATTACCGCTCGTAGGGTCTCCATCCGAAAATGGGGCACCCGTAAGCAACGGTTGACATGCTTGAGATCCAGAATGGGACGGAATGAGCCTTCTTTCTTGGGCACAACAAAGTAAATCGAGTATCGACCTAAGCCGCATTGGTCGAGTGGCACCGGCTCCACTGCTCGCAGTTGCAGCAGACGCTGTAGCGTCAACTCGACGGCCTGACGCCTCGCGCGCGGACCGCAGGGAGAAAACACGAAGGCATCTGACAGAGGAGAAGCGAACTCCAGAGCATAACCTTCGCGGATAATCTCCAGAACCCAGAGATCGGTAGTTATGGTGGTCCAGACGGAAAGAAACTCCTGCAAACGGCCTCCTATCGGAATCTCCGCCTGGACCTGCAAACCTTCATTGCGGCTTTTTGGAGGAAGACTGCGGTGTACCGAAGAAACCTCTGCCAAATCCACGAGCTCCACGAAAGGACTGACCCCTGGCAGGAAAACGACCCCTCTGATAAGTGGTAAACTGAGATCCGCGAAACCGGCGCACGTCCCTGCTGTGACCCCTCTGTATGGGACCCGATCTGGGCGCTCTGGGTCGATCTTCCGGCAGTCGACCTCCTTTGGAGTCACCCAAATCTTTAACAATCTTCTCCAGCGCCTCCCCAAACAGCAGCTTTCCTTTGTACGGAAGCTTACTGAGACGCGATTTGGAGGATGTGTCCGCCGCCCAGTTCTGTAGCCAAAGAAAACGCCGAGCCGCAATGACAGACGCCATAGCTTTAGCCGAAATTCGGATCAGATTGTAGAAGGCATCCGCCAGGTATGCCGCTGCCGATTCCAGCTTAGCTCCTTCCGGAACGACAGCCTCCTGCTTGAGATCAGACTGCTCACCCTGAATCCAGCGGATAGAAGCCCGAGACACAAAGGCCCCGCAAATTGACGCCTGCAAGGCTAGGGCGTTAGCGTCAAAAGCCTGTTTCAGCAGGATCTCCAGCTTACGATCCTGAACATCCTTGAGGGCCGCCCCGCCCTCTACAGGAATGGTTGTTTTCTTAGTGACCGCCGAAACCAGCGCATCTACCTTTGGCATGCGGAAGAAGTCTTTCTCTTCTTGAGGAACCGGGTAAAGACGAGAAAGACTATGGCCTCCACGCAAACTAGCCTCAGGGCACTCCCACTCCGACTCTATCATCTTCTTAATCATTCGGTGCATGGGAAAACACCTCTGCTCCGGTCTAAAACCTTGCAACAACGGATCTTCTAGGGGCTCTTGCTGCGCAGCCGGCGGCACCAAGTTTAAGGCAGCAAGGGACTGCACTATCAGTGCTCCAAGCTCCTCCTTATGAAAAACCCTGAAAACATTTGGGTCTTCACCAGGCCCGAGTTCCCCTTCCTCTAACTCCAGAGGCCAGGACTCCAGACCTTCCTCAGAGCCGAGCTCACCCTCCTCAGGAAGAGAAGGACATGATATTCCAGGTTCCATCGCTACTGGAGGGAGCACTGTCCCCTGCTGAGCTGAGGAACCCTCACCTGGATCAGCCAACCCAGGCTCAAGCAACAATGTCTCCTGAAGCCCTGCTGCCGTGCTGACAACAGGCTGAGACAACTTTAAAAGATAGGCTCTGTGCATAGCCAGTATAAAATCTGCCGAAAAAAACAAAATTCCTGTCTCCTGGGCCGCAGGGGTCAAGGGAACCTCTGTCTCCGCCTTAGCAGAAGACCTGTGCGACTTGGCCTTCCTTTTCCCGGTGCTTTTCAAAAGCGCGGGAGAATCAGCTCCTGATGAAGGCAGCGAGACAGCCGACCCCGATTTCGGCAATGGCGCCTGAAGCCTGTCCCCCGACAGATCTGCCGAACCAGGCACCTCCATGCTGCCCCAAATTACAACGACAAAGGCAAGCCTGCCTGAAACAAACGCCACCGAGGAACTCCCGCAAAAGAAAATGGCGCTCCCGCCTAAAACCGCCGGAGAGAAATCGCCGCGAAATGACCCCGAGAAAGAAAACTAAGTCAGCGAACACCGGGCTGAGGCAGACAGAAGGAGCTCTTACCTTGAGGAGCCCACGAAGTGCCTAAAGACCTGCTGCTAGCAAGGCACGGAGGCACGGGGACAGCGTCGGGAAGAGGATACTGGGGCTCCCAGCTCCCATCTACCCCTGAGACTCAGCGAACCCCGCGGAAGCAGGCTCTGCCCCCGGTAAACTTAGAAAATAACGAAAATAAAATAAAATCAAGGAGAGGATCGCTGAAAGGTGAACAGGAACACTTTTGTGCCGAAAACAAGGCCGATCCCGCTATGGAGCTCTGCTAGAGCCAGTGAGCAGGGATCCCCTTGAGAATCTGAGCTGTCCCCTACTGTTGCATCCGGTCAATAAAACCACCAAATTCTGAAAATAAAGCACTAGCGTTGCCAATTCATCTCTTCAGGGAGCCTGCCAGATAGACGTCCGTTCCAGCTGCTGAGGACTGAAGACTGGCGTTCAAGCACTAGAGGGAGTTATAGTATCTGCCAGCAAAAGTTTCAAAAATGCAGTCCTCAGCTGCTAGAAGGGATTGACCACCCATCAGTACCTGGACTGGCCCGGAGAGACGAAAAGGAATTATCAGTTTGCTTTTGATTTTTTCTGTGACTAAGAACTTGAAATCATTGTACTGCTGAATAACAATATGTTCCTCCATAAGAAATTGTTTGTACTTTAAGCAGAGTGATCGGACGTTTTCAATTCCAAATTCATAATCACACTGTGCTATTGCTGTCAAGTCAAAAGCAGACCATTCCTCAATTTCATTTTCAGGAAATCTTTCCCCTAAATGCAGACACAGCATATTAATGAAAATAAGTGTGGAACCAGTATCCACTGAAACATCTCCAGGATTCTTGTCGAGAAGATTTTTAACATTATCACTCCATTTTACTGTGTCACCCAAGTATTGCATTCAGATTTTGTTCGCTTACCCTGTGCAAGGGAGTGGAGGAGTAGCCTAGTGGTTAGAGCAACTGCCTAGTACCCAGAAGATCAAGGGTTTGATTCCCACTGGCACTCCTTGTGACTTTGGGCAAGTCACTTTACCCTCCATTGCCTCGGAAGAAAAGGCTGTCAATCTACTTCCAGTGATACATTGCCAAGAAAACCCAGAGGTAGCTGGGTCACTATGAGTCAACACTGACTTGATGGCACTAAAAAAAACCCTGTGCAAGATGATATGCTTCCAGTGGTGTTAGCCCATGTTTTTGAAATGTCATTGTTAATGAAGCTAGTTCAGATAAAACATTCAAAATTTGCAGTGTTATATGGAATTGATGGCTGTTTAGCTTTTTATAACAGTACTTTGCAATGGGATCATTATCCTTCTCTTCTTCAAAGTATTTTAATTATGGATCATAATTTCAAATAATTGCTTGAAGAGCAAAATGTCTAGAAAACCACTGCACTTCTTTCAGAGGTCTAAAAGCAATTGACTCGCATTCAGAAGCATCTGCTAATTCTTTAAATTGTGACCTTTTAGTAGAAGATCGACAAAAGGTTGTGTAAACAGTTCTCATGAAAGTTTCAACTTCTTTCATCAACTTTACTTCCTTCCATGATTCAGAGATCTCCAAATCTTCACGAAGGGCAACACAATGCTGCTGCACTAAATGCGAAACGTTTTTTTTTAGCTGTGCCAGCAACACCATTTATTCTGCCTGACATGACAGAGGCACCATCCGAAATAAACATGACCATTTTGTTAAGGTCAAGCTTGTATTTCCCATAGAATTCCCAGAGTGCACTGACTATTGATGCAGCATCACATGCTTCCAACTGTAGCATCCTACCAAATTACGTTTTATACAGACATGAACTTACTGGCTGATATTTGAAGTACAATATTAAGTATTTGTTGACAGAAATGTCTGTGCTTTCATCAATAGTTAATGTATGATACGCTGCTGATGCAATATCTGCTATGAGCTTATCTTGGACACAGATGTTTATAATTTCAAGAAATTCAAAACGAATAGTTTTTGCTTTTCCAGCTTTCCGGTATGGTTATGTACTTGGACATGTGTTCATGTCCAAGAACAGCCAGCAAAACACTATCAATTAGAATTTTAATTTCTTCTGGTGTAGAACGCTTCTGTTCATTACTAATTTGCCTTTTCTCTTTTTCAGCGGTGCTCTCAAGCAACAAATAATCCTCCTCTTAAATTTGGATTTTTAGCTCTAAGTTTCATAACATTTTCAGTATGAGACTTACTAGACAGATGTCGTTTCAAAAAGTCCATTTTCCACACATCATCCCAAAATTTGCCACTCGAAAACTCTCCGATGGTTTTTGCATCTTGGCAGTATAAACAGACTACTCCATCATCCTCTTCGTAAGTGAATATTTCACGCAATTGAACGCACGTTTTATCCCAAGATTTTGGTGTCTCCGTTTCAACAATTTCTTCAAGCTCCGGCCGTTCTCTTACATTTTGTACCTCTCATCGCTATCGGTTTTGACATTTTAAAAATTAACTTCTTTCAGTTTTCAATGTAATAAAAAATTTAATAATGCAATTCAAATTAAAGATTACAATTGGACTACTCATGCATGTCGCAAGCCAAAGTATGGAAGTGGAAGTTTCTCAATGCGCCAATTAAATTTTAAGACTAAAGATCTTATATCCTGAAGGTCTATAAGATTGCACTAGAAAATATTGTAGAACTTGTGAAAACCGTAAATACACAACAACTTTTAAATTTTAAGATGTCTGTGTTGTTTTCTATCAGAACCGTAATTTTTGTGCGCTCTATTTTAAAGTATGTGCGCTCGCTCAGCGAGGTGTGTGCGCGCACACACACGCACAGCTTAGAGGGAACAGTGCCCACAAGTACTGGACTGGACTGCACTGGAGGGATGATTAGGAATGCACTTTTAGTGTATGTTCTGGTGTATCCTCCTCTACTTCTAACACACTGTCAATTAGTTACCTCAGAGCTCTATCTTGGGCCTCTCCTTTTCTCTTTCTACATTCAGTCCCTTGGTGCACTTATTTCTTCCCATGGTTTTCAGTATCATCTTTATGCTGACTCCTCTCAAATTCCAGATCTCTGCCTGCTTATCCGACATTGCTGCCTGGATCTCTCACCACCATCTGAAATTGAATATGGACAAAACTGAGCTCCTTATCCTTCCCCCGAAACTCCCCTCTCCCATTCCTCCCTTCTCTATTTCTGTGGATTATACTGTCCTCCTTCCTGTTTCCTTGTCTCGTAACCTTGGGATGATGATCTTTGACTCCACTCTCTCTTTTTCTGCACACATCCAACAGATAGCTAAAACCTGTCGCTTCTTTCTCTATAATATCAGCAAAATCCAGCCCTTCCTTTCTGAACAAACTACTAAGATCCTTATCACTCTCTAGTCACCCCCAGTCTTGACTATTGTACCCTGCTGCTCGCTGATCTCCCTCTGAATGATCTCTCTCCCCTTCAGTCTAATCAAAATTCAGTGGCACGGCTTATCTTCCGCCAGTGTCACTATTCTTATGTAACCCCTCTTCTCAAGTCACTCCACTGGCACTCTATCTGTTTCTGCGCCCAGTTCAAACTTCTCCTACTAAACCTACAAGTGCATTCATTCTGTGGTTCCTCACTACTTTTCCTCTCTTATTTCACTCTACACCCCTCCTTGGGAACTCCACTCCTCTGACAGATTCCTTTCATCTTTGCCCTTTGTACTTAGGACCAAAAATCTTCTGCACTGCTCATCATAATCCCTGATTTCTCTCTGTCAACTGTGAACACAAAAGACAATGAGAGGGTTCATAGATGGGCCCCATGCACCGTGGATACCATTTGTAGGTGTCAGTGACAGACATGATCCTGCTGCACTGGGTGTAGATCTTAAACCCTCTGGAGATTTTCTGGGACATCGCGTCTGGGGAAAAATAGCCACAGTGAATTCAAATGACTATCTTGACAAAAAAGATATAACCTTAGCTAGGGTGGCAACAGACCTAAATGTGATCTAAAATGGCAATGCAGAAAAATCAAGGAAACGTATAAAACTACAAAAAAGCTGAATAAGGAGAAAAACTATGAGGAAAAGTATAGCATGGCAGTGGCAAGCGAAATACTCATAAAATTATGATTAAAAAGCAATAAAAAGAAAACCACGGGGAACACAAAGCAAGCACACAGAAATTCATACAGCATGCTCTGTGGGTGAAAGGACACTAAAGAGATAGGATATGGAAGCAGAAACAGAGAGGTTCCCACGGGGCTCTGTCGGTGATATTACCCATATGTGAGCACTTATCCTGCTTGTTCGTGAACTCTTGCACTAGAAATTTGTCCAGGTCCCTCTGGGGTAGCATGGGCCAGAACCCCCATCTCTTTTTGTGACCAGGAAGTACTTGGAGTAGAATCCCTTCTCTTCTTCTCCTGGTGGAATGGGTTCAACTGTATTGGCCTCAAGAAGGGAGGACAGCTCCTTTTCAAGCACTTCCTGGTGCTTAGAATGGTTGAAACACTCATGGAGTGATTTGGTAGGATATTGAATAGACGCAATCTGTATCCACGTTGGATAATAGCAAGAACCCAACTGTTGGAGGTTATAAAGGACAACCAATTTGTGTAAAACCACAACCTCCCTCCTAATGATAGTTGTCCTGCACTCGCACTGAAACGCTGGCTATGTTCTCGTGGAGACAGTCAAAACCCTATCCTAGGTTTCGGCTGTGGAGTAGACTGTGACTTCTGGACCCTCTGCTGTTGGGAGCAAAAGAGAGGACCTCTTTTGTCTGCATGCAGCAAGAGGCAGAAATACACCTAAGTCTATGAGAGTAATAAGTCCTCTTATGTCCCTCGCTATGATACTTTCTAGATCTAGCTTCAACAAATTTTTGTTGAAGCTAGCAGCCAGCCCAAAAAAACTTAGGAGCCGGCAGCTCCTGTCAACACTGGCTTTTTTCAGTACTGCTGCTGGTAAGGGGCCTGTTTAGGCTAGAGGCTTGAGGTCCAGGAAAATACCTATACCTATGAGAGTAATAGGTCTTTTTCTGGCCCCCACCCTGGTACCTCCTCTGATAGGAGATGGCTCAGATGTGTGTTGGGAGTGTCTAGTTAGAGTAACATACTGATTTTCAATAAAACCAGATTTTTCTTCGACCTGCACACCGAAGAGATTTTCTCCTTGACAAGGGACATCCGCCAGCTTGTTTTGCATGGATTGTTCTAGGTCCAAGCATTGAAGCCAGGTGAGTCTCTGGGTGCTAATACCTATGGCAGCATTTCTTGATATTGATTCAAAGGTGTCATAGGTGGCTCATACCATGAACTTAGAACAGTCCTTGCCATGGGCCATCAGGGCATGATACTGCTCCAACTTCTCTGGAGGCAGAAGCTGGACTAGGTCAGCCAGGTCACACATGGTTCTTCAAGAACATGTCCATGTAGAACTGGTAAGAGGCCATGCGGGCAACCAGCATGGAACTCTGGAAACACCTTCTCTCTAAAGAGTCCAACATCCCAGCCTCCCTTCCTGGGGAAGCCGAGGAATGAGTCTTGGTACTCTTGATTCTCCTTAGGGCAGATTCAATCACCAAGGAATGGTGTAGGAAGCTGAGGCTTCTAGGATCTGGGAGCCTTCTGAACTCTGTATATGGAGTCAAGCCTTCTACTAACCGGAAATACAGTGAGGGGGTTCTCCCACATTCTCATCTGTACTCTCTGCAGGATGCAGTGCATGGGCACTTGCACTGCCTCTTTAGGGGCCAAGGAGTACTGCAGGATCTCCAATTCTTCTGCCCTGGGCTCATCCTCAATCTCCAAAGAAAATGGTATGGCCTTGGCCATGTCCCTCACAAACTCCTGGAAGGTCATGTCTACACCGCTCATGAGGTGGAGAAGGGTCTAATGGAAGCTCTGGAGACCTGCCCTTTGACAAGTCTTTTGATTCCATGTTAGTCACCCAGTCTTCTGAGTCAGACTCAGAGAGGAAGTCAAAGTACTTCTGAGTCTCTGCCTGGATCTTTCTCCTGTCTCAAGGGGATCAGAAACTCTTCTAGGAGCAATGATGCATCAATGTCCTTCTAGATTTCAAGGGCACATGGACCCCAAGACACTAGAAAGGGCTATCAGCCAGGCAAGTATTGTCGGAGTCCTTTGATGCCCTGATGTTGATGCCTCTCCCACAGGCAGGGCATGTATCTCAAGGAACAGCTGCATGGCAGCTGATGTCGATGCCACTGATGTCAAGGCTCTGGCATGCTGCACCGCCAGCAGCACTGTGATGTGTGTGTTTCTTGAGCACTTTCAGAAAGCACTTGCAGAAAGCACTTCTCCAAGGCTTATGATTCCGAAGGCGGCAAGGCCTAAGCAACTTCGACCAATGTATCTGGTATTTGTACAGGGATATCAGTGGCTGAGTCTTGGTTGTTGATAGGCTGTCAATGCCCCTTCGATGTCTTGGAGGATGAGCTCACCTCTCTTCAAGGGGCATTCACGTAGACCTCCATCGCTCTCGAGCCCATGCCTAGATGGGCTCTGATGCCAATGCACCAGGACTTTCACCTGGTGTTCGGCTCTATCACCCCATAACATTGAAGATGACAAGGCTGAATCCTTCCTCATTTTCGGGTGGGGATTGAACGATGGCTGATGCTCTGGGGCACTATGGGTGCTTGGCTCAGATTGAGCATAAGAGCCCCTTGATGTCGAAACACTGCCAGTATCCAATGCAGCATTGGAAGTCACAGAGACCAGTGCTGTTGATGCCGAAGGCAATGGATTAAATTTCTGAGCCCTAAAAAGTGATTTGCACTGCTTCTCACAACCCCTGAGTTGGGACCATTTCGAGTAAACTGGCTCTTCCAGTACTTCGATGCTCATGACATTGTGCTGCGATAATCTGTGATGCCGATGCGTCTCAGCTTTTGCCTGGTGCTCTGTGTCATGGGGCCCTCGAAGTTGAAGTCAAGGAGTTTCGGCACAAATTTTGCAGACACATGCCTCATCCCCAAATGGACAGTACCGACCTGAAACTGATGTCCATGTCCTCAGCAAGCTCCCTGATAGTCAATTGATTATTTGAGCATATTGCGGCACACACTGCTTCAACTTTATCTTCATTCCTGCTCATGATGGCCTTCCAGAATGTTCGTCACTGTCAACTCTTTGGCGGCTCTCTTGGAAATGTTTCTACCAGTCATAAACTCAAGCACAATTCATGCATTCATCGCCATACACGTGCTATAACTTGTCATAAGTCTCTTTGCACAAATCTCCAAATTTCTGGCAGAATTTAATGCAAATTCACTGTTCAATTTTTTCACTCATCATAAATCTGACAAACTGCTTTTACACAATATCACACATCATGTGATTAAAACAGTACAGGTGTGCTGCAGCCATGCTACATTCTGCACATGCAATGCACATAACTAGGTCACTGCATGCTTAATAGCATTGTGGTGCAACGTATTGTGCCATAGCTACATAACAAGGTGAAATTTTACTAACCGTTAATTTCCTTTCTTTGAATCCTGTTAGACCAGTCCAGACTAGTGGGTTACTTTCCCCTGACAGCAGATGGAGACAGAGAACCAATCAGAAGCTTCGGCCATGCCCTCTCTCTGGCTGTAACCCATCACCCCTAGAGGTCAGCTTCAGTTTGCTAATGTCAAGTCATAAAATCTTCCAAAATCCGAACAGCAAAACTAAACTTGCAGAACTGATATATTTGTCCGGGTGCATGAACTTCCCGGAACTATGTACAGGAACCTGCACATACTGTAGCAGAACTATGTATAAGGCAAATACCAAGCCCAATGACGAAAAAAGGATGGCATCTGCGAGCGTTGGCCCGATGAAATCTAAAATTACGGGTGGGCCCTGGACTGGTTTAGAAGGATTCCAGGAAAGGAAATTAACGGTAAGTAAAATGTCACCTTCCATCTCATCCTGCTAGACCAGTCTAGACTAGTGGGAAGTAGCAGAGCTACTTCTCCTCCGGGCGTGAAGAAACAGCCGTGACCAACACGGTGGCTCCAAAGCAAGCTGCTTCCCTGGCTTGGAGGTCCAAGCAATAATGCCATGCAAAGGTAGAGTAAGATGACCAAGTTGCCACCCGGCAAATATTTAGCGGCGTGACCTGCAACCTCTCTGCCCATGACGCCACTTAAGCTCTCATGGAATGAGGCTGTAACCCCTCAGGCATGGGCTTATTATGAAGAATATAGGCTGACTCAATTGTTCACTTAATCCACTGTGCAATGGAGGACTTTGATGCAGCCTGCCCTTTATGGGCTCCAAGCTGTCAAGACAAAGAACCTGTCTGAGAGACGGAAAGGGTTGGTCACCATCAGGTAGTGCCGCAATGTACGACGAACATACAACAGACAGAGATTCGCACTGTGTCCCAAGCACTGTTCCTTCAGGAAGGATGGGCGAGAAACTGCCTGGTTCATGTGAAAATCGGAAATGACATTGGGCAAGAAAGACGGAACTGTCCTTAAGGAGACGCCCTCTGCCGAGAAAGACAAGAATGGGTCTCTGCATGATAAAGCTTAGAGCTCTGACAGCTATCAAGCCGACGTGATTGCCACTAAAAAGATTGACTTGAGGGTCAGATCCAGCAGAATGGCAGCCCGCAGGGGTTTGAAGGGCGAATGTCGAATTTCCCAGAGGATGATGGACAAGTCCCACGACGGCACCAACGGACTATGGAGGGTCTTAGCGTACGGATTCCTTGAAGGAAACGGCCCACATCTGCATGCAAGGCTAGGGAGCACTCCTTGAGTGGCCCATGAAAACAGGTCAAGGCTGCCACCTGTACCGTCAGTGTATCGAGGATGAGTCTGCTCTCAAATCCCACCTGTAAAAAGGAAAGGATGTGCGGCACCTGTGCCTGCCATGGGGAGAGTGATTGCTGCTTGCAGTATCACTCGAAACAGTGCCAAATCTGGGCGTATGTAGATGCCCTTTGGGCCTTGAGTAGAGTTGCTAACACGGACTCATGGTACCCCTTGCAAATCAGTTTGCACTGCTCAAGAGCCAGGCTGTAAGTGAGCAGGGAGCAGGGTCGTCCAGGAGTATCGTCCTCTGCAGGAGCCCAGTGTCAGAGGTGTGGATTTGGTTAGCAGTGCCAGGTTGGCATACCGCGGGCAACGGAGCCAGTCCGGGGCTACGAGGACCACGCATCCCTGATGCGATGCTATGCACTGCAGTACTCGACTGATCATTGCCCATGGAGGGAAGACATACAGGAGTTGGGAGGGAGGCCACTCCTGTACCAGGGCATCGATGCCCTCTGAGTTTGGTTCCTTTCTTCTGCTGAAGAAGAGTGGCACCTTGGTGTTGGAGGATGTCGCCATTATGTCTATAGATGGGTGACCCCACTTCTGTACAATACACTTGAAGTCCCAAGGCGCCAGTTCCCACGATATGTTGAGCCGAAAAAGCTTGCAAGTGACACTCTGCCCACGGGAAGAGAAGGGCCATTCGCTAGGCAACTTCCGGGCATTTGGTGTCCCTCTGCCTGTTGAGATAGGCTACCGTCGTCCAGACTGCGCGAGTCTGAAGGAGGGTAAGGAAACGCTGCAGCACCAGCCAGACTGCTCGAGCCTCTAGGCGACTGATAATCCGGTTTGCCTCGACTGGAGTCCAGGTGCCTTGTACCGACTAGCTTTGGCAATGTGTGCCCCAGCTGAAAAGGCTTGCATCAGTCGTGAGGACGATCCAATTGGGAATTTCCAAAAGAGTTCCTCTCATCAAGTTGTCGTGGGCGAGCCACCAATGTAGGGCATGGTAAACAGAGAGCGGAAGAGGGATCAGCACACTGTAATCTTGTTCCACTGGTGACCACCTGGCTAGAAGGGCCTGTTGAAGAGGCTGCTTAAGCAGCGTGCCCAGGGGACAACTTTCAAGGTGGCTGCCATGGAGCCAAGCACCTCTAGATAATCCCATGCTGTTGGGATCTCATCTGTTAGAAGGTCCAGATCTGTTTACATATCTTCCGGGTTCTCTCCCTTATCAGGAACATGCAGCCCTTGCGCATATCAAAACGGGCCCCTAAAAAGTCTAGAGACTGTGACGGGTGAGGTGCACTTTTCACCCAGTTTACAACCCCTCCAAACTGTTCCAAAAAACTCACTACTCGTACCGCTGAGAGCGCCTCATGGAGGGAGTCGGCCCATATCAGCCAGTCATCCAAGTAGGGATGAATTTGAATGCCTTGCCACTGTAGTGCTGCCGCCACCACAACCATGGCCTTGGAGAAGGTGCAGGGAGCTGTTGCCAGACCGAAGGGCAGCGCACAGAACTGATAGTGCTGACCTAGGATGGCAAACCGTAGAAAACTCTAATGATCGTGGTAAGTTTGAATATGAAGGCATACCTCTGCGAGGTCCAGGGTCACGAGAAATTGTCCGGGTCTCACTGCCTATATGACTGACCTCAGCATCTCCATGTGGAAGTGGGTAACGTGAAGACTGCGGTTGACTCCCTTGAGGTCCAAGATGGGCCGAAAAGTTCCATTCTTTTTGGGGACGACAAAATAGATGGAGTACCTGCCCGGGTTCCTCTCAGGCGCCAGGACAGGATAGATGGCTCTGAGTTGGAGTAGGCACTGCAGAGTTTCGCGTACCACGAGACATTTTGTGGGTGATCCGCAAGGGGAAACAAGGAAGGCATCCCGTATGGGCTTGGCACAGTCGAGGGCATACCCGTGGGTTACCACCCCGATCACCCAACTGTCCGATATGATCTGGGTCCATGCACAGGAGAAAAGGCGTAAGCGCCCTCCTATTTGCAGCACATCGGAATAGGCCCAAAGGCCATCAGCGGGAGGGATTCACCCACTGGTGGACCTAGTAGAGGAGGAGAAATAGTCCCAGGAGCGGCGAAACCCCTCAAAAGGGCTGAGGCTGGGTCTTGAAAACCTGCATGGGCGCGGAGGAAAAGGTCTTCCCGAGCCTGTATTGGCGAGAGTCCCGAAAACAGAACCACCCTGAGGCTGTCGCCGAGGAGAATTCCCCAGATCTGCACAATGAGGTTTGGGTCTATCCTCAGGTAGACATTGAGGCTTGACCTCTCAAGTCTTTTACCAACTTCTCCAAATCCTCCCCGAACAGAAGGCAGCCCTTGAAAGGGAGTCTAGCAAGACAAGACTTTGACGCAGGGTCCGCATTCCAATGGTGGAGCCAGAGCCAACAATGCGCCACCGTCACTACGGCCACCAACCGAGTAGCAAGGCAGAGGAGATCATAAAGGGCATCTGCCAAGAGCCACGCCAGCGGGGGATCCTCTGGCAGCAAATGGATCCATCACAACAAGGCGCGTGTTGCCAAGCCCCCTCATATGGATGCCTGCAAGGCGAGGGATGAGGAGGTGAAGGCTGTTTTCAAGAGACCTTCCACTTTATGGTCAAGCTTATCCTTCAGAGCCTTGTCCCCCTCCACCAGGATAGTTGTATGCTTCGTGACCGATGTTACTAGTGCGTCACCTTAGGAAATCGAAGCCACTTGTCAATCTCTGTTGGGGGCCAGGCATATATTCAACACAGTCGGCGAGCAGAATGTAAGGATGCATCTGGGGAGTCCCACTCTATGGACACCTTTTGCTGGTGCTCTGTAGGGAAAAGAAAAGCCTTTGAGGGCTTGCGAATGCCCACTATAATGGGGTCCAACTGTGAGGTGCCCATAGCTGGCGTAGGTGCGGATGGAGTTTCTGCGAGGTGAAGAGGTTTCACAATTTGTGCAATTAAGGCAGGAAGCTCTTCTTTGCTGAACCGACACACATTCTGCCCTTCATCCTGGTCGTCATGGTCGCCCTCCAGTGGGGACAACTTGCCCTCCTCTCATTTGGATGCACTGCTGATGCTGTGAGGCCCTGATAAGTTCTCTAGACTGTCATTGGGCAGCGACCAATCCTCCAGAGAAGGCTGCTGTCCCTGTGGACTCTGATCGTGCCTGGCCTGTTTTCTATCATGGGACCTTGCTCGGCTACTGGCAAAGGAGCCTTCCCTGGGATGCTGGGGGTCCCTGACCGCCATAGGCTCCAGGCTTTTGAGAAAAAATCCACGAATTGAGCATCCACCTCTGGCTACATGTAGGAAGGGCCTGCTTGAGCCCCAGGCAGACCCCCCTCTGGCGATAGGATTGGCAGATTTGAATCTGCCGCACAGGCTCCCCTAGCTGGCAGCGAGTTTAAAGGAGCACTCACTTCCCCTTCAACCTGTTTTTCCTGTATTGCCTCATTAGCCTGTGATGTAGCCTCTTGATCTGCAGCACAGGATGCACACATGTGGTCCCTGATGTGATGCCACTTGCGACCGCAGCTGAGGCAGCGTGTTAATGTTGAGGGTATGCTGCTCCTGAAAATGGCGTGCCAGGTACAGAAGTCTACCATAAAATGGCGCCTACTGCTCCGAGCAAATTTTGGTGGGAAAACACCACAGTCACCGGATTTGCGCACTAAAGCTGAAGCGGGAGCCATGCGACAACAAATGCTGTGCTGTAAAACTGAAAGCGGGAGCTGTGTGCAATGTCTGCCCTCGAGGTCCCAAGTCACGATGCAGAGCTGGAGTAAGAAGATAGAATTTCCTGTGTGCAGACCCCAGCCTAACTCCAAGCCCTCTCTGCAGAATGCACCGTCAAGGGGGAGGGGGCAGTGGAGGTAGCAGAAACGCCGCAAGCTGACTAGGATCACCTGCGCTGCAATGGAGAGCCAGCAATCAATGAAAGGAGGGGAGGCTGAAGCAGATAACACTCACTGCAACTTTCCAGATGGTCTGTGCCTTGAACAGGTTTTGCAATGCACTGAGCAAGCACTGTGCTCCCTCGCCATGCCCCGATTTTTTTTTTTTTAGCGGATGTCTAACTAGTAGGGCTGTTGAGGCAGGAAGACGTGCTTTGCAGGACTAACTGCTCCGCTTGACCAAGATTCTGCTCCTTCTTTCCTCTGAGGCACTCCACTGATCCTCTTGATCAGGAGTACAGCTTTCAGGGTAACTCCAGGAAGCCACCTCTTGTGTATCCAGGAGACATCCACAAATTAAAATGGATAAGTGCCTACATTGACAGGACCCTCTCTAAGGTCTGTCAGGAGCTATAATTTTGATGTCCATAACTGCTGGAGACAGAAAACCTGAAGCTGACCTCTAGGAGTGATGGGTTACAGCCACAGAGAGGGCGTGGCCAAAGCTTCTGATTGGTTCTCTGTCTCCATCATCTGCTGTCAGGGGAAAATAACCCGCTAGTTTGGACTGGTCTAGTAGGATGAGCTAGAAGTCTCAATATGTTTGATCACATCTCATACTTCTTGATACTTTTTGGGAGGCATTTTAAAAATGAAAATGCAGTCAGAATACAAAATGATAAAGTTAAAAAGTTCAACAAAAATATTGAAGTCAGGGTGCCAAACAAGTAAGGATTCAGTATGGCACCCTGACTTCAATTTTTTGTTGAACCTTTAATTTTCTTAGTAAGATAGTAGATTACGGCAAATAAAGACCAGTATGCTCCATCTAATCAGTAAGGTGGCCAGAGTAGTTGTACTCACTGCTCCGTGCAGGTCTCCCTTCTATATCTTGTTTAGTGCATGGCATTCTCCCCCCTCCACGCAGCATGGCGCTGTGTGTATTGATGCACCCCCCCCCAGGCGGGCTCAAGTAGACAGCGTGGCAAACTTATGATTAAACTGGTTTGCCGCAGTACGTCGCACTCCAGGGGCTGGGCACTCTTCTCTCCCGGCCGAAGTCTCGCAATTCACGAGCATGAGGCATTGTGGCAAACCAGCTTAATCGTAAGTTTGCCGCGCTGCTTCTGTGGATCTGGCAGGGGTGCACCCCACTCCCGGCTGGCACCTAGGGCGGGACACACCCACCGTCCCGCCCTTCATTCGCCACTGCTTTAGGGTTGTACCTGCCACTCTGTGCAGGTCACCCCCTCAATTTGTTGAAATCTAAAAGATATTTAAGTCTGTTTTGATTCCATCTTCTTGCTATATAGGAATCCTCAGTGTGTCTCTCATGCCTTTTTGAGTTCCATCATTGTTTTTGCCCTTTTACATCCTGACTTCTTTTCCATTTTAAAATGCCTCACAAAAAATATCAATAAGTATTGCTTTACCAGATAATACTTTCTATTCTTCTCTTCCCCCTCCTACCAAAGATGTCTACCAAGACGCCTCTGCATTTCAAATATTACTTGCCTTCTGATATCTTCTGGAGTCGAGACAACATCTGAGCAAGTTTTTGCTGTCGCTCTGCAAGTTCCCCACGGCCACTGAAATCAACGCGGAAGAGGGCCATGATGGAGTCTATAATCTGATTCAAAATAAATAAAAAGGAAATAACAGAACTACAGACACTATAACTGGATTTGCAAATCCAAATGTTTTACATAAAGTTATAAAAACATAATGGCCTCTTATGTTTGGAAGTAATCTTATTTCTGCAAGTCTGCTACACTGCTTTCTGTTCTACTTTTTTTTTTTTTTTTTTTTACAGGTAATGAAGGTGGTGGAAGAGTTTAATGATTAGAACATTGAGTTGGCATCAGTATGTCTGATTCTCATCCCACTTCTGCCACAGACTTTGTGATTCTTGGCAAGCTGTGTTATCTATGAATTGGTTTACACAATTGTATTTTGGGAACAATAGCAAGAGCATTCTTTTTTATGTTATGAATTATTCAAGGTCATTTAGCCCTAAGGCTGGATGCTTGACTATTATAAAATGATTTGAAATCTTGTCAAGATAAAAGCTCTTATACAATACAGATCAAGTTCACATAACAGATTACATAAGGGGACATTTTACTTACCTGATTATGTCCTTTCCTTGAATCCTGCTAGACCACTCCAAACAAGTAGGTCGTGTTCCCCTTCCAGCAGATTGGTGGAGACAAAGAACCAATGAAATGCCCAGGTTTCAAGGACATCTCTCCCATGCCTCTATATGCCTCAGCCACCAGAGGTCTCTCTTCAGTATCTGTCCCAAAGCATATAGGAGAACATGGCAAGCCATACACAACCTCAATGTTGACAACAATGAGCAATCAAACAGCAGAGAATTATGTACAAGAAAGCATAAAGAGAAGGTTGTTCTTAGAAGATGAACCTGCAGATCCAAATATATAAATCATAGTGGACCCAAAGGTACTGCCGCAGAAGAACAGAATAAACACAGTTCCAGGGGCGGGCCCTGGACTGGTCTAGCAGGACTCAAGGAAAGGACATTATCTAGTAAGTAAAATCTCACCATTAATATTGTCCTGCTAGACCAGTCCAGACAAGTGGGATGTATCAAAGCTACAGTTTTGGTCAATATTATTGGCACCCTTGCATTTTATGTATGTTGTGTATAATATCTTCAGAAATAATTGGAAATATTGAGCTGATGTCATCAAAATATTTTAATAGTATGTTCAAAGGTATATAACAAAAAAAGGAAGTCTGTGCAACTTAGACGTAGTAATTTCTGAGAAAAAAAAATAGGACCTGTTGTTGTTAAGTGTCGTCGCCAGTCCATTAAAACTTGATCAAGTTCTCTCCAAGTGGGGTTAAATTGAATGGGCCTCTTTGATTCACAATTAAGGTCAGATGTGCAAGGGACCATGTGATAAGCTATGGGCTTTATATTGTGTTTGGGCTGTGTTGCATGACATTAGCCGTTGAGCTAGCTTTGTATGCAGTTATAAACAAATTGTTTAAGTATTTCCCTGAAGCAAGACATGTTTGTCTGAAATGTGATATCATGTTGGAGTTATTACTGTGTTTGCTGTATTGTGAGTATGATAAGCGCTCTGATGAGACCTATGAATGATTCTGCTGGGATTTTTAAGGTATACACAGGTATTCCTGTTTGTAAATCCACAGCATTCTGATGGTATCCCTGGGTGTGTTTTGTTATAACTGCGTTGTAATTGATTGTTTTGTTTAAGCTTTGATATTTATGATATTATGATATGAGAGTTTGTGAAATTTATTGGATTAGTGGCTTACTCTTGGTTGTGAGGGTCTTTTGACTGTTAATAATTTCCTGGCAATGTTCCAGTTTTTATACCATTTCCTACTATTTTCTTTTTTTAATTGGTCTTACTTCATTTGATTCTTTTATGTGTCAAATATGTGTGCATATATAGTCCAAAGCCATTTCACTGGCCACTTTTTTTTTTTTTGGATATTAAGGGGTTGAACTTCAATGGTGCCAATAATGTTGATCACAACTGTACGACTCCATTGGGTGGGAAGAAGACACAGCACCTCGCAAAACTTTAGAGCCAAAGGTCGTGTCCACCCATGCAAGGACATCCAAGCAGCAATGCTTGACAAAAGTGGAAGATGATGTCCATGCTGCCACCCAAAAAATGTCTGCAAGGCTATTGAGCTCCTCTCTGCCCAACAGGACGCCTGTGCTCGGGAAGATGGGCATGCAATCCTCCAGGGCCAGTTAGTTCCGTAAAAGATATGCCGAGGCAATGGCCTCCTAAGTCCAATGTTCCAAGTGAAACTCAGCCACCGCATCACCTTGTGTGGGCTGGTAAACAGCACAAAGGGATGGTCAGACTTACGAAAAGAATTTGTAACCTCCACCTTCTGGAGAAGCACCGTCCAGACATCCACAAGATGAAGATCCTTATCCTTCCCTCAAAACTGCCCCTTAGAGGAGGGCAGAAGACCATCTGGTTCACCTTAGGAAAGAGGAAGGCACATGCTGAATGGAACGACCTCCTCACAAAAAGATAGGTAATGATCATGGCAAGACACAGCCTGCAGCTCGTAAAACTGCCTTGTGGAACAATCGCAAACAAGAAAACTGTCTTGAGTATAAAGTCCTTCAGAGTAGTGTGCTTCAGTGGCTCAAGGGTTCCAACATCAGGGCCCTTAGCATCAGACACAGATCCCTGGAAGGGACCACAGACCAGAGGGGAGGACTCAGACGTTGAATCACCTGAAGAAAGCACCAAACATCCAAGTGTAAGGCTAGAGACTTACTGGCCACAAGACCTCTGAAACAGGCCAAAGCTGCCACCTGAACCTTCAAGGAGCTAAGAGAAAGGTCCCTCTCCAGACTGTCCTGCAGAAAAGGCCAACAGGGATGGTGCCGTGTGTCAGCATACATTTCATGCAGCTTTGTACTCTGGTGATTCAGTCTCCAAAGTTAACAAGATGAGATTAACTCTGACCCCCTGGTGATGTCAGTCTCTGGGCCTGTGGAGAATGGTCGGCAGCCCCTCCCTGCTAAATCAAGAATAGCAGACCTTAAAGGGAGTGGCTAGCAGACCTCAAGGGGAAGTGCTGGAAAGGATTCAGTTCACTATAAAAGACAGAAACACTTCCTCTCTGTCTCTCTCTTTCACAATTCATCAGAAATGAAGGACAGGAGGCTCTGATAATCAATTCCCTTCACCCCTCCCCCGCTCTCTCTCTCTCTCCCCCTTGCCATGAGGCTCTGAAACACATGTTCTGGCCTATCTCTCTCTCTTTTCTTAGCAGCTCAAATAATATAGCAAGCCTATACATCAAAATAAGACAATTGCAAGCCACTCTGTGTGATGTCTTTAAAATTCTAGATGCTTACAGAGCCTTTTGACAATAAAAATCTCACCTTGTCTAACCCACAAAACAAATTTATCACTGGAACTGTTCACTAAATAGTGTCTAAGTGTCATCCAGTCTGGCAATTGTAAATGGTCACAAGGACTTTTGATTCTGTCTGAAATCTACTTAATGTATTATACAAAATTATTACTTACCCAACTGGTGATCTGCTGTGAAATCCGAGAGACGAGCCCCCATAAAGATGTAAGATTTGGTCAGTTATTCTTCTGTAGGTCCTGGGTTCATTTCACTTCACAGAGGCAGTAGGGTTTGCAACAAAACAAGCAAACAGGTGTGGCTTGGAGAAAGGTTTTTATGTAGAAATAGGCTTAATACATAGGTACTGAACAGAGGTATATAGTGATTGTTACAGAGCTGTTTCAGTGTGCATCAATGAATCTGTGTGTGCATGTGTGAAGTGTGAGAGAGAGATAGGCCAGAACATGTGTTTCAGAGCCTCATGGCAAGGGAGAGAGAGAGAGAGCGGGGGAGGGGCGAAGGGAATTGATTATCAGAGCCTCCTGTCCTTCATTTCTGATGAATGGTGAAAGAGAGAGACAGAGAGGAAGTGTTTCTGTCTTTTATAGTAACTGAATCCTTTCTAGCACTTCCCCTTGAGGTCTGCTAGCCACTCCCTTTAAGGTCTGCTATTCTTGATTTAGCAGGGAGGGGCTGCCGACCATTCTCCACAGGCCCAGAGACTGACTTCACCAGGGGGTCAGAGTTAATTTCATCTTGTTAACTTTGGAGACCGAATCACCAGAGTACAAAGCTGCATGAAATGTCTGCTGACACCGTGGCCGCCTCAGGAACCAGCTGCCGTGCGCCGCACCAACTCTCAAAGAGGTACCAGACCTACACCTATGCCAGGTTTGTAGCCATCTCCTTTTAAGAGGCAAGCCATAAGCAAGAAGGGAACCTGGTCTTCCAGGACAATCAGTCCCTGACACAAGAGGCTCTGAGATGGTGGCAAATGAAGAGGTGGCACTTGCAGAAACCACATCAGATCTCTGAATATTGTTCTCCTTAGTCAATCTGGCGCCATCAAAATAATTCTTACCAGGTGGCACTCTATATGCCGAACCACACGTCCCATCAGGGAAACAACAGGCATGGACTGGCCAAGGCTGAGCCAGGGTGGCAATGCCCTCAGACTCCATCTCTGTGTGGCGACTGAAGAAGCAGCACAGTTTGGCACTGGAGCAGTTTGCCATCAGATCCATCTTGGGGCGACCCCAGCAGCGCAGAATCAAATGAAATCCTCCTGACTCAATTCCCACTCTTCTGGATCCAGAGGGTGCCAGCTGAGAAAGTCCACTGTTACATTGTCCACCCCGGCAATGTGCTGATTCAACCAAGCTAGGAGGTTCTTCTCCAACCAAACATAAGAGCTATCTTCAGGGCCACCAAGGTACGCCCTCCTGCTGCCCTGCTGATGGATATAAGCCATTGCTGTGGCGTTGCCTGAGATCATTTGAACCACCCGGCCCTTGACCAGGGACCAGAAAGCAGAACCACCAACCTAATGGCCCTCACCTTGAGGCGGTTCATGGACCACACTGCCTCCCTGCGACTCCAACCGTCCTGAGCAGTTCGGTCTTGGCAATGGGCTCTCCAGCCTGAGAGACTCACATCCATTATCAGAGGGATCCAAGAGTAATCATCCAGTGGCATGCCCTTCTTCAGATGACTGGGCTGCAAACCGCCACCGCAGGCTAGCCTTCACCATCATTGGGAGTGGGAGGGGACTGAGTTCCTGGGTCCACATGCTCCATGAAAGGACTGAGAATGAGTCTGAAATCCAGAAGCAGAGGGGAAGAAAGGCTTTCTAGACCAGTAGCGATGGGAGACCCAAGACCCCCAGGAGTACAACCAGTGCACCCGTCAGGAGCAGGTGGAAGCTGACTGAAAAGAGGCTCCTGCTCAATTCACAGGCCCTGCACTCTAGAAGGCAGTAAGATTTGTCTTGCCCAGGTTCTTCACCAGTCTCTCCAAATTGGTCCCGAAAAGAAGTTTCCTTTTAAAGGTAAGTTAGGCCAATTGGGCTTTGGAAGATGCATATGCTACCCAGTGTCAGAACAAATCCAACGCCATGTCATCGCCAACAGGGCACAATCTCTGGCTGCTAAATGTACCAAGTTGTACATAGCATCAGAAAGGAAGGCCATAGCCGATTCCAAAAGAGGGATAGTATCATCTGGCAGAAGCAACTGAATCCACTGGAGCAGGGCTGAAGACATCAGGCCTGCATCTACCATAAAATGAAGAAAAGTGCGAACTGCTTCTTCAAGAACTAATCCACATTTCGGTCCAAAGTATCCGCCTTCCACAGGAATGGTGTTCCGTCTGGTGATCGCCATGACCTATGCATCTAACTTGGGAATATCATACTACACAATGTGCTCCTTCTCTGGGAGAACGCAATCTTCTTAAATACTCTTAGGTGGGAAGTCAGGGGAATCCCGCTCCGACCGGATCATGTCCATGATCACCTCTGGGAACTGGAAGACAGTAGTGGATTTCCACACCCCTTGCAGGAGTAGATGCACCTTCGGCTCCTGCTCCATGCCTGGAGCATCTGCGAAGCCCAAAGTGGATGAGATCCTGGCAATCTGCGCTGCCAGTTCTTTCTTTCAGAACAGGCAGACAACACCGACCTCTGAGCAATCCTCTGAAGGTGAGAGTACTTCTTCGCCCACATCAGAGCCCAGCATCGAGACATCTGAATCCTAGTCACAGTCCAAATCTTGGGCAGATCCCAGTTGATCCTCATCTCCAGGGGGCAACCTTCGCCAGGGATGCTTAACCATAGGTAACCAAATAGAGCTTCCATTCTCAGCCTGTCCCTCATGAAGCTGCAGGGACTGAATTACCATGCCAGAATGACCAAGCCTGCTGTAAAGAATTCTGGGGAGGATAATCCGGAGTCTGGAAGCTCACTTCTCAGAAATGACCCCCCCAACACCAGGGAACATAACCGCTGCAGATCCGCTAGAGGACAGAGAACAGCTCACAGCATGGTCGCCGGAACCTCTGGCCAGCTGGTAATTCTTACCCACAGTGCCATCTGCCATCTCCTGCCCTGAGACAGGCAAAGCCGGACTAACTGCATCCCCCGGCTGAGAGAGGAGGAGCAAGGCCTCTAGGGATGACTCAGGAGCTGCCATGCAGAGTCGAGAAGCTGGAGATGAGACACTTTGCTTGCCACAGTCAAACAACATTTCCTGGAAGAAGACAGTTAAGGCAAGTATCACAACAGCGCGCACTAAGGCCATGGAGGCCCAAAGACGCACGTTAACTGTACTATTACAGCAACGCGTTTTACAGGCACTAAGGTAGGAACATGTTTTGGATCCACTTGGGTGGAATGCATACATGGACAATGAGACCTCCAGGCACACAATATTAAATAAAACCTGCTACTAACAGATGTAGAAAATGGCAGGAAACCCCCACAGAGCTCCAATGGTTGCCAGCAGTCTACCCTGAATTGCACTCCAGACAGACGGAATCAGGAGCCCCTAACAAGGACAATGATGAGATCAAGCCTTGGTACTCATCCCCTGAGAGTCCCAGGCAGAGAATCTGTGCCGGGCTCGGGTCTGCTCCCCTGAAATTGTTTTTCCTGGCTTTGCAGGCACTGTGCTTAAGGTGGCTGGCAGGCAGATCCCTCTGAGAGCCCTCTGCAATCTTTTGGAGAGAGCAGGGGGAACAGAGGAGGAGAGAGGAGGCATTGACTGGGTATCTCATCAACTTCTATTAAGCAGACTCCACAATATTGGTATCCAGGGTACCACCTTAAAATGGTTTCAATCCTACTTATCAGTCCACATACAATAAGTAAAAGTAGGAACCTTAAAATCCCTACTATTCTCCCTCAGCCAAGACATGCCACAAGGTTCTGTACTGTCATCCACCCTATTTAACATCTACATCCAACCATTATGTGAGGTCATTAAGAGCTTTGACATCAAGTACTTACCAGTGTAATCTAGAGAGTTGGTGGAGAAGGGAGTGATCTTCACTCCCTTCTCCACCAACTCTGTGGATTACACCAGAATTTCTAATTGTTTCACAGCAATCACTCAATGGCTTCAAGTCCACAACCTAAACATCAACCACAACAAAACTGAAATACTACACATCAGGAGAGACCCAAACTTCAACTCACCGCCAACAATCATGATAAACAACACATTGATCACAGTTAAAACTGAAATCAATTACCTAGGCATCACAATAAATCAAGAGCTCAATCTGAAAATGCAAATAAACCGTACTATCAAATCAGTCTACCACAAACTCCAGATCATAAAGAACCTATGCAAACTCCTAACCCCTATGGACTTCCGCATAGTATGCCAAAGTATTATCACCCCAGTATTTGACTACTGCAACATAATCTATCAAGGGCTCCCTAAGAGCATACTATATCCTATGCAATTGGCACAAAACACCATAGCAAGAGTCTTATTTGGAACATCCCGGCTAACTCACATCATTCCATTCCCCAAGCAGCTTCACTGGTTACCTATTACATAAAAATCAAATACAAAGTTATCCTCAGCACCCACAAGATCATAAACAACCTTTCTGTGGACAGCCTTACATCCTTAATATCAAAACAACCCAAAGCACCATCAACCTGCTGGATATACCACCAGATAAGCCCACGAGCAACCAACGAGCTAACATCAGAGCATTCTCACTATGAGGCAGCCGGAAAGGCAGCTGTGAGAGAAAGCCCCCCCGCTCCCCCTCAGGCTGCAGCGAAGCAGCACTTACACATACCCTTTCGCCCAGAAAACCAGTAGACCAGAGCATACCAGTCTAAACAGGTCACTCGGGAATGCTTTATGAGAGCCCACTGTCCCCCCCCCCTTCAGGGGCTACCGATTGGTGAAGAAGAGATACCTGGGGCGAATGGGAAGGTAGCAAGGGGGTTTGAGAATGTACTGTATATAAGACAGTGTGGGACGTCATTTACGCTCTCAGATCTTTTGTCCAGGGTGCCGGCTCTGTCTATCTGAGTCTTGTGTACACAATAAAAGTTTTTGTTTGCATTCTAGTCTGTCTGTGTGTTCCTTCCGAGGGTGTGGGTGACAGGGTTCCTGCTTCAACTATATTGCCCATCACCTTGGAACGTCCTACCACCCCAAGCAAGATCCATCCAACACTTTGATCCAATTTCTGTGTATATAGTTAAGTTAGGCCGGTTAGTTTAACTTCGGTGGTGAGTAAATTATTGGAAACGCTGCTGAAAGAGAAAATAGTGAGGTTTCTGGAGTCCAGCGGATTACAGGATCCGAGGCAGCATGGATTCACCAGAGGCAGGTCTTGTCAGACAAATCTGATTGATTTCTTTGACTGGGTGACCAGGGAGTTGGACCGAGGGAGAGCTCTAGATGTGGTGTATTTAGATTTCAGTAAAGCCTTTGACACTGTTCCTCACAGGCAACTTATAAACAAACTGAGCACCCTAGGGATGGAACCTAAAGTTACTGCTTGGGTTAGAAATGGGTTGGGTGGGAGGCGACAAAGAGCACAAGTAAATGGAGCTCACTCTGAGGAGAAGGATGTTACCAGTGGTGTGACCCAGGGATCTGTCCTTGGTCTGATTCTTTTTAACATCTTTGTTAGTAATATAGCGGAAGGGCTGTCAGGTAAGGTTTGCCTCTTTGCAGATGATACCAAAATCTGCAATAGAGTAGACACCCAGGAAGGTGTAGATAACATGAGGAGGGATCTAGCTAAGCTTGAAGAATGGTCTAGAATTTGGCAGCTGGGATTTAATGTTAAAAAATGTAAGGTCATGCATTTGGGCTTCAGCAATCCAAGGGAGCAATACAGTATAGGAGGTGAAGTACTTTTGTCCACTAAAGAAGAGCGGCACCTAGGCGTGGTTGTGTCTGATGATCTTAAAGTAGCTAAACAGGTAGAAAAGGTGACGGCAAAAGCTAGAAGGATGCTTGGGTGCATACGGAGAGGAATGGCTAGCAGAAAAAAGGAGGTGATAATGCCTCTGTATAAGTCTTTGGTGCAACCTCATTTGGAGTATGGTGTGCAATTCTGGAGACCGCACCTTCAAAAGGATGTGAACAGGATGGAGTCGGTGCAGAGGGTTGCTACTAAAATGATTAATGGGCTTCATTATAAAGCATATGAGGACAGACTTAAGGATCTTAATATGTACACCTTAGAGGAAAGGTGGGATAGAGGTGATATGATTGAGATGTTTAAATACCTCCGTGGCATAAATGTTCAGGGAGAGAGCCTCTTTCAATTGAAAGAAAGTTCTGCTACGAGGGGACATGGGATGAGGGTGAGGGAAGATAGATTCAGGAGTGATATGTGGAAATATTTCATTACAGAAAGAGTAGTGGATCCATGGAATAGTCTTCCAGTGGAGGTGGTAGAGATGAGGACAGTAACTGAATTCAAAAAAGCATGGGACCAACACAGAGGATCTCTAAAGGTAAAAAGTGGACTGTTGTAGTTGTTGTTATGGAAGAACAGACTAGATAGGCCATGTGGTCTTTTTCTGTCATCATGTTTCTATGTTTAATAACCTCATTATTTGTTGTGTTACTGTTAAACTTAATGTTCAATGTATTGTGTACCTTTAGCTAAAGTTGTTCAATGTTCATGCACTGAATTATATGTGAACTGTCCTGGCTTGTAGAAAGACAGTAAAAAAAAAAAAAAAAAAGTTAAATAAATAAACTGAGGGCTGCTGAACTTTTTCAATCCTTCCAATTTTTCTGGCTGCTCAACAGGCTTTTTTCAGGGTAACAGTGTGGAGCTGAACCAATTTTCCCTCCTCTGATGGCTACCGAAAAGACCACAGTCTAGTGTAGCCTCCCACGTCGCACTCCAGTGACAGTCACCTTCAAGGTGGTTGTTCACGAATGTTTAAATCAGTCTTTTCCTCTCAATTAATAAGAACATAAGATATGACATACTGGGTCAGACCAAGGTCCATCAAGCCCAGTATCCTGTTTCCAAAAGTGGCCAATCTAGGTCACAAATACCTAGCAGTTTCTCCAAAAGACACAGGTTCCACAATGCTTGTATTGAGTCAAGCAGTGGATATTCTGGGTCCACTTTAATAATGGTTTATGGACCTTTCCTCCAGGAACTTGTCCAAACCTTTTTTAAATCCAGCTACACTAACAGCTTTTACTACATCCTCCAGTAGCAAATTCCACAGTTTGATTACGCGTTGAGTGAAAAAATTATTTTCTCTTATTAGTCTTAAATAGGTTACCCTGTAGCTTCATTGTATGTCTCCTAGTCTTTCTATATTTTGATGGTGTAAACAATCAATCTACGTTTACCCGTTCCATGCAATTTATTAATTTATAGACTTCTATCATATCTCCCCTCAGGCGTCTCTTTTCCAGGTTGAAGAGCCCTAACCTTTTTAGCCTTTCTTCATGGGGTTATCCTTCCATCCCCTTTACCATTTTGGTGGCTCTTCTCTATACCTTTTCTAATAACGCTATATCCTTTTTAAGATATGGCAACCAGAATTGCACACAATATTCAAGGTGTGGTCGCACCATGAAACGTTACAGAGGCATTATAATATCCTTTGTTTTATTTTCCATTCCTTTCCTTATGATTCCTAGCATTCTATTTGCTCTCTTGGCCGCCACTGCACATTGGGCAGAGGGTTTTAACATGTTATCCATGATGACGCCTAAATCTTTTTCCTGGGTGGTGGTTCCTAATATGGAACCTTGCATCGTGTAACCATAGTTTGGGATTTCTTTCCTAGGTGCATAACTTTGCACTTGTCCACATTAAATTTCATTTGCCATTTGGATGCCCAGTCTTCCAATTTATCAAGATCCTCTTGCCATTTTCCACAATCCTCACGGGTTTTAACAACTTTGAATAGTTTTGTGTCATCTGCAAATTTGATAACCTCATTCGTTATTCCAATTTCCAGGTCATTTATGAATATGTTAAAAAGCAGCGGACCCAGCACAGATCTCTTCAGAGAGGAGAAAATCCATTCAACATCTGCCGGAGACAAAGAAATACTGAAGAGAACTCTGGTGGCTGAGGCGTATAGAGGCATGGGAGTGATGTCATTGAAACCTGGTCTTTTACTGGTTCTTTGTCTCCACCAATCTGCTGGTAGGGGAACACAATTCACTTATCTGGAATGGTCTAGCAGGATGATATTAAACGATATTTCAAAATATTTCATAGCCATGTACAGGGTACCTTCAAAATATTCAGCATAAATAAATACACATACAGATTGTATTGATGTTAGTGTTCATAGACAAAGAAGAGGTCAGACTTCTGAAAAAAAAGGGAAAAAGCTAAAACAATGCTGTTGGGTTGTTTTTGACAGAGGGTGCAGCTATAATGATCTTCTAGCAACTGTGATTATGTTATTATTACTGCTGTGGACAGGGTCAGAATAAAGAAATTACACACTGTTAGCAAGCATTTGGTCTTTCCCAGACTCTTTACACACCCACCTACCAGCACTCAGCCCTCAAGGCTTACAGGAAGAAGGGCATTTAATAGCAACAAGATTTTGAGGGCAGCAAAAAGGCAGCAGACAGGAATTTTAAATTCCCTCTCTTCCCTGGATGTCCTACCCCAGCACATCCCCTAGTGGCTGGGCCCCTGTGGCTATGTGGAGGAAGAAAGAACCAGTCCAGTGCGTGATTATTGTAGAAAAGACAAACTTTATTCTCACTTATGGCCTGTTACCACCATAACATGAGAATAAAGTTTGTCTTTTCTACAATAATCACGCATTGGACTGGTTCTGTGTTTTTCACGTGATTATCTGCCCTTTTGTGGTGCTATGTGGAGGAAGGGCATTTAACCAAAAATTAGAAAGTGTACATTACCCACAAAAATTCAGCATAACTCAATAAACTAGGCAGATCATCAAACACAGCACACAAAAAAGCAATAATTTTATTATATAAGAGGTATCATCTCATAATGAGCAAATAGTCAAACATTCAGAAAACTGAATATCAATCATTTACCTCTTTTGTAATCAGTGAATCAACACCTTCTCAATAAATCAAATCGTTATCGTTTTCAATGCGTACAACTCAAACTTAGCCTATAAGTCTTTGAAATAAGCAGACAAATCCACTCTCTGAGCTTCATATATAAAAGTCTATCATCAACAACCTGCCTCAAGTTCAGGAACCAGCAGCCCTGATGGTAGTGTTTCGGCAAAGATGTGCCTTTGTAGAAGGGAGATATTCGATTTCCAAATTCTGCATAAAAATAATTAATTTTTGTCCAGATCAGACAGGTCTTACTCCATAGCAATTGCTCAGAGAGTGGATTTGGCATGATATTTCACAGCTCATACCGCAAGACTGACCCTGCACCATATAGGAAACTGAGTTATTAAGTGCCTTCCTTCCCACAAGCCCTGTGAACCAAGCCAGGGGGAAAGGGCTGGGGTAGGCCTGCCAGAGTATGATGGGAATTTAAAAATATCTGTCTACTGCCTTTCTGCTTCCCTAGGCGATCACCTAGTTCACCTAATGGGAACACTAGTCCTGGCTATAGAAGCAACAGTCATAGCATTTAGTGGAAGGGTATCAAAGCCACTGCACAATGGCAACCCCTAGTGGTCAGCTTTAGAGTCATGATTGCAGGTTTTCAGAAAGAGCTGTGGTACTTAGCCGAGAACGTTTGATGGAATGACTAGGCTAAAGTCAGTTGGAAGGGGGTATAAAATAAAGCAAAAAAATCAATTTTATAACAGCGTGCCTGTGTCAAAGTTGGGAAAAGACATCTATTTTAAACTTATTTAACATATGTAACAATGCATAAGAACATAAGACATGCCATACTGGGTCTGACCAAAGGTCCATCGAGCCCAGTATCCGGTTTCCAACAGTGACTAATCCAGGTCACAAGTACCTGTTAGGTTCTCAAATGGCAGAAATCTTGTGTTACAGTTGTGTGCTATAGATTAGCCCATCGTTTTCTAATGCAAGGAAAATGCTAATTTTTTTGCTCATGGATGCAGATAAAAAAAAGTACATCAATTGTGTGCTAAAGCATGGGCAAATAAATACAGGTACATACACGCATGGGTTTGTGCTACTGCCACTGGGAGCACAAAAAAAGTAATCTGAGATAAAGTTTAACACTTCACATAACCCAATAAGTCCCAGACCCCCAATCCCCCAATGATCCACTCCAAAACTCCCTACCCCCGAACCTTTCAAAAAGTCATTGGTGCTCTCACACTTCCCGATTTCCACTGAAATGTTGATGACCCCCCCAAGAAACAACAGCTCACCGGCATAGCTCCCAGACACCTTTCCAACCCCTTCCATACCTTTAATGATGGGAGGCAGGAGTGTTGTTCACACACTACTGCCTCCATGCCACCATTATTCAAAATGCTAGCATCTGATCCTGAGCTGTGCATTCCGTGTTGCAGGACGCATGGACAATCTATTAAGCAAGACAAAAATGACCTCCTATCCCCCCCCCCCCTCATGGTGCATCCTAGAATGTACATCATGGGGTCAATCAGAACCAGTTCCAGAAGTGCACAGTCTTTACATACAAATTTACACCTGCATTTGATAATGTACATTGTGTATGCCCTCTATCCCATGTACACTTGTATTTTATAAAATAAGAACATAAGAAGATAAGATATGACATACTGGGTCAGACCAAGGTCCATCAAGTCTAGTATCCTGTTTCCAATAGTGGCCAATCTAGGTCACAAGTACTTAGCAGTTTCCCCAAAAGACACAGGCTCCACAATGCTTGTATTGGGGTAAGCAGTGATATCCTGGGTCCCTTTTAATAATGGTTTATGGACCTTTCCTCCAGGAAATTGACAATCTTTTTTAAACCCAGCTACACTAATAGCTTTTACTACATCTTCCGGTAATGCATTCCAGAGTTTGATTACACGTTGAGTGAAAAAATATTTCCTCTCATTAATCTTAAATAGGTTACACTGTAGCTTCATTGCATGTCCCCTAGTCGTTCTATATTTTAATGGCTTAAACAATCGATCAACGTTTACCCATTCCACTTCATTCATTAATTTCTAGACCTCTATCATATCTCCCCTCAGCTGTCTCTTTTCCGGGTTGAACAGCCCTAACCTTTTTAGCCTCTCTTCAAAGGGGTATCCTTCTATCCCCTTTACCATTTTGGTCTCTTCTCTGTATCTTTTCTAATAACGCTATATCCTTTTTAAGACATGGTGACCAGAATGGCATACAATATTCAAGGTGCATTTGCATCATGGAACGATACAGAGGCATTATAATATCCTTTGTCTTATTCTCCATTCCTTGCCTTATGATTCCTAGCATTCTATTTGCTTTCTTGGCCGCTGCTGCACACTGTGCGGAGGGTTTCAACATGTTATCCATGGTGACGCCTAAATCTTTTTCCTGGGTGGTGGTTCCTAATGTGGAACCTTACATCGTGTAACCATAGACTGGGTTATTCTTTCTTAGGTGCATACCTTTTCACTTGTCCACATTAAATTTCATCTGCCATTTGGATACCCAGTCTTCCAATTTATCAAGGTCCTATTGCAATTTTTCACAATCCTCTTGGGTTTTAACAACTTTGAATTATTTTGTGTCATCTGCAAATATGATTACCTCACTCGTTATTCCCATTTCCAGGTCATTTACGAATATGTTAAAAAGCAGCAGACCCAGCACAGATCCCTGGGATACTCCACTATTCACCTTTCTCCATTGGGAAAAATGGCCTTTTAGCCCTATCCTCTGCTTTCTATCTTTTAACCAGTTCCTGATCCACAATAGTACACTGCCTCCTAGCCCATGACTTTTTAATTTTGCTAAGAGTCTCTCGTGAGGGATCTTGTCAAAGACTTTCTGAAAATCCAGATACACTATATCAACAGACTCTCCTTTGTCTACCTGTTAGTCACACCTTAAAAAAAACATAACAGATTAGTAAGACAAGACCTTCCTTGGCTAAAGCCATGTTGGCTGTCTCCCATTAAGCCTCACCTTAAAAATACCATTTCAGTCATGGGTAACATCTTACATCTTCCTCAGTAAAGACTGAAGCAAAGACTTAATTCAGTCTCTCCGCTATGGCCTTGTCCCCTCTTAGTGCCCCTTTTATCCCTCCATCATCTAATGGTCCAACTGGCTCTCTCACAGATTTTTTGCTAAGAATGTACTTGAAAAAGTCTTTATTATGTGTTTTTACTTCCACAGCAAGGTTCTTCTCAAATTCTCTCTTTGCTTGCCTTATCAATACCTTGCATCTAACTTGCCAGTGCTTATATTTTTTCTAGTTTTCATCATTTGTCTCCTTTTTCCATTTCCTGAAAGATGCTTTTTTTGGCATCAACAGCCTCTCTGACCTCACCTTTAAACCATGCTGGCAGTTTTTTGGACTTCCTTCCACATTTCTTAAAGCATAAAATACAGCTGGCCTGGGCTTCCAAGATAGTATTTTTAAACAACACCCATGACTGATGTAAATCTTTAACCTTTGCAACTGCTCCTTTTAGTTTTTTCTTAACTATTTTCCTCATTTTATCATAGGCTTCCTTTTGAAAGTTAAAAGGTAGTACTGTGGATTTCCTAGCAGTCCTTCCTCCATTTATTAAATCAAATGCGATCATGCTATGATCACTATTGCCAAGTGGTCCTAAAACCCTTATCTCTTGCACCAGATCCTGTGTTCAACTAAAGACTAGGTCCAAAATGGCTTCCCCTCTTGTCGGTTCATGAACCAGCTGCTTCAAGAAGCATTTATGTCTTCTAGAAACTTTATCTCCCTAGCCTATCCTGCTGTGACACTGACCCATTATTATTAATGTACTGTAACTTTTGTTAGCATCCCTGATTTCTTTGAGCATTTCATCATCCATTTGTTCATTCTGGCCAGGAGGTCGATAGTACACCCCCCCACTGCCATCACCTTCCCCTTTCCCTTTTTACATGGAATTTCAATCCATAGAGATTCTACAGTGTACTTTACTTCCTGCAAAACTTTAATCCTTTGTGACTCAATGCCCTCTCTAACAGAGTGCAACCCCTACCCAATTTGATCTGCTCTATCATTACGATACAATTTGTACCCGGGAATCACAATGTCCCACTGGTTGTCCTCCTTCCACCATGTCTCTGAGATACCAATCATATATAACCTCTCATTTAGTGCTATATATTCTAACTGTCCCATCTTATTTTTTAGATTTCTAGCATTTGCATACAAGCATTTTAGAGGCTGTATTTTATTCATATTAATATGATTATTGGTAGGCAGGGGTAATTTGGAATCTTTACGCTCTGTCTGCTCTGTTCTCAAGGGCATTTGCGTCACTTTTTCGTCTTTATTGAAACCTCTCTTTCGATGTCCCTAACTTCAATCTTTTGCTGGTATTTTCATACTTACACTTTATTTTATAAAGTCAAGTATGCATGTACACATGAAACACGTGCATATTCATACCTGACTTTATAAAATGGAGTGTAAGTATAAAAGTACGCATGTATGTTAAGGCACAATCACTTACACCAACAACTGGTGTGAATGACCATGCCTATGTTTTGCAGTTATGCACATAAATTAAATAATTTTTATAGTCTACATATGTAAATGTTCGCACCACTCACACTTTGCCCAAATTCTGTCCATGTGCAAGTCCAGAGGGAAAGTACGCATGTAAACACTCATTAACTAGGCACCAATTCAGAACATTACCCTCTAAGGTTTATGCATGTCAATGACTAAAATACAGTTATTTTCGCACCTCATTCGTGCATAAATCTAGGTGGCTCCTTATAAAATGACCTCCTTTATGTGCAAGAGTCTATGAATGAAGAGGAACTTAGCACAGAAAACAACAAAACAAATGACAGGTAAAAAATTTACCAAGGAAAATGCTAGGGACCCAATATATTTCTCAGTGTGGTCCAATACAGTTTAAACCAGGGATGGCAAACCTATGGCACGTGTGCCCAAGGTGGCAAGCAGGTACGTAGCAAATAGCAGCATATCCTCTTCATTTTTTTCCATGATAATAATAAATACATAGTAATAATTCTATGATTTAATCTATAGTAACTTTCACTGGAAGAGCTTAATTATTTTTAGTATTAAAATAACTAAAACATTCAAAATCTCTTTTTAAAATAAACAGTGAACTAAAATGGCATAATAGGGGTGGGATTCTTAAAGTCTGGAATGGCATTCCTGAATGGTTTGATTGTTTGAAAAATCTTGCAATGGCAATATTAACAATATTTCATCAATATATCCATGTGAGTCACTGTTTTCCATGATGAACTTTATCAAGTCGGACTACAGGAATAGGATCACTGATGAAACAAGTGCTGCATGGATAGCTCTAAAAGCAGTCAAATACAAGCCAGATATAAAATATCTCTCATTATTGCAGCAACAGCAAAAGTCTCATTGAGATTAAAATTTACTTAATTAGTTTCCTTGACTTTCTTCATGTTTTTCATAACTCAAAAGTTATCATTTATATTCACAATTATATTACATATTCAGTAAAATTGCAGGAATATATAACTTTTGTCTCTAAAAATATTGATATGTGTTTATATTTCATTTTCATTAAAATCTATTCTTATTGCTGCACATTAATCATAATTTCTGTGAATAAATATTAATTAATAACATATAATAACTATATCTGTCCTATTTAAAACAATCCAAGGTATTGGTTGCCTTAACAAACTTTGTTAGATTGCCCTTATGCATTGTTTTTTTTCTATTAGATTAGAAAAAGCATAAAATGGAATTAGAACAATAGTAATATACATAGTAACATAGTATATGATGGCAGAAAAAGACCAGTATGGTCCATCTAGTCTGCCCAGCAAGGCGGCAAGAGTAGGTGCACCTTCGGCTCCGTACAGGCCACCCCTTCCCATGCCTTTGTTTAGGGGTGTACCCACCGCTCCTTGTAGGTCACCCCTATTTGTTGAGATATAAGAGAGAGTCTGTCCCATGCCATTTTGAATTCTGTCACTGTATTTGCCCCCATCACTTCCATTGGGAGGGCATTCCAAGCATCCACCAACCTTTCAGTGAAATTGCCTTTCAGTTTACTTCCTTGCAGCTTCATGTTATGTCCTCTAGTTTTATAGCTTCCCTGTCTTTGGAAGAGATTTGCCTGTTCATTAATACTTTTTAAGTATTTAAAGGACTGACTCATATCTCCCCTGTCTCTCCTCTCCTCCAGAGTGTATTCTCTTAAGTCTTCTGATGCAGGCTCCAAATCATTTTGGTCACCTTCCTCTGAACTGTTTCCAGCTTTTTAATATCCTTTGCAAGATATGGTCTCCAAAACTGAACACAATATTTCAAAGTGAGGCCTCACCAGTGACTGCTGGTAATTCCTCTCTGTATGCAACCCAGCATCCTTCTCACTTTTGCCACCGCCTTGTCACACTGTTTTGCCACCTTGAGATCCTCAGAAATAATCATTCTGAGGTCTTTCTCCTGGTTCGTGCACACCAACCTATCGCCCCCTATCGCATACAATTCCCTTGAATTTCTGCTTCCCATGTGCATGACACTGCACTTCTTCACATTAAATCTTAACTGCCAAGCATTAGACCATTCTTCCAGCTTTTGTAAATCTTTCCTCATGTTATCCACTACCTTAGGGGAGTCCACGCTGTTGCAAATTTTCATGTCATCTGCAAAAAGGAGAAATTAGGCCTTACCTGCTAATTATCTTTCCTGGAGTCTTCTCCGGGCCAGTCCAGGGAACGGTAGGGTTGTCAATCCTGTCCAGCAGCTGAGGACTGACAGACTAGAAGTTTTGCTGACAGCTTAAGCCCCTCCTCCTGATGCCAGTACTCCAGTTTTGTACTAACAAAGCAGCGAACTCAGACAGATAGAAAGAAGACGAAGCAGGAAAAAACAAAGACAACACAACCTAACAAAAACTAGAAACAACCAGAAGCAGCACTGATCACTGCTATACTCCCCGGGCATGGCCTGCACACGCCAATGCAATGTGAGCCATAAACTCAATAGTATTGAAGAGCTCTTCCTGTCGGTGCCCAACGATACCTGGTGCACCTACTAGCATGTAATCTTATTCTTCCTTTTTTTTTTTTTTTTTTTAGTAGAACTTTGTTCTCGCAATCACACCAATATGCTGCAGAGTAGAGAGAGAAAAACCGCACTAAGCTCTCGCGGTCAGCCAAACTAGATTCCGCGAGCGAACGAGCTCTCCCAATGAAAGAAAACTCCGGGTGGGGCCCTGGACTGGCCCGGAGAAGACTCCAGGAAAGATAATTAGCAGGTAAGGCCTAATTTCTCCTTCCTAATCGCTTCTCCAGGCCAGTCCAGGGAACGGTAGGGCAGTACCAAAGCAGTACCTAAACATGGGAGGGACCCGCGAGCCCAGCAACCACCGCTGCCGCACCAACTCTCGCATCCCCCCTCGCCAGCACATCCAACCGGTAGTGTCTAGTGAAAGTATGCAGCGAAGACCATGTAGCCGCCCTGCAAATATCCACTGGAGGCACTAACGCGAATTCCGCCCAAGACGCCGCTTGAGACCGCGTTGAATGGGCTCGGAGCCCATCCGGAGGTTCCTTACCCCCAGCCTTGTAAGCCGCCACTATCGCCTGTTTCACCCATCGCGCAATGGAGGCCTTCATAGCCGCCTTACGGCGACCCGCAAACAGCACAAATAACCTATTGGAACAGCGAAATTCTTTAGTGACCTTAAGGTACTTTCTGAGAACTCGTCCGAGATCCAACTTCCGGAGAGCTCGGTCCATAGGAGAACCGGAAAGCTCGGAGAAAACGGGCAAAGCTACTGACTGATTGACATGGAAGGAAGACAGCACTTTAGGCAAGAAGGAAGGCACTGGTCGCAACAGAACCTTCTCTGGTAAAAATGGCAGGTACGGTTCCTGGCAAGAGAGAGCCTGCAAGTCCGAAATTCTTCGAGCCGAACATAACGCCACCATGAAGGCCACCTTCCACGAAAACTCCTTCACACTAACCCCTGAAGCGGACTCAAACGGAGCCCGCGTCAACGCCTCAAGCACCAAGTTCAAATCCCACGGAGGAACGACGCTTCGCAAAGGAGGCCGAAGGATCTTGGCCGCCCGAAAGAAGAGCTGCACATCCGCATGCACCGAGATACTGCGATTCCGCACCGGTCCCCGAAAACAACTCAATGCCGCCACATGCACCTTCAGAGTGCTGACCGACAAGCCCTTATCCAAACCGTCCTGAAGAAACCACAGGAGTTGCGGCAACGTCGTCGACATTGGAGCAAAACCTTGAAGCGCACACCATGACTCAAAAGTGCGCCAGACTCGGACGTACGCCAGAGAAGTCGAAGTTCTCTTAGAACGCAACAAGGTGGAGATCACGGCCTCTGAGTAACCCATACGTCTTAAACGAGCCCTCTCAAGAGCCAGGCCGTAAGCAAGAAGCGATCCACCTGAGGCATCAACACGGGACCCTGACTCAACAGGTTGCGCCGAGCCGGAAGCCGCCAAGGAGAATCGATCACCAGCCGCACTAGATCCGCATACCACGGCCGCCGAGGCCAATCCAGCGCAATGAGAATCACCATACCCCTGTGCCCGGCTATGCGGTGAATGATCCGACCAAGCATCGGCCAGGGCGGAAAGACATATAAGAGGGTGTCGAGTGGCCAGGGCTGAACCAACGCATCGAGTCCTTCCGACATGCGCTCCCTGCGCCTGCTGAAAAAACGAGACGCTTTGGCATTGTCGAAGGTAGCCATCAGATCCATTGACGGTTGTCCCCATCGCATCGTGATGTTGTGAAACACCGCCGCATTGAGCTCCCATTCTCCGGGATCGAGAACATGGCGACTGAGATAATCCGCCTGCACGTTGTCCTTGCCGGCCACATGCGCCGCGGACAAGGCCAAGAGATGATTCTCCGCCCAAGCAAACAATTCCTGACTCTCCTCCAGCAACGGCCGACTTCTGGTTCTGCCTTGCCGATTGATGTAGGAGATGGTCACTGCATTGTCAGAAAAACGCAAACCGCCGTCCCTCGGAGCAGACCTTCGAAATGTAGAAGAGCCAAGCGAACGGCTCGAAGCTCTAAGCGATTGATAGACCACGAGCTTTCCTCCAGGGACCAGCAGCCCTGCGTCACCTGATTCTGACAGTGAGCCCCCCAGCCGGAAAGACTGGCGTCCGTCGTCAGAAGCACCCACGGAGGATCTTGCAAGGGAACCCCCGCAGAAAGATGACCGGGATCCAGCCACCACTGCAGACCGCTGCGGACTGAGTCCGGGCAGGCCAACTTTTGCGATAGAGGATGGAGCTGAGGAGACCATCTGGAGAGCAAGGCCTGTTGAAGAGGACGCATATGCACCCTGGCCCACGGAACCAAGTCCAGAGCCGCCGTCATGGATCCCAAGAGCTGTAAATAGGTCCACGCCGAAGGTGCCGAAGTCTGCAAAAACATCTGTACCTGCCGACCAATCTTCTGAACCCGGCTCTCGGGTAGAAAGACCAAACCGCGTTCCGTGTCGAAGAAGGCCCCGAGGTAAGTTAGCTGTCGCATCGGCAGCAACTGACTCTTCGCTTGGTTGATGACCCAACCGAGTCGTTCCAAAAGATGAACCACCCGAGCCGTCGCCTCGAGCGCGCCCGCCCGGGAATTGGCCCTGATCAACCAATCATCCAGATAAGGATGAACTCGAATCCCGTCCTTCCGCAGAGCCACTGCTACCACCACCATCACCTTCGTGAAGGTACCTGGAGCAGTCGCGAGACCGAAGGGCAACGCTCGAAACTGGAAGTGACCCATGGGCAGCGCGAATCTCAAAAATCGTTGATGAGCTGCTCTGATGGGAATGTGTAGATAAGCTTCCATGAGATCTATTGCTGAGATAAACTCCCCTGGGCGCACTGCCCGAATGACAGCTCACAAGGTTTCCATCCGAAAGTGCGGAACCCGCAGGGCGTGATTGACCTGCTTCAGATCGAGAATTGGTCGAAAAGAACCCTCTTTCTTGGGGACCACAAAATAAATCGAGTATCAACCTAAGCCGCACTGGTCTGGAGGAACCGGAACCACTGCCTGCAGTCGCACCAAGCGGGCGAGCGTTTCGGCGACTGCCTGCATCTTCAGGCCCGACGCACAAGGAGACACCACAAAGGCGTCGGCCAACGGGTACGCGAAATCCAGAGCATACCCCTCACGAACAATCTCCAGTACCCATGTGTCGGAAGTGATTGTGGTCCAGACGGAGAGAAAATCCTGTAAGCGACCCCCCACATGTATCTCCGCCTGGACCGGCCGACCTTCATTGCGACTTCTTAACTGCGGACTGCTGAGCATTGAAGTAGCTTCTAGCGAATCCTCTAGCCCCACGAAAGGACTGCCCGTGAGGTCCGAAGCGGCCTCTGGAATAGGGAAGAAATCGAGCACCCCGAAAGCGACGAGTATCCCTACCGTGTCCCCTCTGCACCGACCCCCCTCTAGGAGGCCTTGATCGATCCTCTGGTAACCGACCACCTTTGGAATCTCCGAGATCCTTAACAATCTTCTCCAACGCTTCTCCAAACAGTAACTTTCCTTTATAAGGCAACTTACTGAGACGCGCTTTAGAGGAAACGTCAGCCGCACAATTTCGCAACCAGAGAAAACGCCGAGCCGCCACCAAGGAAGCCATGGACTTCGCGGCAATGCGAACCAAATCATAAAAGGCGTCTGCCAGGTACGCCGCTGCGGACTCTAACTTTGCTCCTTCCGCTGGAGCCGGTTCCGCTGCCTCAGCAGCCACCTCTCCCTGGAGCCATCTAATAGAAGCACGCGACACATAAGCCCCACAAATGGACGCCTGCAGTGCTAGCGCACTAGAATCAAATGCCTGCTTCAAAAGCACTTCTAATTTCCGATCCTGCAGATCCTTCAGCGCCGCTGCGCCTTCCACCGGGATCGTTGTCTTCTTAGTCACCGCTGAAACTAAGGCATCCATCTTAGGCAACCTTAACAACTCTTTCTCCTCCTGAGGCACCGGGTAAAGGCGGCCCAAGGCGCGACTCCCCCTCAACGTAGCCTCAGGACATTCCCACTCAGATTCTATCATTTGTTTAATGACGCGGTGCACAGGAAAACAGCGCTGCTCCGCTTTGAAGCCTTGCAATAAGGAATCCTCTAGGGGTTCCTGAGACATGGAGGGCATTGGAATATTCAAAGCTGCCAAAGAGTGTGAGATGAGCGCTGCTAGCTCCTCCTTGCGGAACACCCGAAATACGTTAGGATCCTCACCTGGAGCAATTTCCCCCTCTTCCAGCTCCCCCAGCCAAGGGTCTAAACCTGCCTCCGAGAGGAGCTCGCCCTCCTCTCCTAAATTTGGCTCTACGGCCAGGGAGGCGCTGGGACCCTCTGTAGGAAGCGTAGTGAAAACACCCCGTGAAGAACCCTCTCCCGGGTCGACCTGAGGCCTCTCTGGATGCTCCCGATGCTCCTGCCAGGGATCGGGCACCACCGCTGGCTGTGTCGACTTCAGCAAAAACGCCCGATGCAGCGCCAAAATGAACTCGGGGAAAAAAGAGCAGCGACGCCTTCCTGAGCTTCAGGAGGCTGCTGCTTCGCCTGAACCGCCACCGGAGTGTCTTTACTGGATTTTGATTTGCGTTTGCCATGCTTTTGAGGCCCCGCGGCAGCCACCGAAGGCTCACCTAAGATGGCGGCCGTTCCCGCCTTTTCTGAGGGAAGAGAAGACCGCTCTGACACTGCCGAATTAAGCTCCATGCCTAACACACAAAAACAGCCCTAATACCCAGGCTGCCCCAAAACCGGAATAGAATCGCCACCAAAACCACGGCGCAAATAACCTACCGTCGCCGCTCCCGAACCGGAGGAACCCCCAACGTCACTAAACCGCATGGGATTCCCGACACAGCCCCCTCCGGCCCCAGCGGTCTCGGAGGGCTGATCGCAAGAGCGCCGGTCCTTCTCTCGCTTCCCCGCTAGCAGGTGCCGAGAAAAAATGCGGCGGACCGGTCAGGAGAATGATACCTGAGGCTCTCAGGACCAGAGCTCCAAGATGAGAAACTGAGTCCCCTGAGACAGCAGGCTCTGTTGACCCGTGCTGCCACCAGCCTGCCGCCATGGGTCCATTCTGGTTAGGCCCCACGGCAGTCACCTGTAATGTAAGTAGCCAAATTGAAGGATCGTGCAGCTAAGGGGAATATAGGAGCATAAGCCCTGCTAGAGCCAGCTCACTGTCCGCTCTCAAAATACACCAAATCTATCCTTCTGGCCAGGAGCCTGTCAGCACGTCGTCCAGTTCAGCTGCTGAGGACTGAAAGACTGGAGTACTGGCATCAGGAGGAGGGGCTTAAGCTGTCAGCAAAACTTCTAGTCTGTCAGTCCTCAGCTGCTAGACAGGATTGACAACCCTACCGTTCCCTGGACTAGCCCGGAGAAGCGATTAGGAAGACTGATTTTTCCATTCAGTCCTTCAGCAATATCACTCACAAATATATTGAACAGTACCGGTTCCAGGACCGAGCCCTGGGGCACACTTCTAATCACCTTCCTTTTATCTCAGTGAGTTCTGTTTACCGTCACCGTAATAAACATCAATATGATGTGCAAAAATTACCACTGGCATGCAAGTTCATTTTTTAAGAATATTCCTATCGATTTGGACACATGCTTTCAAAAAGGTTTGCTACCCCTGGTTTAAACAATCAACTGTACGAAAACTAGCACTAAGCTTGAGAAGAACTACGAGAATGTCAAGTGAAGCACTCCCTTACACAACAGACATCCCAGTCTTATGCTGAACCAGACTGAAAGAGGTATAAATAAAGACAACCATACAACTGTGACTTAAAGGCTGTTAAGTACATACCAAGAGTTTGAAAATCCCTGCTTCTTCATGAAACTTAGCAGCTACGTAATCCAATAGCTCCATCTGGTGTTCACCTGAGGAAATATACACATAGTTAGTTTAAGAAAAGAAAAGAGGGAGATCAGAGGTTTAGGTTAACTCCCGATGTAAGGTTGCGAGTAAAGCCATGAGATGATGCAGTGGTTCTCAATGCACCCTAGAGACACACCTAGCAATCAAACTTTCAAGATATCAGCAAGATAATGGTAGCTTTTATCCAGATAAATGTCTTAGCCAATGTTATTTATGGAAATTCACTGGCACTAACTGAATAATTAGCTTTTTGCGGTCCTAATGTTATCCAGCTAGCTACCTGTTTAACATGCCGAATAGCTTGGCTTTCTGGATAATGCCAGCAGTTGCCACATTGTATTGATATTCAGCACTGGCTACAAACCAGATAGCGGTGCTCAATATCTGAATTATTTAAATATCAAAGCTAGCATTTAAAAAACACCAACGGCAGTATTTAAATATTGACCCAGGACACAACATGAATTTTCATACAATGAATGCTATACATACAAATCATGTCACACATATTTATTTTGGATATCCTGAAAACGCCATTAATTAGGTATATTCAGAGCCTTGGGCTGAGAACCGCTGGGATGAAGCAATCTGTATTCAATGTACTACTACTACTGAACATTTGTATAGTGCTACAAAACATATGCAGCACTGCATAGACATATATAAAAGACAGTCCCTGCTTGTCAGAACTTACAATCTAGTCAAGACAGACAACACAGAAGCTGTAGACATGGGATGGGATACATCTACGGAGAATGGTAAGGAAACACAAAGTAGATCAGGTGAATCAAGATCCGAAAGTGGCAGCAAAAGTGAAGTTACTCACTTGTAACAGGTGTTCTCTGGGGACAACAGGAATAAGTCCTCACATGTGGTGACGTTGGCACTGACGGAGCCCTTGCGGAAGCATCTTCCCATCTTTCAAAGAAAGCCTTTGGGAGATGCTACCATGCAGTGTGGTCCCCTTCCTGCCCAGGGGTGCCATCTTACACAGTCAGATGACATAGCTCGAGCCAACAAAAGAAGATGGCAAAATTTGTACAGCAACTCCAAGGGGAGGAGGAGGGAGGGTTGTGAGGACTGATTCCTACTGTCCCCAAGAGAACACCTGTTACAGGTGAGTAACTACGCTTTCTCCGGGAACAAGCAGGAAGTCAGTCCTCACATATGGGACTCCATAGCTACAAGCTACCGAAAGCTCACAGAGAAAAAAACACGGTCGCCCTCAAGGGAAGCCATGAGCAGCAGCAATTGAGTCCGCAGAGACAGACTACAGCAGGACTCATTTGTCCAATGAGAACCAACGCTCCGGTAGCCTGAACACAGAAGAGTCGGAGTTGCCTAGACCCCGAAAAGATTACTGAGCATGGCCTGGCCGAAGACCAAGTGGTGGTCCAGCAGATGTCCAACATTGGGATGGAGTGCAGGTTTGCCACAGAGGCCACCATAGCCCTGACACTTTGTGCTAAGACCTGGACATCCAGCGTGTGCCCAGCCTTCTCATAGGCGAGGGCGATGGAGTCCACCACCCAGGTGGACAGGGTTCGCTTGGTCACTGCCTCCCCCAGACAACTGGGATCATAGGAAACGAAGAGCTGAGAAGCTTTTCGGTGGCCCTGGGTACGCTGAACGTAGAAGAACAGGGTCCTCTTACAGTCCAAGGTGTGAAGGACGGTCTCCTCCCTGCTGGATTGAGGTCTTGGGAAGAAGGTGGGTAGCACTATCTCCAGGTTGAGGTGAAAAGAAGATACCACCTTTGGGAGGAATTTGGGGTGCATACGTAGCATGACCCTGCTCTTATAGAACCTGGTATATGTAGAAATGGACAGGTAAAAGGTATACCAGAATCCCCAATATGTAATTGAAGATAGATGAATTTCTTGATACAGATCTCTAAAATGTGCTGATAGAAGAACTTTGCTAACAATGACCATCACTCACAAGTTTATCCTTTCACCTACTTCTTCTTAAATAGAATAGGATATCATGATCATGAGTTCTGTGTAACTGTCTTTAAATTTTATTTATTTATTTGGTATACATTTGTAAGCCGCCACTTTCAGCGATCAGCGGCGGACCAATGGTGTAAAATACAAGGGAGTACAGTATAAAATCAGTTGAAGGTACAGAATGATTTGGGGGAGGGGTACACCACCAACACATAAAAATTACCAATAGACATTACATTTTGCTCACCCAGGTTTGAGCCACAAATAAAAATATACATTTGATTGAACAGATTATAAATATACACTTGATTGGTCAGAATAAATATACATTTGGTTTACCGTATGAAAATTACAGTTTTATCAGCCAGTTTGAGCAACCAGTTAATTTACAGGTTTATCAAGAATATAGATAGTTGTAAGGTATATTGCCAGTTATGCAGTCTTATTAACATTGACATTGGAATCTATTTCCTGCCTCTTGTGCTTCAGGGGGTTAGGCAACTTGGGTACGGAGGGAATGATTGAATTTGTCTAGGTGATACCGTAAATACAGCTAAATAAATACAGCTAAATAAATGTGTTTGGAACAAGTGGGTTTTAAGCTTTTTTCTGAAGTCCTGTAGATTGTTGATCAGTCGTAACTCATGAGGTAGTTTGTTCCAAAGCATGGGTTAACAATGTTCTCAAAATAGTTTGAGAACATTGTTAACGCAAGCATAAAGAGTAAACATAGGCTATGAACTGTGCAACCATAGTTCATTGTACAGTTAACTATAGGTCACTGCTGGCACAGCATAATTTCTGCAACTCTGCAATTATAAATAATTCTGTCATAATCAAGTAACTTTCATCTAATACACTGTAATCAGCTCTTACTCTGTAAAATAATTCTAGCGACACCTTGTGTTATTTCATGTTTATGATTAATGACTGTGTTACTTCCCCTTTTTCTATAATAAAAAAAGGCTTCAAGGGAGGAAGACTTTGAATCCAACAGAGGTGGAACTGTGCTGTGTCCATGGACCTTCTGTTGCCTTCCCTCTGAGCTCAAAGAAAGTAGAACTTTGTGTTTGATTGTGTTCTGTGTTACTCTCTGCTTATTTCTCACTGCTTGAGGGACCAGAGACTGAAAGAGCCAAGGTATTGTGGCCAGATCAGGGTATTCTTCAGTATATGGCGCCTCTGCCACCAGGCTTGGAGCTCGCTGACCCTGCGAGCGGAGGTGAGCACCACAGGAACAAGACTTTCCATGAGAGATACCTCAGGTGGCAGGTAGCCAGGGGCTTGAAGAGCAGGCAGGTGAGTTGTGCCAGTATTACATTGAGGTCCCACTCCAATGCTGGAGGGCGGGCAGGGGGTTTTGACAGCAGAAGCCCCCTCAGGAAGCAGGTCACCAGAGGCTGGGCAGAGAGGGGCTTGCCCAACAGGGTGGTGGTGCACCGCCAGGGCACTGATGTGCACCCCGATGGAGTTTGATTTGAACCCGGATTGTGAGAGATGAAAAGGTACTGCACTACCAGCTGCACCAGGCAGGAGAATAGGTTCACCCACTGCTCCATGCACCACACCAAGAACCTGTGCTATTTAAGGGCATAAGCCCTCTTGGTGGAGGTCTTACAGGAAGTCAGCAGGATCTCTTCCATTTCCCCCGAGAGGTTGAAAGGGGCTAAGGTTACCCTTTCAGCAGCCATGCTGTCAGTGATAAGGGCCCCAGATTGGGGTGCAGGAGAGAGCCCTGCTCTTGAAACAAGAGCCCCGGGGAACTCCCCAGGGGGATCAGTGCCTCCACTGACAATCGGAGGAGCAGCGGGAACCACGGCTGCCTGGGCCACTGTGGAGCCACCAGGATCAGTGATGCTCTGTCACGAAGAGCCTTGAAGTCCTTGGTCTTGGCAATCAATGGCGTGGGTGGCAAGGCGTACATGATGCCTTCCGACCACGGGATGAGGCACGCATCTGCCATTACCCGGCCCAGGTGGGGCTAATGGGAACAGAAGCGGGGCAACTGGTACTTGTCTGGTCTGGCGAAAAGGTCCACCAGCAGATACCCCAGAGCAGGGTGGCCACTCTGGGGTCCAGCTGCCACTCATGCAGTTGGAGGACCCTGCTCAGTTTGTCTGCCAGGACATTGTCCTGGCCTGGTAAATATACCGCCCATAGGAGCATTCTCTGACAAATTACGTAGGAGCAGAGTATCATCGCCTCGTAGCAGAGGGTGCGAGACCCTGTGCCTCCTTGCTTGTTCATTTAGAACATTGCCACTTGGTTGTCCGTTTGGATCAGGACAGACTGGTGCCTCAAACGGTGGTGAAAAGCTCAGAGGTCTAGATATATTGCTCGAAGCTCCAGAAGGTTGATTTGCTGGTTGCATTTGGCTTGTGACAGCTGCCCTGGGTGCGAAGATCCTCTCAGTGGGCTCCCCATTCCAGCAGTGAGGCATCTGTTGTGAGGATCCTTAGAGGACTTGGGGCTTGGAAGGGCATCCCTGCCTGAAGGTGTTGTGGATTTTGCCACCACATCAGGGAGTCCGCCAATAGGTGGGTCACTGAGACTCTCTTGGAGGTGGCCCCGTGGCCTGTGTTCACTGGTCTCTAAGGCACCACTGGGCAACCCTCATTTGCAGACGGGCATCATGGAGGCCATGTGGCCGAGTAGGTGCAGCAGAAGCAGAGCTGACACCGAGGGACGGTGTTGCACATCTGCGGCCAATTCCCTGAGATGGTCAGCCCAATCCAGGGGGAGGAAGGCCTTTGCCTGAACGGTGTCCAGCTTTGCTCCTATGAACTCCGGGAGGAGGTGGGGACTTGGGGTGGTTTATCACGAACCCCAGATGTTGTAGGATGTGGATGATACGTGCTGTAGCTTGCTGCACCTCAGCGGCCGTGCCTCCCTTTATAAGCCAGTCGTCCAGTAGGGGAAGACAAATACCCCTTGGAGTTGGAGGTAGGCGGCCACTACTGCCAGGCATTTGGTAAAGACACTGGGGGCGGACGCCAGGCTGAAGGGTAGTACCCTGTACTGGTAGTGACCTCCCACCACCATGAAGTGAAGATACTGCCTGCGGCTGGAGTGAATGATGATGTGGGTATAAGCATCCTTCAGATCCAAGAAGGTAAGGAACTTCTCCCTCACCAGAAACTTGTTCAGGTTCCGCAGGTTTAGGATGGGCCGTAGGCCCCCTGTCCTTTTTGGCACGAGGAAATACCTGGAGTAGAACCCTTTGCCCCTGAGATGTTGGGGTAGTGGTTCCACTGCCTTGTCCTTAAGGCGGCCTGCGAGTTCCTGCAGTAGGAGGTCCCGGTGAAGGGGAGACCTGGGGGGGCTCTCCTGGGAAGAAAGGAGGAAGTGTCTGTGCCAGGGAGAAGGTAGTCCTCCTTGACCACCTGACGTGTCCAGGAATCGGTGATGATGGCTGGCCACCTGTGGGCATAGTGGATCAGACATACCCCTGTGAGCTGCTATCCTCCTTGGGGTAGAGAAGCTATGCCCAAGGAGTGAAAAGATCCCCCCCCCAGGCTGGGCCGGAGCCAATGCCAGGGGCTTGGGAGCCTTCTGTTTACGAAGGCCTTGCCCATGTCCCTTAGCCTGCTTACTCCTGCTGGGGAGGCTTGAGAACATGGGTATTTTCTGTAAGCAGCCTCTTTCCTCTGGTAAAGGGGCTTTTTACCAGAGCCCTTCCATCGGGGGAGGGTGGTGGTCTTTTTGGAGAGCCTGGTCCTTGTCACGAGTTCGGTCTCAAACTCAGCGGCCTTTTCCATCATGGGTTTGCCAAAGAGGTTCTCCCCTTGGCATGGGAAATTGACCAATTTGTCCTGAACCTATTGCTTGAGGTCGGAAGACTGTAGCCAGGCTTAGTGCTGGACACCAATGCCCACCACGGCTACTCTAGTTGCAACTTGATGCCATCATAGGCTGCTCGAATCATGAATTTGGAGCACTCACAGATGGTTCTGGCCAGGTTCTTGAACCGCTATAGGGGTTCCTTGGAGAGACAAGCTGAGAACCCAGCAGCTCCTTTGCCAGGTCTCTCAGGTAGGCCTGGGTCCAGCCGATGAGCATTGAGCCCTGGTAGCACTTTCTGCCGAGGGCATCCAATGTGTGAGCCTCCCTACCCGGGGACACCGAGAAGTGTATCTTCTGGCTCTTCAGCCAACTCATGGCCAACTCCTCCAACATGGAGTTATGCAGCAGCTGTGCCTTTTGGAAGCCTGGGCTAAGGCAGACCCGATACATTGAGTTGAGCCGCTTGCTCATAATGGGCATCTGCGCCGGTGTTTCCCACATGCGGAGCATTAGCCATTCCAGGATAGGTGGAATGTGTACCATCAGCAATTCCCTCGGTGGAGTCTCGTATTGGAGGATTTCTAGTTCCTCCGTCCGAGGGTTCTCCTCCAATTCTGTTGGGAATGCTAGTGACTTTGACATGTCCCGCATGAAGTCGAGGAACGCCATATCTTTGGGCGGGGACAGACATCGAGACTCAGAGGGGGAATGCTCTGAGGGGACGTCGCGGTGGCAACAGGTGTCAAAGGACTCCTCGTCCTCGGTCTCCCATTCCAAGTTGTCGGTGGAAGACTTGAGTGGAGGGCGGCCCAGAGGCTCCAGGTCCAAGCCCAGCCCAAACCCCTTGGAGGCTCTGCGGCGGCTGGTGTTGTGCCCACTAGCTGGGGAAGACCTCGGTCCTGTAGAACGGGACCCGGATTGAGACCTTGGCCGAAGATCGACGTGGGGCCATATGGTTTCTAGGATCGGCCCGTCTTCCAGGGATGTCCTCAACATCAAGGGCCCGGTGATCTGGGCGGAGGAACCGGTCTTGCCGGGCAACAACGCCTGCTGCTGGTCCATGAAGGCAGACAAGCTATGCTCCAGGGCCGCCAAGGCTCTGCAGCCTTTGGTGCAGACACTGAGGAACTCAGGCCCGACACTGGTTCCTCTGAAGGAGAGTCCTCAATGAGGATGGCATCAGATGTCTGGGGCCGATCTTCGGGCGATTCCTTCTGGGAGATCTTGGTGGGCTGCTCCCGCTCTGAGTCCTCGGACTAGCGGCGTGGACTGTGGGACCTGGCTCGGGGCTTACCTGGCCTGCTGAAACCATCCAGGACACTGCCTTCGAGAGTTTCTTCTTCTTGTGTTCCCTCGCGGGAGACCCCCTTTCTGAAGACCCACAGCGTTGAATGGGGTCTGCGGGGGCACCACGTGAGTCCGAGGCTTCAGACAGGGCCTTGGCTTTTGGAAGTACCGGGACTCCGGGAAAAACTTATGGTGCTGCTGCTGATGGCTCTTAAGGGCCTTGGTAGACAAATGTTAACAAAGACCACATGCCACGGGGTCATGGTCTGGCCCTAGGCAGCACAGGCAGCAGTTGTGTGTATCGGTAAGGGACCTAAATTTTGTATACCGATCACACTTCTTGAAACCACTGGTAGCCATGGGGGAAAAAAGTACCCCGTTAAGGTCAAAGACCCACATTAATGCCAGTTGGAAAAAAGGGCATGAAAGCGCCAAAAGGAAAAAAAGGGTTACGGACCAGAGACTCGATGCTGGGGCAGTGAGCTCGGGTGGCAGGAATAGTACCGGTGCACAACTGGAGAGGAAAGTATAAAACTCAGGCAAAAAAAGCAACTTTTTCCGGGGGAAAGCAGACGTATGAAGGGCTCCATGGAAAAAAAGAGACTGAGGAAGATGGCACCTTTGGGCGGGAAGGGGTCCACGCATGCATGGTGGCATCTCCCAAAGGCTTTCTTTGAAAGCTGGTGAGATGCTTCCGCGAGGGCTCTGTCTGGGCTGACGTCAGTAATATGTGAGGACTGACTTCCTGCTTGTTCCCGGAGGTGAGTTTTCAGCCTAGATTTGAAAAGGGTCAAAAAAGGCGCCTGAAGTATAGACTCAGGGAGTTTGTTCAAGGCATAAGGAGCAGCAAGGTGAAAGGAGTGAAGTCTGGAGTTAGCAATAGAAGAGAAGAGCACAGATAGAAGCGATTTGCCAGAAGAGTGGAGTTCCCGAGGAGGGGTGTAGGGAGAGATAAGAGAGGAAAGGTAGTGAGGAGCTGCAGAGTGAATGCACTTATAAGTCAACAGGAAAAGTTTGAACTGGATACGGAAATGGATAGGGAGCCAATGAAGTAACTTGAGGAGTAATATGAGCATGATGAGGCTGGTGGAAGATTAGCCATGTAGCAGAGCGTTGAACAGTTTGAAGGGGAGAGAGATGATTCAGAGGGAGACCAGCAAGGAATAGGTTACAATAGTCCAGATGGTAGGTAACTAAAGAGTGGTAAATGTCTTAGTAGCGTGTTCAAAAAGGAATGGGTGAATTTTGTTGATGTTGTAGATAAAAAAACCCAGCAAGTTTAAGCTATCAGTTGGATGTGTGTGGAGAAGGAGAGAGAGGAGTCAAAGGTTGCGAGCTGAGGAGACTGGGAGGAGTAGAGAGTTATCCACAGAGACTGTAATAAACACATTTCCTGGAATCTTTTTATTTTTCTTGTCTCAATGTCTTGACTAGATTGTAAACTCCATGAGGAAAGGACCATCTTTTATGTGCATCTGCAATGTGTCGAGTGAGTCTAGAAATGATGTAGAAACAACTAGTAATTGTGATGGTACCAGTAAACTAAAGACAATGGGGGGAGTATTAAGCAGTGTTGATTAGCGCTTCTACAGCGACTAGCCATCACCGCTGAACTTTAAACCCAGATATTTAATGTTGGGGCCATATCCAGCCACTGGCATTGAATATTTGAGTTGGCTGGATAGTGTGGAAGTTAATCGGGCAGCGGTAATATTCAGCCGCTGCCTGGCTAGCTTCAGCGGCAAAAGTTAGGTGAGCCTTTCAGATGCCTAACTTTCGTTGCTGAGGGATAACTGGCTAGCGGCTCAATATCGCTGCTAGCCAGTTATCCCCTGGTGCTGCCTCTAATCTGCTTGACTCTAGCCAGCTAGCATTGGGGCATTCAGCGGCACCACCCGGGGATATTCAGCAGCACTAACTTGCTGTGATTAACATGTTTAGCAGGTCTGCTAACCATATTACTCGCTTTGAAAATGCCCTCAATATATGTAACATGTTTTTAGTAAGCAGGTCTATCACATGTCTAAAGCTGGTGACTAAGGTGTGAAGAGACTATTAGGTCTCCTTATACATATATAGAGAAGCTTCTAAATGAAAATGATAAAAGAAACATGAAACTGCAAAAACTCAATCATTATCTGAGTTTTGCTTTCTTTTACAGTTCCTATTTCTCCCAGAGGGCCATTTCAAAGCAGCATTTCAGCTCAGTCCAACAAAAGATGAAAAGATTCCTCACTGGGTATAGTGGAAAAAGTGGGATTATTTATCTGTAATGGTGATTGTCGGTGGATAGCAGGATAGGTCAACCACACATGGGTAACATCATCCGATGACAACAAACCAGACTCTAAACAAATGTAAATACAGTCTCTCTTCCAAGTGATTACTGTAAGAAGCGCAAATATAATTAAAACTCACTCAACCTGGTTTTGTCCTCATTTTCCTAGACATCGCCGCGGCTTTTGACTCCGTGAGTCACGAAATCCTCCTGGGAAGACTAAAAGAAAAGGGTGTCTGCAACAAGGCACTAAAATGGTGCAAGTCTTATCTGGACGATAGATGGCAATATGTGAAGTCTGGATCAGAAGAGTCTAGCCACTTCCATCAAAAACAAGGGGTACCTCAAGGATCCTCATTATCCTCCTTACTCTTCAATATCTACATGCAGCCCATATGCAATATCATAAGATCATTCAACGTAAACTGCATGATATATGCAGATGACATTCTTTTATACATGCCTTTCTCCACAACCCACATGGACCTGACCCCACTCACAGATTGTTTCAATGCAGTTTCAACATGGCTCCAGACACAGAACCTACGTATCCAGCATAAAAAAACAGAGGTCCTTTTCATCTCCAGAGACTCCAACTTTACGCCCCCATCCCACGTCAGTGTCAAGGAAGCTGATTTGCAAACTAAAGATGCAATAAAATATTTGGGAGTTACACTGGACCAACATCTAGACATGAGACGCCACATAAGCAGCGTAGTCAAAGCCATCTACTTCAAAATCCGTTCCCTCAAACACCTACGCTCCCTGCTGGACCCAGACGATTTCCGTACCATATATCAAGCGCTGATCCTGCCGCATTTTGACTTTGCAAATGCCATCCTACAAGGTCTCCCCCAATCCACACTAACCCCCTTACAGTTGGCCATGAATGCCGCAGCTAGGGTCCTCTACGGTGCATCCAGAAACGACCACGTGACTCCTATTCTCAAACAGCTACACTGGCTACCAATTCACGGGAGAATCACCTTCAAATCCCTTGTATTAGCATTTAAGGCAATCAAAGGCACCTCATCCCTCTCACTCACGAATCTAATCCACATGGTCCCCCCCAACAGAGCAAGAAGATCATCAGCTGTAAACCTGCTAGCAATACCAAAGGCTTCAACAAAGTCCAACACGAACACCACAAACAGGGCATTCAGTTTTTATGTACCAAAATGCTGGAACACCCTACCCCCTGACATTAGAGCCATTACCAATCTATATCAGTTCAGAAAGGCTCTCAAAACATACCTTTTCTGCCAATATTTCCCAGACAGCAACTGAACTAGATATCCCCTCCAAGAAATGACCCAATCTAGAAAGGCCCTCACACTGCAGTGTAAATAGTTTATGTATATAGTTAACCCAGTTATCCAAGTTTGTACTCCTGTTCAATGTAAAACCTGACAGTTTGTCGTTATGGTCATTTTGTTATGATGTAAACCGCGCTGATTCTAAATAGCGCGGTATATAAGAACTGTAATAAATAAATAAATAAATAAATAAACCTTCACCATACGAAAAATCAAACTTTTTTTAGTTTTTTTAAAGACTATTTTATAAATTCCCAAAGGTCTCAGACAAATAACAGCACTTAAAACTTGGACCCAAATTATGAGTCCTAATCCTGTGTTTATTGACATCAACGACCTTCTAAGTGGGATTAACTGGTGATATTAATTTTTTTTTAGTGAGAAGAACTCCACTTCATTCATTTCTTCAAACTTATCCAAAAGTACTCAGCTTCATTGACCTTATGTGTCTTCCAAATTGTGAAAACACGAGTGAATAATCTAAAGACCCATAAGGTCAATGAAGCTGAGTACTTTTGGATAAGTTTGAAGAAATGAATGAAGTGGCGTTCTTCTCACTAAAAAAAATTTAATATCACCAGTTAATCCCACTGAGAAGGTCGTTGATGTCAATAAGCACAGGATTAGGACTCATAATTTGGGTCCAAGTTTTAAGTGCTGTTATTTGTCTGAGACCTTTGGGAATTTATAAAATAGTCTTAAAAAAAACCCCAAAAACTAAAAAAAGTTCGAGTTTTTGTATGGTGAAGGTTGCGTGAGTTTTGAACAAACCAGACTCGGCATGTGTGAGATCTCCCATCTTAGTGCTTCTGAAGTATTCCCCTCAGGTTGTTGATAGCTTGGACAGATTCAGCTGAAAGAAGATGGTGGTTGGGTTTGTGTAACAGATTTATCCTGCTGTCCATGGAGAACACTCATTACAGGTAAGTAATCCTACTTTCTCCATGGACAAGCAGAATATGTCAGCCACACATGAGACTCCCCAGTTGGGGGGCTGCAAGATTTACATATCATGACCATTCCTTAAAAGTATTACAAACCATGGGTGAAGCTGATATTTCCTGATACAAAATAGACTGTGGACTGATTTGAATTAATTGAAGATAATTTTATTAGCTGCATCTTCAAAGAAATGTATAGCTTATTATTTCACCAATTTTTCCACATGTTCAAGTGTACAGGTCATGAATACACTCATAAGAACTGCTGTCAAGAGTATTAGGGGCATGTCTACTAAGCCTCGCACTGGTCATGCGCATGTGGGTCATGTTACCAGCACGGGTCTGTTTATTAACAGCAGGTGGGCGTGTATATTGAAGTGGAGTTAGTTTTTCTAGACTGCAAACACTCCAGTTCAAAACATACTTGTCATAACCATTCTTCAATATGGACCGCATTGCAGAGAAGAGCAGACTTTTTTTCTAAGTCCTGGCCTTATTCCATATTTCAGCAGGAATAATGTGGACGTTAACGAGAAACATTTAATACATAGATGGGTCTTTCCTGAATATGCTTTCTACGTCTCTGTGGCTGACCACACCCCGTTCCGCCCCTTCTGACCTACATCCCTACTCAGGCCAGGATCAATGAGAGCTGCGAGAGTGGTGATATATCTGGAATCTGGTTACTTGGTGTGATGGCACAGGGGTTGTCCCCTCCCATGCCCACACAGCCTTGATCAGGGGAGCAGTGCCACAAAGCTAACCATGGGACAGCAGACAGGGTTGCCCCACAGATAGCAGATGTATACAGACCGACATATGCCACGAGAGATAGGTATAGCTGCTGTGAGAAATGCCAGTACCCAGATAGGTGGGCCTCAGATGCCATAGCCAGAAGGCCCTACTACTACTGATCATTTGTATAGTGCTACAAGGTGTATGCAGCGCTGCACAGACATATGTAGAAGATGGTACCTCTTCAGTTGAGCTTACAATCTAGTCAAGATAGACAACACAGCAGTTGTGGACAGGATACATCCAGGGAGCTTGGGTGGATCAGATCCAACAGCATTAACGTTGAGGTGAGCACTCAGCCTGGCTTTGATAGGGGCCAGAGACGAAGCATGATGTACAGACTCAGGTAGTTTGTTCCAAGCATAAGGAGCAGCAAGGTGAAAGCAGCAACGTCTGGATTTGGCAGTAGAAGAGAAGGACACAGATAGAAACAATCTGACAGAAGAGCAGAGTTCCCAGGGAGGGGTGTAGGGAGAGATAAAAGGGGAATGGTAGTACGGAGCAGCAGAATGAGTGTACTTATAGGCCATAGGCAGGAAAAGGGCATACATTTGTTGCTCAGCAATATTATGCATCCTTTGGGAAATTGCAAGGTTAGTTTGGGGTTTATTGCACTTGGTGAGGGTCCATCCCTAGCAGTTTAAGGTGTTTGTAGAGCTGACCAGGGCAGGAATCACTGGGGCTGGTTCCTAATTGCCATATACCATTTGATGCAAGGTATGTTCTGACATACATGTTCAAATTTACATTCTTGTATACCATATTAGGGTGCTCTGGGCTTACCTAGCACTTTTCAGGGCATGAGAGGGACTGGTATATGGTCTAGGTTGCAGCAGCTGTCATTTCTCATTGCTATTTATGACTAGTGTACATCAGCAAACTACTGTCTGTGATGAGCAGCTTAGGAGATGCACGTTTTTCCCAAGGGGTGTGGCATCCACAGGTATATTGCGGGGATAAGCAGGATCCAAAATGTGTAACTTTTCAGGATACGGTGGGCATGGGGACACCCAAAACGTTTACCTGTGTCCGAGGCACAGGCCGGCTGAATAGCACTTGCATGTGCCATGCTGAACAAGTCTATCTCCCCAATTCCGGACCCACAGGCACATCCAGACCTGTGGATGCGGAATTAGGTTGAAAGAGAGCCTATTTTTGATTTAGACGTGTCTGCGGGTTGGACATGCACATTATGAAATTGTGCTTTCTATTTTTTTTTTTTTAATAATGCATCCTGTGCTGTCTGCTGGTAATAACAGATGAAAGTGTGATGAGAGAACCATGTTGTTGCTTTGCATATTTTATTCACTGGAGTGTTTCTGGGATTAACTATTGTTGCTGTTTTCCTGAGGTGATATGCATGAACCTAAGAACATAAGATATGCCATACTGGGTTAGCCCAAAGATTCAGCAAGCCTAGTATCCTGTTTCCAACATTGGCCAATCCAGATCACAAGTACCAGTCAGGTTCCCAAAAGGTAGACAGATTCCATGCTGTCTATCCCAAGGACAGCAGTGGATTTCTTCAATCTACTTTAATAATGGGCAATGTATTGACTTTTCCTCCAAGAAAGCAGACAGTTGCCCAAGAGCACATGGTTCGGAATAATTTATCTTTGAAGGATACTTGCAAAACAGGGAAGTGAGGGGTGATTTCAATTATCCTGGCATTGACTGGGTTAATGTTACAGCAGGACATGCTAGGGAGATACAATTTCTAGATGAAATAAATGACTGCTTTTTGGAGCAGCTGATTCATGAACTGACAAGAGGGGATGCTAAATTGGACCTTGTCCTTAGTGGAACACAGGATCTAGTGCAAGAGATAATGGTGTTGGGGCTACTTAGTGACAGTGATCATACAGTAGCTTAATTGCATTTGATTTAATAAACAGAGAGGAGAACAAAGAAATCCACAGTATTAACTTTCAAAAGGGAGATTATGATAAAATGAGTAAAATAATTATGAAAAAACTAAAAGGAGCAGCTGCAAAGGTTAAAGGTTTACAACAAGCTTAGGTGTTGTTTAGAAATACTATCTTTGAAGCCCAGATCAGATGTAGTCCATGTTTTAAGAAAGGTGGAAGGAACGTCAAACAACTGCCAGCACAGTTTAAAGGTGAGGTCAGAGAGGCTGTTGTAGCCAAAAAAAGCATCTTTCAGGAAATGGAAAAAGGAGACAAATGACAAAAACAGGAAACAACATAAGTACTGGCAGATTCAAGGTATTGATAAAGCAGGCAAAGAGAGAATTTGAAAAAAAACTTGCCATGGAAGCAAAATGCACAATACGTAAAGCATGGTAATTCACCCGTAGCAGGTGTTCTCCATGAATAGCAGGAATAAGTCCTCATGTATGGGTGACGTTACTGACGGAGCCCCACACAGAACAGGAAGCTTTTGGGAGGTACACCGCGCATGAGCACCTGCCTTACTACCTGCCAAGGCACCATATTCTCCAGTATGACGACATAGCAGGAGCCAAAAAGGCAACTCCCTGGGGAGGGTTGTGAGGACTTATTCCTGCTATTCATGGAGAACACCTGCTAGATGTGAGTAACTATTCTTTCTCCGTGAACAAGCAGGAAATAAGTCCTCACATATGGCCTACTGGAACCCGAGGAGAAAGAATAGCCCAATAGGGCATTGAGAACCAGAGAAGCCAGAAAGATCAGAGATGTAGTCCCGCCGAGGGACTCATCTGATGCAGTATCGACAGTTGACATTCACCAATGGAATTTAGCAGATAACTTGGATTTTAGAAGGGCTGGTAGGCAGGAGTTGACCCTCAAGACTCAAAGAGATGCCTGAGCATGGCCTGGCCAAAATTGTTGCCCTGTCAGGAATCCCCATCTAGACTGTAATGGGCTGCGAAGGTATGGATCGAAGACCATGTCAGAGCCCTGTAGATTTCCTCTGCGGAAACAGAATGGAGGTTGGCTACCGATATAGCCATTGCATGGACACTGTGAGCCATGACATGACCCTCAAAGCTCAGACCAGCCAAGGAATACACATGGACTATGCAGTCTGCAAGCCAGAGGGATAGCATACATTTTGAATCAGCGACACGTCTGTGACATCACCCATATGTGAGGACGTTTTCCTACTTGTTTATGGAGATAAACTTTTTCACGTACATTTGCAGCAAAAAACCTTCTGAAAATGATGGCAGAAGTTGAACTGGAACACATCTTGGTGAACTTTGAATGAACCACCTGCATGGCCAAGTAGCCAGAGGTGATATAGGCTACTTATTTGGGGAAATTGCTGATGGGCAGCTGTCAGGCTGCATTCCAGGATGCCAACTCAGATGGTCCAGCTACATATGCAGCTGTCAAGGCTGCCATACTGGAATAGGCTGGCTGTACCCCAGAGGCCTACTGCCAGTGATTCAGAAGAGAGGGGCTCCAGATAAAAAAAGAGAGTCCTCAGAGGTTCTTTAGGTTGAAAGATCTCACATTGAAGTGGCTGCAAACCGAGGGAAAGACCGGGCTCGATTCAGCCAAGATTGTGCTATTGGAGCAATTTTTGGAGGGCTTGAACACCCATTGAAATAGTGGGTATGTCTGCACCCCAAGCTTAACCTGGAGAGTGCACCAGAAATAGCCAAAGGATATCATGAAGCCCAGTTGGTGACTGAAGCAGACAGTGAGAGGGGTAAGAAGTATCACGCCTCCCGCTCCCTAACCTTGAGGGTTAAGGAGGGGTTGCCTTGTGATGCCCTTGAGGCAATTAGTTGTAGTTGTGTTAGTGCTTCGAGCAGTAAGGCATGGCAAAGAGAAATTTATTTTTCATGAGGTTTATTTGCCAGTTGTGCAGTTCAAATGCAACAGACGGTGCAGAAGTTATAAATCCAAAACAAGAGTAAAAGAAACTAGATAAACAGGCTTGCAATGCTGTGCTATCTTCAGGAATTCACATTCACCTCATGTGATCCAATCATGAACTGAAGAAGAGAAAGGTTCATTCAACAGTAGTGCTTCTGCTATACAAATCAGTTGAACTTTAACTCATTCACTTTTTACCGGCTTCTTTGTATAGGAAGAGTCAAGTACATCTGCTATATTACCTCATACAACAGGTAAACCTTTTCCCTCTTAATTGTCTTTCTCAATTAAGCAGGTTGAACAGTCCATTAATGTGTCCTCTTCTGTAGATGGCAGAGAATTAGAGAAAGGCATTTCTTCCTTACAGCCAGCAACTGGTTCTGGGGCACTGTAATTAAAACTTGCCTTACGTTCCAAAAACTCTCTAAACTCTTGGAGAAGTGATTCAGCTGGTGACTTCCCTTCACTTAGCTGATGTCCCTTTTCTCCCGTGAGCAAATGTTTGCTGAGGCTCTTTATCTCAGGCTGATTAACATACTTGTTTGTATCAGGAAAACAAACATTCAATGTGCTGCTAACGTTATCTCTCCACCTCTCTCTACATGTGGGTGGTGTGCTTAGATATTTGGCAGTACGGGGAGAGTCTTTAAAGAGAGATTTAAAAGCATGGATGTCAGCCCCTTCCTGGCTAGGTACTTCAGCTAGCTGGTAAGAATATTTACTGTTATTCAAACCCTCTCCTTGCTGAAAGCAGCTGCCACCATTTTGTCTGACTTGGCTTTTAAAACTAGGGCACACTCCCTCTGGCTTTAGGGCATAAAACTTATCAACTATTTCTCCCCCACTGGGTACCTTAGATAGAAGTTTTCCTTTGGAGAATTCTTTGTCTTTCTGCCTTTTATTCCATAGCTCTGCCTGGTCCTGCAGCCTTGGATCTCTCAGTGTTTTGAAAGTCTTCTGCCCCCAGCAGTTTCTTTCAGCCTCTGAGCCTTCCACCACGCTACCTGCTAGTTGCAGACTATTTGAGGAATCACAGCAGCAAAGATGCTTCCTTCTAGACTTCCCCTCTGAAACTCTTATTTCTCCTTCTGGGAATTCTCTCCGTCTCTGTTCTTGCCCTTGTTGCTCTCTTTGCTCCCATTGCTCTTGTTGCTCCTGTTGCTTCCATTGCTCTAGTTCACTTCCTGGCTTCTGACTATTTAACCAGGTGCTTCTAGCTTGCACTGCCCGCCTCCTCTTAGGGCGTGCCCAATCAAGAGCTTTACTACTCCCCTCCCCCGAGGTGAGCTGTTCTGCTTGATTAGTTCTGAGTTTTTTTCTTTCTGCAGAGAAATTCCTGCTTTTCTCCTGCAGTACCGGCGTCTACCACCGGATGCTTATCTGTGTCCATCGGTTCCTGGGGAGCTACTGCATCACAGAAGTCACCTGTTAGCCCAGGAGGATGGAAGGGGAAGCCAGAACGGATGTTGGCTCCCATGTTCTGACCCCCAAAGTCACCTCCTAGATGAGAGCATGGCCCTAGCCACGACCCTTTCATCTGTTTTAGGTGTGGAGCCTAGGGACACTTTGCTCAGGAATGTCCCCTGGGTACGGAAGAACCCATGGAGGTCAGCCTACCCCCCCCCCCCACCTGTGTTTTTTGTGGGCACTCCCGCCCAGGGGCATAGAACTTTGTGATTTTTGTAGAACTTGCAAGGCCTTGATAGATTCCAGAAGTGTATGGACCCTCATTCACCGTAAAACAGTAACCCAATTTCAAATCGACTATGCAAAGATGGTAACACTGGCCTATGTACATGGAGACCTGAGGCAGTATCCCATTACACAGGTTTCATTTAAGACTCCACCGGGGCAAGCCACGTTCGAGGTCATGGTGCTCTCCTGGCTCCCGTATCCAGTGGTGATCGGCTGAGACTACTCAAACTTCAGAGTGATAGGTACCCAACTAAATGATAGCTCCACTAAGCCAAACTAGGCAGATTTCCCGGAGATTTTCCCCCTGGAAGGCCTGGATTTTTATGTCGAGAATCCCCAGCCTGCTAAGTCCCAGAGTTGGTAGTGTAGCTTTTCCTGGCAACACCAACAGAATCTGGGGGTGGCTATGGGGGAGAAATCCAGGGAGGGAGAGCCTAGGGAAGAAACCCCGGGGGATAGCTCAGGGTTCAGCGGTAGTAACCCAAATACAATTTTCCCCTTTCCAGAGTGAGGGCTGGGGGAAGATCCAGGGAGTTTCAGAAGGGCCAGAGAGCGGGTTTTTGAGATGGATAGGGTTCCAGTAGGTAATGGAAAGTCCCCTGCAAGAACCTTTCCCTATTTTGTGCTAAAGGGAGATTTGTTTTATAGGGTGGTCAAGGGTGCCCAGAGGGGGAAGAGGTAGAAAAAGCGTAGTTACTCACCTGTAACAGGTGTTCTTTAGATGCAGCAGGAATCAGTCCTCACATATGGGTGACGTCGGCGCCAACAGAACCCGCGCGGAAGATTCTTTCTAGCTTTCAAAAAAATCTTTTGGGAGATGCCACCACGCATGTGTGGTCCCCGTCCCACCTAAGGGTGCCATCTTGATCAGTCATATGTCATAGCTAAGACAGCAAAACACAAATTGGTATAGTTAAGGCAACTCTTCAGGGAGGAGGGAGGGTTGTGAGGACTGATTCCTGCTGTCCCTGGAAAAAGAGAAATTAGACTTACCTACTAATTGTTGTTCCTTGAGGAACTCCAGTCCAGTCCCACACCTCCAGGGTAGTGCACCTCAGCAGCTTGGAGACTGAGCATGTCATCTTTTTGATGACATAAGCATAAAATGAGCACTGATAGCTCCTCCCAGCAGAAAACCCGAACAATCCGGGCCTGATCCTCCTGTTCTAGGCTCTCTCCTTCTTCCAACTCCTCTTGCAGATCTAGCTCCGTGTCAAGGTCTTCCCCATCTAGCCCCTCCGACAACGGTGGTTGCTGCTACTCCTATAAGCCTCTAGCCCGCTTAGACGCCACTGCTCCTGACTCGTGCTCTTTTGCATCTGACATCCTCTTAGCCCTGTGTTCGCGGGGCTGAGGAGCCACTTGGTAGGCAAAACGCCTTCTGCAAAAGTAAGAAAAACTCCGGTGAGAACTCCCCCAGGAGCCCTACTGCTCCCTGTGCTCAAGGGGTTGATGGTCTGGGCATCGTGCAGGGAACGGGGGCCGAATCCGTTGAAGGTAACATGGCACCCCTGCCCCCAGGGTCTCTTGCAACCAGGAGGGACTCTCCTGCTTCATCTCATCCTGTAGGCCCTGCTCCCATGACAGCCTCTTGCATGCAGTTTAGGCAGATGCCTGCCTCCGAGACCACACCACATCAGGGACTGCATATCTTGAGGATTTTTAGATTGCACTGCAGTGTTCTATCTCAAAGATATGAAATGGACCTTGCCCTGATCCAATCAAACTGACACGTTCTCCAAGTAAAGTTTACATTTTCCTTCTAATACTACAAATGGCTATAAGGGAGTACAGCTTCCCTTACAAGCAATATTACAGATTTAATAGGTGCATAATCTGGTCTAAGCGACAAGAGATGATCATGTCAGGTTACTCACTGACCATAGACAGATGGAAGGATTTCATTTGCGTCCAATCCACTGACTATCTTTCAAATTACATACATTTCTTGAATGCAGGTACTTCCTGTTTTTCCCAGAGCTGTAGTTGCTACAAACCTATATGCAGCACCTCTTTTTTTTTACACTTATCTTTATTTCTGTCTCTGACTTTTTATCTGACCCTTCTCATGAGAAGGCAACAATGTCTCAACCAAGTGCCAGTTACATCACCTGACCTAGCACATCAACCCTCTGAACATAAGATATGCCATACTGGGTCAGACCAAGGTCCATCAAGCCCAGTATTGTGTTTCCAACAGTGGCCAATCTAGGTCATACATACCTAGCAGTTTACCCAAAAGACAAAGGTTCCACAATGCTTGTACTGGGTCAAGCATTGATATCCTGAGTCCCTTCTTAATAATGGTTTATGGACCTTTCCTCCAGGAACTTGTCCAACCCTTTTTTAAACCCAGCTACACTAACAGCCTTTACTACATCCTCCGGTAACAAATTCCAGAGTTTGATTACACGTTGAGTGAAAAAATATTTTCTTTTATTAGTCTTAAATAGTTTACCCTGTAGCTTCATTGCATGACCCCTAGTCTTTCTATATTCTGATAACGTAAACAATCGATCTACGTTTACCCGTTCCACTACGTTCACTAATTTATAGACTTCTATCATATCTCCCCTCATCTGTCTCTTTTCCAGGTTAAAGAGCCCTAACCTTTTTAGCCTTTCTTCATAGGAGTATCTTTCCATCCCCTTTACCATTTTGGTGACTCTTCTCTGAACCTTTTCTAAAATCGCTATATCCCTTTTTAAGATAAGGCGACCAGAATTGCACACAATATTCAAGGTGCGGTCTCACCATGGAACGATATAGAGGCATTATAATATCTTTTGTTTTATTTTCCATTCCTTTCCTTATGATACCTAGCATTCTATTTGCTCTCTTGGCCGCCGCTGCACACTGGGCCGAGGGTTTTAACATGGTATCCACAATGACGCCTAAATCTTTTTCCTGGGTGGTGGTTCCTAATGTGGAACCTTGCATCGTGTAACCATAGTTATTCCACTTTCCAGGTCATTTATGAATATGTCAAAAAGCAGCGGACCCAGCACAAATCCCTGGGGTACACCACTATTCACCTTTCTCCATTGGGAAAATTGGCCATTTAGCCCTACCCTCTGCTTTCTATCATTTAACCAGTTCCTGATCCACAATAGTACACTGCCTCCTATCCCATGACTCTTTAGTTTTGCCAAAAGTCTCTGATGAGGGACCTTGTCAAAGGCTTTCTGAAAGTCCAGATACACTATATCAACCGACTCACCTTTGTCCACCTGTTTATTCACTCCTTCAAAAAAACATAACAGATTAGTAATACAAGATCTTCCTTGTCTAAAGCCATGTTGGTGTCTCCCATTAGGCCATGACTATCTACATTTAAAAATTGGTGTTACATTGGCGATCCTCCAATCTTCATGTATTAGAGATGATTTTAATGATAGTTCACAGATTACTAATAGCAGGTCTGCAATCTCATATTTCAGTTCTTTCAACACCCTTGGATGTATACCATCCGGCCCAGGTGATTTGCTACTCTTCAGTTTATCTAATAGTTGTAATATATCTTCCCGATGTATCGATATTTCCTGCAATTCCTCCGCACCTTTAAATACCACTTCAGTCATGGGTAACATCCCTACATCTTCCTCAGTAAAGACCAAAGCAAAGAATTCATTCAGTCTCTCCGCTATTGACTTGTCGCATCTTAGTGCCCCTTTAACCCCTCTATCATCTAATGGACCAACTGACTCTCTCACAGGTATTTTACTACGAATGTACTTGAAAAAGTCTTTATTTCACGTTTTTGCTTCCGCAGCAAGCTTCTTCTCAAATTCTCCCTTTGCCTGCCTTATCAATGACTTGCATTTGACTTGCCAGTGCTTGTGCTGTTTCCAGGTTTCGTGGTTTGGCTCTTTTTTTCATTTCCTGAAAGATGCTTTTTTGGCAACAACAGCCTCTCTGACCTCTCCTTTAAACCATGCTGGCAGCTTTTTGGACTTCCTTCCACTTTTCTTAAAGCGTGGAATACAGCTGGTCTGGGCTTCCAAGATAGTATTTTTCAACAACACCCAAGCTTGATGTAAGTCTAACCTTTGCAACTGCTCCTTTTAGTTTTTTCTTAACTATTTTCCTCATTTTATCATAGTCTCCCTTTCGAAAGTTAAAAGGTAGTACTGTGGAGTTCCTTACTATCCCTCCTCCACTAATTAAATCAAGACGATCATGCTATGATCACTATTGCCAAGTGGCCCCAACAATCTTATCCTTTGCACTAGATCTGGTGTTCCACTAAGGACTAGGTCTAATATGGCTTCCCCTCTGGTCGGTTCATGAACCAGCTGCTCCAAGAAGCAATCATTTATTTCATCTAGGAACTTTATCTCCCTAGCATGTCCTGCCGTGAACACTGACCCAGTCGATACCGGGGTAATTGAAATCACCCATTATTATTACTGTGCTGTAACTTTTGTTAGCTTCCTTGATTTCTTTGAGCATTTCATCATCCATTTGTTCATTCTGGCCAGGCGGTCGATAGTACACCCGCACTGCCATTACCTTCCCCTTTTTACATGGAATTTCAATCCATAGAGATTCTACAGCAAATTTTGTTTCCTGCAAAACTTTAATCCTTTCTGACTCAATGTCCTCTCTAACATAGAGCGCAACCCCTCCACCAATTTGATCAGCTCTATCATTACGATATAGTTTGTACCCAGGTATCACAGTGTCCCACTGGTTGTCCTCCTTCCACCATGTCTCTGATATTCCAATCATATCTAACCTTTCATTTAGTGCTATATATTCTAACTCTCCCATCTTATTTTTTAGACTTCTAGCATTTGCATACAAATTAATTTGGCTATTGGTAGACATGGGTAATTTGGGATCTTTAAGCTCTGTCTGCTCCATACTCGAGGGCATTTGGGCTACTTTACTCTTTTTTGGAACCTCTCTGCTTTTGGTAGTATCCTTCAAGGATACATTCTTCTGAACCATCCGCTCTAGGGTGACTGTTGGCTTTCCCCTATTATCTAGTTTAAAAGCTGCTCTATCTCCTTTTTAAAGGTTAATGCCAGCAGCCTGGTTCCATCCCAACTAAGGTGAAGCCCATCCCTTCGGAAGAGTCCCTCCTTTCCCCAGAATGTTCCCCAGTTCCTAACAAATCCAAACCCCTCATCTCTGCACCATTGTCTCATCCACGCATTGAGACTCCAGAGCTCTGCCTGCCTTTTGGATCCTGCGCGTGGAATGGGAAGCATTTCGGAGAACACTACCCTGGAAGTTCTGGATTTCAATTTCCTACCTAAAAGCCTAAATTTAGCCTCCAGAACCTCCCTACCACATTTTCCTATGTCATTGGTACCGACATGGACCAAGACAGCAGACTCCTCCCCAGCACTATCTAAGACCTTATCTAGGTGGCGCGTGAGGTCCGCTACCTTCGCACCAGGCAGGCATGTTACCAGGCGATCCACACGTCCACCAGCCACCCAGCTATCTACATGCCTAATGATCGAATCACCAACTATAACGGCTGTCCTAACCCTTCCCTCATGGGCACATGGCCCTGGAGACACTTCCTCGGTGCGAGAGGGTTTACATCACCTGGAGGACAGGTCCTAGTTACAGGATCACTTCATGCCACACCAGGGTGATGCTCTCCTGTCACGTGACCTCTCTCCTCCATGGCAACAGGGATGCTGCCAGACTGGAGGTGGGACTTCAGGACTATATCCCTGTAGGTCTCGTCTATGTACCTCTCTGTCTTTCTTATGTTTTCCAAGTCTGCTACTCTAGCCTCTAGAGAACGGACTCGTTCCCTGAGAGCAAAGAGCTCCTTGCACCTAGTGCACAAATAAGACCTCTCACCAACTGGGAGAAAATCATACATTTGACACTCAATGCAAAAGACTGGAAAGCCCCCATCTCGCTGCTGGACTGCTCTCTGCATCTTAGTTTTAAGTTTGTGTTTAGATCTTTAAGTTCTTTACTTACTAAGGGTTGCTATGGATATTTATGCTAATAACACTGTACTTAATACGTTTAATATACCTTGTTCACCTGAAGCTTAATTAATCTCAGGTCCTTAGTGTATGACTGATTTGGGTAATGAGCTTCACCTGAAAGCACCTCCTGTCTTTTAAGATGTGTAAGTACCTATAAAGCTACGATTATCCCAGGGGTGGGTGGGTGTTGGGGAGGGAGGGAAATAACACTTATTAAAAGACAGCTGCTACACAGTACCCTGTCTTGTGCTGCTGAGGTAAGCTATATTCTGATTTGATTTAAAATTATAGCTCTTTGCTGCTGCTAGGCTCTAACTTATTATGAAATTTAAACTACAAGCTCTCTGCTGGGTTCTAAATTTAACCAGAAAGCTCTCTTCTGTGTTTTAAATTTAAACTAAAAGTACTTTGCTGGTGCTAGGCCCTGAGTGACTATTAAATTTAAACTACAAGCTCTCTGCTGGGTTCCAAATTTAACCAGAAAGCTCTCTTCTGTGTTTTAAATTTAAACTAAAAGTACTTTGCTGATGCTAGGCCCTGAGTGACTATTACATTTAAACTACAAGCTCTCTGCTGGGTTCCAAATTTAACCAGAAAGCTCTCTTCTGTGTTTTAAATTTAAACTAAATGTACTTTGCTGATACTAGGCCCTGAGTGACTATTAAATTTAAACTACAAGCTCTCTGCTGGGTATGAAATGTAACCAGAAAGTTCTCTTCTGTGTTTTAAATTTAAACTGCTGCTACTAGGCCCTGACTGATTTAACAAAAAATAGTGGGTTCACAGATTAATTAGCTTTAATACAAAGAATTCCTTTCAGAAAATTCCCAGAAGTATATACTCACAATTGCACATCTCTCTCCAGAAGTAACAGTCCCCTTTTCTAGTCCTTCAAGACTCTGAAAATCTGCCCAGCAACAAACAATGGCCTATCTGATTAGGCCTTTCCCACATGTCTGCATCAAGTCATTGTGCATTGAATCAGTTCTGAGCTGTATAACACAAGGAATACTTAAGGACTAAGTGGGGTTCACGCCCCTTGATACCATCCTATACCAGGCACTGCGGTCTGGCTGGCATGGTGGGAAGGGCTGGGGGCACTCCCCAGGAACGCCCTCAATCTGTACCCGGGTAGGTAAAAGGATCTCCAGCACAGTGCACCTCCACAGGCTCAGGCACTAGAGTACTTGAACTAAAATAAAATAAAACCAAACCAAACCAAAATCTAATTAACTGAAACTGAAATTTAAAAGAAACTGCAAATGGCCCCCTAGGAAGAGGCTACTCTGTCCTGCTTTATTCTCCGGTGGCTGCCTCTCCCAGGCACCCAAAACACAGCAGCGGGTTAAACACACGCGGGCCTTAATAATAAGAAATCGTGCCTAAATGCAGTAGGGGGAGTTTCCCGCACTGCTGCAGGCTCCCAAACATGCGGCTGCAGGCTTTTCTCTGTCTCCTTGTGTTCTGGTGGTTGTTAGGGGTTCCTGCTGTCCTCCCCCCTGCCACTCATACCTTGGAGCCTCTTTGCTGCATGGCTTTTCTACCCCTCGTGCTCAGCCTTCCTTCCCGGCTTCGGCACTGAGGGGGGTAACTCGGGGCTGCCAGCTTTCACTCCTGTCAAGCAACTGCAGCCCCTGCAGCAGTTCCTCACCCAATAATGGGTTCAGGAGCAGCCAGAAGTCTCGGACTGAGGAAGGCCCCCACAGAACACCCCCCCCCCAAAAATCCTGGGGGGAGACGGGGAAGGAGGACTATCCTTTCCTCAGCCCTGTTGTCCCCCGGGTTCTCTCTGTCCTTTCTGATTTTTTTTTTTTACTTCTGCCTTTACAAACAAAGAAACCTGCACCTTAACAGGGGAAATAAAAGCAAACTCTAACTAAACCTATCTCCTTAGTTGTCTCTCCAGTGAGTCCAGCACCCTGGCTCACAATCTCTTCCAGCTGCTTGGAGACTGAGCTTACTGGGGCTGGTGGGCAGTGCCAGCTGCATATGTGCACTAGTGTCATCAAAAAGATGACATGCTTAGTTTCCAAGCTTCTGGAGTAGTGCACTACCCCAGAGGTGCAGGACTGGACTGGAAGGATGATAAGGAACACCTGTTATAGGTGAGTTACTATGATTTAGGAACAAACAGGAAGTCAGTCTGCACATATGGGAATCCCTAGCTACAGGTTACCAAGAACCTATAGAAAAAGCATGGTCAAGCTGGGGAGTCTGAAGTACAGACTAAAAGAACCACAATGTCCAGGGAGAGGCTTCACTCTTGTAGCCTGAACACAGAAGGGTTGGAGGGTCAAAGTTGCCTAAACCCCGAAAAGATTGCAGAGTATGACCTGGCTGAAGGCGCTGTCCCATTGGGATTCCCTCTCCAGGCAGAAGTGAGCTGCAAAGGCGTGGACTGTAAGACCAGGAGGTGGCCCGGCAGATGTCTGTCATCGGGACAGAGCGCAAGTTTGCAACGGAGGTTGCCACAGCCCTGATACTATGAGCCGTTACCTGGCACTCTAGAGGATGGCTCAGCCTGTTCATAGGCGAGAGCAATGCAGCCCACGACTCATGTGGACAGGGTCTGCTTGGTCACCACCTCCCCCAGCTGACTGGGGTCATAGGAGACAAAAAGCTGGGAGGTTTTGCGGTGGCCCTGGATACACTGCTAAAAATTGGCCTGAGCGGTATATCAAATTTAAATAAACATAAACATAAACTGCAGGTAGAAGGACAGGACCCTCTTACAGTCCAAAGTATGAAGTATAGTCTCCGCATTGCTGGCATGAGGCTGTGGGAAGAAGATGGGTAGCACCACCTCCTGATTTAGGTGGAAGGAAGAGACCACCTTTGGCAGAAATTTGGGTGTGTGCGCGAAGCACGACCCTGTTCTTATAGAACCTTATATATGGTGGCTCTGCCACCAGAGCCTGGAGCTCGCTGACCCTGAGAGCGGAGGTGCACGCCACCAGGAAGGCGACCTTCCAGGGAGGTACCGCAGGTGGCAAGTGGCTAGGGGCTCAAACGGTGGTTGGGTGAGCTGCGTCAGCACTATGTTAAGGTCCCATTCCGCCGGTGGCGGGCGGATCAGGGGCTTGGAGAGCAGTAGGCCCAGCAGGAAGTGGGTGACAAGGGGCTGAGCCAAGCGAGGCTTGCCTTCGATAGGGTGGTGGGGTGCTGAAAGTGCACACAGGTGCACCCTGACTGAGTTGGACTTGAGAGAGGTGCAGCAGATATTGCAGGACTAGCTGCACCATGCAGAAGTGGTCTGCCTGCTTCTCCGAGCACCACATGGAGAATCTATGCCACGAAGGTGTAAGCTTGTCTTATGAAAGGTTTGCAGGAGGCCAGCAGGACCTCCTCCACCTCCACCAAGAGGTTAAATGGAGCCGAGGCTACCCGTTCAGCAGCCACGCTGTTAACACCAGAGACCCCAGGTTGGGGTGAAGGAGGGAGCCCTCCTCCTGAGTCAGCAGCCCCGAGGAGTTCCCAAGAGGGACCGGGTGTTCCATCCCTAGGCGGAACAGCTGTGGGAACCACGGCTGACTGGGTCACCGGGGGGGGGGGGCCTACCAGGATTAGTTATGCCCTGTCTCGAAGGGCCTCGAATAGGGTCTTGGCAACCAGTGGCGTGGCTGGGAAGGCGTACAGAAGACCTTCCGACCACGAGATGAGAAAAGTGTCTACTGCTACCTGGAATGGGTGAGGTTGGCGGGAGCAAAAGCGGGTCAGCTGGGCATTGGCCGGGCTGGCGAAGAGGTCCATCTGGGGAGTCCCCCAGAGCCGGAATAGCCTGTGAGCTACTCCGGGGTTTAGCTGCTATTCTGTTTAGCCTGTCCGCGAGGACATTGTCTTGGCCCAGCAGGTAGACTGCTCTCAGGAGCGTCCCCTGGCTGATTGCGAATGAGTAGAGGGCTACTGCCTCCTAGCAGAGGGCATAGGAGCCTGTGCTTCCCTGTTTGTTCACCTAGATCATCACCACTTGGTTGTCTGTCTGGATGAGCACTGGCCGGTGCTGGAGACAGTGACGGAAGGCCTTGAGTGCCAGGAATATGGCCCTGAGCTCCAGGAAGTTGATCTGTTGGTGCGCTTCAGTCCCGGACCAAGTGCCCTGTGTGTAGAGGCTCCCACAGTGGGCTCCCCAACCCAGCAATGAGGCATCCATGTTGAGGACCTGCTGAGGAGTGGGGGATTGGAAAGGCATGCCTGCCTTCAGCTGTTGTGTTGGTATGCCACCAGCACAGCGACTCTGCCAGAGGGCGGGTCACGTAGACCTTGTCCCGGAGGTGGCTGGTGGTCTGCGTCCACTGAGACCTGATGTACCACTGAGCCGCCCCTCATGTGAAGGTGGGTGTTCAGTGTGACGTGTACCATCGAGGCCTTGTGGCCAAGCAGGTGAAGCATACCGCATGCTGACATGGAGCGTCTGCCCTGAACATTTGCAGCCAGGGCCATGAGCCATCCAGCCCTGTTGCTGGGCAGGAAGTCCTTCGCCTGGAGGGTATCTAAGTGTGCCCCAATGAACACCAAGCTCTCTGTTGGACTGAGGTTGGACTTAGGATGGTTTATCATGAACCCCAGGTATTGCAGGACACCGATGGTGCGGCTTGTGGCCTGTTGCACCTCGGTAGCTGTGTCCCCTCTGATAAGCCAGTCCTCTAGGTAGGGGAAGATGAAGGCTCCTTAGAGGCGTAGGTAGGCCGCCACGACTGCCAGGCTTTTTGTGACGATTCTGGGTGCAGAGGCAAGCCCAAAGTGTAGTATCCTGTATTGGTAGTGGTCACACCTGAACATGAACCTGAGGTATTGTCTGTGCCTAGGGTGGATGAGGATGTGGGTATAGGCATCCTTTAGTCTAAGGAGAATAGCCAGTCTCCCTGCTGGAGGTATGGTAGCAAGGTTCCAAGGGAGAGCATCTTGAATTTCTCCGGCACTAGGAACTTGTTTAGGTCTCTGGGGTCTGGAATGCGCCTTAGGCCTCCTGTCCTTTTGGGGATGAGGACGTATCTCGAGTAGAGCCCCCTGCCCCGCTATTGATGTGGCACTGGTTCCACAGCTATGTCTTTAAGAAGACCTGTGAGTTCCTAGAGTAGTAGGGCCTGATTCAGGGGAGTCCTGGGGGGCTCTCCCGGGAAGAATGGAGGGGGTGTCTGGTCCAGGTGGAGGAGATAACCCTCTCTGACAACCTGAAGTGGTGATGGCCACCCCCAGTGAGCAAAGTGGGCCAGACGTCTCCCCGTGGGTTGCTGATCTCCTGGAGGGGGAAAGGCTATGCCCAGCAAGTCAAAAGCTTGGCCCAAGCTAGGGCCTTTCTGCTTGTGAGTCCTTCCGGAGAAACTTTGGTGGCTGCTCCTGCTCCAACACCTTGTTCATTCTCTGGGGGCTCAGGGATCTGGTGTGGGACTTACCTGCCTTCCCCAAGTCTTGTGAGGAGTCCCGCAAGGCTTTCTTCTTCTTCGCGTTCCAGATCGGGGACACCTGGTCGGAGGACTCGTGGCCCCGACTGGTGGCCATGGAGTCATTGTGCGATCCCGGGGTCTCAGCCCTGGAAGGGGTTTCCGAGGCAGAGTCTGACCTGACCATCTGGTTGTGCTTCTCCTGCCTGCTTTTTATTGCTTTAGGGGTGAGCCTCTTGCAAGGCCCGATTTTTCTGGCCCAGGATCCATAAACAGGTGTAGTTATATTGCCAGTCATGCCCACCTGCCATCTCCATAACCCCGCCAGAGTTCGACCTGCCCCTCTAGTGCCTATACCTATCATTGAAATCTCATTTGAAAGAGTGGCTATGGACCTGGTAGGTTCCTTGGAGCGAACCACTCTAGGCAACAAGTATATTTTAGCCATAATAGACTATGCTACCTGATACCCGGAAGTCATTGCTCTAAGGAATATGAAGACTACTACGATCACAAATGACCTCTGGGAAGTAGTCTTGCAGGTGGGAATACCCAATGAAATCCTCACAGATCAAGGAACACCCTTTGTATCCAAAGTGATGAAGCAAGTGTGTGCCTTGGTGAGTGATTCAATAAAACTCTGAAACAGATGTTAAAAAGGTTTGTGCAGGAGGATGGGAAGAATTGGGACATTCTCCTACCCTATTTGATATTTGCCATCTGCGAGTTGCTCTTCGTAAGATGGTCAAGAGACATATTAGATTTACTAAGGGAAACCTGGGAAGAAGAACCTCGTGCTTGGCGTAATTTGGTGGAGTATGAAATACAATGGCAAGACCGGCTGTGGAAAGACGGAGAGGTAGCCAAACTCAGTCTGGAAAAAGCCCAAGCCAAGCAGGCCAAGGGCTACAATCGGGCAGCTGTGCACTGCACCTTCCAACCAGGTGACAGAGTTTTAGTTTTGCTGCCTTCATCCGAGAGCAAGTTACTCTGCAAACGACAGGGGCCTTATGAGGTGGAAGAGAAAGTGGAGCATGTTAACTATAAGATTGTCCAGCCAGATAAACTGAAGAAAGCAAAAATTTACCATATTAACCCATTGAAAAAGTAGACTCGTGACGGCTGTGGTGGTACAGGGAGATGATTTTGGACCGGAAATTTCAGCTCCATCGGATCCAACTCAAGTCCTGAGTGGAAATCAGCTCTCTGCTGCCCAGAGAAAAGATTTAGAAAGTTTGATTCACCGAAACCTACAGGACTCCACCCACCCGGGACGAACCCACCTCATTTGTCACAATATCATTACTGATCCTTGGGTGGTTATCCGGCAATGACCCTATCAGATTCTGGAGGCCCAGCAACAGACCATCTCCAAGGAAGAGATGCTTAACCTGGGAGTCATAGAAGAATCTATGAGTGACTGGTTGTTCCCCATTGTCTTGGTTCTTAAACCCAACGGAAGCATCAGATTCTGCATTGACTTCCAGAGGGTCATTGCAGCTTCCAAATTGGAAGCGTATCCCATGCCCAGAGTAGATGAGCTAATCGAGCAACTCTGTGGAGCACACTTTATATGTGGAGGGAGGAGTGGCCTAGTGGTTGAGGCAAATTACCTCAGGCCTGAGGGCCAGGGATTCGAATCCTGCTAGAGGACAGCAACCTTGGGCCAGAAGGACTGGGGTTTCTAGTCTACAGGTTCTCCTTGTGGCCTAGGGCAAGCCACTTAACCCTCCTTTGCCTCAGGTATAAAAAAAACAGATTGTAAGCCCTTTGGTGACAAGGAAAATATATATATAATACCTGAATGTACACTGCTTTGACTTGTAGAAAAGCGGTATATAAGCCTAGTTAAATAAAATAAATAAATAACTTTGGATTTGACCAAGGGATACTGACAGGTGCCCTTGACTCCAGCTGCCAGGGAGAAGACTGCTTTTTCAACACCTCAAGGTCTATTCTAGTTTACAGTGCTACCCTTTGTATTACACAGGGCTCCTGCCATGTTTCAATGCCTAGTCGACTGCCTGCTGAGACTGCACAAGGAGTATGCATACTTTGACAACATCATAATCTACAGCAGAGAATGGACTACCCATCTAAGACTTGTTCAAGTCGTGTTGCCCAGTCTGTGGAAGGCTGAGTTGATGGCCAATCCCAAGAAATGTTTTCTGGGAGGTCAGGACATTCAATCGGGAATGGGCAGATACGACCTCAACTATGGAAGGTGGATGCCACTGCCCAGGTGCCACTGCCCACATCCTGATATCAAAGAGAGTTTTGTGCCTTCCTTACATTGATTGGCTATTATCACCAGTTCAGTCTTGGTCCCCCCTTCTTTTTAATGTTTTTCTGGTACCCCTCACTCTCCTGATATAGCAACATGTTCTGTCAGTATATTACTATGCTGTTGACATCCTCTTGTTCTATCACACTAGCCCCACTGCCCCTGATCTTTCGCCGTTGAATACATGTCTCTCACAGATTGCTCACAGGCTCTCCTCCAACGTTTTGCATCTCAATCCGTTAAAAACAGCCACTATCTGGTTCACCTTCGGGTGTCCCTGTCCTCCTCTGGACCCTCTCTACTTGATTCCCCCATTCCTCTGGTATCTTCTCTTTGATACTTTGGCGTGACTCTTGATTCAGCTATGTCATTCCACAAACACCTCTCACTGTTCAACCATCACTCCTTCCATGCACTCATGAAAATCCACACCATCTATCCCTTCTTGTCCTCTTCTGCACTGACCACTCTTTTGCTTTCTCTTGTTATGTCATGCCTCGATTATGTTGTACTTGCCGGCCTCCCACAGTTTCAGCTTCACCACCTTCAACTCCTTCAAAACACTGCCACCCGGATCATCTCACATATTTCCTGCTTCGACCATATTACCCCTCTACATATTCATCTCCACTGGCTTCCCTTCAAATATTACATCCAGTATAAAACCCTCACCTTGGTCCACAAATCTATGCACACTAGTACACTTCAATACCTCTCTGATACCCTCTCTTCACCCTCCCCATGTTTTGCACCCAATCCAGGCCAATCACCCACACCTCCCCCCAGTCACCTATGCCTGCCTAGAATCCACCCTGTTGGAAACAGGATACTGGGCTTGATGGACCTGTCATCTCAGGAACTTCGGCTCCTGGTCTTGCTACTCAGCCTGCTGGTTCAATCTTCCCTCATACCTGGACCAGGTTTAATCCCATCTCATTGCATACCCTTACTAAAACTATACAATCTTCTTCTAAAACCACTTCTGTTGCCAACCCCATTCCTTCAGTTTTGCTCCCCCAGCCTTCCCTAACACTTCTACCACTTGTTTTCTCTCTTTTTAACAACAGCCTTTCCTCTGGTGTTTTCCTGGAAAGCTGGAAAACTGACATTGTTCACCATCTTTTGAAAAATCCCACCCTGGAGCCTTCTTTTCCTGCCCACTATCGTCCTATTTCAAATCTCCCCTTTCTTTCAAAAATTCTGGAAAAATTGGTCTTCTATCAACTTTCTCAACACCTTGAACACACAAATTTCTTACATCCATGTCAATCGGGCTTTCAGGTTGGTCACAGCACAGAAACTATTCTTTTGTCGGTTATCAATGAAACACAGGCTTCTCTGGATAGGGGTAATAATTCACTAGCTGTCTCTGGATCTTTCTTGTGCATGTGATCTTGTCAATCACTCCCTTCTCCACTCTCATCTGCTGGTTTGGGTTCAACCGTACTTTGCTGGTTTTACTCCTTTCTTGCATTGCGCTTGTACTTTGTATCCTTTCAGGCTTCTTCTTCCTCTCCTTTCCCTCTTCCTTCTGGGGTTCCTCAGGATTCTGTTCTAGCTCCCCTGCTCTTTAATGTATTTCTTGCACCACTGCTACTCTTATTCTGCAGTAGGGTGTATTGCGGCGCTCCTGCCCGGCCTTGGGGCTAAAGACAGGAGCGGCGGTCTGATGCTTCGTGAGGAAGGAGAGTAACCTGTATCCAGGGAATGCTGGGTATTGTAGTTCCTGCTCCTCTCGCTCCGAAATAATGAGTTGTAGTTATGGGGTTTCCAGTATTTTTATTATAGTAAAGGATATTGTTCCATCACATGGCAGATAAATGCAAACAAAATAGGTGCTTCAAATGCTAACAGGAAAACTTAGGATAAAGGCAACTTAAAGTATAACTGCTTCTTTTCACTTCTCAGCAAATTACTCACTTTGCCCCAAGAGGTCAGTTAGATTCACTGCAGCCTCTTTCAGCCACTGTTACCTTCACAGTGCTGGGGAAAATCAGGTGCACATAATTAGAGCTTTCTCAGCAAGGCAATACAACAGCTCCGTAGCATTCAATTCACATACGGTAAAAAGCAGTTTCCTTCAGCTTGGCATCTCTACACAGCAGACCGTGCAATCCATGCTCTCACAATCTGGTAAGTCTGTATTATCTTGTGTTAACTCTTCAAGCTGTATGGAATTACTGGCTTCTGGTAACACTGGCTGTCTTCTAGCTTGCAACTCTAAAAACTGCTTAAAACTCTGTAGGAGCAATTCAGCCTGCTGTTTGTGAGATAGGGAATTGCTATCAGCTATACAACTTCCCTCTGGCTTAAGGCTGTTTATTTTCTCCTCTCTTAGATTAATTGTGTCAGAGTAACTGCTAGTCTCTTTTGCTAATGTTTCACACACAGGAGAGTTAGCTTTACGTTCAGCCTGGAAACTTTGTGGCAATTCACTTACTTGTTGCCATGCCGTTCTGACTTCAGATGGCTCCAACGTTCTCCAGCTGTTAGAATGTTTGTTGCTCTCTGGCTCAAACGGTACTTCACAGAATGATTGTTTTCTTTCTTGTGCCTGCCTTGAAGGCTTCCTTTCCCAGGGCTGTGCCTTCCAACGGTTGTCTAATTCAGGGCTAGGTCCTCTCTCCTTGGGACTTCTACTCACTGCCTCTGAATAGAACTTTGCAGGTCTCCTTCCAATGCCAGGTTCCCAAGTATCAGCATACTGTTTTCTGGACTTCCAATCATTCTTCCTCTTCTCCTTCTTTCTCTTCTCTATCTTAATCTGACTAGAAAAGCCATGCTCTGGTATAAAACCACATTCTCTCCTGGACACGCCCCTTCCAAGGGCAGGGTGTGCCCAATCAGGATTGCAGGACTCCTCCCCTGGGCTGGTCTCCATGCTCAGCTCCGTGGAATAGAGTCTCTCTTTCTTTCTAGCTTTATCAAATTGGCATAAATCCTGCTGAACCTCAGGATTTTCATCCGTCTCCATAGCCTCAGGAGGGCGCTGTTCACCACAGTATCCACGTGTTTTTACGAGGATGACATCCTGCTGCTATTTCATACCCACCCCACCTCTCCGGATCTTGCTTCTATCAATTCAGACTTATCCTTAGTTGCTTTCTGGCTTCATACAAATTGCTTGAAACTGAACCCTTCAAAAACCTTAAACAATCTGGCTCACTGGGTCCACCACTCCACCTTCCGTTTTTCTATCTCTTGGGGGTTTTCCGGTTTCTATAGTTTCATCTCTCAAATATCTTGGGGTCACTTTAGGTTCGTCTCTCACCTTCCTTGCATATATCAGTAATGTTATCAAATGATCCTTTTTCACACTGCATCAGATTCGCTCTATCCGGTCCTTCCTCCCCTCGTCATCCATTGTTACTCTCCTGCTGTCTTTGGTCATTTCAAAACTTGATGTTATTTATTCTGGACTTCCCCTTTATCAGATTAAATGCCTTCAATCTGTGCAAGATTCTGCAATATGTTTACTTCATCATGCCATCTGACATCATCACGTTACCCCACTGCTTATCAAATCCCATTGGCTTCCTCTGTCCACCAAACCCAATTTAAATTACTTATTATCCACAAGATCTTGCATTCTGGTACCTCTGCCTATCTTTCTTCCTGTTTTATTCCATATTCTCCCTCCCGGGTTCTTTGCTCCATACATGCAAATCGACTCCACCTTCCTTCTCTATTGCAGGCACACCTTGAATCAACTTGGCACTCGGCATTCTTTTTCCTTGGTCACAGTTTCTGGATTCCCTCCCCACTGACCTTCGGCTTGAGTCTTCCTTTCCTAAATTTAAATCCTTCTTTAAAACGTATCTATTCCAACATGCATATTGTTCTTCTCTATAGCCTACTCTGGATTCTGCTTCATCCCTCTCTTATCTTCCCTTTTGAGTTTATACCTGACCTTTTACTTTGCTAAGTCTTTCACCTTCTAATTGATTGTTTTTAATGTACATCACCCTGATGTTATCACGGACTGTATATTAAGTTTTTAATAAACCATAAACCCAGTATGGCATATCTTCTTTTATCTACTGATGTCCTTGGCTTGTTCGGATCATGCGAGACTAACAGTTGGATTGTGTTCCTGATCTGTTTTGATGATCTTTGGATGTAGATCTGCAGAGAACGAGTACAGTCTAAAGTGCACACCTACTTCTCATAGTCATTTTGAGGATTGGAAAAGTAAAAGGGTAAGATGATTGGTTTATGTGAAAACATGAAGACAGTTCTGGCAGAAAAAGATAACCTCTTGAGCGAATTGTGTTATATGGTTTAGGGTCTATTAAAGCCTGCAGCTTGCTTATTTGATGTACCAAAGTTATGGACATTAAAAAACAAGTTTTCCATGTAACATACTTGAAAAAAATGTATTTGTACGGGTTCAAAGGTATGCAATGCTAATTGCTGAAAAACTAAGGCAAAGTTACGTTGTGGTGTAGGTGACCTTAAGGACAGTTTTTTGTTGTTCAGTCCTTTCAGAAATAGAGTGACCAATTGATGAAAGGACAATTGTCCACTTAGTTGTGATAGGCTGCTATAGCACTGAGGTGCAATCTGACAGAAGAGGTTTTTTAGTTCTACATAGTAACATAGTAAATGATGGCAGATAAAGACCAGTATGGTCCATCTAGTCTGCCCAGTAAGATCGCAGGAGTAGGTGCACCCCTCCCCATGTCTTTGTCCAGGGTGCTCTGCCACTCTGTGCAGGCCACCCCTCCCCATGTCTTTGTTTAGGAGTGAACCCACCGCTCCATGTAGGACACCCCTATTTGTGGAGAAATTAGTAGGTTCAGTTTATTTTGATTTTATTCTGTTGCTGTAAAGGGATCCACTGTGTCTGTCCCATGCCAATTTGAATTCCGTAACTGTGTTTGCCCCCACCACCTCCATCGGGAGGGCATTCCAAGCATTCACCACCCTTTTAGTGAAAAAATATTTCCTGACATTGCCTTTCAATTTACCACCTTGCAGCTTCATGATATGCCCTCTAGTTTTACAGCTTCCCCATCTTTGGAAGAGGTTTGTTTGTTCATTATTTCTCTTTAAGTATTTAAAGGTCTGAATCATATCTCCCCTATCCCTCCTCTCCTCCAAAGTGTACATATTTAGGTCTTCAAGTCTCTTCTCATAAGGCTTCTGACGCAGGCTCCAAATCATTTTGGTCGCCTTCCTCTGAATAGTTTCCATTCTTTTTACATCCTTTGCAAGATATGGTCTCCAAAACTGAACACAGTATGCCAAGTGAGGCATCACCAGTGACTTATACAGTGGCATTAGTACCTCTTCCTTTCTGCTGGTAATTCCTCTTCGTATGCAGCCCAACATCCTCCTGGCTTTTGCCAAGGCCTTTTCGCACTGTTTTGCCATCTTGAGATCTACAGAAATAATCACACCAAGGTCTTTCTCCTGATCCGTGCACACCAACCTCTCACCCCCTATCGCGTACATTTCCCTTGGATTTCTGCTACCCAAGTGCATGACACTGCACTTCTTTGCATTAAATCTTAATTGCCAACCATTAGACCATTCTTCCAGCTTTTGTAAATCTTTCCTCATGTTAAGCACTCCCTTAGGGAGTCCACTCTGTTGCAAATTTTCGTGTCATCTGCAAAAAGACAGAGCTTTCCATTCAGTCCTTCAGCAATATCACTCACAAATACATTGAACAGTGCCGGGCCCAGGACCGAACAATGGGGCACCCCGCTAATCACCTTCCTTTCATCCGAGTGAGCTCCATTTACCATCACCTTCTGTCGTCTATCAGTCAACCAATTTCTGATCCAGTTTACCACCTTGGGCCCCATTCCCAAACTACTGAGTTTATTGATAAGCCTCCTATGAGGGACAGTATCAAAGTCTTTGCTGAAATCCAGGTAGATGACATCCATCGCATGCCCCTGATCTAGTTCTCTGGACACCCAGTCAAAGAACTCAATCAGATTTGTTTGGCAAGATTGTCCTTCGGTAAAACCATGTTGCCTCGGATCTTGCAACCTGTTGGTTTTGAGAAAGTTCACTATTTGCTCTTTCAGGAGCGCCTCCATTACTTTTCCCGCCACCGAGGTAAGGCTCACGAGCCTGTAGTTTGACACTTCTTCCCTGTCACCACTTTTGTGTAGAGGTACGACATCAGCCATTCTCCAGTCCTGAGGAACTTCTCTTGTTTCCAAGGATCTGTTGAAAACATCCTTTAACGGCCCTGCAAGAACCTCTCTGAGCTCTTTCAGTATCCTGGGATGTATCCCATCCAGTCCCATGGCCTTGTCCACTTTCAGTTTTGCAAGTTGTTCTAACACATCATCTTCTGTGAATGATGTGGTATCTACTTCATTCCCATTTTTATATTTGGGAGTCACAGGTGGTCCTTCTCCAGGATTTTTAGTAGTAAAAATAGAGCAGAAGTATTTGTCTAGCAATTCCGCTTTTTCAATGTCACTTTCCACGAGTCAGTTCCCAGCACTTCTGAGTCCTGTAATTCCACCTCTGATCTTCTTCCTTTCCCGAATATACCTGAAGAAAGTTTTGTTGCCACACTTAACATCTTTAGCCAATTAGAAAGAGACAAGAGATAGTGAAGCAGCAATGATATAGGACAGGAGAAAGTATTTTTGGGCCCAATATTCAAAGAATTGACGGTTAACAGACCTGCTGTGTTAATTCCTTTAGCTGGGATATTCAGTGGTTAGTATTAGGGTGTTATGGGGCGTCACCAAGTGATAATCAGGCAGAGGTGACACTGAGCCGCTGCCTTGTTATCACTCAGAGGCAAAAGTCAGAAACTGTAAAGTCAGGCCTAACTTTCACTGCTGAAGCTAGTCAGGAAGCGGCTGAATATCACCTCTGCTCAGTTCGCTTCATGGCAATCCAGGCAACCCAGATATTCAGTGCCGGGGCCTAGATATGGCCCCGTCATTGAATATCTGGTTTTAAAGTTTAGCAATGGCAGCCAGCCACCGCTGCTGAATATTGGGCCCTTTGTTTCTATCTGGTAAATCTCTTCCAGTTGAAGCTATATGACTGCTTTGTATAATAACTTCTAGTGTCAAAAATAACCTAGTGTACCTTCTGCAGATAAGTTATAAGGCTCAATTAAGAGCCTTTCAACATCCATGCTGTAAGTTGCAGTGTTTGAAAGTTTGGATGGACCAGGATTTAAGGAAATCAGACTTGATGGGGCCAGTATGGTGTTTTGAGAATGACTTTAACTGCATCTTGGCTTATTTTTTGAAATCAGTGGTACTGGTGGGTATGCATAAAGAAGTGTCTGACTCCAAAAGCATCTTCTGTCAGATGATTCTTTGTTGGTCTCCTGGAGCAAAACTGCTTTCATTTTGAGTTTTCTTCTGTTGCAAACAGGTCTGAAGTCAGTATGTGCTATTCTGAAAAATGGCTCGAGTTATCTGATGATTCAGACACCACTAGTGAAGATCTAATTTTTGACTGAGACTGTTTGCCAGGCAAATTTACTATTCTGGCAAGTAGATTGCATGAATCCACCTATCGAAAGAACAAATTTCCAAATGCAATAAGTCTCTATGCGCAAATCTAGAAAGCCCAACCCTGCTTGTTTGTTAAGATAAAAGATGTCCACTTGATTGCTTGTTTGTATCAAGAATTCCTTGATGGCTATCCAAGACTTGAAGGTTTTCAAAGCATAATGGATGACCTTGAGTGCGAATAGATTTATGTGCATCTTCTTTTGTCCTGAAGTCCAAATACCTTGAATACACAGGTGCAGAAGATGAGCTCCCTAGCTTTAAGGCATGAGAACTAATTGTTGCTGTGGTTGGCTAAATAACCTTCCCTGGAGCTTTTCAGGATCCGACCACCACAGTAGATATTTCCTTATGGTGTTGGTGATTTTTATCATCATCTATAGTGGAAGGGTATACTGGTTCCAATGCAATCGGAGGTATCACTGAATGGGGCATATGTACAAATTTGCAAATGGCATGATATGAATCGATGCTGGCATAGGAAAACCTTTGCTGTTGTGCTTGTCTTTCTTGGAAAATTATCATGTTCAGGATGATGCATGCGCAGTCCACTGGTAATTCAGCTGAAGAGGATGTTGTTTGGATGTGGACTCCTTTGAATTGCAGACATTGTGTTGGGGTGAAGCGAGATTTTAGTGTATTTACTACAAACCCAAAAATTGGAAAACAAGGAGAGAGATAGACTGAGCACTTGCAGGACTTCTTCCCATGACCGATCTGTTATAACCCAGTCATCCAAATATGGAAATACTTTTTTTTTGTTTCTGAAGATAAGCTGCTACTATTTATTTATTTATTATTTATTTCCAGTGGTTGTTCAAAGCCAGTTACATTCAGATACTGTAGGTATTTCCCTGCCCCTGAGGCCTTATTTATTTATTTATTTATTTGCAGTCTCTTTTATACCGCGCTATTCGACATCAGTGCGGTTTACAATGAACATAAGAGTTGCACATCTCAATTTCGTGATTTGTGCTTACAGTGAAACAGGTATAATAACTTGGGTATACATTAAACAGGAAAATTAAACTTGGGTATGCATTAAGCAGGTATAACAGGTAAAATAGGGTATAAATAACCAGTCCCTTAACAAGGAGACACGATGAATAAATACAGTCTACTTTATGCAACAATATAATGAGTTATGCGGCACTGCATAAGTTTCTCATGGTGGTTGGAGGGGAAGGTGTGATTGCGAGTGATCAGTCTGGGAATGTGACGTGCATGAGTTTGAGGTGCTGCATTGAGATGTGAGAGTGGGTGAGTGTGGGGAGAAGACTGCATCATCGTAGTGATGAAGAAAGAGGTGCCGTTTCAGTGCCTTCCTAAATTGGGAGAGTTCACTGATGGTTCTGATAGTTGATGGTAGTGCGTTCCAGCAGGATGGAGCAAAGAAGGAGAAGGCTCTGGATCTAGTGAATTGAGAACACTTCGTGCTTGCCTTAGGTAATATGAGAGTATTTGCGGCATTCGATCTCCTTGCTCGGTTGGGAGGTGTGATTGAAATTAGATCAGTAATGGCAGTAGCAGGGTATTTATTGATGGCTTTATGGGTCATAATTAGGATCTTGAATGAGATCCTGGCTTGTATGGGTAGCCAGTGCAATTGTTTTAGTATTGGGGTAATATGAGAACTTCTTGAGGCTCCATGAAGGATTCTTGCAGCTGAATTCATTGCAAGTTGTAAGGGGTTAGTCGTGCACTTAGGTAGACCATACAAGATCGCATTGGCATAGTCAAAGTGAGGCATTATTAGGGCCTGAAAGACAGTTCGGAAGTCATCAGGTTCTAACAGTTGACGCAGATTGCGGAGGGTCCTTACAATCTAAGTTTGCATTTGAGGCAATGGAGAGTTAAGTGGCTCAAACAAGGCCACAAGGAGTGTCAGTGGGAGTTGAACCCTGGTCTTTCTGGTTCCAGGTTATTGCCCTAACCACTAGGCTACTTCTCCACTCCACTACTTCTATACATTTTGTGAAGACTTATGGCACTGAAGAGAGTCCAAAGGGTAGCATAAGATATTGACAATGACATCCCAGTGAGCTGATGCATAGGAAATTCCTGTGACTCAAGTGGATCAAGATGTCAGAGTAGGCATCCTCTAGGTCTAATGATGATAACCCGTCATTGGCTAGATGTAAAGGGAGAATTATTTCTAAGGTGTTTTATTTATTTGAGGCATTTATATACTGTCCATCTGTGATAACACATTCTAAGTGGTTTACAATCAGATACTGTATATAATCCCTCATTCCCAAAGGGCTCACAATCTACAGTTATTTTGAACTTGGCTTTATATATTTGTCGAGATTTCTGAGATCTAGAATAGGATACATTCTGCCCATTTTCTTTGGAATGAAGAAATATCTGGAGTAGAACTCCCTTTGAAAATCTAATGGAGGTCAGATATTTAAAGGGGGTACAGGTTAGATAGCGTTTGCTGCCAATAGTGTTTGTTTTTCTTTCAGGACCAGTTAGGTTGGTCTCGCAGTACAGTTGAGAGAAGTGGACAATGATATGATGTAGCTGAGTGGAATTCTATTCTGTAGCCACTTTGAATTATTTTGATCACCCAGTTGGCTGCTGCTATGGCTTTCCATACATCCAGAAAGAAAAGCAGCCTCCTAATGGAATCACCGGGCAAGAGACCTGTGAAACATTTTCAATAGGTGTTAACACCAGGTGGCAGGTCAAAAGGCCATTTTGAAAGACTCCTTCTATCCAAGCAAGGACTGTTAATCACCCAGGAAGTTGGTCACAGCTTACCTCAGCAGCACAGGCATAAATAGCTCAACCAGAGCTCTGTGATCCTCAGTCTTGAAGGACTAGAAAAGGGGACTGTTACTTCTGGAGAGAGATCTGCAATTGTGAGTATATACTTCTGGGATTTTTCTGAAAGGAATTCTTTGTATTAAAGCTAATTAATCTGTGAACCCACTATTTTTTGATAAATCAATCAGGGCCTAGTAGCAGCAGTTTAAGTTTAAATTTAAAACACAGAAGAGAACTTTCCGGTTACATTTCATACCCAGCAGAGAGCTTGTAGTTTAAATTTAATAGTCACTCAGGGCCTAGTATCAGCAAAGTACTTTTAGTTTAAATTTAAAACACAGAAGAGAGCTTTCTGGTTAAATATGGAACCCAGCAGAGAGCTTCTAGTTTAAATGTAATAGTCACTCAGGGCCTAGCATCAGCAAAGTACTTTTAGTTTAGATTTAAAACACAGAAGAGAGCTTTCTGGTTAAATTTGGAACCCAGCAGAGAGCTTGTAGTTTAAATTTAATAGTCACTCAGGGCCTAGCATCAGCAAAGTACTTTTAGTTTAAATTTAAAACACAGAAGAGAGCTTTCTGGTTACATTTCATACCCAGCAGAGAGCTTGTAGTTTAAATTTAATAGTCACTCAGGGCCTAGCATCAGCAAAGTACTTTTAGTTTAAATTTAAAACACAGAAGAGAGCTTTCTGGTTAAATTTAGAACCCAGCAGAGAGCTTGTAGTTTAAGTTTCATAATAAGTTAGAGCCTAGCAGCAGCAAAGAGCTATAATTTAAATTAAATCAGAATATAGCTTACCTCAGCAGCACAAGACAGGGTACTGTGAAGCAGCCCTCTTTTAATAAGTGTTATTCCCTCGCTCCCTCCCCAACACCCACCCACCCCTGGGATAATCGTAGCTTTATAGGTACTTAAAAGACAGGAGGTGCTTTCAGGTGAAGCTCGTTACCCAAATCAGTCATACACTAAGGACCTGAGATTAATTAAACTTCAGGTGAACAAGGTATATTAAACATATTAGGTATAGTTTTATTAGTATAAATATCCATAGCAACCCTTAGTAAGTAAAAAACCTAAGGATCTAAACACAAACTTAAAACTAAGATGCAGACAGCAGTCCAGCAGAGAGATGGGGGCTTTCCAGTCTTTTGCATTGAGTATCACATGTATGATTTTCTCCCAGTTGGTGAGAGGTCTTATGTGTGCACTAGGTGCAAGGATCTCTTTGCTTTCAGGGAACGAGTCCGTTCTCTAGAGGCTAGAGTAGCAGACTTGGAAAACATAAGAAAGACAGAGAGGTACATAGACGAGTCCTACAGAGATATAATCCTGAAGTCCCACCTCCAGTCTGGCAGCATCCCTGTTGCCATGGAGAAGAGAGGTCATGTGACAGGAGAGCATCACCCTGGTGTGGCAGAAAGTGATCCTGTAACTAGGACCTGTCCTTCAGGTGATGTAAAACCCTCTCGCACCGAGGAAGTGTCTCCAGGGCCATGTGCCCATGAGGGAAGGGTTAGGACTGCCGTTATAGTTGGTGATTCGATCATTAGGCATGTAGATAGCTGGGTGGCTGGTGGATGTGAGGATCGCCTGGTAACATGCCTGCCTGGTGCAAAGGTAGCGGACCTCACGCGCCACCTAGATAAGGTCTTAGATAGTGCTGGGGAGGAGTCTGCTGTTTTGGTACACGTCGGTACCAATGACTTAGGAAAATGTAGTAGGGAGGTTCTGGAGGCAAAATTTAGGCTTTTAGGTAGGAAGTTGAAATCCAGAACTTCTAGGGTAGTGTTCTCTGAAATGCTTCCTGTTCCACGCGCAGGACCCAAAAGGCAGGCAGAGCTCCGAAGTCTCAATGAGTGGATGAGACAATGGTGCAGAGATGAGGGTTTTGGATTTGTTAGGAACTGGGGAACATTCTGGGGAAAGCAGGGGCTCTTACGAAGGGATGGGCTTCACCTTAACCGGGATGGAACCAGGCTGCTGGCATTAACCTTTAAAAAGGAGATAGAGCAGCTTTTAAACTAGATAATAGGGGAAAGCCGACAGTCGCCCAAGAGCGGATGGTTCGGAAGAATGTATCCTTGAAGGATACTACCAAAAGCAGAGAGGTTCCAAAAAAGAGTAAAGTAGCCCAAATACCCTCGTGTATGGAGCAGACAGAGCTTAAAGATCCCAAATTACCCATGTCTACCAATAGCCAAATTAATATGAATAAAATAGTCTCTAAAATGCTTGTATGCAAATGCTAGAAGTCTAAAAAATAAGATGGGAGAGTTAGAACATATAGCACTAAATGAAAGGTTAGATATGATTGGAATATCAGAGACATGGTGGAAGGAGGACAACCAGTGGGACACTGTGATACCTGGGTACAAACTATATCGTAATGATAGAGCAGATCAAATTGGTGGAGGGGTTGCGCTCTGTGTTAGAGAGGGCATTGAGTCAGAAAAGATTAAAGTTTTGCAGGAAACAAAATTTGCTGTTGAATCTCTATGGATTGAAATTCCATGTAAAAAGGGGAAGGCGATGGCAGTGGGGGTGTACTATCGACCGCCTGGCCAGAATGAACAAATGGATGATGAAATGCTCAAAGAAATCAAGGAAGCTAACAAAAGTTACAGCGTAGTAATAATAATGGGTGATTTCAATTATCCCGGTATCGACTGGACATGCTAAGGAGATAAAGTTCCTAGATGAAATAAATGACTGCTTCTTGGAGAAGCTGATTCATGAACCGACCAAAGGGGAAGCCATATTAGACCTAGTCCTTAGTGGAACACCAGATCTAGTGCAAGGGATAAGGGTGTTGGGGCCACTTGGCAATAGTGATCATAGCATGATCGCCTTTGATTTAATTAGTGGAGGAGGGATAGTAAGGAAATCCACAGTACTACCTTTTAACTTTCGAAAGGGAGACTATGATAAAATGAGGAAAATAGTTAAGAAAAAACTAAATCGAGCAGTTGCAAAGGTTAAAGATTTACATCAAGCTTGGGTGTTGTTGAAAAATACTATCTTGGAAGCCCAGACCAGCTGTATTCCACGCTTTAAGAAAAGTGGAAGGAAGTCCAAAAAACTGCCAGCATGGTTTAAAGGTGAGGTCAGAGAAGCTGTTGCCAAAAAAGCTTCTTTCAGGAAATGAAAAAAAAGAGCCAAACAATGAAACCTGGAAACAGCACAAGCACTGGCAAGTCAAATGCAAGTCATTGATAAGGCAGGCAAAGGGAGAATTTGAGAGGAAGCTTGCTGCGGAAGCAAAAACGCGAAATAAAGACTTTTTCAAGTACATTCGTAGCAAAAAACCTGTGAGAGTCAGTTGGTCCATTAGATGATAGAGGGATTAAAGCTGCACTAAGAGGCGACAAGGCGATAGCGGAGAGACTGAATGAATTCTTTGCTTCGGTCTTTACTGAGGAAGATGTAGGGATGTTACCCATGACTGAAGTGGTATTTAAAGGTGAGGAAGAATTGAAGGAAATATCGATACATCGGGCAGATGTATTACAACTATTAGATAAACTGAAGAGTAGCAAATCACCTGGGCCGGATGGTATACACACAAGGGTGTTGAAAGAACTGAAATATGAGATTGCACACCTGCTATTAGTAATCTGTGAACTATCATTAAAGTCATCTCTAATACCTGAAGATTGGAGGATCACCAATGTAACACCAATTTTTAAAAAGGGTTCCAGGGGTGATCCGGGAAACTACAGACCAGTGAGCCTGACATCAGTACCGGGAAAAATGGTAGAAACCATCATAAAGAATAAAATTACTCAGCATGTAGATAGTCATGGCCTAATGGGAGACAGCCAACATGGCTTTAGACAAGTGAGATCTTGTCTTACTAATCTGTTATGTTTTTTTGAAGGAGTGAATAAACATGTGGACAAAGGTGAGTTGGTTGATATAGTGTATCTGGACTTTCAGAAAGCCTTTGACAAGGTCCCTCATCAGAGACTTTTGGCAAAACTAAAGAGTCATGGGATAGGAGGCAGTGTACTATTGTGGATCAGGAACTGGTTAAAAGATAGAAAGCAGAGGGTAGGGCTAAATGGCCAATTTTCCCAATGGAGAAAGGTGAATAGTGGTGTACCCCAGGGATCTGTGCTGGGTCCGCTGCTTTTTGACATATTCATAAATGACCTGGAAAGTGGAATAATGAGTGAGGTTATCAAATTTGCAGATGACACAAAACTATTTAAAGTTAAAACCCAAGAGGATTGTGGAAAATTGCAAGAGGATCTTGATAAATTGGAAGACTGGGCATCAAAATAGCAGATGAAATTTAATGTGGACAAGTGCAAAGTTATGCACCTAGGGAAGAACAACCCAAACTATGGTTACACGATGCAAGGTTCCACATTAGGAACCACCACCCAGGAAAAAGATTTAGGCGTCATTGTGGATACCATGTTAAAACCCTCGGCCCAGTGTGCAGCGGCAGCCAAGAGAGCAAATAGAATGCTAGGTATCATAAGGAAAGGAATGGAAAATAAAACAAAAGATATCATAATGCCTCTATATCGTTCCTTGGTGAGACCGCACCTTGAATATTGTGTGCAATTCTGGTCGCCGTATCTTAAAAAGGATATAGCGATTTTAGAAAAAGTTCAGAGGGGGTCACATGATGCGGAGCTGAGGGTGAGATGTGCGTCTGAGGCTCTCCCCGGTCCTGGAGTTTAAAGTGCTTCAAAATTAATTGTTTTGACCCCAGGCAGAGAGATTGGAGACGGGGTGTCGCATGGCGACAAAAGCTGAAGGCAGGAAAACCAGCAAAAACCCGAGCAGTGCCCCGAAAGTGGCGAAAGGGTCCTGGCAGCCTAGTATGATGGAATGCCTCACAGGGCAAGATGGCGGTGACGCGAGACTGGCGGTAGGCCCTGACATGCCGGGGAAAATAGAGATGAGCGGGACTGAGCTGCGCGGACCAGAGGCAGTGCCCCCCGAAACGACTATGGTGCTGGCTGCAATTAAAGAGAGCAGCACGGATCTGGCGGGCAGGTTAGCCACTATTCAGGGAGAGCTGCAGGTGGTGCACACGGAGTTACAGGCGGCTGTGGGCAGACTCGAGCAGGCGGAGCAGAGGATCTCTGATATGGAAGACGATGTGCAGATGCTCAAGAGAGAGGACGCGAGCCACGTGGAGCAGCTTGAACGACTATGGGCCAAGATAGACGACTTAGAGAACCGCTCGCGGAGGTCGAATTTGAGGATTCTGGGCCTCCCCGAGGGAGAGGGGGAGCCAGTACTCCGGAACGCATGGAGAGCTTGCTGCACTGTTGGTTTCAGGATCCCCCCTCCCCTCGGGCCTAGTAGTGGAGAGAGCGCATCGAGTCCCTGGGAGAAGAGGAATAGCGCGGGACAGTCCGAGGCCAGTGCTGATAAAGATTTTAAACTTCCGTCACCGGGACTGGATCTTGCGGCAGGTGCGGAAGCTGGGAGCAGTCCCATACCAGAATGCCAAAATATGGATTTTTCCGGACTTTAGTGCTGAACTGGATAAAAAACGGCAGTCCTTTAGGGAGGCGAAGAGGCGCCTGGCTAGCCACCACATCCCTCAGGCATTGCTTTACCCAGCGCGACTGCGGGTGGAATGGAAGGGGGAGCAGATTGTCTTTGAGGAGTTGGCTAAGGCAAAAGAATTCCTGCGGTTGCATTTTCCAGATGATCCTCCGATTGAGGGAGAGCGGCGACGACTGACAGGAGGAGAGAGGCTGTGGAACTTTAAATCAAAGAGCCTTATGGACAGCTATGAGAAGAACCATCGGAGAGTGGTGGAGGCCTTTGCACAGAGTGATGAAGAGGAGGCCAGATCTGTTATGTCTGTGCAGGACTGAGTGTGGCATTTGAATTTTGTAAAGGGGATGGGTTGGGCAGGGTTGCATTGTGGCCATGCTAGCTGTGAGTTGTGGGTGGGGGAGGGGTAGGAGTGGGGGGAGGATGGGGCCGGGGGGAGAGCCTGGCCGAGGAAATGTGACCTCTGCGGAGCATTCCTGGACCTGGAGAGGGTGTAGGGGGTCATGGTAGGGCCCCCGGGTCACCGATATCGCAGGGGGATGCCAGGTGCGGCAGGATGTGCCGCCGGAGACCCCCCACCTCGGTGGGGCTGGCTCGCTGGCGCCCCTGGCAGATATCCTCGAAGGCGGGTCCAGGCTGTTGTTTGGTTTCGGTTGTGTTTGGGGGTTCTTGGGGTAAGGATCATTCAGGGCACTTACACTGGGCTGGTGGGGGGGGGGGGGCTGGGGGAGGGGGGAAGCTGGGCTAGTAGGCAAAAGTGCATGTAGAAATGAGTCTTAAGATTACTTCTTTAAATGTCCGTGGGATGCAAACACCCCGGCGGAGGAGAATGGTGCTGCAGGAGCTACCGCGCTACTCCGTGGACATTTATCTGTTACAGGAGACCCACCTGACTAGAAGAGATATAGTAGGCTTGCAGGCTCGGTGGGCAGCGGTGCAATTTCACTCCCCTGGGAAGTCTAACAGGGCGGGAGTGGCGGTGGTGATAAGGCAGGGCCTCCAGTTCCAGATACAACGCCAGTGGAGGGATACGCAAGGTAGGGGGGTAGCGGTGGAGCTGCAGATGGAGGGTCTGCAGATATGTTTGGTCAGCGCATATGCCCCCAATGCAGGGCAGAAGTACTTTCTAACACAGTTAGTTAAGAAGCTTAGTAGCTGGACCATCTACCCGATTATTTATGGAGGAGATTTCAATGCGGTGGTAGACCGGAATGAGGATCGCCTGTTGCAGGGTGATCGAGGGACAGGGGGGATAGCACTGCGAGCTCTTTTGGGCAAGGTCAAGCTGGTGGATGTTTGGAGATGGAGGAATCCTGGAGTGAAGGGATATACCTGTTATTCTGCAGTATACGGCTCTTATTCACGTATTGATCATTTTCTAGGGGAAAGGGTGGCTTGCACAGCGGTGACACGTTGCGAAATCGGGAGTATCACCTGTTCGGATCATGCGCCGATACATCTGTGGTTGAGGTTAGCGGATGGAGGGAGGTCTCGGGGCGCGAGTTGGAGGTTAAATTTGGCGCTGGTGGCGAAAGGAGGAGAGGACAAAGAGGTATTGAAGGCGATAGAAGAGTACGTGCTGCATAATGACATTGAAGGAATGTCGCCTCTGATATTATGGGACACTTTGAAGGCAGTGTTGAGGGGCCTCTTTATGGAACGGGGAGCGCGACGGAAAAAAGAAAGGGAGAGACACTGACTGGGCTTAGAGGAGGAAATTAAGGTCTTGGAGGGGGAGTTGGCGCGGACTTCCTCTGGGGAGACCGCTAGTCGGTTGGTGATGAGAAGGGGTGAGCTGCAGAGTTTTCTGAGGGAGGAAATCGAGGTGCTGGCCCGACGTGCCAATTGTATGTACTATGCGAGAGGTGGGAAGATTGATCGCTTATTAGCGTATCAGTTGAAACAGAAGAGAGAGCAGAATGTCATTCTGCAGATTAAGGATGGACAGGGACAGCTGAGGCAGGATCAACGGGACATTGAGGAAGTGTTTGTCGCGTTCTATACGGATCTTTACAAATCAGAATTTGCAGTGGCAGAGGAGTCGGTGGCGAATTATTTGCGGGGGAAGGTTGGGTCGGGGCTGACGGAGGAGCAGAGGCGGGTGCTGGACAACCCCGTGTTGGCAGAGGAGGTGGGATGTGCCATCCAGAGTTTGCCTCTTCATAAGGCGGCGGGACCCGATGGGTTCCCGCCTGAGTTTTATAAGGCTTACTGCGAGAGTCTGGGACCACTCTTGGCCAGGGTTTTCAATGTGGTGCGAGAGACGGGTAAGGTACCGGAGTCTTTCTTGGAGGCCCACGTAACGATTATACACAAGATGGGGAAGGATCCCAGTCATCCAGGGTCCTATCGTCCGATTTCACTGTTGAATACCGACGCAAAATTGTTGGCTAAGGTGTATGCACTTCGATTAAAAGCGGTAGTGCCGGAGCTCATACATTTTGATCAAACTGGTTTTATCGCAGGGAGGCATGGGTCGGATAATGTGCATAGTGTGTTAGATCTGGCGTATATCTGTGAGCAAGGGGAACACTGTCCATCTGCTTTTTTGGCCTTAGACGCTGAAAAGGCCTTTGATCGGTTTGAGTGGCCCTTCTTGCTGCAGGTTTTGCAGGCTTTTAATTTTGGTGGGGGCTTCCTCAGGGTGATTCAGGCACCGTATAGTGGGCCTATGTCGAGGCTGCGGATCAATGGGCAACTCACATCGCGGTTTGCGCTGGGTAGAGGAACGCGGCAGGGTTGCCCCCTATCCCCCTTGTTGTTCGCGCTCTCGTTGGAGCCGTTTGCACAGGCGATTCGGATGAACCCAGAGATACATGGGATATGGTCAGGAGGGGTGGAACATAAGGTGGCGTTGTACACCGATGATACGCTCTTATTTCTCTCTAAGTTGGAGGGGTCATTGGCAGCGTTCCAAGGGGAATATTGGGAGTATGCTAGAGTGTCTGGGTATAAATTGAATGTTTCTAAGTCAGTTCTCCTCCCATTTCATGTGCCGGAGGAGGTGAGAGCGGATCTAGAACTTCTCTACCCCTATAAGTGGGAGGCGCACTTGTTGGGATATTTGGGAGTGCGGATTCCCGTGAAGCACGTACAGTTGTATCAGATTCATTTTCCGCCCTTGCTGCGGAAGCTGCAGGAGGAGATGCGGGCGTGGGCTGGGTTGACACCCTCTTTGTTGGTAAGGATAAATGTAGTAAAAATGAGTGTGCTCCCGAGACTGATGTATCTGTTTCTCATGCTGCTGTGCCGGATTCCGGATGGGTTTTTTCGAGACCTGAACAGGATGATAGCTGAGTTTATTTGGAATGGGAAGCGAGTTCGGATAGCTCTCAAAACGTTGATGACTCCCACAGCGGCAGGGGGTTTATCGCTACATAATTGTAAGTTCTATTACTGGGCGGCGCAAGTGCGGATTGTGTATTATTGGTGGAAGGAGTACCCGCATCAGCATTGGATTGAGTTGGAAGCGACGCAGGTATTGGTGGAGCATATGGGGGCTGTAGCTTTCTCCGGAGAGCTGGGCAGATTGGAGGGGGTGAGGACACACCCGCTAGTGGGCCCGACGGTGGAGATTTGGCGGAAGGTTTGTAGGCGGATGGCCTTTGAGGTGGCGGGGTCGAGACTGGGGTTTTTGACTCAGGGGGAACCGTTTCCACCTTATGTAATGGACCCCGGTAGGTTTTGCTGGCTTCGGGGGAATGGTATGGAAAAGGTACTGGATTTCATTGTGGAGAATAGGTTCCTGACGAGGCAGGAAGTTATGGATAGATGTCACCAGTGGCCGCCGCGGGTATTTTGCTTGCTCCAGTTGGAGCACTTTTTGGCGACTCATAGGGCTCGATTTCTGAGTCCGCTGCATTGGCTCGAATCCTTCTTTATACGACCCCGCAGGGGGCAGGGGCTGGTGGCCCAGCTATATAGGGGGCTCCAGGGGGAGGTACGGGGTTTTCATCTATACCAGAGAGAGTGGGCCAGAGACTTGGGGAGGGAGTGGACAGAGGAGAACTGGGTAACAATTTGGAATAATACCCCTAAAATTTCAATATCCTTAGCGCATTTGAATACACAGTATAAATGGTTATTTCGCATGTATTTTACTCCCAGTCGACTTTATGCAATGCACCTTAAAGATACAGCAGATTGTTGGCGGGGGTGTTCGGTTAGGGGGACCTTGTTCCATGTGGTATGGGCCTGTGCCAAAATTCAACTATTCTGGGAGGGGGTGAGGGGGGTCTGCTGGGAGGTGACCGGGGAGCCCCAGGGGGAAGACCCTGCGCTTATGCTGCTAGGATATACGGAGGGGCCCCCTGAGGCATGCTTGAATAAAAAGATGCTGACCAGTTTTTTGTATCTGGCAGCTCGGCTTGTTATTGCAGCGAAATGGAAGTGTGTAGAGACCCACAGCATGCTGGAGTGGTATAAGAAGGTGGCGTGTATTATGGAACTGGAGAGGGGGGTGGCGTTAAGTAAGGGTCGGTTGGAAGAGTTTCAGCGGATACGGTTCCCCTTGCAAATTATGTAACTAGATGGGAGCGGGAGGGGGTGGGCTAGAGTAGTGTAAGGTAGGTGATTGGGTCAGATGTAGTAGAATCTGTGCTGGGGAAGGGGGATAGAGGGTAGTTGGAGGGGGATGGTCTGAGGCCTGTTGGTTCCCTTCCCCCTAGGAGGGCTGGTGGGAGTTGACCTAGAATGATCCGGGGGGGGGGGGGCAGGTTTGGTTTAGTTGGGGTTGGTTGGTTTGGTTAGATGTAGTGGGGGTGGGGGGGGGGCAGTGGCGGGTCATGCTTTGGTGGCTGGCTAAGTTGTGATTATGCAATGATTGTGTCACTGTTACCTCTGTTATTGCAATGCACCCAATAAAGGAAAAAAATTAAAGTTCAAAAAAAAAGAAAAGGTTCAGAGAAGAGCCACCAAAATGGTAAAGGGGATGGAAGGATACTCCTATGAAGAAAGGCTAAAAAGGTTAGGGCTCTTTAACCTGGTAAAGAGACGGCTGAGGGGAGATATGATAGAAGTCTATAAATTAATGAACGAAGTGGAACGGGTAAATGTAGATCGATTGTTTACGTTATCAGAATATAGAAAGACTAGGGACTGTTGGCATATTTTGGCTTAGGAATAGGTCTGCTTAGGTTTGCCTTATGTGCTGTCTGTGACTGTAATCCTGCCGCCTGTGGCTTGCACGGGCACCCTGTATGAATGGCACAAGAAGACAGCATGTGGGCTATCCAGGAAATGCCACAAGAAAGTGTCTGTGGCCTGGTACAGTCTGGGAAAAACTTTACTCTGGATAGAAGTATGCAGAGTTAGGCCCAGAAGCAAATACAGGCCAGGCCAGAAAAATAATTAACAGAAAATTCTCTAGCCCTGAAGAAAGAATGCAATTAGTGCCAGGAAGTAGAAGACTATAAGCGGGCCCCAAGGAATGCAGGAGAGATGCGCTTCACAGCACAGATAAGCAAAGACTTTGGAGACCTTGAAGCACCAGCCTTAGGCCCTGAAAATCATGAGGGAGGGGGTCCCATCTGGAGAGCTTTAGCAAACTTCTGCAAGTAGCACTGACAGATTTTTGCAGAAGGCTCAAAAATTGTGCAGACGGCTTTACAACTTTTTGTAGGAAGTATAGCAGATTTTTGCACACGGAACTAAGGTGTTGTGCAGGAATTGCTATAGAGGGTATAGGATATATAAGACAGCAAGCTACAGAGCTCGGGGGCACGACTTTCTCTCTCACTGCTCAAGGGGGGGGGAGGGGGGAGAACGTTTGCCCACACTCAGATTCCCTAAGACAGACTTTTTTCCTGTGCTTATGGTTTTTTGCTTGTACTAAATAAAAAGGATTTTTGCTGACAAGTAACTGTGATCTGAGTTTCTTTTGTTTTATTTCTTCTGGTGCACGGGTCCCATGTGCCCAGACAATCTTGATAATTATTAGGGATGCTTTTGTAGGTAAGAACCTGCCTACAGGGGACATGCAATGAAGCTACAGGGTAAACTATTTAACACTAATAAAAGAAAATATTTTTTCACTCAACGTGTAATCAAACTCTGGAATTTGTTACCAGAGGATGTAGTAAAGGCTGTTAGTGTAGCTGGGTTTAAAAAAGGGTTGGACAAGTTCCTGGAGGAAAGGTCCATAAACCATTATTAAGAAGGGACCCAGGATATCAATACTTGACCCAGTACAAGTATTGTGGAACCTGTGTCTTTTGGGGGGAACTGCTAGGTACTGTGATAAGGAAGCTTATCATAGCTCAGGAAGGAGCTATAGAAAAGGTGAAGTGACTCTGAACAAGCAACCTGTCAGTTCTGGTAGAAATAAGAAAACAGAATTTTCCCATAAAAGACTACCAGTCCCAGAATGCACCAGGTTTCCAACAGCCATTAGAGGAGCTGAAGTGGGGAAACGTGTGTTCAGTCAGGAGGGCTATGAGGTAATCCCCAAGCACTCATCTCAAAGGGCAGGGCCTGATTCAGCACAGCTGTGCTGTGCTAGGGTGGAGCACTCATCTAAGCAGAATAAAGGTAGAGTTTATTCTACAGAGAATCATCCTCGTCCTCATCATCAGCTTGATCTTGGATATCCTCATCTTGGACAGCTTCATCATCTGGAGGATCATCAGAAGCAGAAGCCAGAGCGGACGGACAGAGAGGGCAAGAAACCCTTTGGAAGAAAGAAGAGAAAAGCATTTGGGAGGTCTAAAGGAGTCCAGAGCAGTACGTATACTGGGAGACATTCAAAAGGCCAGCATACACCATTGGACTGGGGAAAACCAGAGGAGTGGTGCTGCAGAGCTAGGAATCTCCAGACGGTACCTGTGAGGGAGACGGCTGCACTTGGAAGGGACCCTAGGACCCGTGCCAGAAGGTATGTGAAGAGAGATCCAGTGTCCAGGGATCTGGATTGGAAGGCTGGACATAAGAACTGGACTACATACTGGCCAGGCTATTTAGAGAGGAACTCTAACAGCAATGGAAGCTCAGGTATGAACACTGATCTATGCCCTAGCTATATCCTTGAAAGACAGCAGGGAAACAAGTATTCTCCTGAGAGTGCTCCATTGAGAAATTCCTCTGTGCCAATCCATGATATTGAACCCATGATTGTTGAAGAAGGGGGAGCGGTTATAGATACAGGCTGTGAATACATGGATTGCTCTCTGTCTAAACTCCTTTAGTAATTTACTGTTACAAAGTACAACCACCATCACAAAGAAATACAAACTTGTTCTTTAATCTACTCAGAAAAGCTCCTGAGTAGGATTTGAGCCACGCAGCAGAAAGTAAGCCAGCTAAGGGGTTTCAGCTGGATAACTGCTAGCAATTGAGCCTTACCTAATTGCTTGTGAGCTCTGAGGGAATCACTTCTGAATCTATGTGTGAAGATATAAGAAGTTAACCTGAAAAGAACAGTTTTTCCCTTCTTTGTGGGTTTTGCTTGTTGTTTGAAGCATTGCTAAGGAAATATTAGCTAAAGTCTACAGAAAAGACCATTCTGTTACCATCCTGGTCTTTATTCTTTTGATTTGATTGCCTGACAAGTTCAGCTGTTGTTTTCCTGATTTTGTTTTTCTAAGTTTAACACTGAAAGCAAGTATCCTGTTTTATGTGCTACCAAGCATATCTGTGTTGGGAGAAATAACCCCATAAATAAATATCTTATTGGCTTTACACTCAAGCACAACTAATTATTGTGAGCGGCAGTGTCTGGTGTGAATGGACTGCATTTCCCACAATCCCTTGCAAATCATATTGATATATGCCTTTGCCAAGACTGTGAACATTCTCACCCAGGCACCCGTCTGACAGTACATATGACCTAGATTGGCCATTGTTGGAAACAGAATACTGGGCTTGATGGACCTTGGTCTGACCCAGTATGGCATATCTTATGTTCTTTTGTTCTTTGATAGTCTAAAAATCAAAGAGTAGTTTTAGCAGTAGAAAAATTGACCTGTCTTCTCTTGCTGTCTCTTGTTCTTTGCCTATGCTTTTAAGATTGCTGGTATGATGACTGGTGATTATGCTATGACTGCCATCTTGTATATGGTTTCATTTTGAAATGTAGCATAATCTTTGATGAGAGGGATATCAAGATTTTCTAGTCGAATTAGAGAGATCTGACGCTTCTTTTGAGAGAATCTGAATGGTAGTACAATGATCCTTTATGGCACTCCAAATAGATTTTCCCCAGTACAAGGGGTGTCTGCCAGCCTCTGATGAATATCTTCTCTCAGTCCAGAAGCCCTGAGTTGTCCCATTCTGCATGCACTAATGGCCACTTCTGCCATGAGAAGTTTCGTAAATATCGAAAGCAGATCTGATTAGTTGTCATATTCTTTTAATTCTTGGGCAATCAATATCACATTGAACTAGAATTCTATTGGTAAAGATTATATTGCAGCCTTTGCTTTCCCTAGTACATGGTCATCATATTACATTGTCTGGAACTGTTGGGCTCTTATTCTACAATTTAGCAGTGTTTACCGACCACATCCAGAGTTTTTTCATCTTTGCCAGGGAGCAAATTAGAGTGGACTCTGGAGCTCTTCGATTTCTTCATTAGCCATTCTACAATGAGTGATGAGAAAGCTAGAGTTTTTTGTGTCCTGTAGCAGGTTGAACCTGATATTTTATTTTTAGATGTTTTGTAATCACAAGACCTGAAAAATGCATTTGACAGATCTTGGTCTGTACTTCTATTAGATCTTTATATATTGATGTTACTACCATTGTTTCTGGAGTGTCTAGATATTTCAAGATTACTAGAATCTTGTTTGTTTGGATCTGGTTCATTACTGGGTATTACTGAAAGAGGATTTGTTCACTTCTGCAGAAATTTTGAGTATGTTAAATCCTCTAACGTGGACTCAGTTTTTAGTGAAGGTGGAGGTGGTTTGGATTGCAGCCCTTCAGATCTTATCCATCCGGATTACTGGAGATGGAGGAATCAGCCGAAAACCATATGCTTGCCAATACAGAACACACCTCTTGGTTACTCTCTGAAAGGTGTGATGAAATGGAAAAAGATAGTTTAGAATCAAGACAACCTGCAAAAGACAGTTTTCCATAGATCTATGGAGGAGTGGAGATTGACACTACCACTGATCTTTCTGACTGAAGCATCATATTTTGAGGGAGGTGGGGTTTTGAGTGATTATGCAGTAGAGTTACTAGAAACTAACTCAACTGCTATTGTTCCATTAACAGTACAGATCTATAAAGTGATGAGAAGCGCCAGTCTTTGTGTTTTAAAGAAGAATCAGCACTTTTATGGTGCTTGCATTTTTTGTCTGTGCCATGCTTCTCAGCCCCATATTTAACAGCTGCTCCTTCATTATGCTTGGAGGAGTGTTTATCTTGTGTGCCATGGATACACTTGGAGGAATGGTGATCTGCTATAACATTTGTGCGCTTGGGAGTGTGGCTTAATTCCGCTTAATTTGGCGCCGAGAGCTGTGGTTTGTTGCATGGACGTCACAGCTGTTCAAGTTACTGATAGCATCTGTGTAACAAACGGAGTTCCCTGCCAAATCAGCTCAGGGGTATGACCAATTTTCTGCATCAGAAACATTCAATGACATTCAACAATGAGACACCAGCTACCAAAGGGTGCTGGCCCATAGTTAAGTTACTTTGTTGAACCCTCCAAATGTTAAACTTTGCTCCATGTAATAATATTGTTTAAAATGTAAACTGCCCCTGATCTCAGGAAGGGGCGGTATAGAAGAAATGACAAATAAATAAATAAAAATAACCGGACAGCTGGGGGACAGAAGACTCTGGTGGGCACCTATGGGATTAGTTGGGCAAGGAGAGGGTGGGGACAGAGAGTGAAAGTTCAAGGGCAAAGGGTACTGCCCCTCTTTTGGATTTGGCCATGAGAGAGTCTCTGCATCAGTGACCGCAAGGCTACCAGCTGATCGGCCTGCAGGAGGCAGCGGCAATATTAAAAGTAAGACAAGACTGCAGAATTGAGGCAGAGGGTCACACACACCACAGCATAAAAAGCTGGGAGTGGAATGCTAAAATTGCCCCCCCCCCCCCCCCCGACGGCAATCCTGATCATACAGACCGTGACAGTAAAAGCATCAGAGCAGAATGCTGAATCATCACCCCCTACCACAGAGACAGGCTAAGAAGAATCATTTGGAGCCTAAGAGCTTGCCCTATATGTCTCAAGTTATCTGCTATGCATAAAGAATTGATTCTATTAAGAGAAGAATTAGCTGCAACTGAATACACCTCCTCCAGGGTATAAATTGAAAAAAAATCCACCACCACTCCCACAAAGAATCAAATAGCCCAGGAACAAATGGATCACAGTGAGCTCTGGTAGGCTGCAACCTGTAACATGGAGACACCCTCTCATCAAGAGATATCCCTGCATAATGCCTTCTCTGCATTGGAAAATAAGAGTGTCCAATTAGTGGAATCTGAAGTGCTCTTAAATGAGAAGGTTAATGCCCAATCTACTGATAATGCACCAAACATGAAGAAAAAATTCACAAAACAGGAAAACTATTACTTCTTGGAGATTCCATCATCAGAGGCACCAACTTGGGAACACAGTTCAAAGGAGAGAAGATGGTCAAATGCCTCCCAGGCTCTTCAGCCAGCAGGAATACCAACCAAATTGTTAGCATAGTTAGTGCAGAAAGTGAGCACTCCAAAACTGATGCTATCATCCATTTGTGTACAAATGACCTGGCCAGAAACAGTGCCTCTACAATTCAAAGGGACTTCCAGATTCTGGGAGAGAAACTCAAACCCATTGTTAATACTATAGCATTCTTGGAAGTTCTACCTATTCTTGGTAAGGGGGCAGAAAGGCTGCATCGCATAATCAACTTTAATACATGGCTCCAAACCTGGTGCTAACAAGAAGGATTTAGATATATTGGTGACTGGGGAAATAGATGGAACAAGAGGCTATACTGTGTGGATGGGCTATAGTTCTTTGTCGCAGGGAAAAGGATCCTAAGTGAAAAATTCAGGCATTACGTAGATAGGCATTTAAACTAGGGAAAGAGGGTGATGGATGGAAAAGAACAAGTTCAGGAAGTCACTCCCAGCAAAAACATAAGAACATTGGAAACCTCCACACTATTAACCCACACAACAATGGCAAGTGGGAAGAGGCATGAACAACAAAATCCATGCAAGCCAATCAACAAATGCTGGAAAGCAATGAGCACAAATGCTCACAGCCTAGAGAACAAAGTTCCTGACCTGGAAGCCCTAATGGTGGAAATGGACTAGGACATTACAGAAACATGATTTAACGAGTCACATGAATGGGATATAGCCATAGCTGGCTATGATTTATTTAGAAGAGATAGAAAAGGCAGAAAAGGAAGAGGAGTAGCCCTATATGTCAAAAGAAATATGAAAGCTGCTGAAATGCAGGGGACGTGGGGAAAAGAAGAAGCGCTGTGGATTGTGTTGGAAAGAGGAGATGGCACTATCATCCATACTGGTGTAGTCTACAGGCCTCCAGAAATGGATAGACGCTTGATTATTGATATTGCAAAGGTAGCCATGAAGGCGGAAGTGATAATATCGGGTGACTTTAATCTACCCAATGTGGATTTGCAGAAGGAATACTCCATTCCTTCTTCAAATCCGGAAAGAAATAAAAAAAATTGTGGATGCCTTCCAAGATGCATTGCTAAAACAAATGGTGATGGAACAGACCAGGGAATGTTCGATGCTGATTTATTTATTTAATTGGTTTTATATACCATTTTTCTGCAAGGCAAAATGGTTTACATTGAACAAGAAGGAACATTTACATGAAACAGTTGGAACTATAAATAAGTAACTTTGGTGTAATTACAGTGTTACAATAAACAGAAGAACAAGAGTAACTATTTACAGATGGCCTGGAGGCTATGCAGTGAGGCGTTGAGTTTGCCTACTCGGGGGAAGGGCTGGGTGGAGAGTGAGGGGTAATGGAGAGGGTGGTGTGGGAGAGTTAGGGGAGGTGAGTGGTGGAAGTGGTGAGGAGGGGCAGGTTGTAGTCTTGTGGGGAATTTGTAGCAGTGGATGCGTTGAAATGTTCTTCGAAGAGATAGGTCTTGAGTTGTTTTTTGAAGAGGGTGTGGGATTGGAGGGCCCATAGGGTGGGGGGGGGGGGTAGTTTGTTCCAGTTGGTAGGGGCGTAGAATTGGAAGGCTCTTGTGCTGGTGCATTGAGGCTTCTTGGAACTCTGTGCAGGAAGGAGGAGAAGATTTGCTGTGTTTTGGCACCGGAGTCTGCTGTTGTTGGGGCGCTCAATTAATAGCTGTAGCTGTTCCGCTGTAGTGTTGAAAAGGGCTCTGAGGACAATAGTCTTAAACCTGATGCGGAATGTGACTGGCAGCCAGTGTAGGAATTTCAGTATGGGTGTGATGTGTGAGTGCCTGGTTGCTCCAGCTATGAGATGTGCAGCTGTGTTTTGTGCCAGCTGTAGGGGGGCAAGGGTGGTTTTGGGTAGTCCTTGTAGGATGGAGTTGCAGTAGTCGATGAGAGGGATGATGGAAGCTTGACAAACTGTGCGGAAGCTATCACAGGCTAGAAGAGGGTGGAGGTTACAAAGAGTTTTGATTTTGTAGTAGATATTTTTGGTGGTGTTTCAGATATGAGGCTGGAAGTTCAGGAGATGGTCCAGGGTTACCCCAAGGTATTTGATCTGCGGTTTGACTTTAATTTCGGTGTGGCCCAGTTTGATGCTCTGTGGAGGGTTGAAGTTGGGGGTCTCTGGAGATGTGAAGGAGTTCTGTTTTGCTGAGGTTGTGAGATTGTGCAGTTGTAGCATGCGGTGACTTCTGTAAAGCAGGCAGTAAGGATGGAGTAGTCAGGGGAGGTGGTGTCGAAGGGGATGAAGATCATTATGTCATCCGCATATATTTGGTATCCGACATTAAGGCTTTGAGAATGTGACAGAGGGGCCTGATGTAGATGTTGAAGAGGAGGGAGGAAAGGGCTGATTCTTGAGGTACTCCTTGGGGGAGTGTGAATAGTGATGAAGATTGGTTTCCTGTTTTCACTTGTTTTATTTGTTTCACTTGATTTAGTACTCACCAATGGAGATAGCATGTTGAATATCCAGGTGGGCGCCCATGTGAGCAGTAGCGATCATCATATGGGGCGGTTTGAGATAAAAACCAAGGCAGAGTCCAATCACAGCAAGCTCAAAGTTCTAGACTTCAAAAACTCTGACTTCAGTAAAATGGCCAAGTGCCTGAAGGAGGAGTTGGCACGATGGCAGGAGCTAAGGGAAGTGGAATTGCAGTGGGCTAAATTAAAGGAGGCAATAAAAGGAGCAACAGATACATCTGTGAGGAAAGTAAATAAAAACCAGAGGAAAAGGAAACCTATTTGGTTTTCCAAAGAAATAGCTGCACAAATAAAGACAAAAAAACACAGCTTTCACAAAATTCAGAAGTTCACAAACAGAGGAACAAAGAACAGAATACAGGATAAAGCTAAAAGAGACAAAAAGAAATAAGGATAGCAAAATCAAAGGCAGAAGAAAAGATGGCTAAAGAAGCATGGAGACAAAACCTTTTTCAGGTATATTCAGGAGAAGAGGAAGATCAGAGGTAGAATCGCAAGACTCAAAAGTGCTGAGAATGGATTAGTGAAAAGTGACATTGAAAAAGCAAAAATACTAAACAAATACTTCTGTTTTGTTTTTACTACAGAAAATCCTGGAGAAGGACCACCTGTGATTGGCAAACTATAGGGCATAACATAAAACTGCAAGGGGGTAAACTGAAAGGCAATGTCAGAAAATATTTTTTCACTTAAAGGGTGCTGGATGCTTGGAATGCTCTGCCAATGGAAGTGGTGGGGCAAATATAGTGACAGAATTCAAAATGGCATGGGATACAAATAGGAATGGAGTACCGTGTACCCAGTAGGGAGGAGTGGCCTAATGGTTAGGACACGGTACCTCAGGCCAGAGGTTCAAGTCCCACCTGGGGACAACAATCTCAGGAGGGACTGAGGTTTCTAGTCCTAGAGGCATTCCTTGTGGCCTTGGGCAAGTCACTTAACCCTCCATTGCCTCAGGTACACATAGATTGTGAGCCCTTTGAGGACAAGGGAATGCATTCAGTACCTGTTTGTAGTGATTACATAATGTAAACCGCTTTGATTGAAGGATAAGGCGGTATAGAAAACTGGTTAAATAAAATAATTAACTACTACACCATTCACAAATGACGATTTGAACAGTTTGCAAAACTGAAAGTGGACAAGGTCATGGGAACGGATGGGATATATCCTAGGATACTGAAAGAGCTCAGAGAAGTTTTTGCAGGGCCTTTAAAGGATTTATTTATTTATTTCCAGTCTCTTTTATACCACGCTATTCAACATCAGTGCGGTTTACAATAAACAAAGAATTACACATTTCCTAGGGTACTCTGTGTTTACAATGAACAGGTGTTAAAACTTGGATAACATAGGGTAACTATATACAATCGTGCAACAGAGTTGGGTTCGCCACATTGATCTAGCCCTGGGATGTTTTTAATAGATCCTTGGAGCCAGGAGAAATTCCGCAGGACTGGAGAAGTGGCAAAAGGGAAGAAGTGACAAACTACAGGCCAGTAAGCCTTACCTTGGTGGCAGGAAACGTAATGGAGGCGCTCCTGCAAGAGACAATAGTGGACTTCTCAAAACCAATAGGTTGCATGATCTGAGGCAACATGGATTTACCAAAGGATGATCCTGCCAAACAAATCTGATTGATTTCTTTGAATGGGTGACCAGAGAACTAGATCAAGGGCATGCGATGGATGTGATCTACCTAAATTTCAGCAAAGCCTTTGATACTGTTCCTCACAAGAGGCTTATCAATAAACTGAACAGCCTGGGGATGGGTCCCAAGGTGGTGAACGGCATCAGAAACTGGTTGACTGACAGATGACAGAAGGCGATGGTAAACGGAACTCACTTGGATGAAAGGAAAGTGATTAGTGGCGTGCCCCAGGGATTGGTCCTGGGACCAGTACTGTTCAATGTATTTGTGAGTGATATTGCTGAAGTACTGAATGTTAAAGTCTATCTTTTTGCAGATGACATGAACATTTGCACAGAATGGACTCCTCTGAGGGGGTGGATAACATGAGGAAAGATCTACAAAAGCTGGAAGAATGGTCAAATGCTTAGCAGTTAAGATTTAATGTGAAGACGTGCAGTGTCATGCATTTGGGAAGCAGAAATCCAAAGGAATTGTATGTGATAGAGGGTGAGAAGTTGTGTGCACGGACCAGGAGAAGGACCTTGGAGTGATCGTTTCTGAGGATCTCAAGGTGGTGAAACAGTGTGACAAGGTGGTGGCCAAAGCCAGAAGGATGCTGGGTTGCATACAGAAGGAATTACCAGCAGAAAGCAGGAGGTATTAATGCCACTGTACAAGTCACTGGTGATGCCTCACTTGGAATATTGTGTTCAGTTTTAGAGACCATATTTCACAAAGGATACAAAAAGACTGGAAACAGTTCAGAGGAAGGCGACCAAAATGATTTGGAACCTATGCCAGAACATGTATGAGAAGAGACTTGAAGACCTAAATATGTATATGCTAGAGGAGAGGAGGGAGAGGGGAGATATGATACAGACCTTTAAATACTTAGTATTATTGAACAAACAAACCTTTTTCAAAGACAGGGAAGCTGTAAAACTATACGGCATAACATAAAACTGCAAGGGGGTAAACTGAAAGGCAACATCAGAAAATATTTTTTTCACTTAAAGGGTGCTGGATGCTTGGAATGCTCTGCCAATGGAAGTGGTGGGGCAAATATAGTGACAGAATTCAAAATGGCATGGGACAGACACAGTGGATCCCTTTATAGCAACAGGATAAAATCAAAATAAACGTAACTATCTCTTATATCTCAACAAATATGGGTGACCTGCATGGAGCGGTGGGTACACCCCTAACAAAGGCATGGGGAGGGATGACCTGCACAGAGCGGCAGGTGCACCTATTCTTGCCACCTTGTTGGGCAGACTAGATGGACCATTTTGGTCTTTATCTACTGTCATAGACTATGGGGTATGTTTACTAAACCGGGCTAACGGTTAACCCGGGCTATCTGCCACTAGGTCCCATATTATTCAATGGGACCTAGTTGCAGATAGCCCGGGTTAACCGTTAGCCCGGTTTAGTAAACATACCCCTATGTTACTATGACTGAGGTACGTAAGAAGACTGTGTTGTCGGGCTGCAGCATGTGTTGAGCAGCGGCAGCCCGGACGCCAGGAGGGAGTGGAGCAGTGACAGATCCGGCAGAGATGAAATCAGAGACCTTAAATATGGTTGCAGACATGGCGGGAATTTTGATAAACTAAGGCTGCAGCTGTGGTGGGAGATCAAGTTTCCAAGGGCTTGCTGACAGTCCCGGATCCTCCTTTCATCTGCTCAGTCGGGTAAATTTAAAAAAAAAAAAAAAAGAAGAGCCTTACTGGGGCGAGCTGCCACACCTGGAGGGCCACGGCCACCCCTGGAAAGTGGCAAGGAATCAAGGTTTTGCTAGTGCAGGAACAGGCCACACAGTACATCAGACAACTTGGATCAGCATTACATCATGTCTGGGGGCAGAGTTTAGCTGAGCCTTAAAGAAACAGGTGCAGCATGGCATTGGGGAAAGCTGACAAGAAGAAAGGAGGACAGGGGCCAACTGGAAAAGAAAAAGCTATGGAAGTAAAGTGGGTGATTTCCCAAGCAAGAAGCAGTGGAAGGCCGAGCTGCTGGTGCATGGAAGCAAGAGAAGCAAGGCTTCAGAAATGCAACATGAAGCGAGCAAAGGGAAGGTGAAACCCAAGGCCAGAAGCAGTTACACCACAGTAGGGACTGAGCGTAGGAGTGGACACTAAAGCAGACAAGCCATGCAGGTGTGTAAGGTGCTGAGTCTCAGTTTAATAGGTGGCTATATGAACAGCCTGACTGCGCAGGACATAGCAAGGGTGAATGGCAAGAGAGGCCAGGAATCCATGACCTGGTGAACAAGGTGAGAGCCATGGCCGCGGTCTATGGAACAGGATGCATACAGACTCCTGTGTTCCTTTGAAAAGCCACAGGAGCAGGAAAGAACAGTACCAGCCCTGACCCTCAGGGATGCAGGAGGCTACCTTACAGCACCACCCCAGGGGCAGAGGGGTGAGTACGAACTATTAATTTGTGGGACTACGTGGGATTGCAGGAGGAGGTGGGAGGGGCACAAGGGGGCATGTAGAGACTCACTTCTGGTGAGTGGTAACGTGGTGGAAGGGAGCAGTACAGTGGGGGGGGGGTTAATCAAATGAGTTGGAAGGAAGGGGTCACAGTGATGACACAGATATGGGTGAGGGAAGAATGGCAGAGGGGGGAGATGGGGGGAGCAGCTGGACATTATAGGGCTGCTGCAGAAACTGGGGCAGATTGTAGTGATGCAGCACAAGGCACAGCGTATGAAAAGTCGGGTGTTGCGGGGGGGGGGGGGGCATGATCAGCGACTCATTGGGTGGCACCACATCAAGTGCCTCTAAGGAAGCGGCTCCGGGGCCAGACAAGGGTAGGGAGCACTGTTCCCTCTAAGCTGTGCGCGTGTGCGCGCACACACACCTCACCGAGCGAGCGCACATTCTTTACAACAGAGCGCACAAAAATTACGGCTCTGATTCTGATAGAAAACAACACAGACGTCTTAAAATTTAAAAGTTATGATTGTAATTACTAGAAATTTCCCACTTCATTTAGTAATCGTCTATTTTCATTTAATTTGATTAAAATCAGTGGTGTACATACTGTATTCTGACGTGTAGTCAAATTTTAAAGCATATAACTCAGAGTGTCGTTATGTGGCGCACAAAAATTTAACCTTCCTTCAAAAGCTGTACACAGCTGATATTTTATGCGCACACAGCCTACAGAAAATTAGAGGGAACATTGGTAGGGAGGCAGGTACAGGGTTTTGGTGTATGAGGCAAAGCCAACAGAATATATTGGCCTCACTAGCGCTTTGGATAGCTATGTACTCACGGTCCAAAAAGGCAAGATCTGGAAGGGCAAGTATGTGGAAATATTCACATTGCTAGTCAAGTGAAATGCTAATAATTGTGATTGTCCAGCTTGCTGCGGCAAATGCAAGCTAGGCAACAGGAAGGCAGATAGCATCCCAAGAACTATAGGTAATTGGTACACTGCCATCCTTATCCTGGCGAACATTGTGAGAGAAAAGCACCCCAAGCTGTGCTGGGACCTTTTTAAATACCAAGATAGTATATGTGAGGCATACAGGGTATACGGGGGAACTACCTGGCTGGAGTATGATGAGCAGTTCTGCAGGAACATGTCAGGGAGCAAAGGGCTCAGTTGGGACAGGAAGGACACCGATCTATGGATCAAGCTGACGACACAGGGCCATAGGGAGAACAGGCAGGGGCAACTAGTTAGGCACCATGGCCCAGCAAAAGCACAGGGCCACAACAACCCTTTCAGAGAGTAGGTACGTCAGCTCGGACAGCAGTGGTAGCCCCTTGCCAACCCCGAATGCTAGAAAGGGAGTCTGCAGGTTATTCAATGGTGGCTCCTGTAGATTTAATAACAGTTGCAAATATAGATATATGCCTGCACATATGTGGAGAGGGGCACCTGCAAACCAGATGCGGAAAGAGAAGGGAGGGTAGCCTCAATGTCTATGATGAGGAGACATTTCGGGTGGGCTGCTACGGCTATAAAAATTGAGGCACTGCAGCGGAACTTGGTGGGTTACAATAGGAGTAAGGTTGGGTGGCTAGTGCAGGGTTTTACATATGGTTTCCACCTACCTTATAAGGGCCCAACCGGGCTGTGGAAACAATCAGCATTGGAAAAAGAGGAGTTGGTGCAGAAGAAAATAGACAAAGAGCGGGTACTGGGAAGGAGTAGTGGGGCCATTTGGGCAAAAGCCTAATAATCTCACCACTGGGACTGGTCCTGAAGAAGGAGCCAGGAGAGTATAGCTCACTCATCACCTGTCTTACCTAGAAAGTGGTCCAGTCAACGACCACCTAGAGCACTCAGTGTGTTCTGTCAATTACAGTATGCCTCTGTGGAGGGTCTTAGACTTTAGGTTAACTAACTTTGCCAAGATGGGACAATATTTCAGAGTCATCAGTGGGATGGGAACAGCTGGGGGATGCAGAAAAACAGTGGGCAAAACTGAAACGGGATATCTTAAAGGCAACAAATCTTTTCGTTAGAAAGGTAAATAAAGGTAAAAGGAAAAGGAGGCTGCTATAGTTCTCAAAAGAAGTAGCTGAAAAGATGAAGAAAAAGAGGAAGGCCTTCATGAAATTCAAGAGATCACAGAGAGAAGACAACAAGCTTCTATATTTGGAAAAATCTAGAGAAGTTAGCAAAGTAGTCAGGAAAGCAAAGGTACAAGAAGAAGAAGAAATAGCCAATGCAATAAAATATGGGGATAAGACATTTTTCGGATATGTTAGTGAGAGGAGGAAGGGCAAAAGTGGTATTGTCAGACTCAAAGGTGCAGGGGAAGAATATGCAGAAACTGATGAGGATAGAGCAGAATTGCTTAACAAATATTTCTGTTAATGTTCACATATGAAGGGCCAGGAGCAGGACCCATAGAAAACACCCACAAATAGGTACAGAAGTGACGGGAATCTTGAACGATTTTCAGAAGACTGTTTGTAAAGAACTAGCTAAACTAAAAGTGGACAAAGCCATGGGTCTGGAAGGGATACATCCAAGAATACATTCTAGTGGCTCCACTGTCTGACCTTTGGAATGCCTTTTTGGAGTCAGGAGTGGTGCCGGAAGACTGAAGAAAGGCACATGTGGCCCTTTAAACAAAAGTGGACATAAGGATGACATTGAGAACTATAGGTCGGTTAGTCTAACCTCTGCGGTTAGTAAATTATTGGAAAGGCTACTAAAAGAGAGAATAGTGACGTTTCTGGAGTCCAACAGATTGCAGGATCTAAGGCAGCATGGGTTTACCAGAGGTAGGTCTTGTAAGACAAATCTGATTGATTTCTTTGACGATGACCAGGGAATTGGACTGAGGGAAAGCCCTAGCTGTGGTGTATTTAGATTTCAGTAAAGCCTTTGACACCATTCTGCACAGATGACTTATAAACAAACAGAGCACCCTAGGGATGGACCCAAAGTTACTGATTGGGTTAGAAATTGGTTGAGTAGGAGGCAACAAAGGGTACAGGTAAATGGAGCTCACTCTGAGAAGGAGGTTACCAGTGGTGTGCTGCAGGGATCTGTCCTGGTCCGATTCTTTTTAACATCTTTGGGCTGTTGGGTAAGGTTTGCTTGTTTGCGGATGATACCAAAATCTGCAATAGAGTAGACATCCAGGAAGGAGTAGATAATATGAGGGATCTAGTTAAGCTTGAAGAATGGTCTAGAATTTGGCAGCTGAAATTTAATGCTAAAAAAATGCAGGGTCATGCATTTTGGCTGCAAAAATCCAAAGGAGCGGTAGAGTGTAGGGGGTGAGGTACTTCTGTCCACAAAAGAGGAGCAGGACCTGGGTATAATTGTGTCTGTCAAAGTAGCTAAACAGGTAGAAAAGTTGACTGCGAAAGCCAGAAGGATGCTTGGGTATATAGGGAAAGGAATGACCAGCCGAAAAAAGGTGGTGTTAATGCCTCTGTACAAGTCTCTGGTGTGACCTCATTTGGAGCATTGTGTGCAATTCTGGAGACTGCAACTTCAAAAGGATATAAGCAGGTTGGAGTCGATGCAGAGGATGGCTACTAAAATGGTTAGTGGTTTCTGTTATGTAGCATATGAGGATAGACTTAAAGATCTTAATATGTATACTTTAGAGGAAAGGCGGGATAGGGAGATATGATAGAGACATTTACTGTAAATCCTCTGTGGCATAAATGTACAGGAGAGTCTCTTTCAATTGAAGGCAAGCTCTGCTATGAGGGGACATAGGATAAGAGTGAAAGGGGATAGACTCAGGAGTAATATGCATTAATATTTCTTTATGGAAAGAATGGTAGATGCATGGAATAGTCTCCCAGTGGAGTTGGTGGAAATGAGGACAGTATCTGAATTCAAAAAAAGCATGGGACAAACTCAGAGGATTTTTAAGTGTAAAGGGGGACTATTGTAGTTGATATGGAAGGACAGACTAGATAGGCCATGTGGTCTTTTTCTGCCATCATGTTTCTATGGATCATGCCCTGGAGCTAGAGAGGGCCCATGGTAAAGGGGCATGGTTGGCTAAGACAAATATTGAGGCAGCTTTCAGGCTAATGCTGCTACATCTAGACAGTTTCCATTTGCTTGGCTTCTGGTTTGGAAGGCATTACTATTTTGTTGTTCAGTGTTGTGCGCCTATTTTGAGGAGTTCAGCACAGCTTTGTAATGGATAATGGAAAAGGAGATGAGCATAGAGAAAATGATACATTACCTGGATTATTTCTTTTTGATAGATAGTGAGCAGCAGGCCTGCTGGAGGGACCTGGAATTTTCCAGCACAAGGTGGCAGAGCTGGGCATCCCACTAGCAGGGAACAAGACAGAGGGGCCCTCCCAGTGTTTGTCGTTCCTGGGGATAGAGATAGATACGATTGAAATGGTGACCTGGATCCCAGCCAATAAGGTATTGGCCCTTGAACATTGCGTGCAATTCTGGTCACCGTATCTTAAAAAGGATATAGTGTTATTAGAAAAGGTTCAGAGAAGAGCCACCAAAATGGTAAAGGGGATGGAAGGATACCCCTATGAAGAAAGGCTAAAAAGGTTAGGGCTCTTTAACATGGAAAAGAGATGGCTGAGGGGAGATATGATAGAAGTCTATAAATTAATGAACGGAGTGGAACGGGTAAATGAAGATCGATTGTTTACATTATCAAAATATAGAAAGACTAGGGGACATGCAATGAAACTACAGGGTAAACTATTTAAGACAAATAAGAGAAAATATTTTTTCACTCAACGTGTAATCAAACTCTGGAATTTGTTCCCGGAGGATATAGTAAAGGCTGTTAGTGTAGCTGGGTATAAAAAAGGTTTGGACAAGTTCCTGGAGGAAAGGTCCATAAACCATTATTAAAAAGTGACCCAGGATATCAATGCTTGACCCAATACAAGCATTGTAGAACCTGTGTCTTTTGGGGAAACTGCTAGATACATATGACCTAGATTGGCCATTGTTGAAAACAGGATACTGGGCTTGATGGACCTTGGTCTGACCCAGTATGGCATATCTTATGTTCTTATGCTCAATATGGGTGATAGGTGCAGCCAGGAAGGTCACCCTGAAACAGATGCAGTCCTTGATCGGGCCCCTGAACTTTGCATGCAGAGTGATGCCCATGGGTAGGGCCTTCATAAGGTGGCTGGCAGACTGTACTAGAGGGATCCATAAGGGCTACCACTTTATCAGGGTTACCACTATGTTCCGGGAGGACCTGGCCATATGGCCAGAGTTCCTGGAAAAGTCTAACAGCAGGAAGATACGGAGAGAGAAGCTCACCACCAACAGGGAGATGGAGTTATTCACGGATGCCACAGGCAGCACTGGTTTCGGGATATATTTCAAAGGGCAATGGTGCCATGAAAAAAGGCTGGAGTGGTGGCACAGGCAGGGTGTGACAAGGGATATCACATTCCTCGAGATGTTCCTGATAGTGGTCGTCCTGGAGTTATGGAAGATTTCCTTTGCGAATAAGCAAATAATCTTCCGATTGGACAACGCCGCTATGATTTACGCGGTAAATAGACAGTCAGTCAGGGTGGGGAGAATAAATGAGACTTCTTAGAAGGTTGGTTTTGCTGAGCTTACAGTTGAATGCATTTATTTATTATTTATTTACATTCTCTTATATACCGCGCTATTCTGCATCAGTGCGGTTTACATTGAACAAACTGAAATGACATTGAACAGGGCATTATAACTTGGAGATAACTATTTTACAGGGAACATGGGCTATGGAGGGTTAAGTGGCTTTCCCAAGACCACAAGGAGCACCTGTGGGACTAGAAACCCCAGTCCTTCCGGCCCAAGGTTGCTGTCCTCTAGTGGGATTTGAACCCCCGACCTTCCGGCCTGAAGTACCTTGCCCCAACCACTAGGCCACTCCTATCCCATTTATCACTGCTAGCCATGTCCCAGGTGAGGTTAACGAGATCGCTGACACTCTTTCGCATTTTCAGCTGCATCGCTTGAGGAGACTCGCCCGATGGCAGATGCAACAGCAACCTGCATGCCGACGGAGATGTGGAGCGCTGGATAGTAAGCGCTGGCAGAATGCTGAGGTTTTTTTCCTAGAAGCGAGCACCTGGAAATCATACTTGAGAGCGTGAGCCAAGAAGTGGAACTTTGCAGAACCCGGGGTTTCAGCCCAGAGCATGGGGTGACCCTGAGGCAGTTGCTAGGGGACATGCAATGAAGCTACAGGGTAAACTATTTAAGACTAATAAAATAAAATATTTTTTCACTCAACGTGTAATCAAACTTTGGAATTTGTTACCGGAGGATGTAGTAAAGGCTGTTAGTGTAGCTGGGTTTAAAAAAGGTTTGGACAAGTTCCTGGAGGAAAGGTCCATAAACCATTATTAAGAAGTGACTGAAGATATCAATGCTTGACCCAGTACAAGCATTGTGGAACTTGTGTCTCTTGGGGAAACTGCTAGGTACATATGACCTAGATTGGCCACTGTTGGAGACAGAATGCTGGGCTTGATGGACCTTGGTCTGACCCAGTATGGCATATCTTATGTTCTTAATTCATTACCTGAGAGACACATGGACATCGATCAAGCATGCCAAGCTAATGCTAGCAGGCGTTGCTTTCTCTTTGAAGCTTGTGGGGGGGGGGGGGGGAGGACATAATGGGAGAAGGTAATGGAAGGTTGGGAAAGGGAGGCCATAATAATGGCAGACAGGTGCAGGACCGTCATCCTGCACAGGCTGAGAGGAGTGATCCAGAGAGTGGCAGAGGTGGCAAGGGATGCATATGAAGAGAGACTCTTCAAGGTGACCCTCTTGATTATGATTTTTGGTGCTTTCAGGATGAGCGAGGCCTTCCCCTGGTCCAGAGTGGATGCTGCGGGCCTCGCGCTGAGATCTGAGGATGTAACAGTGCAAGGGGAAAGGATTGGGCTCTTCCTGGGGAGGGAATCAGAGCAGCCGAGGAAAAATGGTGTGGCTCAATACTTTCGGGGTGCAGGACCTGTTCACAGTGAGCACCATGAGCGAATTACCTGAAGGTGCGCCCACTGTTAGAGGGAGCCCTGCTACGACATCAGGAAGGTAGTTGCCTATCTCAGTTCTAGCTCAGGGCAATGTGGTATGGGGCCTTGCAGACAGCGGGGTTCAAGCTGACGGGGTATGACCTTGCACTCCTTCAGGTTTGCTGCCACCACTACAACTCCCAGGTTAAGGTTTGGGGCCGGGAAAATCCAGATCATCAGTAGATGGGCCCTCCAACAGGTACAAGTTATATATCAGAGAGGGGCCAGATCACGTCTATATTAACACTCATTTTCTCCACTTCTTCCACTAGGTAACAACGGGATCACAGTCTGGCCCATAACCGGGCTGCTGGGTGTGGGAGGGCTCCGGAGTGTACCTATGGAGTTAGTTGGGCACAGCTGGCAGGGGCAGGACCTCACCAAAGAAAGGGGGGGGGTACCACACAGCATTTTGGGGGGCTCAGGTACCGGTCTGTGTTGTCTGGGCCTGGAACTGGGGAACCTAGGTACCAGGGTGAGTGGTGCCTGGGCTTAGTACAATGATTGGCCAAAATATAGGGGCCCACCTGATTGGCGGCAGTGGAGAGGTACACTTTGACCATGGTGTGGGCCAAGATGTCTGTGAAGACCAGATGAGAGCATTAGGGTACCCTTCCATGGCGGCACTGTTATTATGGTGTGAAATGTTGAGACAATATTGTTCAAGCTGTAGCCTGTTTAATCCCACTAATAAAAGCGTGTTGTTGGTTGCATTAGCAGAATGTGATGTTGATGTGTCAATATGGGCTGGGGGGGAGGTGAACAAGAGCCCAGAGGACCCTATAGCATGCCTCAGTTATGCTCTACATCCAGTGACTTCAGCATGCTTGGACCTCTCTGACCCAGATAGATAGAAAGCATTATATTTTTGCATTTTTGCGCCCTTGGGGACATCTTAGAGCAGTGAAGACAATCCTCTATTTTATGAGGGTCCTAAACAATGCACATAACAGTTGTGCATATCAGTAATATTAGTTTTCTTTTGAGCATTTGGGACATTTTGTAAATCCCTGTTTGGGAATCACCACTGAATACTCTCAGTTTTGGAAGATAGTATCACTAATTTATTTATTTTATTATTTTTAGACTTGATCTTTCTTTATATGGAAAAATTAATTTGGCAATGTCTTCTTTAATTCCAACTTCTTTTAAAAACAAAAATTCTTTTTATCATTCTTTTTTTTAAAAATGTGTAGATCGAGATCTATTGTAGTCCCACTAATGGCTGGGCGGATGAATACTTCAGAAGCACGAAGGTGTGAGATTTCAAGCATGTTCAGAAAAACCTAGAAGAGAGAGCAGAGTTCATTTTGGCACCATCAGATGGCATCATCCATGTGTGGATAACACATCCTGCTTGTCTATGAAGAAAGATAATATTATAAAAGTGCCACAAATGATATCATCCACAGCACTGTTCCCTCTAAGCTGTGCGTGTGTGCGCGCGCACACACCTCACCGAGCGCGCGCACATACTTTACAACAGAGCGCACAAAAATTACGGTTCTGATTCTGATAGAAAACAACACAGACGTCTTAAAATTTAAAAGTTCTTATGTATTTACGGTTTTCACAAGTTCTACAATGTTTTCTAGTGCAATCAATGTGGTGTACATACTGTATTCTGATGTGTAGTCAAATTTTAAAGTATATAACCCCGAGTGTCGTTATGTGGCGCACAAAAATTTAACCTTCCTTCAAAAGCTGCACAGCTGATATTTTATGCGCACACAGCCTACAGAAAATTAGAGGGAACATTGATCCACAGCAGCTTCCAAATACTGTATGAAGGCATGACGCTCTGGACCCCACCAGTCTACACAAGTCAGAAAGTAGTGCAGCAGTTTGTGACAGATGTTCTTTATAATTTGTATCAGTTTCAAATGCTGTGGAGTAATGTCACAAAATACAAACTTTAATGTTCTTGGAATTTTACATTGGCACTTCCTGGTCTCCCCAAGCTTCACTGCTATGCATCAGAAAGTAAGTCCCCACAAATAGAAAGGTGCTCAAGGGCACAAATCTGCAAGTGTCTTACTTGTGTACGCTCGTGCATATAATACATTATCCAACACAGCATCATGATCTACGTTGAAACGGTCTGCAATATCACGGAGGCGATCAGGCCGGCTGCAGTGAGACAGAGTTAAGGGTATAGCCTTTGACATGATCACTAACTACAGTCATCTATAAGCTAAACACAATGCGTTGTTTCAAAACTGCTTTCATGGAACTTTCAGATCATCAAAGGGTTGATCCTTGGCTCCTCTGCACCAGGAATTCTATTTATTTATTTCATTTAAAAGCTTTTATATACTGCCTCTTCCAGAGATCAGTGATGGTTTACATATTACATAACAATGAACTTTACATATAACTTTACATATAAACTTTGTTAGTTATGTAACAAAATGTATATGTTATAAACTTTGTTAAATAACTAACAAAATGTATAACATAATACATTAACTATGTATAATTTGGGTGAGCTAGGGGGAGTTGGGGATGGAACAGGGAGGGAAGGGTCTCGCTTGTCTACGTGTTAACGTAGATAGGAGTGAGGGAATAGCTATTTAGGTTACATGGTACTGTTGACTGTCGGAGGAGGTACCTTAATTTTCGATAAATAGATGGGTTTTGAATCTTTGCAGTAATAATCTAGAGGTATTTGAGACAATCACACAAAGAGGCAATGAATAAGTCTCATTTCTTCTTGATCTTCAGGATCCATAAGGATCAGCAAAAATTATGATTTATAAAAATTTGTCTTAGATTGAATCTATGTGGAAATGTTTGAAAGTATTTCGTTCATATTGTAATGTGATATAATGGTTTGAAAACCTTGAATAAAATTTTAAACTAAAAAAAAGGGTTTGCACATAAATAAGAAAGCTGATGTTTAAAGACAAGGAAAGATGGTATTTTCTAGTTTTCTTCCATTTCTCAGAGATTAAAAACAAAATAAATATGGTTAGAAGTATGTCTGCTTCCGTATAAGGTTGTCAGAGAGAGCATATTAGAAAGGGCAAGTTATTTTAAAATGCAAAGTTATATTTTTATCAACCTCCCACACATGTTCAGCTGACTCACTCTCCTGCATGAATATCTATACCCATTCAACTGACAGAAGAGGAATATGTGAGGCATAAACGGCCTCAAGACAATAAAGGAAAACTTTTCAGACTAAAATTGCCCCATGCATTTTAACATAGTGGAGAAGGAGAGATAGTATATTACTAGTGAGTTGAGATAAATTAGAATATTTGTTTAGATTCATGAAATCATGAAAACAATATGCAGATGTATCAGATCACAAACAGCTGAGATTTTTTTTTGTCTGTAATAAGGTAAAATCAGTGGTCTTTTAGAAAACTGCTAACATATAGGCCAATGTAATAAAGTGTGAGTAAGAGTAGTTACTCACCTGTACAGGTGTTCTCCAGGAGCAGCAGGAATCGGTCCTCACATATGGGTGACGTCGGCGCTGACAGAGCCCCCCATGCGGAGCATTTCCCCAGCTTTCACAGAAAGCCTTTGGGACTGCCAGCACGCATGCGCGGTCCTCTTCCCGCCCAAGGGTGCCATCTTGCTCAGTCAGACGACATAGCTAAAAGACAGCAAAAAAACAAAATAAATGATATGACTGCAACTCCAAGGGGAGGAGGGAGGGTTGTGAGGACTGATTCCTGCTGCTCCTGAAGAACACATGTTACAGGTGAGTAACTACTCTTTCTCCAGGACCAAGCAGGAAGTCAGTCCTCACATATGGGACTCCCCAGCTTAAGGCTACCGGGGACCCAAAGCTGAAAAAATATGCTCCCTCTAGAGCCTCAGCATGTACGAAAAGAATCTTCTCTGAGAACGCCCCCGAACGGTAGCCCCAACACCAGGGCCGGAGGGTAGGAGTTGCCTATACCTCAAAGAGATTACGGAGTACCGCCTGTCCGAAAGCACTGTCCCTGCGGGACTCTCTCTCGAGGCAGTAGTGGGTCGCAAAAGTCTGGCTTGAAGACCAAGTAGCGGCCCTGCAGATGTCTACCAACGGAACAGAGCAGAGATGAGCCACTGACGCAGCCTTCGCCCTGACACGGTGAGCCATGACTCGACCTTGCAACGAGGCTGGCTGCCCTGTACGCCCAGGCGATACAGTCTGCTACCCAAATGGACAGGGTACGCTTGGAGACAGGTAACCCCAACTTATTAGGGTCAAAAGAGACGAAGAGCTGAACAGCCCTTCGGTGTCCCTGCGTACAGTCAAGGTAAAAGGACAACGCCCTCCTACAGTCCAGGGTATGCAAGACCATCTCAGCCCGGCTGGCATGCGGCCTGGGAAAGAAAGTTGGAAGAACCACCTCCTGGTTGAGGTGGAAGGAGGAGACAACCTTAGGAAGGAACTTAGGGTGAAGTCCGTAAGACTACTCTGTTCCTATAGAACCTAGTGTATGGTGCATCTGACACCAAAGCTTGAAGCTCGCTCACTCGCCTTGCTGAGGTAAGAGCTACCAAAAACAATGCTTTCCAGGAGAGAAAATGCAAAGGACAAGTAGCCATAGGCTTAAACGGTGGGCAGGTAAGCTGTTGCAAGACCACATTCAAATCCCACTCAGGGGCAGATGGACGAACTGGAGGCTTAAGCAAAAGGAGGCCTCTGAGGAAGCGAGCCACTAAAGGGTGGCTTGAGAGAGACTGACCCTCCACCTGTGAATGGTGCGCTGAGAGAGCACTGAGATGGACCCTAACTGAGTTGGATTTGAGGCCTAGGTTGGACAGGTAAAGCAAATATTGCAGCACCACTGGTACCAGGCATGAGAAAGGATCCTCCTTGTGTTGAGCACACCAGGTGAAGAACCTACGCCACTTAAGGGCATAAGACTTCCGAGTGGACTGCCTCCTAGAGGCCAAGACCAAGTCCTCCACTTCCCTAGGCAGCAGTAAGGGTGCTAGAACTACCCTTTCAGCAGCCAGGCCATCAGATTGAGGGACTGGAGATTGGGGTGTAAGAGAGATCCCTGCTCTTGAGACAGGAGATCGGGTTGCATCCCCAGAGGAAGAGGAGTGTCCACCGCTAGTTGCAAAAGAAGCGGGAACCAGGGTTGCCTCGGCCACCTGGGGGCCACCAGGATCACCGAGGCCTTGTCCCGGATCACTTTGAACAGTGTCTTGCACACTAGAGGCGTGGGAGGAAACGCATATAGGAGGACTGTCTACCATGGAATGAGAAAGGCATCCGCTGCTACTCTGAGAGGATGCGGTTGCCTGGAGCAGAAACTGGGCAGTTGATGGTTCAGTGGACTGGCAAAGAGATCTATGGTGGGAAGACCCCATCTTAGGAAGATCTGTTGAACCACCAGAGGATTCAACTGCCATTCGTGTGGCTGCAGAATCCTGCTCAATCTGTCTGCCAGGTAATTTTCTTGTCCAGGGAGATAGACCGGCTGGAAAAGTATGCCATGATTGACTGCCCAGGAGCACAGGTCCTGTGCCTCCTGACAGAGAGGTCTGGACCCTGTGCCCCTCTGCTTGTTCACATAGAACATGGCAACTTGATTGTCCCTCTGCACTAAGACGGACCGGCGAGAGAGGACATGAGAGAAAGTCTGGAGGACTAGGCGGATTGCTCTGAGCTCTAGGAAATTGATCTGCTGTGCGGACTCCCAAGGGGACGAGAGGCCCTGGGTGCATGCTCCTTGGCAATCTGCACCCCAACCTTGCAGAGAAGCATCGGTTGTCAGCACTTGAGAATGTTGAGGTGCTTGAAAAGGCACCCCTTTTAGCAGATTCGGAAGATGACACCACCACTGAAGAGAAGAAGCTAGTAGCTTGGACACCCTCACTTTGTCCATCAGGTTTCCCGTGGCCTGCAGCCACTGAGTTCTGAGGCCCCACTGAGCTGGCCTCATGTCTAGATGGGCATTTGGAGTTACATGGACCATGGATACCATGTGGCCTAAGAGCCTCAGGAATTGTCTGGCGGAGACCAGAGAATTGCTGTGGAATTGGTTGGCCAAGGCCACCAGTCTGTGGGCCCTGTCCACTGGCAAAAAAGCCTTTGCTTGAAGGGTGTCCAGTCTTGCTCCTATGAATCCATGTTCTGTGAGGGGTGCAAAGCGGACTTTGCGAAGTTTATGACAAACCCCAGATGCAGGAGAAGAGCGACAGTGCGGAGGGTGGCTTGATTGGTCTCCTGTGGAGACTGACCCCTGATGAGCCAGTCGTCCAGGTATGGAAAGACAAAGAGTCCTTGAACCTTGAGATAGGCTGCCACCACCGACAGGCATTTGGTGAAAACCCTGGGGGCGGAGGTTAGGCCAAAAGGGAGTACCCTGTACTGGTAATGGTTTCCTCCCACTACAAATCTGAGATATTGTCTGTGGTCTGGATGAATGAGGATGTGAGTATACGCATCCTTTAGGTCTAAGGAGCATAGCCAATCTCCCTGCTGGAGGTAGGGCAGCAGGATTCCAAGGGTAAGCATCTTGAACTTTTCCCTCTCCAGGAACTTGTTGAGATTCCGCATGTCTAGGATGGGCCTGAGGCCTCCTGTTCTTTTTGGTACTAGAAAGTACCTGGAATAGAAGCCTTGACCTCTCAGGTGGTGAGGCACCAGTTCCACCGCCTGTTCCTTCAGAAGACTTGCTAACTCCTGCAGAGTAAGTCCCTGTGCAGAGGGAGTCTCTGAGGCTCCCCTGGAAAGTAGGAGGGAGGTACCTGGTGGAAGTGGAGGAGATAGCCCCTCTCGACTATGCTTAGCACCCAGGTATCCCCTTGTTACGGCTGACCACCTGTGGGCATACAGGGTCAGCCGGCCTCCTGTGCTGGGAGGGGCCAGCTGAGGAGGAGAGGCTATGCCACTGGAGTCAAAACCCCGCTCCCTGCTGTGCAGGAGCTGGTGGCTTGGGGAGTTTCTGCCTACGGGGCCCATGTCCCTGCCCCCCCTTGGCCTGCTGACTCTGCTGGGGAGCTGTGGAGGCCTGAAAATGAGGGTATGATTTGTAGGCAGATGACTTCCTCGGGTAAACGGTCTTTTTTCCTGAGCCCTTCTTCTTCTGAGAAGGGGCAGAGGTTTTCCTGGACAGCCTTGTCCGGGTGAGAGTCTGGGACTCAGGTTCCGCAGCCTTTTCAGCCATGGGCTTGCCAAAGAGGTTTTCACCTCGGCAGAGGACATCGACCAACTTGTCCTGCACCCATGGCTCGAGGTCCGATAACTGTAGCCAAACCTGACGGCGTGCACCGATGCTGGCCGTGGCTACACAGGCCGAAGCCTCGAAGCCATCATAGGCTGCTCGAGAAATAAACTTCGAGCACTCTCGGATTCCCGATGACAGGGCCTTGAACCTCTGTAAAGGTTCCTCGGAGAGACCAGCAGAGAACCCGGCAATCTCCTTTGCCAGGTCTCAAAGGTACATGCCCATGTAAGCTGGTAAGTCTGGACACGGCAAGCAAGCATAGAGCCCTGGAAGCACTTTCTACCGAGGGCATCCAGGTTCCGGGCCTCCCGGCCAGGGGGCACCAAAGAGTGCATCTTCTGACTTTTCAGACGATGCATGGCTGACTCCAAAACCATGGAGTGGTGCGGTAGCTGTGCCTTTTGGAACCCGGGGCTCTTGCGGACTCGATAGATGGAATCGACCCGCTTGCTCAGAACCGGCGTCGAGGCCAGCGCCTCCCACATGCGGAAGAGCAACCGTTCCAACATCAGAGGAACCGGTACAGTAAAGGCCTCCTTGGGAGGAGAGTCATACTGCAGGGCCTCGAGCTCCTCCTCGGGATCCGCAGGGAAGGCCAAGGCCTTGGCCATGTCCCGCACGAAATCCGAGAACCAGGTGTCCTCCGGGGGGGACCGTCTCCAAGGTTCGGACTCCGGTGAGTCCGAAGGGACACACCGGGTCCAAAAGGTGTCCGGGGACTCCTCATCCTCCATTTCCCAGCCCGACTCCTCGGAGGAGGAATCGAGTGGCTCCGGTCGGGCAGGCACCGATGCCATCTGCCCCGACGCCGAGAGTACCGGTGTCAACGACCTCGGTCCCGAACGGGAGGCCAAGGGAGACCTTGGCTAAGGATCGACTCGAGAGCGCATGGACTTGAGGATCGGCTCGGCCTCCGGGGTTGACTTGTACGTCGATGTCCCGGTGGTCGGGGCAGATGCACCGGTGAGACCGGCGATCAGTACCCGCTGCTGTTCCATGAAGGCAGCCAAGCTGCTCTCCAAGGACGTCAACCTGAGTCCAATCTCAGGAGACTCAGCAGCCCCCAACTCGGGCCCCGACGGCGTCGGGCCCGGCGTCGGCTCCCCTGGAGGAGAGTCCACGAGGACTACAGTACTCACGTGACTCGGGGACTCCGGCTCCACACGAGGTTGTTTTGCAGGCCTCTCCGACTCCGAGGACCCGGGACGGCTATGCGACCTGGCCCTCGAGGAGCCAAGTGCGTCCACCGACGCTGGCTTCGAGGGTTTCTTCTTCCTACGATGCTCCCACGAGGGAGACCCCCTCTCAGAGGATTCCCGGCGATGCTCGGGATCGGAATCCCGAGACGTCGAGGCCTCTGACGAAGTCCGGGCCCGGCCCGACACAGAGTCAGAGAAGATTCTTTCCTTCTGGTGCTGCCGACTCCTCAATGCCTTTGAGGATATTTTCCCACACGGACCACAGATCATCGGGTCATGATCGGGTCCGAGGCAGCGGAGGCAGCAGTCATGTGTGTCGGTGAGAGACATAAGTTTCTTACACCGATCACACTTTTTAAACCCGCTGGCAACCATTGGGGGAAAAAGGGCCCCTGCAAGGTCAAATACAGGGCTGCCAGTGAAAAATAGAAAAATGGCGCGAAAGCTAGTCACGAAGGACAAAAACCGAAAAAGAAGTCCGGGCTCGATACCGTTGTACCGGCCCGAGGCGGGAATGGGAAACCAGCGTCGAACCGAGAAAAAACACGAAAAAAATCAACTTTTCTCGCGGGTGAACACGAACCACGTCCGTCGGGCTCCGCGGAAAAAAGAAGACTGAGCAAGATGGCACCCTTGGGCGGGAAGGGGACCGCGCATGCGTGCTGGCAATCCCAAAGGCTTTCTGTGAAAGCTGGGGAAATGCTCCGCATGGGGGCTCCGTCGACGTCACCCATATGTGAGGACTGACCTCCTGCTTGGTCCTGGAGAAAAACAGATACACTAACATTTAGCACACACATTTTAACTCATGCATAACAAAAATTTGAGAAAAGGAGCTTTTGTGGACCTGATTTGCTGTTGTGCTACCAAAGGAAAGCATTACCTATTATCTGCCTGTATCTGACTTCCTCATCCTCCCATGTCTGACATCAGCGGAAGACCTGCTTGTTTCTATAAAACGTGAGATTTGTTGGTTTTGAGTGAGAGAGGAATTATTATGGACCTGGTTGCTAAGGGAAAGCATTACCTATTATTTGCCTGTAATGGATTTCATCCCTCGCTATTGCATCTGACATCATCAGCGGGAGACCTTCTTGTTACTATAAAAGGCGAGCCCTGGTGACCTGCATGGCTGTGGGTGCGTGCCTAGAGGGGTTTCAAAGGGGCAGAGCCCTTTCAGAGCCTGAAGGAGCAACAAAATGCTGTTGGTTCCTTGACGGTTGTCTGTATAGATGTGGAGAAAGCATAAAGGTAAAAATCAGATCCAAGTTTCTAAGGGGAGGGTCTGATGTTTCTCTTAAAGATGGTGCTTCTAATCTTTCTACTCATATCAACAATTCTGGTGCCTTATTAAGCTCTGGTGAGTGGCCTACTTCATACCCTCCAATGACCTCATTATTTGGCTCTTGAAGTATATTCCCCTACAAGGTTTTCCTTTCCTTGAGCAGTCGGATGCATTTACCCCTGTACCAGCAGCTTCAGTCTCTTGCCTAAACCAACTGTCTGTGTTTTTCTGGATGAGTTTGCTGGTTCAGAAGTAGATTCTAAGAAGGATGGTTTTCTTTTTGATGTGTGGAAAGTAGTTAATTGGACGGAGTCTTTTTTAAAATCCACGGTTGCTCAGTTTTCAGAGTTCTCTCAACAAACTGGACAAAATGGCTGACATTGATACAAGAGTTCTTAAGAATGAATATTTCCTAGGAATATTGGAGCCTCAAGTTAAAACGTTACATGAAACTAGTGTTTCTGGGGGCAGTGTTTTGTGCATACCTCCGTGGCATAAATGAACAGGAGAGCCTCTTTCGATTGAAAGCAAGCTCTGCTATGAGGGGACATAGGATGAAGGTGAAAGGGGGTAGATTCAGGCGTGATATGTGGAAATATTTCTTTACGGAAAGAGTGGTGAATCCATAGAATAGTCTCCCAGTGGAGGTGATAGAGATGAGGACAGTATCTGAATTCAAAGAAGCATGGGACAAACACAGAGAATCTCTAAAGGAAAAAAGGGGACTGTTGTAGTGGTTGCTATGGAAGGACAGACTAGATAGGTCATGTGGTCTTTTTCTGTCATCATGTTTATTATGACAGTCATGAACCTCGCTTCTAAGGCAGGATATGTGGAGTATGATCTCAGTCTCTCAAATTTACTGCTAATGCTTGGTGTAACATTTGCATCATGCCAAAGAGAGCTTATTTATTTATATATCTTTTCTATACCGCCACTTCCAGAGATCAGTGGCGGTTTACAGGTAACATAAACTTTAATAGTAAAAATACTATTATTTTACATAGAACAGATTTAGAACAAAGAACATTCAACTATTAAATGTAACTCTAATACAATAAGATAACAGGCGAAGTAGGAACGTTTAAAACTGGGTAAGCATTAGCTAATGTTTCAAAACATAGTATGTCAACATTAAAGGGATTAATTACAATTGGATTAATTACAATTGGAGTTCGTAAGATGTATGGGTAGTTTGTCAAGATGTGCTTGGAAATTCTTCTTTCTCAAGCCTGTGGCTCCCAGTACAATGGAAAATATTTTTATATCTTTCTGCCACATTTTCTTGGTCTCTGACTGCATTTCATGGTGCTTCAGGATCTTCTGCCTCTCCATGCGATTCACAGAATAATCATTTGGAACCAACACCTCTATTATCAATGCCGTTCTGGTGTTTTTCTCCTTTACCACTATGTCAGGTTTCCTCACATCCAGTTTCTTATCCGTCGGAATGGGAATGTCCCAGCTGATCATAACCTCTTCATTCTCTTAGGATTAAGATCCCAGTGCTTTTCAAGTTCAGTGTGTTGTAGTCAGGGCTGGCCCAAAGGTTTCTGCTGCCCTAGGCAGAATCTCTGGCCTCACCCCCCCCCCCACCCCGCTGATGCCGGCTGTCTCCCCCAGCTATCACCGATTCTGTCTTGGGAGGTGGGCAGAAGCAGCATTTCCAAAAGTGGTGGCTTTTTGCCGCCACTTTGGTAAATACTGCCATTGCCTGCATCCACCTCCAAATGGAATGGGCAGCGGCTAAGAGGGGTGGCACGGCCGACCATGTATGCTGCTGCCGCTGCCAGCCATCCATTCCGCTGCCTGCGGCCACCTAGCTCGCCTACTAGATGGGCCGGCCTTGGTTGTAGTGTTTCCAGAGTTTCCAGTGGATGAGGCATGCTACTTTGTTGTGTCGTTCTGTATAGAAATTTTCTGCCATCAGAACTTCATAGCCAGCTATGAGGTGAGTCACTGTTTCCAGGTCTTTCTTACAGAATATATGTCTTTGCCAGTTTTTTCAATGCTCGCTGTAAACCATCTCTTTATCTTTATTTCCAAACTTGATATACCACCTTTAGCTATATGCACCAAAGCGGTTTACAAAACAAATTAATATAAAAAAATACAAAAAAACAAACAAAATAAAATAGTCTGCTGTAATCCGCTGTCCTGGGTTGCAACTATAAAATCTCTCATCCATCGACTTCAGTTCACCTCTCCTTAACCATTCGTGATCGACAAAGACAAAGTATAGCCTGATACTTCATTGAAGGTTGAAGCCATGGAAAAAGTTCAAAGCAAAGAATTTATGGGCCCAATATTCAGTTGGGCGGTGCTAAGTGCCGCATCGGCACATAGCCCGCCCGCCGTCCATCTAACCTGGATTTTAAGTGCCGGGAGTCATATGTGGCCCCAGCATGGAAAATCCGGTTATCGCCGCATAACCCGGAAGCCGCAAGAGCTAGCCAGATACCACCAATTTTCGATGCTACCCGGTTAGTTTCATGGCCTTAAAAATAGGCGAGGGTTTTCCACGCCTATCTTTAAGACACTGAGGGCTAACAGGGTAGCATTGAAAATTGGTGCTACCCAGTTAGCCACTTCCTCTGCCCCAGAACACCCTGATGCTAACTGCATTGCATCGAGGTGTGTAAGAGACAAACCAGGGAATTTTCGAATGCACCATCCATGTAGTTGCCTTCAAAAATTCCCTGTTAAAGCATTTACATGGGTAACTAGGTCAGTTACCAGTGTAAATGCCTTCGAAAATCGGGCCCTACGTTTCTTGAATTTTCCTGTCTGCCATTCACTGTCACCTGATTTCCTTCTTAAAAATATTTTCAAGAAATCTTGACTCTACCTAATGTGGATAAACTGACTATAACAAAGTGACATTTTACTTACCAGATAACGTCCTTTCCTTGGGTCCTGCTAGACCAGTCCAGACAAAGCGGGTTGTTTCCCCTACCAGCAGATTGGTGGATACAGATAGCCAATGAAATGCCCAGGTTTCAACAACATCACTCCCATGCCTCTATCAGCCTGAGCCACTAGAAGGCATCCCAGTATTTGTCTTAAATCATATGGGAAAGCATGGCAAACCTCAATGGGAAAGCATGGCAAACCATATAGGAAAGCATGGCAAAAAGCATGAAAGGCGGTATATAAGAAATGTTAAATAAAATAAATAAATAAATGTGGGCAACAATGATGAAAAACAGTAGAGAAACTATGTAAAGGAGAGATTGAACTGCAGGATATCAGTAGAATAAGGACCTACAGAGCCAAGCATATAAATCATAGGGATCAAGGTACTGCCACAACCTAAAAGACCAAACACAGTTACAAGGGTGGGTCCTGGACTGATCCAGCAGGACTCAAGGAAAGGACATTATCTGGTAAGTAAAATGTCATCTTTCATATCATTCTGCTAGACCAGCCCAGATAAGTGTGTTCCCTGTAAAATAGTTATCTCCAAGTTATAATGCCCTGTTCAATGTAATTTCAGTTTGTTCAATGTAAACCGCACTGATGCAGAATAGCGCGGTATATAAGAGAATGTAAATAAAATAATAAATAAATAAATAAATAATGTACCAAAGCTACCTCTCCACTGGGCAGGAAGAAGACACAGCAGTTCGTAAACCTTAAGTCAAAGGCTCTGTCTGCTCGAGCGTGGACATCCAAGCAGTAATGCTTGACAAAAAAGTGGAAAGTGATGCCTACATTGCCACCCAAAAATGTTTGAAGGGGCTATCAAGCTATGCTCTGTCCATGAGGATGCTTGCGCCAGAGTAGAATGGGCACACAAATTCTCAGGAACTGGCCGGTTCCGTCAAAGATACACCGAGGCAACTGTATCCTTGATCTAGTGCACCAAGGTAGACTTGGCTGCCACGACACCCTTGCACAGACCAGCATACAGCACTAAAAGATGATCGGACTTACGGAAGGAATTTGTAACCTCCAAGTCCTGGAGAAGCACCCTCCAGACATTCACAAAGTGAAGATCCTTATCTTTCCCTCTACACTGCTCCTTAGAAGAGGAGAGCAAGCAAACAACCTGGTTCACATGAAAGAGAGACATCATCTTGGGCAAAAGGGAAGGCACAGCCAAATAGAAACGGCTATTTCTGAAAAGGACAAATATGGATCCCAGCAAGACAGAGCCTGCAGCTTGGAAAGCTGCCTTGTCGAACAAATTGTGATCAAGAAAACAGTCTTGAGAGTCAAATCCTTCACAGTATCCCTCTTCAGAGGCTCAAAGAGCTCCAACACCAGGGCCCTGAACACCAGACATAGATCCCAGGAAGGGACAATGACCAGAGGGGAGGACACAGATGCCAAACCCCTTGAAGAAAATGTGAAATATCTGGGCGCAAGGCTGAAGACTTTCCAGCTAATGAACCTCTGAAACAGGATAAGGCCGCCACCTGGACTTTCAGGGAGGCAAAGTAAAAACCCTTTTCTAGACTGTCCTGCAGAGATCAATAAAGCCAGCATCTTGGCAGACTTAGGAACAAGCTGTCGTGCACCACTCCCACAGTCAAAGAGGTACCAGACTCACACGTATGCCAGGCTGGTAGAACCCCTCTGGGCTTTGAGCAGAGTGAAAACTTCTGCAGGAGAATAGTGCTTATGCGCCAGTCGACTGCCTTCAAGAGCCAAGCTGTAAACGAGAAGGGAACTGGGTCATCTAGGACAAACAACCCATGATGCAACCATCTCCAAAATGGGGCAGATGAAGAGGAAATACATGCAGGAACCACATCAGGTTCCTCAACCACACTCTCTTTGTCTAATCCAACACCACCAGAACAATCCAGCCCGGATGACACACTATGCGTTGAAGTGCATGCCCCAACAGCAGCCATGGAGGAAGCACATACAGCAGGCACTGCTGTGGCCTGGACTGAGCCAGGGCGACAATGCCCTTGGACCCAGTTTCTCTGTAGTGAGTGAAGCAACAGCATACTTTGTCAATGGAGCAAGACGCCATCAATCCCATCAGCGGGTGACCCCAATGGTGGAGAAGCATCTGAAATGCCTGCTGACTCAACTCCCACTCTCCAGGATTGAGAGAGTGACGATGGAAGAAGACAGTTTCCACATTGACCATCCCAGCAATGCGCTGAGCCAACAGAGCTAGGAGACTCATTTCCGCCCAGGTGAACCAGAGAGACATTCCCAGGGCCACTCCTGCACACCTCATGCCACCTTTGCGATTAACATGCACCACTACTGTGGCATTTCCTGAGAACACGCGCACCACCCTGCCCTTGACTAAGGGCAGGAAAATGCAAGAGGGTTTGCTTAGAGAAGGTTGATGGACCACACCACCTGCCTGTGGCTCCAACAGTCCTGGGCTGTTTAGACTTGACAAAATATGTCTCACCCGTACGACTGGAAAATCCATTGCTAGAAGAATCCACAAGCTCCTCTTCAGATAACATGGATGTAGCTGCAACCTCAAGCTGGCTCTCACTCCCAGCTGGAGCAGAAGCCTGAGCTCAAACTCCAGTTAAGAAGGGCTACTGGAGTTGCCTAATATGAGCACATCCATGGCACCATCTTGATTGCTGTTGCCATCAAGCTGAGAAGCTGGAGATAATCCCAAACCCTGGGAGTTTGTTGAAAATAGAACACTTCAAGTCATTCCAACAATCTCTGGACTCTCTCCTCTGGCAGGAAGACTCTGCCCACTTGAGCACTGAACCGTGTGCCCAGGAATTGGGAAGGTTCCAACGGATGCTTTCTCTGATTGACCACCTAGCTGAGGCCTTCCAGAAAGACACCACTTGGGCCGAAACCCGAGAGACCTCTGACAGAGAAGGGGCTCAGATGAGCCAGTTGTCCAGAAATGGGTTTACCAGTCCTCAGTACCAAAGCATAGCAGCCACCACTACCATGACCCTGGAGAACATTCTTGAAGCAGTGGAGAGCCCAAAGGGAGGGTGGTGAACTGACTGTGTGGGCCAAACAAGGCAAAAAGCAGACATCTCTGCTGATCCTACCAGAATAAGATATGAAAACAAGTGTTGACCAAACCCTAACCCAAGGCCGGCCCATCCACTAGGCGGCCGCCTAGGGTAGCAGACCTCTGTAGGCAGCACAGTACTCGTGGCAGGCCATATGTTTCAGCACACATGGCTTACCGCTCCTGACCCGTTCCAACAGGAAGCTGTGTTGGAGGGTGGTCAGAAGCGCAGGCCATGTACTATGTGCCAAAGCACATGGCCTGCCATAGGCCACTGCTCCCTCCCCCAATCCCACCGATGGAATCGGTGGCAACAGGGGGGGACGTGGCTAGAGCTTCTGATTGGAGCGGCAGAAACCCTTAGGCCAGTCCTGCCCCAACCCTAACCCTTTTGGAGCACTGCCAAAATCACAGATCTCAGAGTTTCTATTTGGAAGCATTGATTGGAAGGAGCCATCCTTCTTTGACATCTGAGAGAAATGGAATATCTGCACTTGACATGCCGGGGCCCTGGCATCACTGCATTTAGGCACAGTAACTTGTCCAACGTGACCCATGCAGTGGCTCTCATGTCTGCCAAACCATAAGGAGAGATGACAAATGCCTCCAGCATCGGCTGCTTGCAATCTAGGATGTAGCTGCTTTGAATGGTGTCTAGCACCCTTCTATCCTTGGTGACATTTGGAAATGGGACCCAAACCTACATATTGATGAACGGAAGGAACCCAGGGACAAAGTCTATGGGCCCATGCGCCTCATCAAAAGGACTAATTATGGGTCCAAAATCCAGAAGCAGAGAAGAAGAGTTTTCCAGGATGAAACGCCAGGAGTTCTGAATCCCCTGGAAGTCCATCCAACATGCCTGCAATGGATGGGTGGAGGCCAAAGGAAAAAAAAGACCCTGCTTTCTTCCCAGGCCCTTTCGGCCTATCCACTGGAAGATGATGACTTGGCTTTGGCCGAGTACTTCACCAACTTCTTCGATCAGCCCCACAAGGGAGCTTTCCCTTAAGGCCAGTTGAATTAGCCAGACTTTGGAGGATGTATCTGCTGGTTCAGTGGTGAAGCCATAACCAATGCTGCATCACCACTGACAGAACAATATCCCTAGCCCCCAAGTGGGCTAGAACATACATGGCATCAGAAGGAAGTCAGTAACAGACTCCAAAGGAGGGGTAGCATCATCGAGTGGGAAAGATTGAATCTATAGTGTCCTTTAAGGCCAATCCAACTTCCACGGGAGTGAAGGCCCACTTCGTGACCATTGTGACTTTCGCCTCCATCTTGGGTGGGCCAGACTATGTGACGCACGCCTCTTGGGGAGAGCTCACAGCCTTTTTCATGCCTTTAGGAAGGAAATTGGTAAGGGTCCATTCTGACCAGAACATATTCTTGATTATTTCCGAAAACGGGAAGACTGCTGTGAATATATGCATCGCCTGTAGAAGCGGGGAATCTGTGGCCCCTGCTCCATTGCTGGAGCGTCAGCCATATATCAGGTGGAGGAAACTCAAGCAATCAATGTCACCAGATCTCCCTTCTGGGAAAGACAGAAATGTCAGTCTCCACATGAACCTCTGAAGGAGAAACACTATTTTTTTATTTTTGCATCAGACTCCTCAGCAGATACGTCAGAACCAGCACTCGTCCAGGTCTCAGACAGACATCAGCCGGCCCACATCTCCAGAAGGCAACCTCCATCTGAGTTGCTTAGAAGGAGGCACTCAAGCTGGGCTTCTACACTCTGCCCATCCTTCACATGACTGAGCTTGAGGGAATCCAAAGGCTGCAGGGTCTGAGTTTCCAAACCAAAGACCAGGCTAGCTGAAGAAGGGAAGAATTCTGGGGAAGACAACTCAGATTCCGGGAGCTCACCTCCCTGAGAATGATCTCCAACACAGGGGACAACAGATGGCGCAGAGCCCTCCAAAGAAGGGGAGCAGCCAGACGCACGGTCACTGGAACTCAAGACCGGGCAATTATTCTTACCCACAGTGCCATCAGTCACCTCCTACCTTGAGGTAGAAAATGCCAGGCTAACCAAATCTGTTTGTTGGAAGTAGAGAGATGGGCCCACCAGCGAAAAGTCAGAGACTGCCATGCATAATGAATCCAGTGAGGAGGCTCTTCACTTGCCACAGGGTCAGCTTCCTAGAAGACATAAAGAGTTTAGGCAAGGCTGCAAAGGCACAAAAGTGTGTACTAACGGAGTACGTACATGAGCATGCATTATAGGTGCTTGGGCAGGAATGCATGTTGAAGTTGCTCAGGCAGAATGTGCGCTGGGACTATTTGAGTGCATGGCATGCAAAGACAGAAAATGTTAACGGAAAATGGTGGGAAGCGCTGATGCTGAGTCAACAGTTGCCTGTGGTCCCACCCTATCTTATGCCCCAAAACAGATGAATATGGGAGCCCCCAACAAAGACATGACCAAGCCAAGCCTTGGTACTCACCATCCTGGGAGCCCCAGGCAGGGCAAATCGTGCCAGGCTCAGTGCTACTCCCCAAATACTGTTTCTTTTTTTTTCTTCTTCTTCTTGTTAAGTGCCATTGAGTCGGTGTCGACTCATGGCATCCCTCTGGATCGTTGTCTTAAAACTGTGTTCAGTTTTCAGTCAGGTGGCTCATTGTTGATAGAGTGGCACCCATAGCTGCTGTTATTGTATTGATCCATCTCATTACTGGCCTTCCTCTTTTGCGTTGACCTTCTACCTTGCCAAGCATTATGTCTTTCTCTAACAACCTCTCTCTTCGCATGATGTGTCCAAAGTATGAAAAGCAAAGTCATCTGAGCTTCTAAGAAAGCTTAAGTTTGATCTCCTCAGGTACTAACTGGTTTGTTTTTCGTGCAGTCATCATTGTATACACAGTATTTGTCACCAGCACCATAATTCAAATGCATCGATTTTCTTCCTGTCTCTCTTTTTCACTGTCCAACTTTCGCATCCATATGATGTTATTGAAAATACCATGGCTTGAACAAGTTGAATCTTTATATGGAGAGAGACATCTCTGCTCTTGAGAATCTTGTCTAGGTCCTTCATAGCCATTCTGCCAAGAGCAATGTGTCGTCAGATTTCCTGACTGCTTCTCTTTTCTTTACTGACAATTGATCCAAGTAGGTTAAAGTTGTCAACTATTTCAATTTCTTCTCCATAAATGATGAACTTATTGATTTTACCAGTTGTCAAGATCTTTGTCTTCTTTACATTAAGATGCAGGCCCATTTTAAGATTATGTTCCTTGGTCTTGAGAAAGCAAATGTTTCAGATCATCTTCACTTTCAGTCAGCATAGCGAAGGTTGCTGATGAGTCTTCCACCAATCTTCACACCTCGGTTGTCTTCATACAGTCCTGCTTCTCTGATGATTTGTTCTGCATATAAATTAAACAGGTAGGAGGAAATTATGCAGCCTTGTTGTACACCTTTGCTGATTTTAAACCATTCTCTTTCTCCTTGTTCCGTTCGAACTGTTGCTTCTTGATCAATGTAAAGGTTGTGCAAGAGAACTATTAGGTGTTCTGTTATACCTATGCTTCTTAATGTGGCCCAGAGTTTCTCATGGTTTACACAGTCAAAAGCCTCGCTGTAGTCAATAAAACACAGATATCCTTTTGGTATTCTTTTGTCTTTTCAAGGATCCATCTCACATCCGCGATGATGTCTCTTGTTCCTTACCCTTTCCTGAACCCTGCTTGCACTTCAGGCAGTTCTCGTTCCAGGTATGATTGCAGTCTCTGTTGAATAATCTTGAGTAGAATCTTGCTGGCATGTGTTTATGCTTATGTTTGGGATCAGAGCAATTGTGCAATAATTTCCACAGTCAGTTGGATCACTTTCTTTAGTACTGGTATAAACACAGATCTTTTCCAGTCAGTTGGCCATGATGTTGTTTTCCAAATTTCCTGGCAGAGCCTTGTAAGCATGATAACAGCTCTTTTTTTGTCTTATGTTTTCTTTTTTTTTTGTAATTAAATTTTTATTAGTGGATTTTAACAAACAGAAGACAAAATATAAATTATAACCAGCCAGTTACCAGAAGAGAAGCAAAACCAGACTTCAACAAAAGGTATGTAAGTAGCCTTCCCCAACTGCCCCATCACCCCTACATCCAGTATCGGGAAAAACATAACTTGCCTTTTACCTTATACATTGTACATATATACAAATTCACACAATATACAAAACTGATACTCAGTAAATACCCTATAACCACCCCTCCCATCCCCCTTCATTGCTCCGGATCCCCCTTTCTTGTACTCTTCGCCAACTCATTCCTTCTCCATTCATCATACCACCCTCATATTTTTAGGAAGGATCCTTTCGCATGGTGTTTAAAGGCAGCGATTTCACACAGTTGCTCCAGCCTATACATCACCATGGTGCGCATGGGTACTTCTGGCTTTCTCCACCATAACACCAGCTCCATCTGGGCAGCGCACACACAATAACCTAAGAATGTTTCTAAATGTCTACCTCCCCCTTCCAGACCTCACTAAATAACACCATATTCACTTGAAGTTTTGTTTGGGTCTGGGTGATATTAGAACAACCCCTCTACTGCCTGCCATATTTTTTTACTTCAGGACACCCCCATAGAAGATACTGCAAGTTTCCCCTCTGTTTATATCCCTTCCTGTGAAGCCCTCCCTCCTCCTTACAGATAGCTTGTAACCAGAGGTGTCCAGTACATCTTTAGACGCACCTTGATACTATTTTCTAATAACGCTATCCCTGGCACCAGCATCTGAGCTCCCCTATATATCGCCAGCCACCGCTCTACAGTTCAGGGGCCAGGGATCTCATCCTCCCAACTTCTCTGGAATTTAAGCATATCCTTCCCTTCCTCCAACAAGATCCCATACAAAGCTGACAGTAGCACCTTCTGCTGGCCCCTCTGCTTCATAAGATTTTTAAAGATGTAAGCGGCTTCTGGAAGTCATTCTGTATGCACCGCTGGCACAAATAATGACAAACCTGAATATATGCATAATAGTCCCCCTCTGAAAGTCCAAAGGTATCCTTGAAAAAGGGCAGCACTGCTCCCATCTCATCCACCAACTGTCCTAACCTCTGCAACCATCTTCTTTCCCATTCCCGAAACCTACTGCCCCCCCTTCCTGGATCAAAGTCCCCCAGGCCTGGCACAACCATATTTTTCCACATTTCTACATCCCCATTGTTAATACCACAAAGGGATTATCTTCTCCACCTCTCCTGGTGGTAGGGGGTCCCATACTGTCCCTTCCAAGGACATTCCACCTTGTTGTTCCACCCTCACCCATTGCGGCACCTCTCCCCACCCTTGCCAAGCCAACGCACTCCGTAGCTGGGCAGTCGCATAGCATAACTAAAAACAGGCCCTAATCTCGCCTCTGGAACATGATCTTCCTAGATACCCGTGGCACCTTACCCTCCCTTATATAAGCCATAACCATCCCCTGCAGTTTTTTGAGGAATTTATGAGATACCCCACAGGGCACAGACGCAAAGAGGAATAGAACCCTAGGTAATATGTCCTATCTTTTTTTTTCCATTTAACTTTTTATTGAATTTATTCCACATAGAATACAAACGTCGTCATATCCCAACATTTTACATTTATTAGCCATCCTCAACCAGCACCCATGTTGTTATCCCCTAGCATCTACTACAACATCGCTTATTACCTAGTCTGCAACCCCCCCACCCCTCCCTCCCCACACTAGTACCCCCTCACTTATTCATATTCATTATCACCCAACATTTCTCTCAAAGTTATCACTTATATATGTATGCTTTCGCCAATTGGCTCAATTGCAATGCTATTGTGCTCTTAATAGAGTTACAATGATTCTCACCCCTTCTTTCCTGCTGTCCATTTTCCCAACCATTCCCACACTCCTTTCCATTGTTCCTTCCACTTATCCCCTTTCCCGTGTCGCAACCCTGTCAGTCGATACATCAAACACAGATTCTCCATTCTTCTGAGGAAACCCGCACGCTGAGGTGTCCCTGACCCTGTCCAATACTGTGCTCTCTCACTTCTGGCTGCCGCTAGACAGTGATGCAATACCCCCCTTTCCCTCTCCGATATATCCTCCTCTAGTTGATGTAATAGACAGACCTCTGGTGCTTTTTGCAATTTATGGCCTGTCATTTTATAAATTATCACCACCACCTCATCCCAGTTTCCTTGGATCTGCCCGCACTTCCACCACATGTGTAGCATATCCCCCTTTTCCTGGCAACCTCTCCAGCATTGATCAGAGGACCCCAACCCCGCTGTTTTTTTTCGTATTGGTGTCCAATGCCACTGATATAGTACTTTATAAGCATTTTCTTTAATATGAGTGGCTATAGATATTCCCGCTACGGTCAGGATTATCTTATCCCACCTCTGCATCCCAGTGTACTTCTAGGTCTCTCTCCCATTTCTTCATAAATTCTAATTTTCCCTTTCCTTCCTCCATTAGTCCTTTATAGACCCTAGATAGGGCTCCTTTTTGACCTAGTTGTCCTGAACAGAGGGCCTCAAACCACCCCCTATTACTCCATAGGTCCCGCCATACTTTCGGCTGCTGCATGAAATGACTAACCTGGATATAACTGTAGTAATCATTGTTAGATAGCCCATATAGGTTTTTAATACCCTCAAAATCCCTTATTCCCTCCTTAACCACTATCTGTGAGAGATATGTAAGGCCCCGTTGCCCCCATCTTCGCAGGATGTACACCCCAGGCCCCTATCCCTTCTCAAAACATGCCTCCATTGTCATCCCTTGTATATATCCTTTGTCTTGTATTAATGCTTTCCTATGTTGTTTCCAAATATTCAATATATGTACTATAAAGGGGTGAATGGCACAATTTGCCGGCGCTTTACTTCCCCTCCATACCATCTTTTCCAATCCAACTCCCCTTACAAAGTCCTCTTCCATCTGAACCCAATGCTTGTGTTTTTCCCTGTGCCAATCATAAAGTGTTTTCAATTGCGCGGCTACATAGTATTTACCAAAATTGGGAACCCCCAGTCCCCCCTCTCCCCTAGCTCTCTGCAGAGTGGACATAGCAACACTAGGGCCCCTGTGTTTTGCCATATAAATCTATTTATGCTTCTTTGTAATCGCTTTAACTTCTGATATGGAACCAATATTGGTAATGTTTGAAACAAAAACAGAAAATGGGGCAGGAGTAGCATCTTTACAGCTGCAATGCGGCCGAACCATGATAAATATTCCCGCCCCCACCCTGCCAGCAAACCTTCTACTTGCCCAAATAACTTTATGTAATTGAGGTCATACAATGCCTCCAGCCTATTGCTTATGCGGATCCCTAGATATCTAATTGCCCCCTTGGCCCATCTAAATGGACACTTCTTTCTGAGAATCCCCTGCTCGTCCTCTGTTAGTGACAGATTCAAAATTTCAGATTTTACCCAATTTATAGTGAAGCCTGACAACCTCCCATATGCTTCTAATTCCCACATGAGTACTGGTAGAGAGCATCTCGGTCTGGCCACACTCAGTATGATATCATCTGCAAACAAGGATATTCTGTATTCTGACCTTCCTACCATTATACCCCTCAAGTCCTTCCGTTCTCGCACTCTCTCTGCAAACGGCTCTACCGATATCGCAAATAGAAGTGGTGACAGTGGACATCCTTGCCTCGTCCCTCTCCCTTGCTCAAAAAATGCTGAATATGCTCCATTCACCCTAACACAAGCTTTCGGGTTACGATACAGAGCTTTTACCCAACCCATGAACTCTCCTCCCAACCCCATCCTGTCCATTACCTGAAAGAAGAAGGGCCAAGACACCTGGTCAAATGCCTTTTCTGCATCTAAAGATAAGAGCAAGGCCTCCCTTTTACTTTGCCCCACCGACCATATAGTATTTAAGATCTTTCTAATATTGTCCGCCACCTGCCTCCCTGGGATAAAGCCCGCTTGATCTTGATGGATCAGTTTCCCGATTACCCTATTTAAACGTGTAGCTAATATTTTAGCCAATAGTTTAGCATCTAGGTTGAGCAATGAACTTGGTCTATACGAGGAACATTCTTGCACATCCTTACCTTCTTTGTGTATTACTGTGATCCCAGCCCATCCCATGGTATCTGCTAGCACTCCCCCCTCCCATGGTAAATTGAACAACCTCAGTAGGGGGGCAGTTAGCAGCCCACTGAATTTTCTGTAGAACCTCACCGTAAGCCCATCCAACCCTGGGGCCTTCTCTACTTTTAACTGTTTTATGGCTTGCAAGATTTCCTCTGTCTTTATTGCATTGTTCAACTGTTTTTGTTCCTCCTCCACCAGTTTCGGAAGTTTTATGGAATCTAAATAACTTTGTATTCTTCCCGAATCCGGAGATTCCCGAGCCATATACAGCGCTTGATAATGCCTTTTAAAGGCCTCCCGAATATCTCCATCTTTATGAACTAATTTCCCATCCCTGTCCCTAATTCACAATATTTGTGTTCTTAATTTCCTTTGCTTCAACTTCTGCGCCATATAGCGCCCTGCTTTGTTACCCCCTTCAAAGAAATCCTGTTTCAATAGTTGCATATGATATCTTATAATTTCTGCCTGCATTGCATTTATCTGCGCTCTAACCGCCAACATTTGGCCTCTAAGAAACCAAAACTGCTCTGCTTCCATAAACCTTGCCAAAAAATGTATTTACCTGATATATCGGATGTATACTCACACCTCTCTCATAGCTGAAAGGAAGCTTGTCTGTACAGGGCTGTGTACACTGCGAGGGTACTTAATAATACTATATTACTGAAAGCCCTCAGAAAGAGTTAACACCACAGATTCAGTAGCTCAGACTTTCCAGGGCCTATTACTTAGCTAACGACCTTGAGAGACTCTACTGAAAAACTATGCTGAACTTTCACATAACAGAGAAACTAAGTTTGTTTATAATACAGAAAGTGCAGGCCAAGAAACTTTCTCTTCAGTCTTGAAACAAAGATATGAAAACTGCTTGTGTTAGAATTATTGTTTAAGAAGTTATATCTGGGAATACATGTATGTCTCCTCCTGATGACCTATACTAATAAGATTTGACCTATGACATAGAGACATAAGAGATGCACATTATGAATATATGTGATGCTTGACGTAGAAAAATAAGGTGGAAATTATGCTGTGAAATGGAATTTTGACCAATAAAAATAGTGGCCGAAGTACGTGGAGTCAAGAGAGGCAAGGTGCAAGCTTTGTTCTCTCTCCCAAAGCTTTGGTGTTTTTTTATATAATACAATTGTGTGTGATTTGTATTATTAATTATTATTGCTTCCTTCTCATTGCTCCGAGTGTGGAAATCCGTTACCCAAGAGCCCAGGTGCTGTTACCGGTGAGGGGAGGAGCAGAGTACATTTTCAAGAGAAATCACAGACTGACTGTAAAACACTGCGCCGACTCAGCTTTTAAAAGGAAAACCTCCCGCCAAAACATCCGCTCCAAAGAAAAAAACGGCCAACTTTAAATCACTGACAGAAATCATGAAACCCAAAGGAACCCAAAAATCCATGATACTGGACTAATACTAAAAAAATAATTCTATAGCTTAACATATAACCCAATATATCTCTTTGATCTATGCAATCATAAAGGGCAGTAGTGCACAAACTCAGCGTTTCAACTAAGAGCTTCCCGCCATCATGGTCTCCATGGACACAAGTAAACAAATACAAAACCACTATCTTATGCCAAACAGTGAATTCTTAAAGGCAATATAGTGACTCCGAAATTTAAATATAACAGAATGAATGTATGTATTCTGATGTCTAGTCCCATCTGCTTCCAACAATTGATAAAGATTAGAAGAGGAACAAAAAAATACCCTATATCTCTGACACTAAAATAAAGAACCAAATGACAAAACAAACCACAGAAAATTAGCCGCACTAGGGAAGGAGGGGAGAGGAGAGGAAGGGAAAGGGAGAAGAAAAGAAATGGGGGAGATAAAGGGAAGAGCAGGAAAAAGGGGGAGGGTGGGAAGGAAAAAAGGGATGGAGAGAGAAGGGGAGGGAGGTGGTAAAAAACAGGGGAGAGGGGGGAGGAGTGGTGGGGGGAAAGGGAGAGAAGAAGGGGAAACGGGGAAGGAAAGGAAAGAAGGGGGGAAGTAAGGGGAGAAGGGGGAAAAGAAAGGGAAAGAGGAGGAGGAGAAGAAGGGGAGAAGGGAGGGGGAAAGGGATAAGAGGGAAGGAGGGTGGAACAGAGATGGAAAAGGAAAGGGAAGGGAGGAAGGGGAGGAAAAGGGCAAGGGAGAGGGAAGGGGAGGAAAAGAGCAAGGGAGAGGGAAGGGGAGGAAAAGAGCAAGGGAGAGGAAAGGGGAGGGAAAAGGGGAAGGAAAGGGGAAAGGTGGGGGCAGAGGGAAAAGATGGGGAAAGGGAGGGGAGGTGAACCAAACCAACCGAGGGGGGGGGCCTTACAAAAAAAACCCTGACAAATCCGTATCTTTGTTCAAACCTGAAGGAGATAAAAGTATTGAGTAGAAATATACCTCTGTTCTAAATGTTGGAGTGTCTTATCAAGATCACCCCCCTCTTCTGTTCGGTTTTTACAACTTTTAAAACAAAAACCTTAAGATCAGAGATCCGATGGTTGTGTGCAGCCCAATGAGTAACTAGAGGTTTGTCAGGAATAGATCTCTTGATACAGGTCCGAAAAGCACTTTTAGTTTTCCCAGATACAAAAGCGAGCAGGGATACCAAATCACGTAAATCACATATTCAGTAGTGCAATTTGAAAAGTCAGAGAGAAAAAACTTCTTCACTGTCACTGGGTGTATAAAACATACTTGATGGTGATGGCGTGAACACATACCGAACACGTCCCACACTGAAAATGCACCTTGATCCTAGGGGGAAGGCAACGTTCAGGAAAAGTAGAGGGAACCAATAAATTAGCCAAGCTCTGGTTCTTCTTATGAGCAATTGTCATGTGTTGATTTTCAAAAGCCGGTAATGTCTGTAAAATATGCCATTCCTTTCGAATAACATTGGCAATCTCTTTTGATCTGTGTGAATAAGTCAATGGACATATTATTTTGTCCAAAACAGGCCTCGTAGACTTCTGAAGAAGAGTATCACATGTCAAGGACTTGGCCCGAAAATATGCCTATTGGGCATATTTCTTAGGGTATGCATGTACCAAAAGGTGGTCCCTCATATACGCTTGTCTTTCAAAATCATCCATTGTCGAGCAGATCCTCCGCGCATTGGGAGACAGGAAGACTGTACTTGAGAGATCTATTATGATAACCTGAATAATGTAACAAACAGTTCCTATCAGTGGGCTTCTGGTAAAGATCCATGAGAAACCCCGACGTCCTTTTCTTTATAATGATGTCCAAGTAAGCGATGGACGTTTCACTAAATGTATATTCAAACCGAATGTTAGGGTCAAGAGTGTAAATCCACTGAAAGAATTCACCTAAAAGATCATGTGAGCCATCCCAAATAATCAAGACATCATCAAAATATTGTAACCACTTTCTTATATTATCCTTAAATCGATGTCTGGTAAGGGATTGCTTCTCAAACTGGGCGACATACAAATTGGTGATGTCTGGGGCTATGGATGAGCCCATGACCACACCACTGATCTGCTTATAGTAAAGTTCCCTGAAAACAAAATAATTCTATTAAAGCTAGCTTTGCTAACTGCATTAAAAAAGGCATAGATGGTCTCAACTCCTGTCCTTCATAACAATATTTCCTCAAAACCCTCAATGCCCCATCCTGTGGAACGTTCATGTATAGCAAAACTGTGTCCATTGTAACTAAAATTAAGTCATCATGATACCCTTGAAACTCTTTCAGGATGTGTATAACATGGGAGGAATTCCGAACATATGATGGAATAGATAAGACAAAGGGCCTAAGCAGCATGTCAAGGAATTGTGACATGGGCTCAAAGAACCAATTGTTGAAATTATAGGCCATCCAGGGGGGTTTCTCCAAGGATTTATGAATCTTTGGTAAAACATATATGGTGGGAACCGCAGGATGAGATATCATAAGGAAGTCTCTCTCCTGTGTGAAATAGCCTATCTCATAGCCTGTCTGTATCAGACAGTCTAAACTTCTTTTTAATGGTTCTGTGGGATCCCAATCCCATCTTTCATAAAAAACGGAATCCTTTAATTGTCGATTAATTTTCCCTATATAATCCTCCCTATTCATTATAACCATCGCTCCACCCTTATCAGCAGGTTTTATAACTATCTTAGGATTCGTTTGTAAGGACAGTAAAGCATCACGTTCAAGTCTAGTGAGATTCTGAAAGAAATGGCATGATTGTGATTCTACCTGTTCTACCTTTTTAAGAACAACCATTTCAAAGAAATCTATAATAGGGTTGTTAGAATGTGATGGAATCCAAGTGGAAGGTCTGTTTACAATTGAAGAATCATTAGCACTATCAGTTCTATTTGTGAAAAAGTAAATTATCCTAATCTTCCTAAAAACTTTATAAAGATCAATATGAGTATCAAATGAATCTTAAGAACATGTCGTTACAAAGGACAACCCCTTACTAAGGAGAGATACCTTTCCTATGCTCAGGGGAGTGCAAGAAAGATTAATGACATTGGACTCTAAACCTGTCGTGAGGATTCCAAGAGTCAGACCGATCTCTCCACATGTCGGTCCTGTCCATAACCCATAGGGATTTCCCTCTTCCCCTCCCCCGATGGAAGTACCGCTAATTGTCATCCTCTCTGGATTTTGGCCGTGGCTTCTATCCTGACTTCCCTCCCCACTTCCAAAAACTATCCATTTCGAAAAAAGTATGGTCTTCATTCTTTTTCTATAGGAACTAAAGTGTAGTTACTCACCTGTAACAGGTGTCCTCCGGGGACAGCAGGAATCAGTCCTCACATATGGGTGACGTCAGCGCCGACGGAGCCCTCGTGTGAAGCAAATCCCCAGCTTTCAAAGAAAGCCTTTGGAAATTGCATCACGCATGCGCAGTCCCCTTCCCACCCAAGGGTGCCATCTTGCTCAGTCAAATGACATAGCTAAAAAGACGGCAAAAAGAACAAAATATAATAATAGGACTGCAACTCCAAGGGAAGGAGGGAGGGTCATGAGGACTGATTCCCACTGTCCCCGGAGAACACCTGTTACAGGTGAGTAACTACGCTTTCTCTGGGAACAAGCAGGAAGTCAGTCCTCATGACCCTCCCACAACTGAAAAATAGGCTCCCTCTATGAAAGCGGCAAGCAGCCACAATAGGAATCTAACTGAGAGAGTATCACTCCGGTAGCCTTGACACAGAAGGGTCGGAGGGCAGGAATTGCCTAGACCTTGAAAAGGTTATGGAGTACAGCCTGGCCGAAAGCACTGTCCCGTCGGGACTCCCTATCCAGGCAGTAATGGGTTGCGAAAGTCTGACCCGAAGACCAGGTGGTGGCCTGGCAGATGTCTGCCAGCGGAACAGAGCAGAAATGAGCCACTGATGTCGCCATGTCCCTGACCCGATGGGCCCTGATGCGACCCTCCAACAGACGTTCGGTTGCCCTGTATGCCCAGGTGGATAACATATGCTTGGAAACAGCCATCCCCAGTTTACTGGGGTCATAGGATACGAAGAGCTGAGAAGCCCTTCTATGGCCCTGCGTACGCTGAATATAGAAGGCCAACGCCCTCTTGCAGTCCAGGGTATGCAGAACTGTCTCTGCCCGATTGGCATGCGGCCTGGGAAAGAAGGTAGGCAGCACCACCTCCTGGTTGAGGTGGAACGAAGAGACCACATTCGGAAAGAACTTAGGGTGTGTGCGGAGCACCACCAGGTTCCCATAGAACTTTGTGTAACTTTGTTACATTATTCAGGTTATCATAATAGATCTCTCAAGTACAGTCTTACTCGCCGAGCTGACTTGTCACCAAGAAAACTACCTTCCAATAAAGGTAGCGTAGATGACAGGTTGCCATCGGCTCAAAAGGCAGCCGAGTAAGCTGCCCTAAAACCACATTCAAATCCCATTCGGTCGCCGGAGGCTTCAGCAGAAGTAGGCCTCTCAAGAACCTAGAAACCAGGGGATGTGCAGAGAGAGGTTTTCCCTCCACCGGGAAGTGGTTTGCTGCAAGGGCACTGAGGTGAGCTCTGACGGAGTTGGACTTAAGGCCCAAATCCGAAAGGTGGAGAAGGTACTGTAAGACCACTGCAACCTGGCAGGAGAAAGGGTTTACATTCTGTTCTTCGCACCAAGCCACAAACCTTCACCACTTGAAGGCATAGGTCCGTCTAGTTGACAGCCTCCTTGAGGCCAGCAAGACCTCTTCCACATTTTTGGGAAGGGGGAGTGGTGCGAGCACTACCCTCTCAGTAGCCATGCCATTAGGTTGAGGGAACTGAGATTGGGGTGCAGGACAGTGCCCCCCTCCTGGGCTGGAGGTTTGGAGAGGACCCCAGGGGAATGGGGGCCTCCACCGCTAGCTGAAGTAGAAGCGGAAATCAGGGTTGCCTCGGCCATCTGGGGGCTACCAGGATGACCGAGGCCTTGTCCTGGAGGATCTTGAATAGAGTCTTGGCCACCAGAGGCGTCGGGGGAAACGCATACAGGAGGCCCACACTGTGATATGAGAAATGCATTGGCAGCCACACTGTGCGGGTGTGGCTGTCTGGAGCACAACCGGGGTAACTGGTGATTGAGCGGGCTCGCAAACAAGTCCATTACTAGCCGTCCCCAGGTCTGAAAAAGCCAATGGACTACTCCCTTGTCCAGCTGCCACTCGTGGGGCTGGAGAATCCTGCTCAGCCTGTTGGCTAAGCAGTTGTCCTGGCCTGGCAGATAAACTGCCTGCAGATGAATGCCATGCCGGACTGCAAAGGAGCAGAGATCCAGGGTCTCCTGACACAGTAAACGGGACCCCGTGCTGCCCTGCTTGTTCACATAGAACATGGCTACTTGGTTGTACCAGGACAGGCTCGTGAGCCAAGGTCTGCCAGAACACTCCTAGAGCCAGGCGGATGGCACGGAGCTCCAAGAAATTGATTTGTTGTGTTCTCTCGTTGGGAGACCACACACCCTGAGTACAAAGGCCCTGGCAATGGGCTCCCCAGTCCAGCAAGGATGCATCCGTGGTCAGGAACCTCGTGTGTCGAGGAGCCTGGAAAGGCATTCACGCCTCCAAGTGGAATGATTGAAGCCACCAGTCCAGGGACTGTACTTGTCATCTGGATATGTGACTGTCTCAGAGACCGCCTGTGGCCTGTGTCCACTGGTCTCTGAGGCACCACTGAGCAGTTGGGCATGTGGAGGCCATGTGTCCGAGGAGGTGCAGAATGTGCCTTGCTGACACTTGGGATCTGCGACTCACTTGGCATGCCAGGGCCAGAAGCCTTTTTGCCCTGTCTGCTGGCAGGTAGGCCCTTGCCTGAAGGGTATCGAGTCTTGCCCCAATGAACTTTTGTTGTTGAGTGGGAACAAGGCTGGACTTGGAGTAATTGATTACAAACCCCAGATGCTGGAGCACCTGGATGGTGCGGAATGTGGCCTGATGGACCTCCTTGACTGAAGTGGCTCTGATGAGCCAGTCGTCTAGTTAGGGGAAGACAAAAACTCCTTGAAGTCTGAGAAAGGTGGCCACCACCGCCATGCATTTTGTGAATACCCTGGTGGCGGAGGCCAGGCCAAAGGGAAGTACCCTGTACTGATAATGATTGCCTCCCACCACAAAGTGTAGATATTGCCTGTGGTCTGGGTGTATCAGGATGTGTGTATACGCATCCTTTAGGTCTAAGGAGCATAGCCAGTCTCCCTGGCAGAAGTAAGGCAGCAATATTCTAAGTGAGAGCATCTTGAACCTCTCCCTAACCAGGAATTTGTTTAAGTTGCGCAGGTTGAGGATGGGTCTGAGGCCTCCTGTTCATTTTGGTACCAAAAAGTACCTGGAATAGAAGCCCTTGCCCTGTAGGTGGAGGGCCACTAGCTCTACTGCCTGATCCTCGAGAAGACCTGCCAACTCCTTCAGAAGAAGGTCCCGGTGAAGGGGAGATCTGAGGGGCTCTCCTGTGAAATAAGGAGGGGGTACCTGGGTCAAGTGAAGGAGATAGCCCTGATGGACTATCTGCAGGACCCAGGCATCGGTGGGCATACAGGGCAAGCCTTCCTCCTGTGCATTGCCTATCCCTCCCCTGTGGGGAGAGGGGCCATGCTGTGAGAGTCAAAAGCCACTACCAGGCTGGGCCGGAGCTGGTGCCTGGGGTCTTTCTGCTTACGCGGGCCATGTCCCTGTCACTTGGCATGCTGCCCTTGTTGGGGAGCCGGGGAGGCCTGAAAATGGGGGTAGCTTCGGTAAGCAGTACCCTTCCTTGGGTAAAAGGGCTTCTTACCCAAACCCTTCTTTCAAGAAGGGGCAGAGGTCTTCTTTGAGAGCCGTGTCCTCATCATGTACTCAGACTCTATTTCCGCAGCCTTGTCGATCATGGGTTTGCTAAAGAGGTTCTCTCCTTGGCATGGGACATCGACCAACTTGTCCTGAACCCACTGTTTGAGGTCCAATGACTGTAGCCATGCTTGGCGGCGTGCACCGATGCCAGCTGCAGCTACCCAGGCCGCTGACTCAAACCCGTCTTAGGTTGCTCGAGTCATAAACTTCGAGCACTCACAGACGCCAGTGGACAGGCTCTTGAAGCACTGTAAAGGCCCCTCGGAGAGACCAGCCAAGAACCCAGCGAGTTCCTTCGCCAGATCCCTTAGGTACATGCCCATGTAAAGCTGGTAGGCCTGGATCCGACAAGTCAGCATAGAACCCTGGAAGCACTTCTTGCCAAGGGCGTCCAAGTTGTGGGCCTCCCTGCTAGGAGACACCGAGGAGTGCGTCTTCTGGCTCTTCAGTCTGTGCATGGCCGATTCCACAACCATGGAGTTGTGTGGAAATTGTGGCTTTTGAAATCCAGGGCTCTTACGGACTCGATACATCGAGTCAATACGTTTGCTGATCACCAGCACTGACGCCGGTGTGTCCCACATGCGGAGCATCAGTCGTTCCAGGATTGGAGGCACGGGTACAGTAAGGGCCTCCCGAGGGGGAGAGTCATACTGCAGGATCTCGAGCTCGTCAGCTCGAGGATCCTCCTCGGACTCCGTGGGGAATGCCAAAGCCTTTGACATATCCCTCATGAAGTCCAAGAACCTTGTGTCCTCCAGAGGGGACCTTCTCCGAGGTTCAGACACCTGGGAATCGGACGGAACGTCCCTGTACCGACAGGTGTCCGGGGACTCCTTATCTTCCATTTCTGATCCCGATGCCTCCGAGGAGGAATCAATGGGCTCCGGCATCGAGGGCCCCGGCATCGACTGCCCCGATGCCGGGGACCAGCGACGATGACCTCGGCCCCGAATGGGAAGCCGAGAGGGACCTCGGCCGAGGATCAACTCGAGTCCGCATGGTCTCGAGGATCGGCTAGGCCTCCAGGGTCGACTTAGACGTCAGTGGCCTGGTGGTCGGGGCGGAAGAACCGGTCAGACCGGCAATCAGTGCCTGCTGCTGCTCCATGAAGGCAGACATACTGCGCTCCTTGGCCACCATTCTGAAACTGAGTTCATAAGGCTCCACAGCCACCGGGTTGGGTCCCGACACCGGTTCCCCCGGAGGGGAGTCCTCGACGAGGACTGTTGTTACCTGCCTCGGCTGCTCTGTCTCCCGGCGAGGAAGCTATGCTTGGCGCTCCATCTCCGAGGATCCGGGCTGGCGCTCGGGGCTCTGAGACCGGTCCCGGAGGAACCAGGCCGTTCAGAGCCATCCAACGAGGCCGCCTTCGAGGATTTTTTCTTCCTTCGATGTTCCCGCGAGAGAGACCCCTTCTCCGAGGAACCCCTAAGACGCTCGGGCTCGGAGTGTTCCCCCCGAGACGTAGAGGCCTCAGACGAGGTCCGGGCCCACGAAGGTACGGACTCAGGAAAAATCCTATCATGCTGCTGCTGGCGGCTTCTCAGGCCCTCGAGGACATCTTCCTACACGGGCCACAGACCTTCGGGTCGTGGTCAGGCCCGAGGCACCAGAGACAGCAGTCATGTGTATTGGTGAGGGACATTAGTTTAGTACACCAATCACATTTTTTAAACCCGCTGGCAGCCATCGGGGGAAAAAGGGCCCCTGCGAGGTCAAAGACCTGGGCTGCCAGTGAAAAAGAAAAAAAGCGTGAACGCTAGTCACGAAGGACAAAAACCGAACAATCAAACTGGACTCGATACCAGTGTACCGAGCCAAAGCGAGAAGGGGAACCGTGTCGATTCGGTAAAGGAAAAAAACACATTTCCTAATTTTTAACACTTTTTCCACGGTGACAGTTGGACAACGTCCGGAGGGCTCCGTGGAAAAAAGGAGACTGAGCAAGATGGCACCCTTGGGCGGCAAGGGGACTGCACATGCGTGATGCAATTCCCAAAGGCTTTCTTTGAAAGCTGGGGATTTGCTCCGCAAGAGGGCTCCATCAGTGCCGACGTCACCCATATGTGAGGACTGACTTCCTGCTTGTTTCCGGAGGAGGGGGACTGAGGTGTCAGGAGGATCTTCTGACTGACTATGCCTTCTCTTATGCAAACGTTGATTCTGTGGCAAAGACTGGTGATTTTGCTTAGGATCATTCTTATTAAGAAAACTAATTCCACGTTAAGGGGTGTACAACCCTTTTTTCTTACTCTATGGGTACATGTAACCACTTTTATAATCTTCTTCATCACGTCGAAATTTCTTAAGTTTCTTTTCCTTTATCTCTTTCTTATAGGTCTCTATGTTTGTATTATAGTCCGTTGATAAGAGACTCAAACCTAGCATCTCTCTAAGTGTTTGCAATTTCTCATCAATTTCTACCCATAAAGACTCTGCTTTTTTCTTAGAAGTGCTAACAAGAAGTATCATCAGGTTGAGGGAGCACTTGTTGAGCATCGCATTCCAGCACTGAATAAACCCATCGTCATCTTGATCTTTATTTGGAGCTTAATATACCGCTCAAAAAGCGTCAGAGCGGTTTAGAATTATTAAAATAAGGTAGAACTGCTGTGAAAAGGAAAAAGAACACCAATAAATTTAGACAGGAAAGAAAAGGCAAGATTAGAGGAAAGAGCAGACGGTGACTGCACTACACTGGTGAGGGGAGAGAACGGGGCTAGACATCAACGGGGGGCTGGGGACAAAGGGGTGGGGGGTGGGGGGAGGTCAAAGGCAGAGCAGAAAAGGTGGGTTTTTAGTCTGGCCTTAAAGGTGTTAAAGGAAGGTTCCAGACGGAGAGCTGAGGGGAGCGAGTTCCAGAGCCAGGGACCAAGGAAAAAGAAGGCTGAGGAGCGAGTGGATTCCAGATTGGCCTGGGATGGGGAAGGAAGAGACATACGATTGGAGTGAATGGATCTGAGGAACCGGTGAGGGGTGTGGAGGTGAATCAAGCCGGCGAGATAGAGGGGGGTACCGGTATGGATTGATACATCCTCAGACCTTTGTTGACATGCAGACCTCGTGGTATAATCTTGTGATGGCAATATTCTAAAAGAGATGCAGAGTGAAGTTCTTCTCTAATAACTTTTTGAGTGAGGGAGACCAAGTCTTCCCACTCTTTATTGGCTTCATTATCACCATTCTCAACCTTGGAAAATAGTGGTTCTTCAGGTAATAGCTGTTGAAGTGCATCATCACTATAACTAAGGATGTCCTTCTAAGGAGAGAACATTCTGTGCTAGAAGAAAGCAGTCCACGAGACGAGGCACAAGAACTCACAAGTACCACAGCAACAAACAAAGGAGTAAGTAACAAACAAAAAACGTTATTAAACCTGATTGGTGCAAAGCAAAAGACAAAGTGAACAAAGTCCAACACAGCCGTGTTTCGACGTGGCCTTCTTCAGGGGCTATGAACTGCTAAAACAAAAAAACCACACAAAAGTACAATAAAAAGTATAAACACATTCTATAAAAAACACTACTGTAGCATAAAAATGAACTAACAGTATCATAATCAAAGCCAACGGGTAAAAGACATAAAAACAAAATGCAATACACACTTAATCAATAAATAAATAAATGTACAACAGATCATATAAAACCATAAATAATCACTATAACAAATAGCAGGAATTGATCAAAGGAAAATGCTCTTTTCTTTTATTGTTTTTGAATCTGTTTTCTGATTCCTCTGGTTTAATGGATTCAGTTTCCCTTTTTGTCCCTCCCCCCTTTTTCCTTTGATCAGTTCTTGCTATACCTGCTGATGAAAGGCAAGAACTGCATGACTTACGTCTGCCTGTAAGTTTGCATTGTCTTTGGCTTTGACACTAACTTACTCCATGGGTACACTATCCCTTCATTTACATGGGCATACTGATAGGTTTATAGTTTTTATGTTATATTTATTCACTTCGTCACTTTGTTATTTATATATACTTTTTATAGTATTTATTGTGTATTTGTATATGTCTTTATGTTTTTAGTGACTGGTATTTATGTACAATGTTATATTGATTGATTATTTATGGTTATATATGGTCTACTGTACATTTATTTATTTACAGATTGTGTATTTCATTTAGTTTTTATTTATTTATTTATATTTAACAGGTCTTTTATACTGCCTTATCATACATTCAAAGCAGTTTACATGGAACAGTTACAGCAACGAGCTTTACATAGAACAGGGAACTACAACTTGGAGGTTAGTTGGGGGTATAACAGGCAATTAAAAATTGCTAACTATATACAAGCAAACTGTTGCAATGTGTTGAGGTCCATTTCGTCATAGATCATGATCTTCTGGGGTAGGGCCAAAATATTCTAGGAAAAGATGAGTTTTTATGGCTTTCCTAAAGTCCACTAGGTCTTTGATTGCATGTGTTTGTACGTCTTTTACCCATTGGCTTTGATTATGATAATACTATTATTTAATTTTTTTTTTAATTTTATATTTATGCAAGTTTACAAAAACTATCAAGCAATGCTTGTACAGAAAAGCTACTACTATAAAGCACAAACATTACAAAGAATCAAATCAATAGGCAATTAAGTAAGGCTTCAACAGTAGTATAGTTAGCCCACAATATAAGGGGGGGAGTAGCATTCCAATAAGGAGCAAGGGTAAGGTGCAAACCCCGATCCCAAACAATGAAAAAAAGTAGAAAGAAACAAATACAGCAGCAGAAGGCTGAGTCATACCCATTCTTAAGACGAGAACCTTACTCAAGAGGGGAAGAAGATATTATTACATGAGAGGAAACAAACGAAGACAACTCCTCTGGTTGAAAAAATACATACTTAACCTGTCTAAAGTAAATAATACATTTGCATGGATACCGTAATATAAAAGAAGCACCCAACTGAATCACACCAGGTCGAAGAAGTAAAAAAGCTCTCCGCCTCTTTTGCGTCTCCCTGGAAACATCTGGAAAAACAGTAATCTTTTTACCCATAAATAAAGCAGACCGTCGCTTAAAATATAATTTCAAGATCCAATCCCTGTTGGAAGGAATAGCAAACGAGACTAACATAGTGGATAATTTTAAATTATCTTCCTTCGGTGATTGTAACAAGGCAGAAACATCTAGAATTTCCATTTCTAAGGAACCCACTACTCTTTGGTCTACCTTTTTCCCAACAGGCAAAAAATATGCTTTAACAATTGGGGGGGGTCAAATCTGGAGGCACTAGAAGGGTCCCATACATATACTTCTTAAACAATTCTACCGGGGAGATTTCAGGTACAACAGGAAAATTCAATAGGCGCAAATTTGACGCCCGCACAACATTTTCAATATTCTCCACTTTCACCCTAAGTGCCATATTATCCTTCACAATTGAATCAGTAAGTGCAGAAACCTGCTCAACTTTCTGATCTCCGGTAGCCAACTTTTCCCGTATATCAGTCAGTTCTCCTTGAAATCCAGTTGATGTATTCTCAAGATGTTCCAGACGCGAAGCCGTCAATTCCACCTGTTGAGACACCGCGGTCGATAGCTGAAAAATAGCTTCCCAGATAGAGTCCAGGGAGATTACTTTCGGGCGCTTCAAAGCAAAACCCTTAATCACAGAAGACAGCGAGGAGGATTCCTGTATGGTTGCTCCTTCTCCTCGATGAGCAGGTAATGCAGACTCCTGAACCGAGTCCGTAACCACGGGAATAGACCCGGGTTCCAACAGCTGACCTCCAGGCTTTTCCACCAGCGAGACCCGCTCCTGAGACGTCACTCTCTCACCTATCGGGGAAGCCTCGTCTCCTCTCGCGGGAGGAAGCTCTGGACCCCTGACTCGGGGCGGGAGATGCCGCTCGTCGGGGGAGAGAGACACTTCAAGGGTAAGCAGCTCCAAGTTCACCTCATCCTGGGCTGCAGCACCCGCTCGAATCTCCCCAATCTGCTGCTCAGACAGTTGGACAAATCGGTCCATCGGACCCGAGGTAATCGCAAGCTTGGGCTCCGCGGGAGGAGCCTTTTGCTTGCCCTTCCGCTTAGGCATCACAAACACTAGGAAAACGCTGCCGCTGCCATCTTAGTTACAGCCACTCCCCGAAAAACCTGGAGCTATTATTTAATTTTTATGCTACAGTAGTGTTTTTTATAGAACGTGCTTATGATTTTATTGTATGTATGTGTTGTTTTATTTGTTTTAGCAAATCATAGCCCCTGAAGAAGGCCACACCGAAACACGGCCGTGTTGGGCTTTGTTCCCTTTATCTTTTGCTTTGCACCAGTCAGGTTTAATAAAGTTTTTTGTTTGTTACTCGCTCCTTTGTTGCTGGCAATTGTTGGATCCAGCATAAGAGTTCTAGGGTCACTACACCCAAATAAAGCACTGCCTGAGAGCCCAAGGCCAAAGCCATGAAAGTATTGTTGAGGAGGGCTTCTGCCCTCCTATCTTGAGTCTCTTTCAATGTGGCACCAGCTTCCACTGTTTTGTCATTGCAGTGACCAGGGCATCCATCTTAGGGACCCTGAAAGGATAGATCACCAACAGATCTTCTCCCTCTGCCAGAGGAAACTCCCCTGTGGACTCACCAATTGTAGACAGAGATACCTCCTTCTCTTCTCTCCTCAGAGGGGACAAGACCAGGCTCTTGGCGGAACGGACTGATGAAAATTAAGTGCAGGGGCACTTAACTCCTTGCTGCAAGAGGGGGACACACCAGAGGTCCCTGAATTCCCTAAATGGGAGGTCAGGATTTTGGACACTGTGAAAGGGTCTGCCATGTAGCTAAAGAGAATGAAAACAGCCCATGAGCTATTTCAGGAGCTGATACTCAAAGCTGAAGGACCCATGGGGTCTGCCAGCTTGAGCATGCAACTGCCTCACTATGCTCTCCTTCAGCTGGGACCCTGCAGCAATCCAAGATGGCTGCCATACCTGCTGGTGGAAAAATTGTGGGAGACATGGTAGAGGTAGCAAAATTGGCATTATAACCCAGGTCCCCCATGGGAGAGGGGTCCTGACATCGCCACAAAGATTTGCTCTAAGGCTTCTCCATCACACTAAGGGCAAAAAGAGCCAGCCATGGAGCTCACTTGACGGGAGTCACATCAGTGCTCCTGGCATCATGCCAAAACTCAAACAAGATCAGAAAAATCCATGAAGGAAAAAACCCTGACGGAAACAGAAAATCGTGGGAAAAAGGGAACCCCTGATTTGTAAGAGAATTCCTGTACCAGTCAGGCTGGCCAGAGAAACCGGAGAAGGGCCTCCCTGCCACTTACACAGATCTGGGAAAGCTTGGCTGCCTGAAATTTTTTTTTTTAAAGCTGCTTTATTCAAGCGGCCAAGACAAAGAGGCAATTAAAGAGACAGGATATCAATCTGAAGTAGGGGAAAAAAAAAGCAGAACATGCAGAAATAGGTCAGTGAGAAGGAATGGGCAGCTGGGACCCAGACGTACCAAACCCCCTGAGGGACCCCGTGTGGTCCAGCTGCGTGCTTTCCAGCCTACTAGTGTTGGAACCTATGGATAACAGCCTAGACACAGGGCAACTGTGGGCTCCGAAGACAATGGACATACCCAAGCTCTGAGCAAACATGGGCCAAGCTCTCAAACACACAGGTCACAAGACCATAATCTGGGCTAGGGAAGAGGCCTATCTGCACTGCTGAAGCAATCCACACATCTTATACCTGCTGGAGGCAGAGAGCACAGGCTTCTCTCCATGCTGCACCAGTGTATTTATTTATTTATGTATCTATTTCTTTTATACCGCCCCTTCCAGAGATCAAGGGCGGTTTACATGGAACAATTTAACAATCTTGTACACTTCTGTATACATTTACATTGAACACAAGTGATGACATTACTGAAAGTTGCTCTAGTTTGCCTATAGCTGTTGGTTGGGAAGCATAATCTATTTGTCTGGACTGGTCTAGCAGGATAAGGAATTTTAGTTCAGCTAGTTCCTCATGAACACAATATGAGAATATTGTTTGAGGTCTGCTTCACTTCAATTCCTATTTGTGTTTGTTTTCTGAGGTCCTATTCATGGCTCTTGATCTGTGAACACAGAACACAGATATTCAGTTAAGCAAGTCCACTTTATCATCATCAGCCTCTACATACAGCCTGTTATAACAGACCGAAGAAACTTTATGCTGTTGAAGCCCAACTATTGTTAGCCATCTTATCTACTTTCATCCGACTGTGGAATGGTCCATCATCAGATACCCTGGCTACCTATTTCTTTCATAAGATCCATGATAGCAGCTCATCATTCACTGGTGGTAATACTCCTAAAACTTGAGAGACAAGCTGATCTCCTGCCCTCCCTTGGCATTCTTTGGATCACTTTCAGATGGCCACATTCACACAACTGACCAAAATTATCTCATTCTCAAAGACAACAACCTGTGCTTTAGATCCCATTCCCTCACCTTGGATCACCAACCATCTTTAAACCTTCTGCCTATTGCCCTTTCTATCATAAACTCCTGATCTGTTCCATTGCCCTGAAAAAGAGCAATTGTGGGTTGCTTAATGACAAGCAAATCTCTAGATCTGGCAGATTTTACTAACTACAACCAGTATCTAATCTACCTTACTTCTCCAAGTTGACGGAAAAACTGGTTTTTCAACACTATCTGACTATCATGAACAAACCAATACTCTTTACCCAAGTCAGTCCGGCTTTTGGCCCGGCTTTAGCACAGAAAACATAGCTACTTTCCTGTATCAGGTGTTCTCCGGGGACAGCAGAAATCAGTCCTCACATATGGGTGACTTCGGCACTGACGGAGCCCACACAGATCCACTCCCCCGCTTTCAATGAAAGCTTTTGGGAGCCACACCGCGCATGCGCAGTCACCTTCCCGCCCAAATGTTCTATCTTGCCTCAATAAATATCATACAAAACAACCATCAAAGGGTTTATAGAGCAATATAACCAGTAAAAATAGAAAAATTGCCCAAAATAAATGCAAAATACTGAACAAACATTCTTAAATATAAAAGGTATAATCCGAATGTTATAGTTAAGAAAAATATTTCATTTGGATATGGGTCTCAGAATGAATGGGGAAGGGTAGCTACAGGCCACAACAATTGTAAAGCCTGAGAAATCCCTAACCCCTTCCTTACATCAAGGACCCTGACAATCCTATTTTCTAATGGTTTTTTATATATGAAAAAGTGATTGAAAAAACGCAGATTTCAACTATCAAGAGCTCTGCTAACTCTTATCTGAAAAATGACGACAACTTGTGAATATTTCCAGTCTTCAATAACTTTAAACATTTAAAGAAGAGACTGCTGACTTTAAAATAGAAAGTCCAAACAACTTATCTGTTGAAGCTCAAATGGTCAGAATCAGTCTCTCTGCACCCGACGCAAACTGGTAGCGCTGATGCATTTCACCGCCTCCGCGGTTTCATCGGGGGAAGTGTCTCTCACACAGCGTGTCATACAGTTTCGATTTAATGCTTCATAAATAGCTTAAGAAAAGAAATGTACTGATCAGTGATGTGAATGCATGTCAATAACAAATAAAATCAAAGCCTATCAATTCTCTCATAGATACAGTTGAAACTATCTATTGATTAAGTTGTGCCAACAGACCTTGTAGCTTCGTCCTGCAAAGTTATGAAGAAGTCAAAAAACGCCACGCATATGTAACTGAATGTATAGACTGGCATTTTATAGGCCAGGAGGACAAACTAAGAACAACCAATCCGCAGACAGAACATATGCCAAAAGGCACTAAAGCGCCCTCCTCAAAAAACAAGACTGCATTGTTAGTTCCTAGCTAGAGCTATAAACAAACTGACCAGTCAATTTGAGAATTGAGACCACCAGGACAGACTGTTTGCAGACGATAAATCCAACGTTGTTCATTAATCAGTAAACTTTGACTCCGAGTTTTTCCAGCATAACCTGCTAAGGTCTGGTCAATGCAGAAGCACCTAAGCTGAGCAAACTGATGATGAAATGCAAGACAATGAGCTACTATCGGTGCTTCTAGTTTCTGACAGTGGAGGCGACTGCGATGTTCTCCCATGCGTATTTTAAAAGCTCTAGCTGTTTTTCCAATATATAAAAGTTGACAGGGACATTGTATGGCATAAACTACAAACGTGGAAGTGCAGTCAGTCAATTTTCGTAACTGGTATGTATTCCCATGATAGGTAAACTGCGTAAGCTCTAAAGTTACAGCACAAATAGCACAGTTCCCACATCTGACATGTCCAACCACAATCTCTGAGGTGACAGTGGTATGCTGTGAGCGCAATTCAGTCGGACTCAATAATTCCTTGAGGTTTTTATTCCTTTGCCATATACAGCGAATAGATTTGTCTTCCAATCCAGGTAAATGACTTAAGACATTACTATGTCGGTTCAGGATTTTCTTAAGTTTAATACTCAACGGGGAATATTTTGAAATAAAATTCACATGTTCTACTGTTTGATCATTCAGTCGTTTCTCTTGTAACAACAGAGCCCGGTTGTTGAACAGTGCGCGTGTGTAAGCTTGTTTAACGACTGTTTGTGGGTACCCTCGATCATAAAAATTCTTCTGTAATTGTTTAGAATGTGATTTGAATTCCTGTAACTCGGAGAAGTTACGTCGGAAACAAAGGAATTGAGAGAAAGGGAGACTATTTTTAAGCTGTATGGGATGAGCACTTTGGTAATGCAATAATGCATTTCTTGCCACTTCTTTCCTGTAAACTGTTGTTTCCCAAGTGGATCTTCCTTTACGAATTTCCAGATCCAGATACGTGATTCTATTGGAGGCACAAGTACTGGTGAAACGTATATTGGGATCACACTGATTAAGCCATTGATAAAACAAGTTAAATTCAGCTTCTGAAGCGGTCCATAACAGGAAGACATCGTCAATGTAATGGCCCCAAAAGGGGATATATTGCCAAAAATCAGATGAATATAACCATTTCTTCTCAAACTCGGCCATATATACATTGGCTACAGATGGGGCCACCGTGGCCCCCATCGCAACTCCAGCTTTTTGCTGGTACAGAACTTTTTCAAAAACAAAAAAATTATGAAAAAGAACCAATCGGGCCAGACGTTCTAAAAATGACAGTTGTGCCTCTGACAAATCCCGTCGGGTGTGTAAAGCGGCCATCACACAGGACAATGCCGCAATTTGAAGGATACAAGTATATAGCGATACCACATCCAAAGTTATTAATAAAGTGGTAGAGTTCCCAGCTAATGAATCAAATTGAGATAATTGTTGAAGAAAATGCGTTGTGTCACGAATATGAGAAGGGATATGTCTCAATAGTGGTCTCAAAAAAGAATCCAAAAAAGTGGATAATGGCTCTAACAAAGTGCCTCTAGTTGAAACAATCGGTCGGCCCGGAGGATTGTTGAGCTGCTTGTGAATTTTGGGTACTAAATAAAATTTGGCAAAACTAGGATCAGATACATTGAGATAATTCCATTCTTTTTTAGTTAGGAGCTTGTCTTGTAAAGCTTGTGTTGTCAATTCTTTAATGGCCTGCTGTAAATCTAAAGTGGGATCCCGACTTAAAACTGTGTAGGTATGAGGATCTGACAGTTGACGTTGTGCCTCATTCAGATATTGTGCACGGTCTTGGAGGACAATTGCGCCTCCTTTATCTGCCCTACGAATCACCAGATTGGTGTGTGCCAACAGTGAAGAAAGTGCCTCTTTTTCTTCTTTTGAGAGTGTATCACGCACCAGGCGAGAATTCCGTTCCAATTGATTAACCTCTCTTAATACCAGATCTTTATACAGCAGTAAAGGAGCAGGAATAGGACCGGGCGGATTCCAAGTGGAAGTGAGGGGTAGAGGTACTCGTCCTGGCGAGTCCTCTTCAATGGCTGTTTCTGCCGATGAGTGACCACTAGATGTATCTGCAAAATACATTTTTAAATGTAATTTGCGTAAGAAATGTTCAAAATCTAATCGAAACTGAAACCCATCATGCTTAATACTTGGTATGTATGAAAAACCTTTATTTAAAAGACGGAGTTGGGCGTCAGAAAGTGAAAAAGAGGATATATTCACTACCAATGATTGATCTGTTGTTGAACTCAGATCTTGTGACGAGGAGACACTCTGTTTTGGCCCTTGGTTTTCTCTTTCCCCTTGTCTTTCTTGCGTTTGGAATCGGACTCGCCGTCTTCTAAAAATTCTGTCTTAGTGCTTTTTGTGGATCCACTGGACTGAGAATCTTCCGACTGAGTATTAAATCGAAACTGTATGACATGCTGTGTGAGAGACACTTCCCCCGATGAAACCGCGGAGGCGGTGAAACGCATCAGCGCTACCAGTTTGCGTCGGGTGCAGAGAGACTGATTCTGACCATTTGAGCTTCAACAGATAAGTTGTTTGGACTTTCTATTTTAAAGTCAGCAGTCTCTTCTTTAAATGTTTAAAGTTATTGAAGACTGGAAATATTCACAAGTTGTCGTCATTTTTCAGATAAGAGTTAGCAGAGCTCTTGATAGTTGAAATCTGCGTTTTTTCAATCACTTTTTCATATATAAAAAAACCATTAGAAAATAGGATTGTCAGGGTCCTTGATGTAAGGAAGGGGTTAGGGATTTCTCAGGCTTTACAATTGTTGTGGCCTGTAGCTACCCTTCCCCATTCATTCTGAGACCCATATCCAAATGAAATATTTTTCTTAACTATAACATTCGGATTATACCTTTTATATTTAAGAAAGTTTGCTCAGTATTTTGCATTTATTTTGGGCAATTTTTCTATTTTTACTCAATAAATATCATAGCACAAGACAGCAAAAGAGAAAAAAACAACTCCATGGGGAGGAGGGAGGGTTGTGAGGACTAATTCCTGCTGTCCCCGGAGAACACCTGTTACAGGTAAATAACTATGCTTTCTCCGGGAACAAGTAGGAAGTCAATCCTCACATATGGGACTCCCAAGCTACAGGCTACTGAAAAAACTTGTAAAAGCCACGGGCGACCCAAAAAGTGGACCATAAAGGGCAGCAGGGGGTGCTGGTTGGCTGGAAGTCTGACACTGCAGCAGCAGCATCAAAGATGCAATCCCTGCTCCGGTAGCTGGAACACAGAGGGCTGGAAGGAAGGAGTTGCATTATTCCCCGAAGAGGTGACTGAGTATGGCCTGGCCAAAGGCACTATCACTCCGGGAGATTTCCTCCAAACAGTAGTGTGCTGCAAAGGTGTGCACAGAGGACCAGGTTGTAGCCTGGCAGATGTCGATCAAGGGCACCAACCGCAAGCTGACCACGGAAACTGCCATGGCCCGTACATTGTGACCTGTGCTACAGAGAGAGCCCCGCCTGTTGGTAGGTGAACGAAATGCAGTCGGCCACCCACCGAGAGAGGGTGCACTTGGAGACTGTGATCCCCAGATGGCTGGGATCGAAGGACACAAAGAGCTGCATCAAGCGGCAATGGGGCTGTGTCCTTTGTAATCGAGTTTGTGCAGGGAGGCCTCTGCACTGGAGGCGTGAGGCCATGGGAAAAAAGTGGGTAGCACCACCTCTTGATTCAGATAGAAAGCAGAGACCACGTTTGGTAAGAACTTCGGGTGCGTCCAAAGGATGACCCTGTTCCCATGGAACCTGGTGTAGGGCTCATGCACTACTAGCATCTGTAGTTCACTAACGCACCTGGCTGAGGTGAGCGCCACCCAGGAAGATGACCTTCCACGAGAAGTACTTAAGAGGACAGGTAGCCAAGGGCTTGAAAGGGGGCCTCATGGGCTTCCCTAGTACCACATTGAGGTTCCATGTCACTAGTGGTGGGTGGACCGGGAGCCATGAGAGGAGAAGGCCCCGCATGAACCCGTCTATCAAGGGGTGGATGGAGACAGCCTCACCCTCCACTTCGTGGTGGTGAGCTGAAATGGCGTAGAGGTGCACTATGACTGAGTTGGATTTTAGGTCTGTGCCAGACAAGTGCAAGAGGTACCGCAATATATCCGCTATTGCGCAGGAGAAAGGGTTAAGGCCCTGTCCCGTGCACCAGAGGGAGAACCTGTGCCACTTGAAGGTGTTAGCTCGGCACGTAGAGTCCTTATGCATGGCCAGCAAGATATCTTCCACTGGTCAAGGGAGGCAGTGGTACGCAATGGCTATCCTTTCAGCCTCCAGGCCATCAGTGAGGGACTGGTGGCTGGTGTGCCATAGTGTCCCATCCTCCTGTGAGAGCAAGTCTGAGGCACACTCCAATAGCCAGGGGTCCCCTTGGGACAGATGAAGGAGTAGGGAAACCAGGGCTGCCTCGGCCATCTTGGTGCAATGAAGAGGATGGAGGCCACCTCCGCTTGGATCTTCTGGAGGGCTTTAGGCACCAGGGGTGTTGGTGGGAATGCATACAGGAGGCCCTTGGACCATGGTAGGAGGAAGGCATTTGCCGCCTCCCGATTGAGAGCCGGTTTTCTAGAGCAGAAGTGTGGTAGCTGTGCATTCTCTGTTCATGAGGTTGGAGGACGCAGCTCAGGCGGTCTGCCAGTATATTGTCCTGGCCCAGCAGGTACACTGCCTTGAGGGAGATGTTTCTCCCTGCTGCGAAATTCCAAAGGCTTACTGCCTCCCAACAGAGGTGGTACAAACCCGTGACACCTTGCTTGCTGATGTAGAATATCGCTACTTGGTTGTTCATCTGGACTTGGACTACCTGTCCTTCCAGATAGTCCTGGAAGACCCATAGGGCATAATAGATTACCTGGAGCTTGAGCAGGTTGATCTGCGAAGCACTCTCCTCTGGTAACCATGGGCCATGTGACTGCAGGGGATTGCAGTGGACCCCCCAGCCCATCTTGGATGCGTCCGTGGTGAAGACGCGCTGCGCCAGCGGGGCTTGGAATAGCAAGCTAGCTCTAAGGTTGTGGTGATCCTGCCACCAGGTCAGGGAGGCCACCAAGGCTGAAGTGACCTGGAAACGGTCCTCCAGGCAGCCTGACACCTGCGACCACTAGGTGCTGAGTGTCCATTTTGCCTGCTGTATGTGCAGACGGGCAAAAGGGAGGAGTTTCCTAGTGGTTAGGACACAGTATCTCAGGCCGGAGGGCCAGGGGTTCAAGTCCCACCTGGGGACAGCAATCTTAGGCTGGAGAGCTTGGGGTTCTAGTCCTATAGGCACTCCTTGTGGCCTTGGGCAAGCTACTTAACCCTCCGTTGCCTCAGGTACACATAGATTGTGAGCCCTTTGGGCACAAGGGAATATATCCAGTACCTGTTTGTAGTAATTACATAATGTAAACTGCTTTGATTGAAGGATAAGGTGGTATAGAAAACTGGTGAAAATAAATAAATAAATATAAAAGGGGTCACATGACACTGGACGCCATGTGCCCCAAGAGGCGGAGCATCTTTCAGGCTGTCACTGGTGAGCTGCACTGCGCTTCTCATGACAGGATGGCGAGGCGTTGAGCCTGCTCCAGGAGCAGGAAGGCCCTTGCTCAGGTGGAGTCTAGTAGGACCCCAATGAACTCCATGCACTGCGTGGGGGCGAGGTGAGACTTTGGGAAGTGTATCACGAAGCCTAGGTGTTGCAGCAGCCCTAGAATGTGCTAGATGCATTAAGCACTTCGTCCGGTGTGCTGGCCCTTACGAGCCAGTCACCCAGATAGGGGAACACAAATACTCCGAGAAGCTGGAGGCAAGCACCCATGACCACCAGGCATTTCATGAACACCTGAGGGGCCAAGGTGAGGCCAAAGGGAAGTACCCTGTACTGATAGTGGCGGCCCCCTACGATGAACCGGAGGTACTGACGGTGCTTCGGATGGATCAGGATGTGGGTGTAAGCATCTTTGAGATCCAAGGAACATAGCCAATCTCCCTGGAGGAGGTAAGGCAGCAAGGTTCCAAGGGATACCTCTTGAACCTTTCCTTGATCAGGAAGCCGTTGAGGTCCCGAAGATCCAGGATTAGCCTGAAGCCCCATGTCTTCTTGGGGACCAGGAAGTAGAACCCCTGGCCCTGAAGATGAGGAGGGATGGGCTCAACTGCCTGATCCTCGAGTAACGACCCGAGCTCTTTCTGAAGAAGCTCCCTGTGCAAGGTGTCCATGGATAATTCCCCTGGGAAAACAGGAGGAGGCAGCTGAGTAAAGTGAAGGAGGTACCCTCCTTGACCACTCGCAACATCCAGGTATCCGTGGTGATAGAGGGCCACCTGTGTGCAAAGTGGGCCAGCCGACCATCCGTGAACCTTGGGCCCGTTATCTCCTGAAGGAGGGAGGCTATGCTCAAGGAGTCAAAAACTCCCCCCAGGCTGCAGCTGGGGTGCTGTTTGGGGTTGGGGAGCCTTAGGCTTATGGGGGCCTGAGGGGGAGTAGAGTAGGCCTGGAACTTAGGGCAGTTTCTGTAAGCCTTCTTGGACTTTGGATGGAAGGGCTTTTTCCCTGAAGCCTTCTGACAGGAAGGGTCCGACACTTTCTTGTACAGCCTGGTCCTTGTCATGAATTCCTTCTCCAACTAATCAGCCTTCTCTATCATGCGTTTGCCGAAGAGGTTATCTCCCCAGCAGGGGACGTCAGCTAATTTGTCCTGAACCTACTGTTCCAAGTCGTAAAACTGCAGCCAGGCAAGGCAGTGGGCACTAATGCCCACCGCATTTACATGAGTCACCAATTCAAAGCTGTCAAAGGCTGCCAGAGTCCTCGACCGAGAATACCAGGGTCTGAAAGGGCTCAAGGGGCTCACCTGATAAACCAGCTGAGAACCCAGCGAGTTCCTTCGCCAGGTCTCTCAGATACATGCCCATGTACAGCTGGTAAGCCTGGATCCGGGCTGTGAGCATAGAACCCTGGAAACACTTCCTACCAAACACATCGAAAATGCAGGCCTCCCTGCCAGGGGGCACCGAGGAGTGCATCTTATGGCTCTTGATTCAACGCATAGCTGACTCCACCACCATAGAACTGTGTGGAAACTGCATTTTCTGGAACCCGGGGTTCCTGTTGACAGTTCACAATCGGCACCGTCACTGGGGTATCCCATATCGTGAACAGTAGGCATTCCAGGATGGGGGGTACAGGCACCGTCAGTGCATCCTGAGGAGGAGCCTCGTACTGGACGATCAAGATCCTCAGCATGTGGCTTGTCCTCGGGCACCGCCACGTAGGGGAGTGCCTGGGACATCTCCCTCACAAACTCCAGGAAGGCAAGGTCCTCTGGAAGGGACCTTTGCTGTGATGCAGCGGAGAGGTCAGAGAGGATGTCCTGGTGGAGCATGGTGTCGGGGGACTCCCCGTCCGTCTCCCACACAGACTCTGAGCCGGAGGAATCGGCGAGCGCCCCGTTGTCTTCGGACAGACCCAGCACCGACAACTCCCGACGTTGGTTCGAGGAAGTCCCCATGTGAGGTGCCGATGACCCAGAGTCGGGCCTACTGCGCCTTGAGGAACACAGAGAAACTATATTTGAGGGCTGCCATGCAAGCCTCGAGACTGGAGTCTGATCCCTGGTTGGGGAGTCCCAGATCGTGATGGAGTCGGAGGTGACTCATTGATCCTTCGTCGTCGCAGGCAAGTTGTCCCTTTGGGGCTGCTTCGATGGGCACTCCTGTCCATCGTTCCCCGAGTCGAGCCGAGGGCTCCAAGGCCAGGTCGAAGCAGACTTACCACTCGACACTGGGTCGGTCCTCGGCATAGACTTCAAGGAAGACTCCACACGAGGGGATCCTCCGAGGATGACTTTGATGCCCGATGACCTCTGGGCTCAGAATGAACCCAGGCATGCAACGCCACATCACCTGGCACCGAAGGCAGGGATTCTGTACTCGATGCCAAACTGGAGTCAGACCTATCAAACAGCTCCCCCTGCCGCCTTTCACGTTCTTTCCACGTTTTAGCCAACATGAGGCGGCAAAGCAGGCAGAAAGACCTGTGGGTCTGCCCCGAGACACTTGATGCAGGTACTGTGGTGGTCCATATAGGACATAGTGCGGTTGCACTTGCCACACTGCTTAAAACTGCTGGTCAAGGACATAGCAGGAAAAGCGAGACCTGCAAATCAAACTCTGACATCTTGACCAGGTAGAAAACTCAATATCATATGGCTAACACTATAGAATGAGGTAATCGGGTTTTGGTAGCAGCACTAAATCACTAACCAATCAACCAAAGATCAGAGGCTCACTCTGCATTTAAGATACAGGATTTGGCAAGTTCCTACTAACAGGAGAAAACATAAGACTGATTCCTTAGACCTCTGGATGGACGAATGCAGCTGAAGTTCAAGGCAGCTTCTAGAACAGCAAGAGGTCTAAAGAGACAGATAAGCTAACAACACAGGCTCTAGCTGTGGCAAGCGAGCCGCAAGAGGTGGCACACAGAGCAAGAGGTGCCTGTGGGAGTCTTAGTTTGTCTCACAGTGAGTGGAACAGCTTTGGGATGACACACAGGGCCCGATTCTAATCCTGACGTCCATCTCCTTTGTACGTCCGGGCTGAGTCGGACGTATAAAGGAGATCGCGATTCTGATCCTGCAGGGCACATCTAGCCCCATGGGATCAGAATTGCGAACAGGCCTGTATGTGCAGGCTGGGACTGCGATTCAATCCCTGCCTGCATGTACAGCCATAGCCCGGCTAACTCAGCCAGGGCTTTTAAATAGAGCCGCTGCACCATGGCATCTTGTTGCTGCCCGCTGTTAAAAAAGTTAATTCACTGCAGCCTGACCCCCGGATCTGGCATCCTAAGGCCAGGGTCGGGCTGCGGGGTATTAACTTTGCCCCCCCTCCAGCCCCTTCTGTGCCCCGAGTCTGCCAAAAAGAAACATCCAGGGACGTTATTCCACCCTGGGGGTGGAATAATATCCCCAGCCATTTCACCAGCCCTGTAAGTCCAGGGCTGGCGACCGACCACTGCCCGCCACTCTCCGCCCCCGGGCCACCTCTTTCCCGCCCCCCGACTAACTGCCCCACATAATCGGCGGGGAAGTTAGTAAGGACATGCAGCCGGCACGAATAGCCCTCACAGTGTCTTTGTGCTCATACAATCAGGAAGGAAGGCAAAATGGCATGCAAGTTCTTCTGGTGCATACATTACTATTCCTCGTGCTGAGTCCTTATTACACTTTGGTGATTGGTTGGCAAGATATACTGTGAGGTGTCTCAGCCAGGTCCAGTGCAAGGATTGGAAGCGCCCTAGGTGGGCCCTCCATCCTGTCAGCCCCCCCATGACCTTCCTATGCCCATTGCCACCCCTCTCTGGGGCCTGCAGCAGGGGCAATGGATCCCAAAATGGGATGCAGCACTTACCAATACACTCTGGCACTGTGTCCTGGTTTCTTTCTCTTACTGTGTGCCATTCCGCCTCTCTTTGATGCAGCTTCCAGTCTGCATAATCTGGAAGCTGCATCAGATGGGGGCAGAAATGGCATATAGGAACAGAATAACTGCAACGCAATGCCAGAGTGTACTGGTAAGCGCTGTATTGTGGTTTGGGAGCCATTGAGAGGGCTAGCAGCAGTGGCAATGGGTGGCCCCGAAGGACTGGCAGTCTGGGCAACTGCCTAATTTGCCTCTTGGCAGCACCGGCCCTGGTCTCAGCGACTCAGAAGGAAGTCATCATACACAGTAGGCTTTTGGTATGAGCAGGCTGCAGGTACCAGTCTTACAAGCCACAAAATCACTTTTGATATGCTTGGGTGGGAACCTAGCAGTATCATTTGTGCCAACATGGATGAGTACTGGATAATAGTCAGTAGGCTTGAGGAGTCATGGCAAACTTTCCATAACATCTCTGATCTTGGCACCAGGCAGATAAAACACCTCTTGGGATATCATGTTTAGACGAAAGATGGATGCCTCTGTACCCTTCAGAAGGGAGTCACCAACCATTACTACCCTTTGCTTCCTAGTGGTTGCTGATCCTTTCGACGCCACTATTGAATATTTTTGTTTATCCCTTAGCTAGGCTGATAAATCAGTAGTGATTTTCTGTATTTATGTATACTGATGATACTCGGTTATTTCTTCCCCTAAGAAAGAACAAGGTAGATTCATTAGTCTCTCTTAATGCAGCTTTAGACTTTTTGTCTGATTGGCTGCTAGCTAATAAGTTGGCAGCAAATACTGCTAAGAGTGATATTTTACTGGTAGATTAGAGAATCCTATTTAATAGAGTTCCAGTAAAAACAAATTTAGATTTAGAGTTCTTGTCCTCTGTAAAGGAAGTTAGAGATTTGAGTTTTTATATGGATCAGGAGCTGATAGGGAAGATACAGGTATCTAGGGTGTTGAGGGCAGCCTGGTACAACTTAAAAACAGTGATTGCGGGGAGCGTCTATCATGCAGTCTGGTTTCCCTTCGGGGCTGAGAGGTGCCGGTTTGGAGGCTGGCGATTGGAGCGGGCAGCCCAGCTGACGCCATTTTGGGGCCCGATATAAGATCCCTCTGCTGCATTCTCCTTGGGAGCGTCTATCCTGCAGTCTGGTTTCCCTTCGGGGCTGAGAGGTGCCGGTTTGGAGGCTGGCGATTGGAGCGGGCAGCCCAGCTGACATCATCTCCTTGGGCCCTAATATAAGTTCTTCGCTATGGCGCTAGCCGTCGGCGCGTCTCCTAAGGGGTGTCTCCAAAGGGGTATTGCCACGCCCCTTGTGAGCCCCTTAGGAGCACAGTAGGAGCTCTACCGGTTTTGGAGTGCCGAAAAATGCCGAGTGGAAAGCGGAAGAAGCAGCCTTTGGCTGAGGCTTCCCAAGTTGGTGCCATCGAGAAACATTTGGTTTCTAAACCTCGTGCTGTCATCTCAGGTACTGCGTCTCTCGACCCCTCTAGTGTGGGAGTGAGCTTAAGCTCCGTGGAGCGTACCCCTCCACTCCCCCTGGGCTTCCTGGAGTTATCCGGTGAACTTTCCCCTAGTGTGGTATCATCTCGATGTGGTGTTGTTCCGAAGGCGGTCTCTTGGAGTCCTCCTTCTGTCCCCCCCACTGAATCTCCATCATCCGGAATTACCTTTCGGACGTTTGGCAAGTGGTTACCTGAACAGAAAAAACTCTTGCTGGGACTGTTTCTATGTTGTGTCAATTTACAAGGGACGCTGTTGAACAATTTCAATCTTTGGATTCTCAAGTTGGAGCCTTGAGCTCCGCGGGGGCGAAATTGGAGTCCCAAGCGGTGTCTGTTTCCGATTTTTCGGCAGCACACGCTAAGGACAGTCTAATTTTACACCAGAAACTTGAGCATCTGGAAAATGTTTCTCGTGCCAAAAATTTGAGGTTATTAAATTTTCCAATTTGTTCATTGTTATCCCCTCTAATTTTACTTCGGAAGTACTTGAAAGAAGCCCTTCTTCTTCCGCAGGCTGATACTTGTTTAATTGTTAAGTGTTATTATTTATCTGTTAAGAATTTACCGTGCAGCTCTGCGGATCAGGAAGAGGCTCCTCCTTCTACTCCCGAGAATTTCAATTTGACGGCTTTTCTAGAAGAGTCCCATGACACTATCACCTCTCGGGCTACTTTATTGGTGACCTTTTCCTCTGAGGAGGAAAAGGTCGATATTCTAAAGGCATATTTTAGGAGAAAAGAGGTGAAGTTTTGTGGTGAACGGATACAGATATTTCCTGATGTTTCTTATTCCACGCAGTTACGTAGGAAACTGTTTCTTGCATTAAAGCCTAGAGTTCTTGCTTTAGGGGCTACTTTCTTTTTAAAATACCCCTGTAAATGTTGTGTTGCTTCTAGTTATGATAAATTTATTTTCTCGTCACCTTCCGAATTGGAAAAGTGGATTTTGGAACGGGAGAAACTCAAGGGCAGCGTGTGAGCTCGGTGGGGGAGGGTTATCACCCGGCTGTATATGTTGGCTACAGATTCTTTTGGGGCTCTGTTTAGCCTTGTTTATCTTTAGTATTTTATTTTCTAATTGAATTTCTAGACATGTCTCCCCAATGATGTGGGTGGTAACTTTGTATTCTGAATTCTTCTTTATTTCTTTTGACATATTTCATTTTCCTTTGTTATTAATTTTACTGTATCATATTGTAAAATTATCCATAAATAAATAATTAAAAAACAAACTAACAGTGATTGCATCCACTTTTAAAGCATGACACATTTTGTATTGTGGTCCAAACACGGTTGACTCTCCTTCACCAATCTAAATTACTGTATATAGTCTGTACATGAGCTTGCCAGGGAGGGTATATCAAATTTAAATAAACATAAACATAATTAAAGCGCCTTCATTTACTTCAAAATTCAGCAGCACAGATGTCAGACGTAGATACCAGCTTCTTCTTTGTTAAAGAACTTGCACTGGTTGCTGATGAAAGCCAGAATTCACTTTAAATTGCTAGCTACAGAGCAAGCAAGAGTGGAATATGCCTGGTTCAACATTAAGATCTAGTCAGGCAGCATATTTGGTGGGGTCCCTGTTGTTAAGGAGAAGAGGCAAGTGAGATTTAGGAGCCTTTTCATTGTTGTTTTTGAGTTGTGGAATCACCTTCCAGAGAAGCTAAGCTTAGAGCAGGACTTCAGAATAGGCAAAAACCTGGTTCTTTCCTAAATAAGTTACGAATGAGAGGGGGGGGGGTCTATCCTTTGCTAATTTATGTTTTTTTTACTCTGAGGTTAAGGGAGAGAGGTATGAAAATCAAGTTATGGGAGTTTTATGTTTTTATATTTTAATGTTTTATAGTACTATATACAGCTTTGGACTTTCTGGAAATGGAAAGTGGCATATAAGTGATTTGAATATATAAATAAATTAATGTGATATGCCAGCATGGCCCTGAACCTGAGTTCCCAGGTGCAATGATCCAACCCAAACTTGGAAAACCCAAATGCAGGATCCCTGAATTCAGAACCTCCAGGACTGGAATTGTGCTGGCATGGCACCATGGATTAACATTAGTCTCATAAATATGAATTAATTTTACTCCACCTTTGACCCAGGAGTTAAATTCCCAGCATTGAAAAATCTTGAGCTAAGCATCAGATCTACAAAACATCTCCATACATCGGGGAGTACTGGCTAGTCCCTTCAGTTAAATGTGATTTGCATGGAGGTTTGCTAATTTTAGCATACATTTTTACTAATATTTTAACATCTTTTTTATGAGCTAAAAGTTGAGATTTAAACTTACTTTATTAATTTCCTGTCCTCTAATCCTGCTGTCTCAGCCCAGATAAGAGTGTTATGTGATGTCCCCTGAATAGCAGAAGGAAACTGAGGAAAAACCTCAAAGCAGAATTCATTCCCCTTATAGGGTCTGGTGCTACCTTCGGCTCTTCAGTATCTTGTCAAAGCTAAGACAACTGAAAGCAATTGTTATGTTTTGGTTTTCAATTCACTACCATAACCAAACTGGATGCAGCCAAAAACTTCATAAAACAATCACTAACCTAGGAATGAGGTAATACCCAATTCTAAGGATATGACTGGTCCAAATACCTTCAGAGTGGGCAACATCATTCTGTTAGTTTTTAGAACTTACATAGAAACATGACAGCAGAAAAATACTATATGGCCTATCTAGTTTGCCTGTCCATATCAACTACATAGAGTTCCCTTTTTTCCTTTAGAGATCTTCTGTGTTTGTACCATGCTTTCTTGAATTCAGATACTGCCCTCATCTCTACTACCTCTACTGAGAGACTATTCTACGCATCTACCACTCTTTTCGTAAAGAAATATTTCCGCATATTACTCCTGTCTATCTCCTTTCACTCTCATCCAATGTCTCTTTGCTGTTATACAGAGAGCATTTGATCACAGTGGGCTCCTTGGGTGGGTTTTGGACTGGTCTGACAAGGCTCAAGGAAAGTAAATTAACAGGCAAGTTTATACTTCACCTTCTTTATAACCCATGCCAGACCAGTGGGATGTCTTCAAGCTCCACCCAAACTAGGTAGAAGGAAGCCACAAAAGCTCTCAGGCCTCCTGTATCCAAGGTATAGCTTCTCCCGGTCTTTCCACTTGCACAGAGGAGTTTAGAGCAGGGGTGCAACTGAGGTAAGGAAACTGCCCTACCATTATTATTTGTAAAGAAATTCTGACTGACTCCGATGTCCTCAGAGTGGACTGCCTGGCTGTCTGGGACCTACAAACATTTGCTGGTGTGGTCTGAAATGATCGTCTCCTTGACTCCTCCCAATATTGATGCCTTAGAAACTGCTGTACCTTATCAAGATACATCAATAGACCAAAGATCTGTCTTAAATTCAGACAGAACTGGGTACCTATAAACATCTCAAAAGTGACTTGCAACTGACTTAAGAATGACCATCTCTGCTTTGGCCTATATTACCTGACTTCCTCACTGTCAGAAGTGAGAAAATCTAATTCTGGCAGAGGGGGTAGAGCACTGGGCACAGAGATATCCTTTCCTTTAAAATTACCAAAGCCATCCAAAAGACTAACATCAGCAAGAACACAAAGAGATACGATCCTACGAGGCTCGAGTGGAAGGGAGAACAGTGTCTTCAGGCCAAAGCTCAGGTACAAAGCAGAAGAGATCTCCTGTAGCAGAGGTCTTGCATGCTTGACTCCCCAGAGGAAAGTATCCCATCTGGGAGACTTGCAAGGGAATTTCTGGTAGTGTCCTTTGTACCAAGCCAGCGCCAGCCTCTACCCTCTGTGAGAATAGTGAGTTTTGCCTTCACATTAATCTCCTTTAGAGGAAGGGCAAGTTTTAAGGAATGAATCGCCCAAAGGGAAACCGTGACTTTTCCATAACTGAGTTCACAGATGCTTCAAACTCTAACATAGGTATGCTTTGTGGTTCTCTTTTGCACCACTGAAGCTTGTAACACCTGACACTAAGGGACATGTTTACTAAGCTGGGCTATTTGTAACTACGTGCCAGGTTATTCAATAGAATTTAGTTACAAATAGTGCGCATAAGAACATAAGATATGCCATACTGGGTCAGACCAAGATCCATCAAGCCCAGTATCCTGTTTCCAACAGTGGCCAATCCAGGTCACAAGTACCTAGCAGTTTCCCCAAAAGACACAGGTTCCACAATGCTTGTACTGGGTCAAGCATTGATATCCTGGGTCCCTTCTTAATAATGGTTTATGGACCTTTCCTCCAGGAACTTGTCCAAACCTTTTTTAAACCCAGCTACACTAACAGCCTTTACTACATCCTCCGGTAACAAATTCCAGAGTTTGATTACATGTTGAGTGAAAAAATATTTTCTTTTATTAGTCTTAAATAGTTTACCCTGTAGCTTCATTGCATGTCCCCTAGTCTTTCTATATTCTGATAAGGTAAACAATCGATCTACGTTTACCCGTTCCACTCCGTTCATTAATTTATAGACTTCTATCATATCTCCCCTCAGCCGTCTCTTTTCCAGGTTAAAGAGCCCTAACCTTTTTAGCCTTTCTTCATAGGAGTATCCTTCCATCCCCTTTACCATTTTGGTGGCTCTTCTCTGAACCTTTTCTAAAATCGCTATATCCTTTTTAAGATACGGCGACCAGAATTGCACACAATATTCAAGGTGAGGTCTCACCACGGAACGATATAGAGGCATTATAATATCTTCTGTTTTATTTTCCATTCCTTTTCTTATGATACCTAGCATTCTATTTGCTCTCTTGGCCGCCGCTGCACACTGGGCCGAGGGTTTTAACATGGTATCCACAATGACGCCTAAATCTTTTTCCTGGGTGGTGGTTCCTAATGTAGAACATTGCATTGTGTAACCATAGTTTGGGTTGTTCTTCCCTAGGTGCATAACCTTGCACTTGTCCACATTAAATTTCATCTGCCATTTTGATGCCCAGTCTTCCAATTTATCAAGATCCTCTTGCAATTTTCCACAATCCTCTTGGGTTTTAACAACTTTAAATAGTTTTGTCTCATCTGCAAATTTGATAACCTCACTCGTTATTCCACTTTCCAGGTCATTTATGAATATGTCAAACTATTAACTATTAGCCCTGTTTAGTAAACATGTCCTTAAGTATCTGCTATCTAGCCTGATTCTCTCAACAGCCAAGGCTGTAAAAAAGAATGAAAGGGATCTTCAAGTTTTCATTTTCCTTGATATACCACCTATCCAATATTACCTACATGGTTTACAATGCAAAATATAAATGGAAATAAAACAAATTCATAATAAAGAAATAAAAAGAAAGTAGAACAATTTTAAATATTATTTGTAACATAGCAAGCATACTAACATTTAAAATAAATAAACATAAAATAGAAAGTAGAATGGGGGGATAGTTACTAAACTGCAGTAAAATTTCATATTCTACCGCAGCTTAGTTTACTGTGGAAATCATTAACCTGTGGTAACTCAGTATTGCAGATTAGTGACTTCTGCAGCAAATGAATAATGCTGTTTACGCTTAACCTCATAAGTTGCATTATTCTGTGACCATGGAGCATCCTGCTGTTAATGTGTGACCCGATGCTCCAGGGAGCTTTTCTTAAAGGGGTCAGTGCATTAGAAAACAAGTGAAGTTCAGGGGTCCACCTCTCCCCCAGCAAAGACTCTCCACCCTGTCCCCCGAAGATAGCCCAGAACCCTCCACACAGACCCTCTACTCCCCCAAGGATGCACTTCAAACACCCCACTCCCTGGACCCTCCAATTAAGACCCTATCCCCCCCCCTCCCATATAGGCTATCCAGACCTACCTGAAAAATTCCCTAGTGTTCTAGGGAGATCCAGGCAAGAACTCCTGTCGAGGTCAGTGCTAGGTTCAAAATAGTGCCCATGAATCCTGGCAGTAGTACTGTGAGATTACTGCTAAGGGTCGTAGGCCCATTTTGAAGCCAGCACCAGCCCAGGTTTGAGCAAGTGAGAATCGCTCCTGCCTGGATCCACCTAAAACCATCAGAGAATTGTTCAGGTAGGCCTGGGGTGGTTAACCAGGGGAGGGGACTTCTGTACCGCTCTTGTTTTGTTAGTACACTAAACTCTTTAAGATGGCACCCAGGAGCATCAGACTGTGTGTCAGTAGCCCAATGCTCCCAGAAGGGAAAACAACACCAGCTTTGAAGTGGCATTATTTTTCCAGGAATAATGCAACTTGCACAGTTCAGCACAGGTTGTGTTATTCAATTTACATAATAATGAGATGTCTTGCATGCATTTGCATACTTTGCATTTTGTTATTAAGACGTGTGTTGTGGCAAACTAATGTGCATTATGATAAAATAAAGTAAGATTTTGCCTTTTGATGAGCATTAAAATGCAAAAATCATGCATCAATCCATTAATACACATTAGAAACTACCACTCTAAAAAATAAATAGGAAGGAGAAGAAAACTTAAATGGGAATATTAAGGAGAGGGCAAAAGAATCCGTTGACCAGGGGAAAAAGTAAAGGAGTACCCCTGATTGCCACCTTCAGAGATTAATGTTCACACTCCTGGCAGAAGCACATAAAGGAGATGAGATGCTAGTCATGGTTCTATCCAGATATGCAATCCCCTGGGTTCCTGCTCTCCTTTCCCTCCTAAAGAATTTGCTCATCTTGGCATTCCGCTGGACCTCACCTTACTCCTAGTAAAGTAAAGACCATTTCTGCCAGTCCTTAAACTTTAGGGTCCCAAAGGGGTCGGCTCAAAGCATTTAGCTGTACAGTAACAGTGCCAAGGTGAAATTAGACTTACCTGCTAATTGTTGTTCCTTACGGAACTCCAGTCTAGTCCCGAGACCTCTGGGTTTTGCTCCTCCTCCAGCAGCTTGGAGACTGCGAAACGTCACTCTTGTGATGTCACTAGTACATAAGCTTCGGATTCGCCTTCTTCCACCAGTAACCTTTTGACAAAGCAGACTCACCAGAGCAACAATTAAGTAGTAAGTGCTACAAACCAAGAACTGTACTAACTGACTAAACTGTGTCTAATATAACCAACAACTATATACAATGTCCCAGAAATGTTCCATAAGTGCTTAGGCCCGCTCTCCCCCCTTATTCTTTTTAACATCTTTGTTAGTGATATAGCGGAAGGGCTGTCGGGTAAGGTTTGCCTCTTTGCAGATGATACCAAAATCTGCAATAAAGTAGACACCCAGGAAGGTGTAGATAACATGAGGAGGGATCTAGCTAAGCTTGAAGAATGGTCTAGAATTTGGCAGCTGGGATTTAATGTTAAAAAATGTAAGGTCATGCATTTGGGCTGCAGCAATCCAAGGGAGCAATACAGCATAGGAGGTGAAGTACTTTTGTCCACTAAAGAAGAGCGGGACCTAGGCGTAGTTGTGTCCGATGATCTTAAAGTAGCTAAACAGGTAGAAAAGGCGACGGCAAAAGCTAGAAGGATGCTTGGGTGCATACGGAGAGGAATGGCTAGCAGAAAAAAGGAGGTGATAATGCCTCTGTATAAGTCTTTGGTGCGACCTCATTTGGAGTATGGTGTGCAATTCTGGAGACCGCACCTTCAAAAGGATGTGAACAGGATGGAGTCGGTACAGAGGGTTGCTACTAAGATGATTAGTGGTCTTCATTATAAAGCATATGAGGACAGACTTAAGGATCTTAATATGTACACCTTAGAGGAAAGGCGGGATAGAGGTGATATGATTGAGATGTTTAAATACCTCCGTGGCATAAATGTTCAGGGAGAGAGCCTCTTTCAATTGAAAGCAAGTTCTGCGACGAGGGGACATGGGATGAGGGTGAAGGGAGATAGATTCAGGAGTGATATGCGGAAATATTTCTTTACGGAAAGAGTAGTGGATCCGTGGAATAGTCTCCCAGTGGAGGTGGTAGAGATGAGGACAGTAACTGAATTCAAAAAAGCATGGGACCAACACAGAGGATCTCTAAAGGTAAAAAGTGGACTGTTGTAGTTGTTGTTATGGAAGGACAGACTAGATGGGCCTTGTGGTCTTTTTCTGTCATCATGTTTCTATGTTTCTTATGGAAACATGGAATCTACTTTAACTTGCAGAATGTCCACCTTTAGGAAATGACTCATATCGTCCCCTTTCGAACCTGTTGCTTACCTGTAATTCACCTATGCTTCAGGCCCAAGACCACTGCTATTACCAGGGTGGGATACAGGACTAGACTGGAGTTCCGTAAGGAACAACAATTAGCAGGTAAGTCTAATTTCACCTTCCTTAGCGTCCCTCCAGTCTAGTTCCGAGACCTCTGGGGATGTAACAGAGCAGTGAAAAATAATTCAATGGGTGGAATCCTGTAGACCCGCCTGAAGCACCGCTGATCCAAAACAGGTATCCCTCTCCGCCTGAACATTCAGATGGTAATGTTTTACAAAGGAATGCAGAGAAGATCAGGTTGCTGCTTTACAAATCTCCACAGCAGGCAGTAAACGGCACTCCGCCCATGACGCTGCCTGCGCTCTAGTAGAATGAGCTCTCAACCCTTTTGGCACCTGCTTGCCCTTCAGAAGATATGCAGACGCGATCGCTTCCTTCACCCAACGGGCAACAGAAGCCTTAGATGCTGCTTCCCCTTTCCTTGCACCCGCAAAGAGCACAAAGAGCCTATCCATCTTCCGGAAAGGGGCCGTCCTTCGCAAATAGAGCTTTAAGGCTCTCCGAACATCCAACCACTGTAAATGCCTCGGGGAAGAGCCTTCTGCGTTAGATCTGAAAACCGGCAAAGAAACGACTTGATTCATATGGAAAACCAAGACCACCTTCGGCAAAAAAGATGGTACCGGCCTCAGAACCACCTTAGACTCACAGAAAGACAGAAAAGGCTTCCTACAGGACAGTGCTTGCAACTCGGAAATTCTCCTTGCCGACGCAATAGCCACCAAGAATACAACCTTAAGGGTGAGGTCCTTTAGCGACACCCTCGCGTACCAGCGCTTCCAAAACCAGAGGCAAATCCCACGTCGGCACTACCGGTCTATGAGGAGGCTGCAGAAGAGCCACCGCTCTTAAAAAACGCTTAATATCAGGACGTACCCCGAAGGCAACCCCCTGAACCTTTCCCCTATAACAGGACAGTGCCACTAACTGCACTCTTAGGGATGAGGCTGCTAAGCCTTTTTGAAATCCATCCTGCAGGAAAGACAGAACCTGCAGGACCGACACTCTCAATGCCGCCACCTGCCATTCCGCACACCAAGCCTTAAATACTCGCCATACTCGGATATAAGCTAGGGAAGTCGACCGACGACGAGCCTTCAGCAAGGTGGAAATAACTGATGTCGAATATCCCTTTGCTGCCATCCTTGCCTTTTCAAGAGCCAAGCCGTAAGCGAGAATTGATCCACTCGAGGCATGCACAGCGGACCCTGAGAGAGAAGATCTTCCCGCCGGGGAAGGTGCCACGGCTTCTCGACCACCAGTCTCATCAGGTCGGCATACCATGGCCTCCTTGGGCAGTCCGGCGCGATCAATATTACCTGTCCCTGGTGCCTCTCTATGCATTGCACCACTCGACCTATCAACACCCAGAGCGGAAACACGTACAGAAGTTGTTCTTCCAGCCAGGCTTGAATGAGAGCATCCAGTCCTTCCGACATACGCTCCCTTCGTCTGCTGAAGAAGCGATCGACTTGAGCCAATTGAAAGGTCACCATCAGATCCATTACTGGCGTTCCCCAACGGCGCACCAGCATTGCGAACACCTCCGGGTGAAGAACCCACTCTCCTGGGTCTACTCTTACCCGACTTAAGAAGTCGGCTTCCACATTGTCCACTCCCGCTACATGTGCCGCCGACAGCGCCAGAAGATTCTCCTTGGCCCACACGAACAAATCTTCGGCCTCTGCTTCGAGTGCAACACTGCTGGTGCCCCCTTGACGATTGATATATGCCACTGCGGTCACATTGTCGGAAAACACCCGAATGGCTTTCCCCTGGAGATAAGACTGAAGAATTTGCAGTGTTCTTGCCACCACTCTCAACTCCAATCTGTTGATGGACAAGACCTTCTCCAGCCCTGTCCTAACCCCCAATCAGCCCACCTCCAGTCCTAACTCCCATCTGCCCATTTCCGGACCTAGCCCCCACCATAGCCCATTACCAGTTCTAACCCCCCATCAGCCCACTTCCAGTCCTAACCCCCATTACCCCATTTTCAGTCTTAGCCCCCCCCCCATTACCAGTCCTAACCCCCTCCTACCCCATCAACCCAGGTAAATTTAAAAAAAAAACCCTGGCTTCTGCTGCTGCCGCTGTCGCCGTGGCAGCAGCAGAATCAACTGTCCCGTGGCCCCTTCCCGCGGTAGAGACCTCAGCTCCATCAGCGGCAGCTTTCAGGGCCGCCCGCAAAGAGAAAGTTTCTGTCTTGCAGCTCTGTTAAGCCTGCCAGGGCTGATGGGAATTCCCATCAGCCCCGGCAGGCTTAAGAGAGCCGTGAGAGGGAAATACTCTCTTTGCGGCTTGAAAAGCCCGCTGCTGATGGAGCTGAGGGCTCTGCCGGGCACATGGGAAGGGACCGCGGGACAGTTGATTCTGCCGCTGCCACGGCGGCAGCGGCAGCAGCAGAAGCCTGGGTTTGTTTGTTTTTTTAGTTACTTCTCCATCGTTGGCTTAAACCAACTTCATACTGGTGCGGAGCCTTTGCCACCTCTGTGAAGGAACCCGTGCAACTGTGTCCCACCCCCAAAGGAAGTACATCTCAGTACTTCCTTTGGGGGCAGGACCCAGTTGCACGGGTTCCTTCACAGAGGCGGCAAGAAGGCTCGGCAGTCCGCACCGGTATGAAGTTGGTTTAAATGGACAACTTCCATCGCTAGCAGCAGCACAGTCGTGGCTCTAAGAAGCAGGAGCCACGGCTGCCATAGGAAAGAGAGAGCGAGTCTGCCGCTGCCGAGAAGCGGACTCAGCAGTGGCAGCAACTTGTGCGCTTGGGTTTTTGTTTTGTTTTTTGAAGGCGAAGTGAGGTGGCTGTTTTGGGGGCATTTTTGCCACCCTCGAAACTTTGCCGCCTGAGGCAGCCGCCTCACTTCGCCTCATTATAGAGCCGCCCCTGCTTGTACCTGGTCAAGCATTGATATCCTGGGTCCCTTCTTAATAATGGTTTATGGACCTTTCCTCCAGGAACTTGTCCAAACCTTTTTTAAACCCAGCTACACTAACAGCCTTTACTACATCCTCCGGTAACAAATTCCAGAGTTTGATTACACGTTGAGTGAAAAAATATTTTCTTTTATTAGTCTTAAATAGTTTACCCTGTAGCTTCATTGCATGTCCCCTAGTCTTTCTATATTCTGATAATGTAAACAATCGATCTATGTTTACCCGTTCCACTCTGTTCATTAATTTATAGCATTATAATTTGTAAAAGGAGGATCAGCCACCAAAGCTTGTAGCTCACTGATGCGTCTTGCAGAAGTGAGAGCAATTAGGAAGATTACTTTCCAAGAAAGAAACTTCAAAGATGTAGTGGCTAAGGGTTCGAAGGGCAGCTTCATGAGTTGCCCAAGGACAAGATTCAAATCCCATGCCACAGGTGGTGGCTTAATGGGGGGTTTTGTTAAGAGTAGACCTCTCATAAACCTCGCTACAAGTGGTTGAGAGGAAACAGGTTGTCCATCAAAGGGCTTGTGGAAAGCCGTAATGGCACTTACTGAATTGGTCTTAGGATCAGAGGATAATCGATGGAGGAGATACTCCAGTAACGCCTCCACTGGAATTGAAAAGGAATTAAGTTCCTTTTTTGAACACCAGATAGAGAACCTTTTCCATTTAAAGGCATAGGCCCTCCTTGTGGAAGGTTTTCTTGAAGCCAATAGTATATCTTTAACCTGTTGAGAAAGGTTGATATCCTGGAATTCTAGGCTCTCAGTAGCCACGCCCTGAGGTGTAGGGACTGAGGGTTTGGGTGCAATAGCAACCCATTCTCCTGAGAAAGTAGATCTGGAGCACATCCCAACTCCAGAGGCTTGGCTTGAGAGAGACGTAGAAGCAGTGGATACCATGTCTGCCGTGGCCAGAGAGGGGCTATGAGGATCATATGGTCCCTGTCTCTCTGAAGCTTGAACATAGTCTTGGGAATGAGGGGAATGGGTGGGTAGGCGTAGAGGAAGTCTTGACCCCAGTGGAGGTGGAAGGCATCCCTTGCTTGACAGTTCTGAGCCGGGATTCTGGAACAGAATCGGGGAAGTTTGGCATTCTGAGGACTTGTAAAGAGGTTTATGTTTATGTTTATGAGTTCCCCAGGTCTGAAAGATTCAAGCAATTTGCTCTAGATGAAGAGACCACTCGTGTGGCAGCAGAACTCAACTGAGTTTGTCTGCCAAGAGATTTTGTGTGCCTTAAATACACCGCTAGTAGGTGGATTTGAAGATCTCTGGCAAAGGCCCAGAGGCGTAGAGCCTCGTTGCACAGCGCCTGAGAACCTGTGCCACCCTGCCTGTTCACATAGAACATAGCTACCTGATTGTCGGTCTGGACAAGAACCGTCTTGTAGCTCAGGCGGTCCTGGAATACTCGAAGGTCACAGAAGATGGATCTGAGTTCCAGGATGTTTATGTGAAGACAAACCTCCTGCTCGGTCTAGAGGCCCTGAGTAGAAAGATTGTCCAAGTGAGCTCCCCAACCCAACTTGGACGCATCTGTTGTCAAGGTGGCTTGGTGTAGTGGCTGCTGGAAAGGAGACCCTACGAGTAGGTTTTTCAGCGATTGCCATCACTGAAGGGACAGAATGAGGCGTGTAGAATTTCTGATTTTGTCCCCCAGGCGACCCGACGCTTGTGTCCACTGAGAGGCTAGGGTCCACTGGGCTGCTATCATGTGTAGGCGAGCATAGGGAACCACATGGACAGTGAATTCCATATGTCCCAGTAGCTGAAGCATTTCTCAAGCAGTTAGAAAAGTTTTTATAGCTGCTGGAGAGGCCAGCTGGAGTATTCAAAGACAATGTGGTTGTGGCAGGAAAGCCTTTGACTTCCTTGCGTCTAGAAGAGCCCCTATGAACTCTAGAGACTGAGAAGGGGTGAGATGAGATTTTGGGAGGTTTATAACCAGTCCCAGGTACTGAAGGATTTGCATTGTACAGGAGAGAGCGGAACTGGCTTCCGGAGCTGTTGATGCTCGGATAAGCCAGTTGTCTAAGTAGGGGAAGACTAATATCCCCAGAGTTCTCAGGAATACTGTTAATACTGCCATGCAATTTGTGAAGACTCTTGGAGCGGAAGCCAGTCCAAAGGGTAGAACCCTGTACTGGTAATGTCTTCCTTGAACGAGGAATCTAAGAAACTTCCTGTGATCTGTATGGATGAGAATATGTGTATTTGCATCCTTTAGATCTAGAGAACATAACCAATCCTGACTCTGAATGTAAGGAAGAAGTGTTCCAAGGGAGATCATTTTGAATTTTTCTTGGAAAAGATACTTGTTCAACTCTCTGAGGTCCAGTATGGGTCTGTATCCCCCTGTCTTCTTTGGAATGAGGAAGTAGGGGGAGTAGAAGCCCTTGCCCTGTTGGGATATAGGTACCCCTTCTATTGCCCCTTCAGCAAGTAGTGAGGTGACCTCTTGACAAAAGAGAGTGGCGAAAGGGCCCCAAGAATTGAACTGTCTTGTGATGGTGGGAGGGGGCATACTGTGAAAATGGAGTTTGTACCCCTTTGTTACAATAGAAAGAGTCCAGTGCTCTGGTGTTATTTGTTGCCATCTTTCGGCGAAATGACAGAGTCTGCCTGGGATGGTGAGAGGCTCTGGACCCTTCAGGGGCAGGATGACTAAGTTCTCTAGGAAGGAGTCAAAGCCCCTGAGGAGGCTGTGTCTGCTGAGCTGGTTGAACTCTGGTGACTTGGGCCTTCCTCTGCTGCCTAGTGTCAGACGGGTGCCTGGGTGAGAATGTTCACAGTCTTGGCAAAGGCATATATTAATATGATTTGCAAGGGATTGTGGGAAATGTAGTCCATTCACACCAGACACAGCCGTTCACAATAATTAGTTGTGCTTGAGTGTAAAGCCAATAAGATATTTATTTATGGGGTTATTTTTCCCAACACAGATATGCTTGGTAGCACATAAAACAGGATACTTGCTTTCAGTGTTAAACTTAGAAAAACAAAATCAGGAAAACAACAGATGAACTTGTCAGGCAATCAAATCAAAAGAATAAAGACCTGGTTGGTAACAAACTGGTCTTTTCTGTAGGCTCTAGCTAATATTTTCTTAGCAGTGCTTTAATCAACAAACAAAACCCACAAAGTAGGAAAAAACTGTTCTTTTCAGGTTAACTTCTTATATCTTCACACATAGACTCAGAAGTGATTTCCTCAGAGCTCACAAGCAATTAGGTAAGGCTCAATTGCTAGCAGTTACCCAGCTGAAACCCCTTAGCTGGCTTACTTTCTACTGCTTGGCTCAAATCCTATTCAGGAGCTTTTCTGAGTAGATTAAAGAACAAGTTTGTATTTCTTTGTGATGGTTGTTGTACTTTGTAACAGTAAATTACCAAAGGAGTTTAGACAGAGAGCAATCCATGTATTCACAGCCTGTATCTATAACCTCTCCCCCTTCTTCCACAATCATGGGTTCAATATCATGGATTGGCACAGAGGAATTTCTCAATGGAGCACTCTCAGGAGAATACTTGTTTCCCTGCTGTCTTTCAAGGGTATAGCTAGGGCATAGATCAGTGTTCATACCTGAGCTTTCATTGCTGTTAGAGTTCCTCTCTAAATAGCCTGGCCAGTATGTAGTCCAGTTCTTATGTCCAGCCTTCCAATCCAGATCCCTGGACACTGGATCTCTCTTCACATACCTTCTGGCACGGGTCCTAGGATCCCTTCCAAATGCAGCCGTCTCCCTCACAGGTACCGTCTGGAGATGCCTAGCTCTGCAGCACCACTCCTCTGGTTTTCCCCAGTCCAATGGTGTATACTGGCCTTTTGAATGTCTCCCGGTATACGTACTGCTCTGGACTCCTTTAGACCTCCCAAATGCTTTTCTCTTCTTTCTTCCAAAGGGTTTCTTGCCCTCTCTGTCCGTCTGCTCTGGCTTCTGCTTCTGATGATCCTCCAGATGATGAAGCTGTCCAAGATCATGAAGATGATTCTCTGTAGAATAAACTCTACCTTTATTCTGCTTAGATGAGTGCTCCACCCTAGCACAGCGCAGCTGTGCTGAATCAGGCCCTGCCCTTTGAGATGAGTGCTTAGGGATTACCTCATAGCCCTCCTGATTGAACACACGTTTCCCCACTTCAGCTCCTCTAATGGCTGTTGGAAACCTAGTGCATTCTGGGACTGGTAGTCTTTTATGGAAAAATTCTGTTTTCTTATTTCTACCAGAACTGACAGGTTGCTTGTTCAGAGTCACTTCACCTTTACTATAGCTCCTTCCTGAGCTATGATAAGCTTCCTTATCACACTAGGTTGCTGCTGCCCTTTTTGGGGAGCATGAACTGGGCAGTGGACAGCCTGGGTGTAAGATGGGTAGAAATTCTTTTTCTTGTTGAAAAAGGGTTTCTTTTTCTTAGCTGGGTTGGCTATGGTCCTTGATAATCTGTTCAAGGTGGTATTTTTGGACTCAAGCTGATTAGCTTTGTCCTGCCAATCCTTGCCAAAGAGGTTTTCTCCCGTGCAAGGAATATTTCCCAGTTTGTCTTGCACCCATTGTTCTAAATCAGATGCCTGTGACCGATGGAGATAGCAGAGGTTCTGCTAATGCATTCAAAGCAATCAAAGGTTGCACGGTTCATGAACATAGAAACATTCTGGGCATGTTTGACCAGAGTGAGAAAGTCAGCCCTCTTCTCATCGGGAAGTAGTGGAGCCATGAGTTGCAAATCTCTTGTAACTTCCCGAAGAAACATACCCATATAAAGTATGTAAGAGCTTATTCTAGCTAATAGCATTGAGGACTGAAAGCATCAATGCCCAAAAGCATTGAGCGTCCTCGATTCACGACCTGGAGGGTTGGATGAATGCGTCTTAGCACTCTCGGTACAGACAACTGTGTCGATTAAGTGGCTTTAGCAGTACTGAGGCTGCTAATAAAGCTGCAAAACTGCGCTCGATGGCCAGGATACATTGATCCAAGGAGCCTGCTGATGCCTGGGTATCGGTACTGGCGGAGCAGGCCACGACACCAGAACATGGCACCAAGAGTTCACCGGAGGTGGAAGCTTCGGGAACATCTTGGAACCCCGTTAATGCTTTGGAGGCTGGAGTCTCCCGCCGGGGTTGTTTGGCAGGTGTGTTTTCTTCGAGGGCAACACTAGTAGCATCTCGATGCTTAGAAGGAGATCTACACATTGAGGACCGGCCGGTCTTAGAAGACCTGGGTTTGGTTACCTGAGATCCATGGGAGGAAGATGAAGCCCTGGAATCGTCGATGCAACAGACATTGCATCCGAGGCAAAGAGGGTGCCCAGTTTTGCAGCTCTGTTCTGCAGGCCTCTCTTGGTCATCTTTCTACAAAAGGAGACACTCCGATGGTAAATGGTCAGGACAAACATTTGAGACACCAATCATGGGTGGTGGTAGCAGAAATGGTACCGCTACACTTTGAACATTTTTTGAAACCACTAGATGGTTTCTCCATTTTGGAAGAAAAGAGGACCTAATGCCCAAAATGGCGCTTGGCACCAAGAGGGGATAGACCCTCCAAAAAAAGAAGTTATTATTTTTTTTTAAGGAAAAGGAATAAGAAAAGAAAGAGAAAACTGGTGGTACCGGTATAGGCGTCGACGGTGAAGGCAGACGCGACCACAAAAAGAAGATTTTCTGCGGTGACAGGGTTTGCTGCCTGTCGGCTCTGAGGAAAACGAAAAACTGAAGGGGGAGAGTTGGAAAGGCAGGAAAGCAAGGCGCAGGTGCAGTGGGATGCTCCAAAAGCTTTCCTATTGGACAGTGGGAAGCGTTCCCGGACAGGCTCTGTCAGTACCGATGATACCCATATGTGAAGACTACATTCCTGCTTGTTCCTGGAGATATATAGCATAGAACAAATGAATAAGAGTAGTTACTCACCTGTAACAAGTGTTCTCCAGGAGCAGCAGGAATCAGTCCTCACATATGGGTGATGTCGGCGCTGACGGAGCCCCCATGCGGAGCATTTCCCCAGCTTTCAAAGAAAGCCTTTGAGAATGCATCACGCATGCGCGGTCCCCTTCCCGCCCAAGGGTGCCATCTTGCTCAGTCTGATGACATAGCTAAAAGACAGCAAAAAAACCAAAATAAATCATATGACTGCAACTTCAAGGGGAGGAGGGAGGGTTGTGAGGACTGATTCCTGCTGCTCCTGGAGAACACCTGTTACAGGTGAGTAACTACTCTTTCTCCAGGACCAAGCAGGAAATCAGTCCTTACATATGGGACTCCCCAGCTTAAGGCTACCGGGGACCCAAAGCTGAAAAAATGAGCTCCCTTTAGCGCCCCAGCATGTGCAAAAAGAATCTTCTCTGAGAACGCCCCCGAACAGTAGCCCAACACCAGGTCCGGAGGGTAGGAGTTGCCTATACCTCAAAGAGATTACGGAGTACCGCCTGTCCGAAAGCACTGTCCCTGCGGGACTCCCTCTCGAGGCAGTAGTGGGCCGCAAAAGTCTGGCTTGAAGACAAAGTAGCGGCCCTGCAGATGTCTGCCAACCAATGTTTCCTCTAATTTTCTGTAGGCTGTGTGCGCATAAAATATCAGCTGTGCAGCTTTTGAAGGAAGGTTAAATTTCTGTGCGCCACATAACGACACTCGGAGTTATATACTTTAAAATTTGACTTCACGTCAGAATACAGTATGTACACCACATTGATTGCACTAGAAAATATTGTAGAACTTGTGAAAACCATAAATACACAACAGCTTTTCAATTTTAAGAATGTCTGTGTTGTTTTCTATCAGAATCAGAATCGTAATTTTTGTGCGCTCTGTTGTAAAGTATGTGCGCTCACTCGGAGAGGTGTGTGCGCGCGCACACGCGCACAGCTTAGAGGGAACAGTGCTGCCAACGGAACAGAGCGGAGATGAGCCACTGACGCAGCCTTCACCCTGACACGGTGGGCCGTGACTCGACCCTGCAAGGAGAGGCCGGCTGCCCTGTAAGCCCAGGCGATACAGTCTGCTACCCAAATGGACAAAGTACGCTTGGAGACAGGTAACCCCAACTTATTAGGTTCAAAAGAGAAGAAGAGCTGAACAGCCCTTCGGTGTCCCTGCATACGTTCAAGGTAGAAGGACAACGTCCTACAGTCCAGGGTATGCAAGACCATCTCAGCCCGGCTGGCATGCAGCCTGGGAAAGAAAGTTGGAAGAACCACCTCCTGATTGAGGTGGAAGGAGGAGACAACCTCTATGAGCTAAATGCATACCACTATGAGCTAAATGCATACCACTCGGAAACTGACAACGCCAAAAAAGCCTACCACACCAAAATCATCACAACAGCCATAAACAAGCCCCGAGAACTCTTCCAAATTGTCAAAAATCTAACAAGGACACCCAGTGGCCCTGACCAGCTGCCAGATATCCCCTCTGATCTTCTGGCCCGACAATACAAACAGCTTCAACAACCACAAAGCCCACAGCGCTATGCTGAAACAGCCAAGACAAACTCATACCCCATCCTGAACAGAGTCTGGAATACATTCGACACAACCTCAAAAGAAGAAATATCTTCCACCATCTCCTGCTTGAACACCACCACCTCCCCGCTGGATCCCTGTCCTACCGACTGGATAAAGAAAACCAAAGAAGACCTCAGTGCGCCACTAACCCACATAGTAAACGAATCCTTTGCCCAAGGCCTCATGCCGGATGCCCTCAAAACCACAATCATCTGACCAACTCTAAAAAAGCACAACCTGGATCCCCTAGACCCCACCTCCTACAGACCAGTAGCGAGCCTCCCACTCACTGCAAAAATAATTGAGAAGATAGTACAACGTCAGCTTCAAGAACACCTAGACGTCAACAACATACTGGACCCGCAGCAACACGGATTCCGACCATTACATGGTGTCAAGACCCTCATGACCACGCTGATGAACACCCTCATCATAGGAACCCAAGAGAAACACTCAGGATTCATCCTAATCTTCCTGGACATATCAGCGGCCTTCGACACCATCTCCCATAACACCCTTATCCACAGACTCCAAACAATTGGGATCAAAGATACTGTACTCCAATGGTTCAAGTCCTATCTAACCAACCGACAGCAACTAATCCGCACCAAAAACTCAACCTCACCCCCCTTCCAGCAACATCAAGGAGTACCGCAAGGATCCACATTATCAGCCATGCTTTTCAACAGTTACCTCCGTCCACTCTGTTCAGTCATACGCACTCACAATGTCCACTTCCACATATACGCCGACGATATAATGCTCTACGCTCCAATTACAACCACAGACCCGACAAACGACCAGCTGTCAACCTGCTTCACTGACGTATCCAACTGGCTACAAGAGAACAACCTATCCATTAACATAAAGAAGACCGAGGCTCTCATAGTGACAAAAGACCCAGACTTCAAACCACCCACTCACATCACCATGGGAACCATGCAAATCCAAATACAACCACACATAAGATATCTCGGCATTATCATTGACCAAGCCCTAACCCTTAAGCAGCAAATCAACAAGACCACTCAAACAGTATTCCACAAGGCAAAAACGGTACAACGTCTCAGACCTCTCCTCGAACCACAGGACTTCAGGACAGTAATGCAAGCTCTGACACTCCCTCATCTAGACTACTGCAATGTAATCTACCATGGCCTACCTGCCACACAAACCAATCCTCTCTGAATTGCCCTAAACACCACGGCGAGAATAATTTACAATGCAAAGAAAAGGGACCACATCACCCCAATTCTGAGGGACCTCCATATTCTCCCCATCGAAGCAAGAATCAAATACAAAGCTCTCCTACTCACCCACAAAACCATCCACCAAACACAAGGCACCCCACTCTGCTCCCTACTACCTCGACCAACCCACAGCAGAACGACCAGACAATCCTCCAACAGCTCCATTGCAGTCCCCCACAAAAGGACCAAGGCAACACAACGGACCTGCAACAGAGCCTTTGAACTCTATGCCCCATCCCTCTGGAACTCTCTACCAAACCACATCAGGAACAATGGTGATCTCCCATCATTCAAAAAGCAGCTAAAAACCGTCCTATTCCAAGAACATCTCTGAATAGGAACCCCCTATTTTTCTCAAAAGCTCCAGACCAGTAACTATGCTACCCTGTCAGTCTCTATGTCCATCCCAAAATCATCATTGGTGAACCCCCGGTGATGGGCCCCCCCCACCATTGATTCCCCCCCCCCCCTTTTTTGTTAAATGTCCCACCGCTTTGACCCGGTGAAAAGCGGGATATAAATACAGTTAAATAAATAAATAAATAAACCTTTGGAAGGAACTTAGGGTGAGTCCGTAAGACTACTCTGTTCCTACAGAACCTAGTGTATGGTGCATCTGACACCAGGGCTTGAAGCTCACTCACTCGCCTTGCTGAGGTAAGAGCTACCAAAAACAACGCTTTCCAGGAGAGAAAGCGCAAAGGACAAGTAGCCATAGGCTCAAATGGTGGGCAAGTAAGCTTTTGCAAGACCACATTCAAATCCCACTCAGGGGCAGGCAGACGAACTGGAGGCTTAAGCAAAAGTAGGCCTCTGAGGAAGCGAGCCACCAAATGGTGGCTTGAGAGAGACTGACCCTCGACCGGTGAGTGGTGCGCTGAGAGCGCACTGAGATGGACTCTAACAGAGTTGGATTTAAGGTCTAGGTTGGACAGGTGAAGCAAATATTGCAGCACCACTGGTACCAGCCATGAGAAAGGATCCTCCTTGTGCTGAGCACACCAGGTGGAGAATCTACGCCACTTGAGGGCATAAGACTTCCGGGTGGACTGTCTCCTAGAGGCCAAGACCACGTCCTCCACTTCCTTAGGCAGCAGTAAGGGTGCTAGAACTACCCTTTCAGCAGCAAGGCCATCAGATGGAAGGACTGGAGGTTGGGTGCAAGAGAGATCCCTGCTCCTGAGACAGGAGATTGGGCTGCATCCCCAGAGGAAGAGTCCGCCGCTAGTTGCAAAAGAAGTGGAAACCACGATTGCCTTGGCCATCTGGGGGCCACCAGGATCACCAAGGCCTTGTCCCGTAGCACTTTGAACAGTGTCTTGGGCACTAGAGGTGTGGGAGGAAACGCATATAGGAGGCCTGTAGACCACAGAATGAGAAACGCATCCGCGGCTACCCTAAGAGGATGCGGTTGTCTGGAGCAGAACCTGGGCAGTTGACGGTTCAGTGGACTGGCAAAGAGATCTATGGTTGGAAGACCCCATCTTAGGAAGATCTTCTGAACTACCAGAGGATTCAACTGCCATTCGTGTGGCTGTAGGATCCTGCTCAATCTGTCTGCCAGGTAATTCTCCTGTCCAGGGAGATAGACCGCCTTGAGAAGTATGCCATGATTGACTGCCCAGGAGCACAGGTTCTGTGCTTCCTGACAGAGAAGTGGGGACCTTGTGCCCTCCTGTTTGTTCACATAGAACATAGCATCTTGATTGTCCGTTTGCACTAAGACGGACTGGTGAGAGAGGAGATGAGAGAAAGTCCGCAGTGCTAAGCGGATTGCTCTGAGCTCTAAGAGATTGATCTGCTGTGTGGCCTCCCAAGGAGACCACAGGCCCTGAGTGCATGCTCCTTGGCAATGTGCACCCCAACCTTGAAGAGAAGCATCGGTTGTCAGCACTTGAGAGTGTGGAGGTGCCTGAAAAGGCACCCCTTGTACCAGATTCGGAAGATGAAGCCACCATTGCAGAGAAGACTCTAGTAGCGTGGACACCCTCACTTTGTCCTTCAGGTTTCCTGTGGCTTGGAGCCACTGAGTTCTGAGGCCTCATGTGCAGACAGGCATTTGGAGTTACATGGACCGTGGAAGCCATGTGGCCTAAGAGCCTCAGGAATTGTCTGGCAGAGACCAGAGAATTGCTGTGGAATTGCCTGGCCAGATCTATCAGTCTGTGGGCCATTCCACACATAAAAAGGCCTTTGCCTGAAGGGTGTCCAGTCTCGCTCCTATGAACTCCATGTTCTGTGAGGGACGCAAAGTGGACTTTGTGAAGTTTATGACAAACCCCAGATGCTGGAGAAGAGAGACAGTGCGGAGAGTGGCTTGATTGGTCTCCTGTGGAGACTGACCCCTGATGAGCCGGTCGTCCAGGTATGGAAAGACAAAGAGTCCTTGAACCCTGAGGTAGGCCGCCACCACCGCCAGGCACTTGGTGAAAACCCTGGGGGCGGAGGTTAGGCCAAAAGGGAGTACCCTGTACTGATAATGGTTTCCTCCCACTACAAATTGGAGATATTGTCTGTGGTCTGGATGAATAAGGATGTGAGTATAAGCATCCTTTAGGTCTAAAGAGCATAGCCAATCTCCCTGCTGGAGGTAGGGCAGCAGGATTCCAAGGGTAAGCATCTTGAACTTTTCCCTCTCCAGGAACATTTTGAGATTCCGCAAGTCTAGGATGGGCCTGAGGCCTCCTGTCCTTTTTGGTACTAGAAAGTACCTGGAATAGAAGCCTTGACCTCTCAGATGGTGGGGCACCGATTCCACCGCCTGCTCCTTTAGAAGACTTGTTCCCTGTGCAGAGGAAGTCTTGGAGGCTCCCCTGGAAAGTAAGAGGGGGGTACCTGGTGGAAGTGGAGGAGATAGCCCCTCTGGACTATGCTTAGCACCCAGGTATCCCTTGTGACGGCTGACCACCTGTGGGCATACATCCTGTGCTGAGAGGGGCCAGCTGAGAAGGAGAGGCTATGCCACTGGAGTCAAAACCCTGCTCCCTGCTGTGCAGGAGCCGGAGCTGGTGGCTTGGGGGTTTTCTGCCTACGGGCCCCATGTCCCTGCCCCTTGGCCTGCTGACCCTGTTGGGGAGCTATGGAGGCCTGGAAATGAGGGTAGGATTTGTAGGCAGATGACTTCCTCGGGTAAAAAGATCTTTTTCCCCGAGTCCTTTTTCTTCTGAAAATGGGCAGAGGTTTTCCTGGACAGCCTTGTCCGGGTGAGAGTCTCAGACTCGAGCTCTGCAGCCTTTTCAGCCATGGGCTTGCCAAAGAGGTTTTCACCTCGGCAGGGGACATCGACCAACTTGTCCTGAACCCATGGCTCGAGGTCCGATGACTGTAGCCAGGCCTGATGGCGTGCACTGATGCCGGCCGCGGCTACTCGGGCCGAAGCCTCGAAGGCATCATAGGCTGCTCGAGAGATAAACTTCGAGCACTCCTGGATCCCCGATGACAGGGCTTTGAACCTCTGCAAAGGTTCCTCGGAGAGACCAGCAGAGAACCCGGCAATCTCCTTTGCCAGGTCTCGAAGGTATATGCCCATGTACAGCTGGTAGGTCTGGACACGGCAAGCAAGCATAGAGCCCTGGAAGCACTTTCTACCGAGGGCATCCAGGTTCCGGGCCTCCCTGCCAGGAGGCACCGAGGAGTGCATCTTCTGGCTCTTCAGACGATGCATGGCCGATTCCACAACCATGGAGTGGTGCGGTAGCTGTGCCTTCTGGAACCCGGGGCTCTTGCGGACTCGCTAGATGGAATCGACCCGCTTGCTCAGAACTGGCGTCGAGGCTGGCACCTCCCACATGCGGAAGAGCAACCGTTCCAGCATCGGAGGAACCAGTACAGTAAAGGCCTCCTTGGGAGGAGAGTCATACTGCAGGGCCTCGAGCTCCTCGGCTCGAGGCTCCTCCTCGGGGTCCGTGGGGAAGGCCAAGGCCTTGGCCATGTCCCGCACGAAGTCCGAGAACTGGGTGTCCTCCTGGGGGGATCTTCTCCGAGGCTCAGACTCCAGTGAGTCCGAAGGGACACACTGGGTCCGAAACGGGTCCGGGGACTCCTCGTCCTCTGTTTCCCAGCCCGACCCCTCGGAGGAGGAATCGAGCGGCTCCGGTCGGGCAGGCGCCGATACCATCTGCCCCGACGCCGAGGGTACCGGCGTCGACGACCTCGGTCCCGAACGGGAGGCCGAGGGAGACCTCGGCTGAGGATCGACTCGAGAGCGCATGGACTCGAGGATCGGCTCGACCTCCGGGCCGACTTGGACATCGATGTCCTGGTGGTCAGGGCAGATGCACCGGTGAGACCGGCGATCAGTGCCCGCTGCTGTTCCATGAAGGCAGCCAAGCTGCTCTCCAAGGCCGTCAGGAGACTCAGCAGCCCCTGACTCGGGCCCCGACGTTGGCTCCCCCGGAGGATAGTCCACGAGGACTATAGTACTCACGTGACTCGGGGACTCCGTCTCCACACGAGGTTGTTTAGCAGGCCTCTCCGACTCCGAAGACCCGGGACGGCGGTCGGGGCTATGCGACCTGGCCCTCGAGGAGCCAAGTGCGTCCACCGATGCCACCCTCGTGGGTTTCTTCTTCCTGCGGTGCTCCCGCGAGGGAGACCCCCTCTCAGAGGAACCCCGGCGATGCTCGGGATCGGAGTCCCGAGACGTCGAGGCCTCTGACGAAGTCTTGGCCCGGCCGGACGCGGAGTCAGAGAAGATTCTTTCCTTCTGATGCTGACGGCTCCTCAACACCTTCGAGGACATTTTCCCACACGAGCCACAGATCATGGGGTCATGATCGGGCCCGAGGCAGCGGAGGCAGCAGTCATGTGTGTCGGTGAGAGACATAAGTTTCTTACACCAATCACACTTTTTAAACCCACTGGCAGCCATCAGGGGAAAAAGGGCCCCTGCAAGGTCAAAAGACAGGGCTGCCAGTGAAAAATAGAAAAATGGCACGAACGCTAGTCACAAAGGACAAAAACCGAAAAATGAAGTCCAGGCTCGATACCGGTGTTCCGGGCCCAGGCGGGAAAGGGAAACCGGTGTCGAACCGAAGAAAACACGGATCCACACAGAAAATCAACTTTTTCCTCGGGTGAAAACGAAACACGTCCATCGAGCTCCGCGGAAAAAAGAAGACTGAGCAAGATGGCACCCTTGGGCGGAAGGTGACCACGCATGCGTGATACATTCCCAAAGGCTTTCTTTGAAAGCTGGGGAAATGCTCCGCATGGGGGTTCCGTCGGCGCCGACGTCACCCATATGTGAGGACTGACTTCCTGCTTGGTCCTGGAGAATCAGCAGTAATCTCAGTGTAATCCAGTTTATGTAGATGTACTTGATTAGCCTAAACTCCTGTAGTATTTCCACATAGAAAACCAAAATCAATTTATCTCTGTACAAGTACAAGCCATCATGTTCATGAATTGTATGTTTCTGGTTCTAGCTGCACTGATCCTCCTCTCATTGATAACCCAGAAACACTACCTAGTCCCACATTCAAACCCTATCCTATCCCTATTATCCAAACCACCAACTACACTAGTAATAAAATACCATCAATAAGGATAAGAGACAGACATCATTCCCATCTAATCCAGATATCTCTTATCCAGCATACACAAAATAGTTCACACCCCCTGGGCACTACCTAAAACTCTTCCCTCAAAATGCCTACTGGTTAATTCACGATCAGTCAGAAACAAAACAGAACTACTAACGGAATACCTCACAGACCACAACCTAGACATACTGTGTATCACTGAGACATGGCTCACCGACACTGACACAGTCCTGATCAATCAGCTGAAACACCAAACTATGACCTATTTAATTGCACCAGAATGGGAATTCGGGGAGGTGGAGTTTGCATAATCACCAAAAATCACTACGATTCATTAACATGACACACACTAATGGTCTGAATACTATTGCTATATCCAACAAACAGATCTCAACTGCTCTGATATACCGATCTCCAATGACAGCCAATGAAGAACTTGCAGCTAACCTGGAAATTGTTGGTATACACACAGATCCAAGCTGCTCATTAATACTACTGGGTGACCTTAACTTATCCTCCATTCCACAGCTGCAAGCATCTGCATTCACAGATGCAATGTCCTGCCAAAAATATATCCAGATTGTAACAGAACCAACATACATCAAAGGTAACATGCTGAACCTTATCTTCGTGCCATCCCATCTCCTGGAAAAAACCCAATTCCTATGTCTCAATTGAATAAGGTCCCATGGTCAGACCACTACACAATCTCATTTCACCTTTATCCTCCCACTCGCATAGTACTCAACCAGCTCATTGAAAAACAACACAGAAGATTAAACAATAAAACAAAGAGCACCTTCTGTGAAACCGTCATCCCTACTTTGAACACAGACTCTGATGACTTCGTAGTCAATTGGAAAAAGACAATTACCAACACTGTAGCTACACCCCCATTGAAAACACCACCTTGCAATCCTTGTCACCACACACCATGGTACACAAAAGATCTAAAGAGAATCAAAAAGAGCCTAAGAAAAGCAGAATGAATCTGGAGACACTCCTTAGGCGATCAAGTTAGGAAAGATTATCTTCATATCCTTGATGCATACAGAGTCCAATCCAACAAGGCTAAGAAAGACTACCACTCCCAAAAATTATTAAAGTCTCTAAACAAACCCAGAGAACTATTTGAAATAGCCAAATCCATGTTAAGAGAAAACACCCCTCCAACAGTACAGCCTAGACCCTCCCCCCCCAAGAATTGCAGATCACTTCCAAGCTAAACTACAGAACTATCCACCAGCCTCACCAACCATACAGTCATATAGACCCTGCACATCCAGCTCCCTCAATTCTTTCTCCCCAATCTCACCTGACCACCTGGTCAACATAATTGGAAACCTGAACACGACTATGTCACCACTGGATCCCTGTCCAGCAAGCTGGATAAAAGTAACAAGAGCTGAACTCGCCCCCACCATAGGCAAGATGCTGCAGTTATCCTTCATGCAAGGATATATCCCAAATAGACTAAAGACTGCCTCCATACGCTCACTACTGAAGAACCCGAAGCTAGACCTTGCCAAGCTAAATTCATATAGACCTATTTCAAGCTTACCTTTCCTCACAAAAATAATGGAGAAAGTGGCACAATTTCAACTGCAAAACTATATCAGCCTAAACACCCGATTCGACCCATATCAGCATGGCTTCTGCCCTAACTACGTAGTGGAAACACTGTTAATATCACTCATCGACCATCTAATCAAGGGAATTGAGAAACCAAAAGAAGCCTTTATTCTCATATTCCTCGATATATCAGCTGCGTTTGACACTGTATGTCACGAGATCCTCCTAGAGACTACGTTGCATTGGCATCACTGACAATGCACTCAGCTGGATCCGATCCTATCTGACTGATTAATTACAAATCGTAAAATCCCAGAATAAAAGCTCAGACCCTTTCCGACAGAACCATGGCGTACCCCAGGGCTCATCTCTGTCATCATTATTATTCAACATTTACATCTGGCCAATCTGCCATGATCCTCCAATCACATAACATGTTATACCACTTATATGTGGATGACAATGTTTTACACACCATTCTCAACCACAAATCTGGAATACACTCCTATTGTACAATGCTTTAATGCAATTGCCCTGTGGCTCTCCCAACAAGGACTTTCCATTAATTATAACAAAACAGAAGTGTTATTCATTTTCAAAGATCACTTTCACCCCACTAAAAACACTTAAGGTCAATCAAATAGAACTAACAGTCAAATCGGAGGTATGTTACCTTGGTGTAACTATTGACCAGCGTCTTACCCTAAAGACCCACATCAACAATTCGACAAAGCAAATCTATAATAAAATAAGGACTCTACAATGGCTTCGCCCCCTTCTGGAACTTCATGACTACAGGACTGTCTTCCAAGTGATGACATCTCCACATATTGACTTCTGCAATGCAATTCTACAAGGCTTGCTGAAATCCCATCTATTGCCGTTACGACTTGCTCAGCACACTGCGGCTAGGGTACTCACCAGAACATCAAGGGACTCACACATCACTCCTGTCATAATAGAGCTCCACTGGCTACTGCTAATAGACAGGATCAAATACAAGAACATTGTCACCATATTTAAAATCTTCCACAATCAGTCCTCTGAGTACTTACAGACTATAATAATAAAACTCCCCAACAAAGAAGCACCACAGAACACCTCATTGTGTCTTAGCCTAATTTCGCAAAATGCATCCAATCTGCATGCAAAACAGCATTCTCACTCTATACTCCAACAGTCTGGACCTCCCTCCCTGTGAAAATTCATAAAAACCACAGACTCAAAGGATTTCAGGAAACTCCTGAAAACACATCTATTCCAAATGCGCTTTCAGGGCAAGCAAGCAAACAATACCACCAAACTATATTCAAAACACCGCTAGGACATAGCCCACCTTCACACCTCAAATAAAACACTTACACCACCTTTACCCACTATTAAGAAACACTTACACCACACTGCAATATTATTCCTCACTGACATACCTGCTCATTACTTGTATATATGTTATTTATGTTCCTTGTAATGCTATGCTCTGTTCTATGTAAACCATATTGAGCATTGGAAATGCGGTATATAAACTTCTCAAATAAATAAATAAATTACAAGAAGAGACTGATGATCGGGTCCCAGACACTGAAGGCACCAACTATGAGTGTCCATTATGGATATGGTCCTTGAGCACCTGGAACTCTTTATAAACTTGCTGGCACGTTTTTGTGACATATCAACTGGAAAAACAGCTGCAGTGAAATCAAATGGCTCCATTTTTAAAAGATAAAAAATTTATTACACACATGCGGCAAAAGCAACTAAATACTTAATAAAATGATCAAATGGAAAAAAAGCACCTATGCCTAAGGGGGCAACGGTGCTGAGGGGAAAAAAAGGAAACTTTAAATGACCAAAAAACCTTATTAAAGGCTACTACAGGGAAAGAAACCGTGACAACAGGTGGGCAGAAGCCGAAACGGCTAAAAAATATTATTATTTACTTGAGAAATAATACGTGAAGAAGAGGCTCATTAGACGCGTCTGTTGGGCTCCATAGAAAAATGAAGACTGAAGTAAGCTGGGGTCATGGCAGCAGACAGGAAAGTGACACGCATACGCAGAGGAGAGTTCCAAAAGGAGCTGGTAATACTCCAGTGTGGGGGCTCCGTCGGATGACATCACCAATACATGAGGACTAATTTCCTGCTTGTCCACGGAAAATCATAAGGAAAAGAATGGAGAATAAAACCAAGGATATTATAATACCTCAGTATTGCTCCATAGTGTGACTGCATCTTGAATATTGTGTGCAATTCTGGTCACCATATCTTAAGAAGGATGCAGCAGAATTAGAAAAGGTACAGAGAAGAGCCACCAAAATGATAAAGGGGATGGAAAGATAGCCCTATGAGGAAAGACTTAGCATAGTTACTCACCTGTAACAGGTGTTCTCCGGGGACAGCAGGAATCAGTTCTCACATATGGGTGACATCAGCACAGACAGAGCCCTCGCGGGAGCATCTCCCCAGCTTTCAAAGAAAGCCTTTGGGAGATGCCACCACGCATGCGCGGTCCCCTTCCCGCCCAAGGGTGCCATCTTGCTCAGTCAAATGACATAGCTGAAGATAGCAACATATAGAATGGTAGAGAAACTCCAAGGGGAGGAGGAAGAGTTGTGAAGACTGATTCCTGCTGTCCCCGGAGAACACCTGTTACAGGTGAGTACTACGCTTTCTCCGGGAACAAACTCAGTCACATACGGGACTCCCCAGCTACAGGCTACCGGGAGACCCGTAGCAAAAGGTGGGCCCCCTCAAGGGGAGCCGCAAGCAGCAGCAATTCAGTCTGGAGTACAGACTACAGTAGGACCCCCTGTGTCTGATGAGACCAGCACTCCGGTAGCCTGAACACAGAAGGGTCGGAGGGTAGGAATTGCCTAGACCCCGAAAAGATTACGAAGCACAGCCTGGAAAAAGGCGCTATCCCGACGGGATTCTCTTTCCAGGCAGTAATGGGCTGTGAATGTACGGACTGAAGACTAGGTGGCGGCCCGACAGATGTCCGCCATCAGAACAGAGCGCAAATTTGCCACTGAAGCTGCCATGGCCCAGACACAATGTGCTGTGACGCGACCGTCCAGAGGGAGCCTCGCCTGCTCATAGGCAAAGGCAATACAGTCCGCCACCCATGTGGACAGCTTACGCTTAGTCACCACTTCCCCCAGCCTGCTAGGAGGCCTTGCGGTGTTCCTGAGTTCGTTGGACATAGAAGGACAAGGCCCTCCCACAGTCCAGGGTGTGGAGGACTGTTTCCGCCTGACTGGCGTGAAGTCTCGGAAAGAAGGTAGGAAGTACCACCTTCTGTTTGAGATGGAACGAGGATACTACCTTCGGAAGAAATTTGGGGTGCGTGCAAAGCACCACCCTGTTTCTATAGAACCTGGTATAGGGAGCATCGGCCACCAAGGCTTGGAGCTTGCTAACCCTGCAAGTGGACGTGAGCGCAACCAGGAAAACCACCTTTCACGAAAGATAGCAAGTAGCCAAGGGCTCGAATGGTGGACGGGTGAGCTGCCCCAACACCACATTGAGGTCCCATTCGGTCGCTGGAGGGCGAACCGGGGGCTTAGACAAGAGCAGGCCACATAGGAAACGGCCTACTAGAGGTTGAGCCGAAAGGGGCTTACCATCCACCGGGTCGTGGTAAGCCACCAGGGCACTGAGTTGCACTCTAACAGAATTAGACCTGAGTCTGAAGTGAGAAAGGTGGAGAAGGTACTGCAACACCATAGCCATCGGGCAGGAGTAAGGGTCAGCCCTTCGTTCAGCACACCAAGCTGAGATCCTACGCCATTTAAAGGCAAATACCCTCCTTGTAGAGTCCTTACAGGAGTCTAGCAGAACATTCTCCACTTTAATGGGAAGGTGGAGATGGGCCAGGGCTACCCTCTCAGCAGCTACACTGTGAGTGAAAGAGACCCCAGGTTGGGGTATAGGAGAAAGCACCCCTCCTGAGATAGAAGCCCTGGGGCGGTCCCTAAGGGGATGGGGGCTGCCACTGCCAACTGCAAGAGTAGCGGGAACCACGGCTACCGGGGTCATCAGGGGGCTATCAAGATGAGGGAGGCCTTGTTGCGGAGGGTCTTGAATAAGGTCTTGGCAATCAGTGGCGTCGGAGAGAAGGTGTACATGAGGCCCCATGACCATGGGACTAAAAATGCATCCGCCGCCACCCTGGAGGGGTGAACCTGTCTGAAGAGCTCCGTGGAAAAAAGGAGACTGAGCAAGATGGCACCCTTGGGCAGGAAGGAGACCGTGCATGCGTGGTGGCATCACCCAAAAGCTTTCTTTGAAAGCTGGGGTGATGCTCCCACGAGGGCTCCGTCGGTGCCGACGTCACCCATATGTGAGGACTGACTTCCTGCTTGTTCCCGGAGAAAAAAGGTTAGAGTTCTTCAACTTGGAAAAAAGACGGATGAGGGGAGATATGATAGAGGTCTATAAAATAATGAATTGACTGGGATGGGTAAACGTAGATTGGTTACTCCTTCAAGAAGAAGAAAGACTAGAGGACATGCAATGAAGCTACAATGTAGCACATTTAAGACTAATCAGAGAAAATATCTTTTCACTCAACGCATAATCAAATTCTGGAAATCATTAACAGAGGATGTAGTAAAAGCTGTTAGTGTAGCTGTGTTTAAAAGAGGTTTGCACAAGTTCCTGGAAGAAAAGTCCATAAACTATTATCAAAGAAGACCAGTGAAATCCACTACTTATACCTGGGATGGGCAGCATGGAGTCTGTGTAACGTTTTGGGAACCTGACAGGTACGTGCAACCTGGATTGGCCGTTGTTGGAAACAGGATACTGGGCTTGATGGACCCTTACTTTGATCCAATATGGCATATCTTAGTTTGTTAGACATGGACCACTGTCCCTGCTTCAGCTGTTTCGAACCAAAACATCCCTCCCACCCTTCAAAGCTCATGTCTATGATGCAAAGTTACCATGAAAAAAGACTCCAGATCCATTCCCTGCCACAAAGCTGTGAAAAGCCTCCTTCTTGCCTCTAAAGAGAAATAGAAAATAGTCTTGTGACACTGGACTAATGGAAAATACCCTGAGAGTATGAATTAGGGGAGATGCATGTGTGTCTGTATTCAAAGTACTTTATTCAGGTCTGTTGCCTTGTAGAAAGTATCATACTTGGACCCTATCTGGAAAGGGATGATTTGGACACCAGGAGTTAGGTCTTGAGCCCATGACATCCAAGGCCATAAGGCCATTTTCTTATTAGGATCCAAGAGTGTCTCCCCTATATTCCAGAGACTTGGAAGGACTAAATTGCTTTTCCAGATAATCATTTGTCAGCCTAGATGTACTGCCCCTGTAGATCCCTGGATGCAGTTGGGAAACTTTCTGAGTAAAAGATGAATCATGGTCCCATGGTAAGCACAAGAAGAGAGACTGAATACATCAGTGAGATATACAGGATAACTAGTTTAAGAAATACCTGTTGGTAACCCCTGAAGGGAATACCCCTCTGTATTCATACCAGGAAATGCCTGAGAAGAGGTCTGCCATTCTGCATGGGCACTCCAAAAATAAATGAAGATGCAACCCTTTCTGGGAGACCTGAAAAATCAGTACTATACCCCTGAACGCTCTTTGAAGGAGAGACTGAGTCCCAAACTCTGTGGCTAAACGAAACAACCTAATACCATTACCCTTGAAGTTTATACCAAGAGTGACAAGGAAAGCCTTGTGAACAGTGTCTGATCACCCAGTGAAAAGATTCCAAGTGTTGCTGTGAAGAAGCACAGCAAGAACACAGCAGCCTGTCTCAGCCAAAACAAATGTCCTGGACTACTTTCCTGCGGAAGAGTGGAAACTGTCTGAGCAGTATTACTTTTAGCCTCTGAAACGGGCCAACCAGGGATGGTACTGAGAGAGAAGGAGGGGCTTCTGATAAGAACCTTCTTGTTGGCCTCTGAATTTTGGCTCCTAATGTTCTAGAAGTCCTCTAAGAGACAGTTTCCTCTTAAAGAGAATGAAGCTGCACAAAAAGGTCAACATAGCAGTGACTGTCACTTTTAGGGGGATCTCCCATGAAGCTACCTGCAGGGAAGGTCACTATGGCCACATTTGGGGGTCTGCCTTAATGCCAGAAGATTTGAGTCATGGAATTACTGCATTTAACTACACTGGGAGAGAGATTATAGAGAAAAAATGATTATTTAAGTCGAAACTCAGTACTTCTACCATGGGAGGCAAGACAAGGACAACCCTCTTAATGATCCAACACAACTTCCTTCTTTTCTCTAGGAAGAGAATATAAAAACATAGCAACACAGAACATGATGGCAGAAAAAGACCATATGGCCTATCTAGTTTGCCCTTCCATATTAACTACTATAACCCCTTTTTCCTTTAGAGATCTCCTGTACTGTATTTGTCCCATGCTTTCTTGAATTCTGATACTGTCCTCGTCTCTACTACCTCCACTGGGAGACTATTCCATGCATCTACCACTCTTTCTGTAAAGAAATATTTTCATATATTACTCCTGAGTCTATTCCCTTTCACCCTCCTCCTCCCATTCCACCCTCTTGTCATTGTAGAGCTAACTTTCAATTGAAAGAGCCTCTCCTTATTTTAATTTATGCCATGGAGGTATCGAAACGTCTCTATCCCGCCTTTCCTTTAAAGTATACATAATGAGATCTTTTTAAGTCTGACCCCATATGGTTTATAATGAAGACCACTGACCATTTTGGTAGCCACCATCTGCACCGACTCCATCCTCTTTATATCCTTTTGCACACAATACTCCAAATGAGGTCTCACCAAAGACTTATACAGAGGCACAATCAACTCCTTTTTTCTGCTGGTCATTCCTCTCCCTATGCACCCAAGCTTCCTTCTGGCTTTCACCATCACCTTTTCTACTTGTTTAGCCTCTTTAAGATCATCAGAAACAATCACGCCCAGGTTCCACTCTTCTTTCATGGACAGCACCCTGTGCTGTACCATTCTCTTGGATTTTTGCAGCCCAAATGCATGACCCTGCATTTTTTAACATTAAATTTCAGCTGCCAAATTCATGACCATTTTTCAAGCTTAGCTAGATTCCTTCCTCATGTTATCCATTCCTTGGGTGTCTACTCTATTGCAGATTTGCAGGCAAACCTTACCTGAAAGCCCTTCTGCAATATCACTAACAAAAAAGTTAAAAAGAATCGGACCACGGGCCGACACTACTGGTAACTTCCTTCTCCTCAGAATAAGCTCCATTTACCTTTACCCTTTGTCGCCTCTCACTCAACAAATTTCTAGTCAGTCACTTTAGGGTCCATCCCTAGGGTGCTCATTTTATTTATAAGTCGCCTGTGCGGAACAGTGTCAAGTGTTTTACTGAAATATACTATATTTAGAGCTCTCTCTCAGTCCAAGTCTCTGGTCACCCAGTCAAAGAAATCAATCAGTTTTGTCTGACAAGATTTTCCTCTAGTACAGCCATGCTACCTTGGATCCTGCAATCCATTGGACTCCAGAAAACTCACTATACTCTGTTTCAGCAGCGTTTCCATTAATTTACTCACCAGCCTGTATTTATTTTATTTATTTATTTTATAACTTTTATATACCGCGCTATTTGTTATCAGTGCGGTTTACATACAACAAGGGTGCACAGTCAGAAGTCTGTTCTGTGCTTACATTGTAACAGGAGTTTAAACTGTAGTTCTCAACCTCATCTTTTACTTCTGCTTTTGTGTAAAGGGAACACATGTGTCTTTCTCCGGTGCTCTGGGACTATTCCTGACTCTAAAGAAGCACTGAAAAGGTCAGACAGTGGAGCTGCTAGAACTTCCCCTTCAATATTCTTGGATGTATCCCATCCGGCCCCATAGTTTGGTCTACTTTTAGTTTAGCTAGTTCCTTACAAACACAGTTTTCTGCAAATCGTTCAAGATCGCCTTCGTTTATGTTCCTATTCTTGAGTTTGACAAGACCACTTTTGCACTTCCTCCTCTTACTAATATATCTGAAAAATGTTTTGTCCCCCCATTTTATTGCATTGACTATTTCTTCTTCTGTTTGTATCTTTGCTTTCCTGACTACTTTCCTGGCTTCTACATTTTTCCAAATATAGATGCCCGTCTTCCTCTCTCTGTGATCTCTTGTATTTTATTTTATTTTTTTTTTAATTTTTAATTTATTGAATTTTATACAATCAATCAAGACATAATCTCGAAAGAAAAAGAAATACAATGGCGCAAATGTCAAAAGAGAAAACATAAAACAAACAGGAAACTTTTTCCACAATCTCTTGTAGTCCACATAATAAAAGAAGGGGGGAGGGTGAATTAAAACCTAAGGTCGGAGAACCCGAGGCTCCAAGAAGATAAGCAAGAAATACATATAAAGGCAAAAACTAAGAATAGGCAGAGCATTTCTCAAGACTATGATAATATAGAGAGAGTTATTGAATGTCTAACCCTGATACAGGCTTGTCTAATAACTTAGCATTATTAAGGCTGCAAGATCGGTAGGTTGAGAAAAAACATATCTATATATCACCAAACATTTACAAGGAAATCTCAAAAGAAAAGAACCCCCAATCTGCAACACTCCCGGCTTGTGGAGGAAGAAAAGCTTCCTTCTCTTTTGTGTCTCTTTTGCAATATCAGGAAACATAGAAATAGTAAAACCACAAAAAGTTTCCGTTCTTTTCTTGAAGAACATCATGAGAAGCCAGTCTTTATCAGAAACCAAGGCAAAGGAGACCAACAATGTAGCAGGAATATAATTCTCCCCAACAGTACGTTTGAGTAACTCAGAAACATTCAAAACTTCCAAGACAGAATATTCTCTTGAAGTCGCCGGTTCTTTCTTCCCCGTAGAGAGATAATATACCTTTGTTAAAGGTGGAATTAAGTTTGGAGGGACTATCAAAACTTCAGTTAGGTAGCGTTTAAACATATCCAAGGCCGTAACACTCTTCAACTTAGGAAAGTTCAAAACTCTAAAGTTCATAGCTCTTGCTGCATTATCCAAGACCTCCAGTTTATAGCGTAAAGTCACATTATCATTAACAAAATCAGCATTCGTATCAGATAATCTTACCAGCCGACTCGCATGATCTTCTATCTGCAATTTAACAGTTTCCAAAGACTTCACATTGGATTCTATTCTAACCAGGTTCTCCTGGATCTTGGAGGAGAGAACTGATGTTTGCTTGGTAACTGCATCAGAAAGTGATACAATGGCTTCCCAGATGATTTCCAAGGTGAAAACCTGTGGACAAGAAGGCAGAAGAGACGCCGGAGTAGATATTACAGCAGCGGGGGAACAAGGTGATAATCCTCCAGGTACAGACTTAATGGCCGGGAGAAGTTCTTCCTGCCGAACAATGCCTGAGTTCTCCATGATCACAACGGGGGACACCGGAGCCGAACCACCAGTCCCATCCCCTCGAAAGGCATCAATCCTACCATCTACAGGCATGGAAGACGGCACTTGACTGACAGGGGCGAGGCTCAGAGCAGCCAGGCAAAGCGGCGGCGTTCTCTCTGCGGAAGACAAAGAGATCTCAAGGTCCGAAAGCAGCGGTGTTCCCTCCTCGGAAGCCACTGCTAAGCCAGCACGAATCTCCTGCTTTTGCACTTGAGAAAGTTCAACAAAGCGATCCATCTGACCATGGATAGAAGGCAAGGGCTCCGAGGGAAAATCCCTCACTTTCCCCTTCCGTTTAGGCATCTGGTATGGAACAGAATGCAGCAGCCATCTTAGTTAGTCACTCCTCTTGTATTTTATGAAGGCCACTCTCTTTTTCTCCACCTTTTCAGCTACTTCATTTGAATACCATAGTGGCCTCCTTTTCCTTTAACACTTATTTACCTTTCTACCTTTCAGTTCTGCCCATTGCTTTTCTACATCCCCCAGCTGTTCCCATCCCACTAATGACTCTTAGAGGTATTGCCCCATCTCGGCAAAGTTAGTTTTCTTAAAGTCTAAGACCCTCACTTCTGAATGGACTATCAGCCCCTACTCCTAATACTGAACCACACCATCTGGTGATCACTGGATGTGAGATGATCTCCTACTATAACATCAGAAATACTTTCCCCATTGGTAAGCACCAGGTCCAGTATAGCCCCTTCTCGTGTGGGTTTTGCTACCAGTTGCTAGAATAGTTCTCCCTAAATAGGATCTAGGATCTCCTTACTTTTAGATCACACCGTAGCAGGGATTTGCCAGTCAACATCTGACATATTGAAATCACCTATCAGTAGCACTTCCCCTTTCATGGAAATACTACATCCACTTCTTCTCCCTGTGAAGGAGATCTGTATAATCACACTAATACAAATGGATTTCCCATTCTCTCTTTCTAGTTTAACCCACAGTGCCTTCTCGCTCCCTTTTAAGCCTTGTAATTCTATAGCTTTAATATTATTTTTTACATATAGTGCCACGCCTCTTCCCCTTCTTCCTACCCTATCCTTTCTGAATAAGGTACAGCCCAATCAGGGAAGGGCTAGGATGGCCATTATACATGATGATTCGATCATTAGGCATGTAGATAACTGGGTGGCTGGTGGACATGAGGATCGCCTGATAACATGCTTGCCTGGTTTCGAAGGTAACAGACTTCATGCACCACCTAGACAAGGTTTTAGATAGTGCTGGGGAGCACTGTTCCCTCTAAGCTGTGCGCGTGTGCGCGCGCACACACCTCGCCGAGCGAGCGCACATACTTTACAACAGAGCGCACAAAAATTAAGGTTCTGATTCTGATAGAAAACAACACAGACGTCTTAAAATTTAAAAGTTGTTGTGCATTTACGGTTTTCACAAGTTCTACAATATTTTCTAGTGCAATCAATGTGGTGTACATACTGTATTCTGACGTGTAGTCAAATTTTAAAGTATATAACTCCGAGTGTCGTTATGTGGCGCACAAAAATTTAACCTTCCTTCAAAAGCTGTACAGCTGATATTTTATGCGCACACAGCCTACAGAAAATTAGAGGGAACATTGCTGGGGAGTCTTCTGTCTTGGTACATGTTGGCAGCAATGACATAGGAAAGTGTGGGAGAGTGGTTCTGGAGGCCACATTTAGGCGTTTAGGTAGGAAATTGAAATCTAGAACTTCCAGGGTAGCATTCTCAGGCCGGAGGGACTGGGGTTTCTAGTCCTATATGCACTCCTTGCAGCCTTGGGCAAGCCACTTAACCCTACATTGCCTCAGGTACACATAGATTGTAAGTCCTTTGGGGACAAGGGAATGTATCCAGTACCTGTTTGTAGTGATTACTGCTTTGATTGAAGGATAAGTTGGTATAGAAAACTTGTTGAATAAAATAAAATAAAATAAAAAGGGGAAGGTGATGGCAGTGGGGATGTACTATCGATTGCCTGGCCAGAATGAACAGATGGATGATGAAATGCTGAAAGAAATTAGGGAAGCTAACAAAAGTTACAACACAGTAATAATGGGTGATATCATTTACCCCGTTATTGACTGGGTCAATGTTACTGCAGGACATGCTAGGGAGATAAAGTTTCTAGATGAAATAAATGATTACTTGTTGGAGCAGCTGGTTCATGAACCATCCAGAGGGGAAGCTATTTTTGACTTAATCCTTAGTGGAACACAGGATCTGGTGCAAGAGATAAGGGTTTTGGGGCCACTTGGCAATAGTGATCATAGCATGGTCGCATTTGATTTAATAAATAGAGGGAGGACAGCAGGAAAATCCACAGTGCTACCTTTCAAAAGGGAGACTATGATAAAATGAGGAAAATAGTTAAGTAAAAACTAAAGGGAGGAGCTGCAAAAGTTAAAGATTTACATCTAGCATGGGCATTGTTTAAAAGTATTATCTTGGAAGCCCAGAACAGATGTATTCCATGCTTTAAGAAAAGTGGAAGGAAGACCTAAAAACTGCCAGCATAGTTTAAAGGGAAGGTCAGAGAGGCTGTTGTTGCCAAAAAAACATCTTTCAGGAAATGGAAAAAGGAGCCAATTGACAAACATGGGAATGAGTATAAGCACTGGCAAGTTAGATGCAAGGCATTGATAAGGCAGGCAAAGAGAGAGTTTGAAAAGAAGCTTGCCATGGAAGCAAAAACGGATAATAAAAACTTTTTCAAGTATATTCGTAGCAAAAAATCTGTGAGAGTCAGTTGGACCATTGGATGACAGAGGGTTAAAAGGGGTGCTAAGTGAGGACAAGGCCAAAGCGGAGAGACAGAAGGAATTCTTTGCTTCAGTGTTTACTGAAGAATATGTAGGGAAGTTACCTGTGCCTGAAATGGTATATAAAGGTGATGCACTGGAAGAACTGAAAGAAATATTGATAAACCAGGAAGATGTATTACGATTGTTTGATAAACTGAAGAGTATCAAACCACCTGGACTGGACAGTATATATCCGAGGGTGTTGAAAGAACTGAAATATGAGATTGCAGACCTACTATAATCTGTGAACTATCATTAGAATCATCTATAGTACCAGAAGATTGGAGAATGGCAAATGTAACACCAATTTTTAAAACGTGTTCCTGTAGATTTGTAATTTGTTTTGTCAGAGGGAATAGTATAATTCTGGGGGAGGAGTGGCCTAGTGGTTGGGGCAAGTTACCTCAGGCCAGAAGGTCAGGGGTTCAAATCCCACTAGAGGACAGCAACCTTGGGCCAGAAGGAATGACAAATGTAAATATATTTAAAAATAAAAAAAAATTAAAAACAAAAAAAAGGATTTCAGGGGGAATCCTTAAAGACACCCAAAGATACTACAGACCAGTGAGTCTGATGTCAGTAGCAGGCAAAATGGTAGAAACCATTATAAAGAATAAAATTGCTTAACATATAGCTAGTTATGGTTTAAGGGGAGAAAGTCAATATGGATTTAGCCAAGGAAAGTCTTGTTTTACTAACCTGTTATATTTTTTTTGAAGGTGTGAATAAACAGGTAGACAAAGGTGAGCCGGTCGATATAATGTATCTGGATTTTCAGAAAGCCTTTGACAAGGTCCCTCAAGAGAAACTCTTGACAAAATTAAAGTCATGGGATTGGAGCAATGTACTATTGTGGATCAGGAACTAGTTAAAAGATAGAAAGCAGAAGGTAGGGCTAAATGGCCAATTTTCTCAATGGAGAAAGGTGAATAGTGGATTCATGCTGGGTTCTCTGCTTTTTAACATATTTGTAAATGACCTGTTAATAGAAGAACGAGCGAGGTGATCAAATTTGTAGATGACACAAAAGTATTCAAAGTTGTTAAAACACAAGATGATTGCGAAAAATTGCAAGAAGACCTTGATAAACTGGAAGACTGGACGTTCAAATGACAGTTGAAAGTTAATGTGGACAAGTGTAAAGTTATGCATCTAGGAAAGAGCAACCCAAACTCCTCCCATCTACTCAGCTGTTAGTTGACATCACTGCCACTGCCAATCAATCAAATCCACAATTGCTAGGTCAGAACCAATTAGAGATACAAAAAAAAAATCCAACTCAAATATTACTATGAATATTCAAGAAAGAGCTTTGAATTTTGGTTTATTGTTTGTCCCAATGGTTAGATTTGACCCCTTTAAGGTTCGTCAGGCATCGTTTCATTTTTTTCCTAAATTACAAGTTATTCATTTTTTTGCAGATCAACCTTCCATTTCTACTGATGATTCAATAGTGCAAAATCCTTCAGTTTGGCTGCTCCCTGGTCCTATTGAACCTTTCATCTTAACATATCAACAGTTGGTGCTGGCTGATTTGAGCAAGATGGAGGGTTCTTTATCCCATTTTTCTAATTTATCCCAAAATGAACAACATGCTTTATTGGATTTGGGCAAAAATGATGATCTTGTTATTAGAAACGCTGACAAAGGGGGTTCTATTGTAGTGTTGTCTTCCCAATTTTATCATCAACAGATTTTGACACATCTTTCTGATTTGAAATATTATTGATTACTTGATGAAAACCGAACCTCCCAACTTCAAACTGAAATTGCAACATTGGTACATCAGGCTGTATTGTCTGGATATATAACAAGTAAGGAAGCAAAATTTCTTACTCCACGACATCCACCGATTCCAGTTTTTTATATGGTACCCAAAGTACACAAATCTTTGAATAATTCTCCATGTTGATCTATTGTCTCGTCGAGACCCAATATTGGAGCTTTTATCCAAATTCTGTGATTATTTTTTTACAGCAGAGAGCACATTCTGTTAGATCATATTTGAAAGATACTACACATTTTTTATCACTTATATCTCAATATCACATTCAATATGACACTACCTGGTTGGTCACTATGGATGTCACAGCTCTTTATACCAACATCGACCAAATGGAGGTTTTGGATATTATAGCTGATCTTACTATTCCATTACCGGATCGTATTCCTAAATCATTATTTTTACAATTACTTACATATCTTTGTTTTGTCTCAAAATTATATTTCGTATGATTCTAAATTCTATCTACAAGTTCTTGGCATTGCTATGGGTGCCACAGTGGCCCCTTCCATTGCCACTATTTATATGGCTTCTTTGGAGGAATCCTATATTTACAATTCTGATTGGTTCAAGCATATTTCATTATGGGTTCATTTTTTAGATGAAATTTTTTTTCTGTGGGATTACACTGAACAGTCTTTACTTGAATTTTTGTCATAGTTTAATACTATCAAGCCAAATATCAAATTCACAGCTAAGCATCATTTTACTACCATTGAATTTCTGGATGTTTGCCTTTACAAACAAAATGACTTTTTATGTACTACTTTATTTCGTAAGCTGGTACAGCAGAATACACTTCTTCAATTTCAGAGTCATCATCCTAGCCCATTACGTAGAGCTTTACCTTTTGGACAGTTTCTCTTGACCAAATGGATTTGCTCTACTACTGAACAATTTGCTTTTCATGGATTTACAACGTCTTTCTCAACATGGATATCCCTCCCGAGTCATCGCTCCTGCATATAAGAAAGCCAAGCATATACATCATGAATAGTTATTCATGCGAAACTCTGTCTCAATCTCATCTTCTCAATCTGATCATGCTACCGACAAGATAGTTGGTGTTTTTCCATATATGATTGGTTCTTCTCAAGTGGTTAACATTCTGCGGAAACACTGGCATATATTGGCCCTTCATTGCTGCTTCTGGAAGGACGTAATGATAGCATTCCAACGTGGCAGCAATATCCGCGGCCTTGTTGTTCACTCTACTGTCAATTTGGACCATCCTCTCTATTGTCATACGAATCCAGGTAATTTTCTTTGTGACTCTACATGTTGTGTATTTTATAAACAGTCTCAGAATGGTCTTCAATGGCGGGATATTTCAACAGGCCGTTCTTTTTCTGCCAAGTGGCATACCACTTGTATTTCCTCTTTTGTGGTATATTTGTTAATATGCCCTTGTGGATTACAATATGTGGGCCTACTGTTCGACCAGTTAAAAAACGTTTAACTGAGCACAAGTCTAGAATCAATACCAAAACGCTTTTGGCCCCATTGGTCCCACATTGTATCCAGCTTCAACATACTTTTTTGGATTTTAAATGGTGAGTTATAGATCATGTTCCATCTGATCCCCGGGGGGGGGGGGGGGGGGGGTGGAGATCGTAAACAAAGATTGCAAGTCCTTGAACAACCTTGGATTTTTTTTCTCTTAATACTATCTCTCCTAACGGTTTAAACTCAGAAATCGACTAGTGGAGTACTCTTAGGCGATTTTTATGAATGATCTTGTTTTTCGTCTTCCAAAGCCACATCCCCTTTTTTTCTACAGCTCTATCTTATTGGTTATATAAGGTTTTATTCTTTGGTGACGTCAGACGCCATCTTCTCTATGGGAATTAAGGATTTATGAGCCAAATGAAGAGCCAAATGAGCAAAGCTGACATCTGCAGGTTTTTTACAATTGTTGAGGCATATTTTGTATATCATCCCAATACTGAAAGCTTGAGACAGGGTCTGTTCTGACCCGAAACACAGTACTGTGTTGCCGGTTCAACGCTTTTGGCTTCCAGCAAATTCGCTGTGTATTAAGAACTTCCTACCTTCAGTAGGGCTGCAGTTGGAAACTCTGACATCTTTGGATTCACAGACCTTACTGACTTAACATCCTTGGCCTCCAGCAGATTCTCCGGCTCCGACTGCCAGCTAAGTATTTACTTTACTTTGTAAACCTGTGGGTTATTTAAATTTCTTAGCTTACTGGCTTTTGGTTGCCATATTTTGAGTTTGTGATTTCATACACTTCAAAAAGATTAAAAGAGGAGTTGTTTGTTATTCGGAGGGATTTTCTTCTCCCTGCACAACAAGCATTCCATTTAAATGTAGTTTTGTTTTTTCTTTGGTTTTCCCTTTTTCATAGTAATATATGGGTTGGATTTTTTTGTATCACTGCCACCGCAGCATTTGAAAGCAGTTGGGTTCCAGAGGCACGTCTGTGTCTGAGGGCCTCGCCAGAGGGCACTTTGGCATGGCCCTTAGGTGCAGACCGCATCCAAGAAAAGGCTACCTATTTTTGTCACATGCATTTGATTGTCTTTCCTTTCAGTTTTGATTGCCTATGACTGTGAGTGTGTTACTTTGTTTTTGTAGGTCTGTCACTCAAAAGCAAGTTCCCACCCTCCCGTCCTGTTCCTTATGTGAGCTCCTTGGGGCGACTCCGGGGACACTCAGGTATCCCTGTCTTTTGTCTCATTTGTGTCGTACTCGAATTCGTAGCATCTGGTAAGAGATCTAAATTTACAGCTTCTTTTGTTTAATAGCTCTTATGTTGACCATTCCTTCAATATATGGGCATCATCTCTTGCAGCCTGGTCTATTTATACATCCTTGTGATGCTTGCTGTTACTCAAATCTTATATGCTGTCCTACATTTTCCTCAGGCCATAGTATGGTGTATCTCTCCACTATGAGGCTACTTCAAGCTGCATTATTAAACTGTCGTTCGTTGCAAGTTAAAACGCTTCTTATCCAGAACCTTGTTGAAGGCCACTCTTTAGATGCTCGTTTCTTAACTGAGACCTGGTTGAAGGAAGGAGAGGATCCACTTCTGCACCGGTGTCTTCCACCTGGTTATGTGGTTTTCTCCACTGTCTGGCTTGACCATCCGGGAGAGGGGTGGCAACCCTTTCCGCTCTGGCATTCTAGTTTCTGAGGTTTCGTCTTCTATCTTGACATATCCCGAGTCCCTCTTGCTTCATCTTGATGGCTCTCCTCTCTATTAGTTTCTTCTCTTGTATGTTCACCCTTCCCTTCACCCTCATCTTTGGGAATCTCTCTTGCATATCCTCTCTAAGGCCTCTCTGCTTTTTTCTCATTTAATCATCTTAGGAGACTTTAATATTCAATTTGATGCCTCTAGGTCTAGATACTGCCTTTATTAATTTCCTTTCTGATCTGACCCTCCTCCAACAACTCTCTTTCCCTACGCATTCCACTGGGCACACTCTAGACCTTCTTTTGACTTCACCTGGGGTATCCACCTCCTTATCTGCCTTTTCCACTTGCCCAGATCCCTGGTCGGATCACTTGACCATTTTCTTTCAGATTAGCTATTTCTCCATTACCTCTGCTACGTCCAGCTACGCACTAGGCTCCACTCACTTTCATCATAATACATCTTCTTTCACTCTAGCTCGCTTTCCATCAGCAGATACTATTTTCCCTTCTAACTTTTCTGTTCTCCCTGTAGATGATCAAGCTGAACTTTGGTACTCTGTTTTGTCTTCTTCTTTAGATCATATTGCACCTCCTTGTCCGTCCATCGCCCGTCATGTCACAAACATCCTTGGTATCACCAAAGACTTTTCATCACCCGTCATCAACTTCACCATGCTGAATGGTTTTGGAGGAAGCACCAGACCTTCTCAAGCCTTCATTGCTACAAGGAACTGCACAAACTTTATCGTTCTCAAGTGCATTTAGCCAAGAAGGATTATTACTCCCAGCAAATAGCAACTGCTGTTAATTCCACTCACAAACTGTATACTATTTTGGATTCCTTAACCAGGCCTTTCTACAACCTCTCAGGATTTATGTCAGGGGTCCTTACCATCTCCTTCGGTTTTGGCTACTTTCTTTGTTAATAAAGTGCAAACTCTTTGGGCTTGTTTTCCCAACTGTCCATTACCCCTTTCTCCTCCTAGTTTACCTCCTTCTGCTTCTATAGCTTCCTATCTGGACTCACCTCTATCTCTGTCTCACTCCTGGCATCGTTTTCTTCAGTCTCTGCCACAAAACGTCTTAAAACTCTTAACTCATCTCGTAAGACTACTTCATCTATAGATTCTACTCCTTCTACCTGGCTCTCTGCCCCATCCCTGGCTCTTCAACCACTCATATTATCGATGATAAACAAAAGTCTATCTAATGGGGTTTTCCTTGCTCCTGGAAACATGCTACAGTTAGGCCTGTCTTGAAGAATCCTTCTGTTGATCACTCTGACCCCTCTCAATACCGTCTGGTCTCCACGCTGTGTTTTGTTTCTAAACCCTTGGAAAGTTTTGTCTTTACTCAATTTTCAACACATTTAATATCTATACATGCTTTTCATCCTAGACAATCAGGATTTTGCCCAGGTCACAGCACTGAAATTATTCTTCTTTCGGCGAGCTTCATCATTCTCACAATCATGGTAGTGTCTTGGCGTTGGTTTCTCTTGATCTTTTGGCTGCTTTTAATCTCGTGGATCACTCTACTCTCCTTTTTTGTCTTCGTGATTTGGGTCTTGGTGGGGTTGTTCTTCGATGGTTTCATTCTTATCTCTCTCACCAATCTTCTCTGTAGTCACCAGGACATCATCTACTTTTTCTGTAGTTTCTCCTGTTCTTTCTTTCCCCTGTGGGGCTCCTCAGGGTTCTGTTTTGGCTCAACTGCTGTTTAATGTTTTCTTTACTCGCTTATTGCTTATTATTCAACACCACTGTATTTCTTTCCATTGCTATGCAGATGATATTCTTCTGGTCCACCAAACCAATCCTTTCTCTCCGGATCTTACTTTCCTCAATGTCTGTTTAGCAAGTATTTCACAATGGCTTTCTGACAATTTTCTTTGTCTTAACCCTACTAAATTTTCTGCTCTCTGGGTGTCTTTAAGTCATCCAGCTCCTTCTTTAGCTCCGTCTCTTCCTAGTAGTCCGATTCCTTTAGTTTCATCAATGCGTTACTTAGGGGTTATTCTTGATTCGTCTGTCTTTTTACTTTCACATTACTACAGTAGTCCGCCGCTCCTCCTTTTTTCTTCATAGTATACATACTGTTCATCCTTTCCTTTCTCCCTCTTCGTTAACCACTTTGTTACTCTCTTTGGTGATTGCTAGGTTGGATAATTGTAATGTTATTTATCTTGGTCTCCCTCAGTCTCAGATACGTAGATTACAACTTATACAAAATACAGCAATACACATTCTTTCTTAAGTGTCTAGATATAAGCATGTCACTCCTCTCCTGCAGCAAAATCATTGGATCCGTGCACAGTTTAAACTTCTTTTAATTGTATATCATACACTTCATTCTGGGGTTCCTCTGTATCTTGTTGATGTATTAATTCTATATTCCACTCATTATCTTCTCCAGGATACTCATACTTACTGATTACACCTACCATCACCTACTGAGGCCAAATTAACCTCCACTCATTCATCTGCATTTTATTTTCTGGCACCTGCGTTATGGAATTCACTCCCCCCCTCTGAAATTCGGTTGGCATCTTCATTTCCCTCCTTCAAGTCCCTTCTGAAAACACATTTGTTTGATACTGCTTATGACATGCCTACTTAATTTGGTTGAGTTGTTTGTCTTATTTGTCCCTCTTTTGTTCTTATCTTTTGTGTGGTTTGAATGACTCTCCACTTTCCTGTTTTTACTGGAGTTCTTTTCTATTTTATTATGTTTATTTTAGACATTGTTGTATACTGCTCTGTGAGACCCCTTGAAGGGTGATCTATCAAATAATAAACCATAAACTATGGTTACACAATGTAAGGTTCCACATTAGGAACTACCACCCAGGAAAAAGATTTAGGTGTCATCGTGGATAATATGTTGAAATCCTCCAGTGTGCAGTGGTGGCCAGGAAAGCAAATAGAATGCTAGGAATCATAAGGAAAGGAATGGAGAATAAAACAAAGGATATTATAATGCCTCTGTATTGTTCCATTGTGCAACCGCACCTTGAATATTATGTGCAATTCTGGTTGGCTTATCTTAAAAATAATATAGCAGAATTAGAAAAGGTACAGAGAAGAGCGACAAAAATGGTAAAGTGGATGGAAGGATACTCCTGTGAGGAGAGGCTGAAAGGTTTGGAGCTCTTCAATTTGGAAAAGAGACGGTTGAGGGGGAATATGATAGAGGTCTATAAATTAATGAATGGAGTGGAATGGGTAAACATAGATTGGTTGTTTATGACATCAAAAGTAGAAAGACTAGAGGAATGTAACCCCCATGTAAGACTAATAAGAGAAAACATTTTTTTACTCAATGTGTAATCAAACTGGAGGATGTAGTAAAAGCTGTTAGTGTAGCTGGGTTTATAAAAGGTTTGGACAAGTTTGTGAAGGAAAGGTCCATAAATCATTACTAAAGAGGACCCGGGAAATCCACTGCTTACACCACGATGCGCATTGTGGAGCATGTGTGCCTTTTTGGGAATATGCCAGGTACTTGTGACCTGGATTGGCCACTGTTGGAAAAAGGATACTGGGCTGATGGACTTTGGTCTGACCCAGTATGACATTTTTTATGTTCTTATAATTACATCTTAGTCATGGTTGTCCATGAACCATGCTCTGTAACCACCACTAAATCCAAGTTAGCCTCTTCCATTAAAGCTTATTTCTCATACTATGAGGCCAATTCTATTCTGGCTGTCCAGTCCCTGTGTGGTACCTCAGAATCAGGGCATACAGTGGTAATACCCGATTCTGATCCTGTGGGGGCTAGATGTGTCCATGGGATCAGAATCAGGTCTGCCGGCCTGGACGAGCAGACTGGGCCCCAGATTCTGATGGGCTGCACGCCCAGCAGATCCCCGGCTAACTCAGACAGGCTCCTGAATGGAGCCACAGCGCCATGGCGTCCTGTGGCCATGGCACTGCAGCTCCATTCAGGAGCCACGATCACCGACTGCAAGACCCAATGTCCTTCTCCTGCAGCCCGACCCCTGATCCCGCCTACCATGGCCAGGGTCGAGCTGCAGGGATTCCCTACACCCCCTAACCTTGTCGCCACTCCCTGGCTTCAGTGTCCCCAGTCTACATGGCCAACCCCGGACGTAGAGGGTCAACCTCAGAACTGACCCTGTACATCCAGGCTCATGGCCCGCCCATGCCCCGCCCTCACTCCGCCTCCAGACTGCCCTCTCCCACCGCCGTCTAAGGCTCCTCCATACAACAGTGCTGTTCGTACGGGGAGCCTTTGCTCTGGGAATGGCAGGGGGGGGGGGGGAATAGTGGGAATGTATGTCCAGGCAGGACATACAATCCCTGCTATTCGTGGCACAGAATGACCCCCTATGGCATTTATGCACACCGCTTTCAAGATGTTACCCCTTTTATCCATTTCTTCAGAGGTATTTAATGTTTTACTTACCTGGAGACTTTTTTCACCCATCTCCAACATATCTAGTTTAAATCCCTCTTCAGTAGGTTAGCCAGTCTACTACAGAAGACACTTTGACTCTTCTTGGATAGGTAGACACCATCTCTATTCTGCTGCTCTTGAAAAATCATTTCATGGTCCAGGAAACCAAAACCCTCTTGATGACAACATCCATGCAGTCATGCATTCATCTCCAGGATGCAAGTTTCTCTGCTTTGGCCTTTGCCCTCAACAGGGAAGACTGAAAAGAACACTGCCTGCACGCCTATCTGCTTCACCCTCTATCCTGAATCCACTCTTTACACACTTGGAGGGATACCTAGCAGTATCATTTGTGCAGACATGGATGAGCAACATCGGATAATAATCAGTAGGCTTGATGAGTCTTGGTAAACCCTATGTAACATCTCAGATTTTGGCACCTGATAGACAGCACACCTCCCTGGGCATCAAGTCTTTTCAGCAGATGGATGCCTCAGTATCCCTTAGAAGAGAATCACCAACCACCATTATCTTTCACTTCCTTGTGGTCACTGATTCTGCAACTTTGGGGTGCTTGAACTCTGGTTTTTCTCGTTCCCAGGATACTATCACCTCCTCAACTTCCAGGGCTGCATACTGGTTCTTCAATTCAAGGAGCTGTCATTTATTTCAATGGGTACTAAAGCTCCTCCAACTGAACGATGGCTGGGAAAAATCATATTGCCAAAGCTGTTGCCCTGTTATAGCTTCTGCCTCTGTCCAGACAGACAGCCCGATGCCAATCGAAGGACCGGCTTCATGTTCAAGATGACTGCAAGCTGAAGCCCTCATGAAACAAATGGAGGAGCTCGGAGAAGAGGTGACAAGGCTGAGAAGCATTTGAGACAGCGAGAAGTACACTGATGAGATGCTTCTTGAAGTATCCAAGCTCTCCGACAGAGGTGAAGATGGTTTGCTACAGAATGAAGAAAGTTTGACACGAGTCACCAAAGCCTGCAGAATCAACAATGATGAAATGTTCCCGGGAAGTACCCAGTACTGGATCTACTGGTGTGGGAACTCAGACCCCAGCTGAGTTGGTTCCCAAGGGGGAAAGGAAATTGGCTTCAATGGGAGCGTTGCCTGGAGCATATCCCACTGTCTATGGTCCACCAGGAATCTGGATCTATAGCCTTCATGGGAGTGACCTACTTCTATCTGCTGTGCCAGACTACAGTCTACACCATCTGCTGCAGACAAAAACATACTGAGGACCTGAAGGCAGCACCAGACCACTACAATGAGAATGAAGTCTGCTTGGAGTATTTTTGCTCTGTCTCTATGTGCAGGCAGGGGGACATAACCCAACTAGTCTGAAATAGTCTGGCATGGACAATAAGGAAATCTTATTAAATCATGACTATAGTATAACTCACTAAAAGGTGGATTAAAATGTGCATGAAAATACACTAAGTTTAATGCATTGCACAACAATGGTCTCAAAGTCTCTAAAAGGACAATGAACTGGTAATCTAGAGAAGTTACAAAAGAAATACCTTAAAAAGGTGGAAATTTTCTTCATGTTTCATGCTATACCCCCACTATCTAAGCTATAAAGCAAACAATATTCTTCCTGAAGTTAGATTTTTATAAAGTATTTTCCACATCAAACTCGTTGTTTCTATTTTTAATTATTGCTTTGTGCAATATGTAAAAAGGTCAAATAAAAAATATTTTAGATAATATTTTTTCTTGTTGTATACAAGATTTCATTGATGGTAACAGTAAAAAAAAAAAAAAAGACATATCGATCCTTACAAATCACACAAAAAAGGCAGGTTCCTGTAACAATAATGCCATGGACTTTAATTACTGCTTCTTCAAAATTTTCAGCTAGATGATTGCATAGCCTCCTCCTCATATCAGTTCAACGATATCTATCTTTATAGATATATTTCCAGTCTTTGTTCCCCATCCCCTGGAAAGCATAGTTACTCACTTGTAACAAGTGATCTCCAGGAACAGCAGGAATCAGTCTTCACATATGAGGTGACGTCTGCATCGATGCAGCTCATGCGAGAACGCTCCCCAGCATCTAATAGGAAAGCCTTTGGGAGCACGCCACTGTACCTGCCTTCCCACCTTCCCAACTCTTCTCTTCAGTTGAGCTTGTAGCTTAGAGGAAGAGAAAAAATAAAGGAACCTTCCAACTCCTAGGGGAGGAGGGTGGGTTGTGAAGACTTATTCCTGCTGTTCCCGGAGATCACCTGTTACAGGTGAGTAATTACGCTATCTCCAGGAACAAGCAGGAATGCAATCTTCACATATGGGACTCACTAGCTACAGGGGCTAGGTGGACCCCGAGACTAAAGGGTTGTAGCTGAAGGGTCTGGAGAGTTGTGGGTCATTGGACTGATTCCAGTAGGCGAAATTCCTCCAATGAAAGTCTGGTCTCTTGTAGAAGTCCGGGACAGAGGGTAGGAGATGAATTTAAGTCCCAAAAAAGTGCTGGAGTACAGCTTGGCCAAAAACAGTGTCCTGACGGGAGTCTCTGTCCAGACAATACTGCATAGCAAAAGTATGAATGGAGGACCAGGTAGGTGCCCGACAGATCTCAATGAAGACTGAATAGAGACTGGCTACGGAGGTTACCATAACTCAGACTTTATGAGCAGTGACATGACCCTCTAAAAAGAATCCTGCCTGTGTATAAGCAAAAGAAATGCAATCTGCTATCGATCTGGATAGAATCACCGGTAAGCCTAGGTGACTAGGATGAAGAAAGACAAATAATTAAAAAGATTTTCTGTGACTCTTCATTCTAGTCAAGTAGTAAGCCAGCGTTCACTTGCAGTCTAAGATGTGTAGCACTGCTTCGGCTCGAGATGAATGTGGTCTCAGGAAGAAAATCAATAGGATAACGGACTGGTTTAGACGGAAGGAGGAAACTACCTTCGGAAGGAAAGGTGGATCGGTCCACAGAACCACCTTGTCATGGTGGAACCTGGAATAGGGCGGATCCACCACCACAGCCTGCAGTTCACTGTTGTGATGAGCTTAGATGAGGGCAATGAGGAAGATTACCTTCCAAGATAGAAACGTCAGTGAAGTTGTGGCTAAAGGCTCGAAAGCAGTCTTTAGAAGTTGAGCAAGGACCACAATGAGATCCCAGGACACCGGAGGCGGCTTAACCCTTTCGTGTCCACAATTGTTTTGTAACTGAAAATTTTTTTCTGTCTTTTTTATTAAGATTTGAGCTAAATGATGCAGAATATAAAGTTTTTTTGAAAAAATTTAATTTCTAAGAAACAATATTTACTGTTGCCATATGGCAACTACGGTTCTGAATGGCTGAAAACTAAAAACAGTCTTGGCATCAGTTTCATTTACTGCTGGGTGTGATAGTTTAAATAACAGTTTTTTTCAGATGTCAAGCACAGATACACATCACATTTCGCACACAGTGTGTGGATTTTTTGGAAATATAGAATCCGGTGAAACATTTTGGGGAAAATTTGAAGGTTGCCATATGGCAACGACAGCCATGAAAGGGTTAATGGCCGGCTTGGACAGCAGCAGACCCCACAAGAAGCATTCTACTAAGGGTGTGAGGAGATAGGCTGTCCAAATCTGTGAGAGGCCACAATGGCACTGAGGTGAACTCTCACTGTGTTGGTTTTAAGACCTGTAAAGGATAAGAGAAGGAGATATTATAGAAGGAATTCCACTGGGCAAGAAGAGGGATCAATATCCTTTGGGGAGAACCAGAGGGCAAACTTTATGCCACTTGAAAGCATAAGATCAGCTTGTGGAATCCTTGCATGATGCAAGGAAGACATCTTTGACTGCCTGTGGCATGTCGAGGTTAGTGAGCACTATCCCTTCAGCAGCCATAAGAAGTGAAGATTGGGATGGAGGAGCATCCTGTTGTCCTGAGAGAGGAGTTTGGGTGCAAATCCCAGGCTGCATGGTTGAGTCTGTGCAAGTCGAAGAAGCAGAGAAAAACACGATGGTTGAGGCCAAAAGGGGGCTATAAGCATAATGGAACCCCTGTCGACCTGTAGCTTAAAAAAAGTCTTGGGTATAAAGAGGATGGGTGGATATGCATAAAGCAGTCCTTGTCCCCAATGTAGAAGGAAGGCATCCTGAGCCTGTCAGTATAGCAATGGAAATCTCAAGAAAAAGAGAGGAAGATGTGTGCTTTGCAGAGTGGCAAAGAGGTCTATGCATGGGGTCCCCTACATGCAGAAGAGTCAGGCAGCTGTCTGCCGATGTAAGGTCCATTTGTGTGGACGAAGGATACAGCTTAGCCTGTCCGCAAGGACATTCAGTTCGCCTGGGACATACGCTGCTCTCAGGTGAATGCAGTGTGAGATGGCAAAGGGGACCATAAGCAAAGCACTTCCTAGCAGAGAGGATGGGATCCTGTTCTCCTGTTTGTTGGGTCTAGCTTGCTGAAAAATAGCAAGCTAGACCCAACAAAAGTCGAATCTTTTAGACCTATCTCTAGCGTCCCTCTTCTAGCAAAAATCATGGAAAAAGTGGTCCAACGACAAATACAACAACATGTTGACTCAGAAGCTCCTCTGGACCCCTCACAACATGGTTTTAGAGAAGAACATGGTGTTGACACCCTCCTCACAACCCTCTTCAATAACCTAATCATAAGCATCGACAATATCCATCAAGGGTTCATTCTCATCTTTCTCGACATAGCTGCCGCATTTGATTCAGTAAACCACAATACTCTCCTACAGCGCCTCAAAGAGAAGGGTATTCAAGGTCTAGCCCTGAATTGGTGCAAATCTTACTTATCTGATAGACAGCAGCAAGTCAGAACAGGAGAAGCAACATCTGATTCATTCCCACTTAAACAAGGTGTCCCTCAGGGATCCTCCTTGTCCGCACTAATGTTCAATATCTATATGCAGCCAATCTGTGATGTGATACGTACCTTCAACATTCAATGTCTAGCATATGCGGATGGCATCCTGATGTATGCTCCATTCAACGTAAAACAACCAGATTTTACATCAATAGCTCAGTGCTTCGAAGCTGTATCAAACTGGCTCCTCAAACAGAATCTACGTATAAATCACAACAAAACAGACATCCTATTCGTAACACGGAATCCAACATTCATACCCCCTGCCTCATTACAAGTAAACAACATTGAGCTGAAGGCACAACCCACAATCCGATACTTAGGGATTACATTAGATCAGCGGCTTGATATGTCAGCACACATCAAGAAAGCAACAAACTCAATTTACCAAAAGATTCGATCCCTACATAATCTCCGACCTCTTCTTGACTACTCCGATTTCCGCACTATCTTCCAAGCCCTGGTACTACCACACCTGGATTTTGCCAATATCATACTACACGGTCTCCCACAATCTACTCTAAATCCCCTCCGTCTGGCCATGAATGCAGCCGCGAGAATTCTCGTAGGTGCTCCACGCTCAAAGCACATAACTCCAATACTGAAGAGTTTACACTGGCTACCCCTCCAGACCAGAACCCTATATAAAACCCTTGTCATGACTTTTAAAGCTGCAAAGAGCCCATCCCTATCACCTATCAGCAATATGATACGTCACTCCAACAAACAGATCCAGGAGATCTGCTGCATTGAACTCCATTGACCTTCCGAAACTCCTTACGAAATACTCTAAATCAACAGCCTCTAGAGCCTTCTCACTGTTTGCGCCCAGAGCTTGGAATGCCCTTCCACCCGAAATTAGAGCCATCACTAGTCTCACGACATTCAGAAAGGTCTTAAAAACATCACTTGTTCCTAATATACTACCCTGAAGCAACTCCGATTGAACATAGCCCGCATGTTGATCTTGCCCACTTGACCCCAGTGGAAAATGGCTAATCATGATGGTTCATACTTGCACACTTTACCCATACCGTATTTATACTGTACTATAATTATATCTATTTACCACTACCATGTAGTTAACCAAAAATGCCATGTACATAGTTAATCCTACTTTCCACCACGTTTTTTGTATATAGTTAACCCTGTTTACCGCCAAGATTTTTGTACCCTGTTCATTGTAAAAAACCAATGCTGACTGTATCATTGTGTTTGAATTGTTCATTTGTAAACCGCACTGATTAAAAGCGCGGTATATAAGAAATAAAAATAAATAAATAAACATGGCAACTTGGTTGTCCATCCTGACTAAAACAGGTTGCCCTGAAAGTTGGGATTGAAAAACCCGAAGAGCATTTGTCAAAGCTCGCAGTTCCAGGAGGTTGATCTGCAGGGTAGATTCCTGTTGTGTCCACAGCCCCTGTGTGGTTAGGTCATTCAGATGTGCTCCCCAACCCAGCTTGGAAGCATCCGTTGTCAGGGTACATTGAAGTGGAGGCATCTGAAAAAGTGACCCAACGAGAAGGTTCTATAGAGAACACCACTACTGAAGGGATTTGATCAGTTGAGGGGTGATGTGGATCTTGTCGCTGAGTGCCCTTTTGCTTGCATCCATTGAGAAGATAGAGTCCATTGCGCTTGTTGCATGTGTAATCGAGCATATGGGATGACATGGGCCATGGAGGTCATTCTGAAGCACGAATAAGCTCTGTGTACGTGTTTCATTCAAAAACATCTAGATCCGTATTCTGACAGCCAGGCGGTCATGCACATACAAGGCACTAAAACGGGGATCCCAGGACATAGGCGGGAGGAGGCAGAACATGGATGTGGCCAGGCACGGAGATGTATAAAGCGTATCCAGGAAAGGCCCATGTACGTCCCTGGCATATCACTGATACATCCACGTTATATCTGCTGAAACGTGGAATAAGGGTAGGATTTAGAAAAAATCTCTCTCCGAACTCCAATATGCCCAATAGTGGCTATGACAAGTCTGTAGTGATCTGGTGTGTCAGGCCGAGCTCATGTTTAGTTAAATAAAGTGGTCCTTCCATGGTGATGTGTCCCCTGCTTTTGGTTTGTGCCTGTTGACGCTGCAGGAGAGGTGTCTCTCTGTGGCCATTCCTCGCATTGCACATACTATTTTCAGCGATGGCCACTGAACAAATGGCTAAGGTATTCATCACATGCCATGTCTTTTTTGCTGCAGGGTCTGAGAGGACAAATATCTCCCTTTCCACTTGCCTTTTCAATAACTCTGGTGCATGTAGATGACCATATAGTGTTGTGGGCATGCCACAGACTTGTATATATAGCCTGAGTTAGATGACCTCATCTGCTTCATCAGTATTACTGTTTTGTTGGCATTGGCACTAGTGTAAGCATCAACTTTGGAGATATTTGTTTTGCCCGCAGAGGCGTGGCCACATGGAGATGGGCAGCATCACACAGTTTCTTTTTTCGTAATACTGCAAGCATGGGTATGTACATGCTGTTTGCTGGGTTTACTCATGTCCCATTATAGCAGCGTGGGCCCGTGTTACCACTGACGTGTTGTTCATGCCGTGCCGGGAACGTATATCTCCCTGATTCCAGAATCGCGGGCGCCTCTATCTCCATGGTTTTGGAATCGGGTATGTTATGTGCATGTTTTCACTTTGGACGTTTCTGCCAGCAGGACATGCACATTATAGAATCGGTCTCCATGTGTCCTAAGAGCCATAACATTTGTCGAGAAGTTACATGGCTTTGCTCTTCCATACCTTTTGCCAGCATGATTAGGCAGGCAGAGTGATCCTGTGGAAGGAAAGGTCAGGCCTGCTGAGTGTCTAAGAGTGCTCCGATGAACTACAGTCATTGGGTTGGAGTGCGGTGAGACTTTGGGAAGTTTATGACAAAACCCTGACGTTGTAGCACTGTGTTGGTGCAATGAAGGGCGAGTCTTACCTCCTGAGGGGAGTCTGTACTGATCAGCCAGTCGTCTAAGTAAGGGAGGACGAATACCCCCAAGGTGCATAAGTAGGCAGCGACTACTACCATGCATTCTGTGAAGACTCTTGGGGCAGAGGCGAGACCAAAAGGGAGAACCCTGTACTGATAATTGCAATCCTCGAACATGAAGCACAGATACTGTCTGTGGGAGGGATGGATCAGTAAATGCGTGTAAGCCTCCTTTAGATCTAGAGAACAAAGCCAATCGTGGCTCTGGAGGTACGGTAGAGTTCCTAGAGAAATCATTTTGAAATTTTCTCAGACCATGAATTTGTTTAGGTCTCTGAGATCCAAGATGGGCCTGAATCCTCCTGTTTTCTTTGGGATGAGAAAATATGGAGAGTAGAAACCCATCCCTTTCTGAGGAGAACGAGCTCTTTCCATGACACCCTGAGAGAACAGGGTGGTCATCTCTCTCTTAAGAGAGTGCTTTGAAGGGGTTGTTTTGGAGAAGCCTCTAAAATGCTGTTGGGGGGTAAGGTTTCAAAGTGAAGCTGATAAGCTCCTTGGACTATCTGGAGTGTCCACTGCTCAGAGGTTATGAGGTGATACCTGTGGGCATAGTGACATAATCTGCCAGCTATGTGGAGGGGCTGAAGACCCTCCAGGGGCAGAATGGCAATACTCTGAGGTAGGAGTCAAAAACCAGGCACAGGTTGTGCCTATAGAGTCAGTTGAGGCTTAGGAGCCTTGGGCTTCTTGGGCTGGTGAGGGGTCTGCCGTCTCTGCTGAGTATGTTGAGGTTGATAAGCAACAAAAGGCAGCTAAGAAGGATAGTATCTCTTCTTTTTAGGATAGAAACATTTCTTTGGAAGAGCCTTCTTCTTGAATGGGTCAACTGTCTTCCTGAAAAGGCGTTTGAGGGTGAGATCGTCTATCTCAATCTCTCTGCATTTTCCCTCTAGTCTTTGCCAAAGATGTTTTCTCCAGTACATGGGATATTGGTAAGTTTATCTTGAACCCATTGCTCAAGATCTGATGCCTGCAACCAAGCCATTTTACAAGCCCCAATGCAGATTGCTGAAGCTCTGCTGGTTGACTCGAAGGCTTCGAAAGAGGTCCTAGTAAGAAACTTAGAAGTATTTTGGCCTTGCTTGATGAATGTCAGGAAAGCACTCCGCTTATCTTCAGGCAGCATGGGGGAGAAAGTTTCCAGATCCCTGGTGACATCCTTCAGAAACATGCCCATGTACAGCATGTAAAAATTTATTCTGGAGGCCAACATACATGCTTGGAAGCATCGACGTGCAAAAGCATCCAGTGTCCTAGAGTCTCTGCCAGGTGGCATGAATAAATGGTTTTTAGAACTCTTGATGTGGCACATTGCTAATTCCACCACCATGGAGTGGTGGAGAAGCTGAGGTTTTTGGAAGCCTGATTACTCTGGTACTTGACGAATATCAATACGGCTTTCGCCCTTACCATGGAGTAGAGACTCTCCTCACTGTCCTGTTTGACCGTCTCACCAGTGGTATAGACAACACCAAACAGGTATTCCTCCTCCTATTTCTAGATATCACTGCAGCAATCGACAGTATAAACCACCACATTATGCTCTCTAGGTTACAACAAATAGGCCTTAAGGACTCAGTACTTCAATGGTTCAACTCATATCTATCTGATAGAACTCAACAGGTAAGAATGGGACAACAGACATCTGAACCCTACAACCAAGAACAAGACCTACCACAAGGTTTCGCCCTCTCTGCCCTCATGTTTAACATTTATCTCCAGCCCATTTGCTCAATTTTCAAAAAATTCCAAGTAAACTATCATATTTATGCAGATGATATTATGATGCATTTCCCATTCAACATCTCTAATCCTACAATTCAACAATTCATAAATTGCTTCACAGAGGTAGCAGAAAGCGTAGTTATTCACCTGTAACCCTGTAACAGGTGTTCTCCAGGGGCAGCAGAAATCAGTCCTCACATATGTGTGACGTCGGCGCCAACGGAGCCCGCGCAGAGCAAATCCCCAGCTTTCAAAGAAAGCCTTTGGGATTGCTACCACGCATGCGTGCTCCCCTTCCGCCCTAGGGTGCCATCTTGCTCAGTCAAATGACATAGCTAAAAGACAGCAAAAACAAATAAAGATGGTATGACTGCAACTCCAAGGGGAGGAGGGAGGGTTGTGAGGACTTATTCCTGCTGTCCCCGGAGAACACTTGTTAAAGGTGAGTAACTACGCTTTCTCCGGGAACAAGCAGGAAGTCAGTCCTCACATATGGGACTCCCCAGCTACAGGCTACCAAGAACCTATAGCCAAAAAGTGGTTCCCACGTGGAGAGCCACAAGCAGCAACAATGAAGTCAGAACAGACCAAACAGGACCCCTCTGTCCGAGAGAACTAGCATTCCGGTAGCCTGAACACAGAAGGGTCGGAGGGTAGGAGTTGCTTAGACCCCGAAAAGGTTACAGAGCACGGCCTGGCCGAAGGCACTGTCCCGTCAGGACTCTCTTTCCAGGCAGTAATGAGATGTGAAGGTATGGACTGAGGACCAGTTGGCGGCCTGGCAGATGTCTGCTAGCGGGACCGAACACAGGTTGGCTACTGAGGTTGCCATAGCTCTGACTCGGTGCGCCATGACTCGGCCTTCCAACGGAAGCCACGCCTCCTCATAGGCCCGGGCAATACAGTCTGCCACCCATGTGGACAGCATACGCTTGGACACCGCTTCCCCCAGCTTACTGGGGTCGTAGGAAATGAAAAGCTGAGATGCTTTATGGTGGCCCTGAGTGCATTGGATATAGAAGGACAAGGCCCTATTACAGTCCAAGGTATGGATGACCATCTCTGCCCGACTGGCGTGCGGTCTGGGAAAGAAGGAAGGGAGGACCACCTCCTGGTTGAGGTAGAAAGAGGACACCACCTTTGGAAGGAATTACACCACCTTCAGAAGGAATTTGGGATGTGTGCGAAGCACCACCCTATTCTTATAAAATCTGGTGTAAGGCGCCTCAGCCACGAGGGCCTGGAGCTCGCTTACCCTACGGGCAGAAGTGAGCACGACCAGGAAAACCATCTTCTAAGAGAGATAGCGAAGGTGGCAAGTAACCAGGGACTCGAATGGTGGCAGGGTGAGCTGCCCCAATATCACACTGGGATCCCATTTGGTCGCCGGGACGAACCAGGGGCTTAGACAAGAGTAGGCCCCTTAGGAAGCGGGACACCACGGGACACTGAGAGGGGCTTCCTGTCCACCTGATGGTGGTTCGCCACTAGGGAACTGAGGTGTACCCTAACAGAGTTAGACTTGAGCCCCACATGAGAGAAGTGGAGCAGGTAGTGCAAAACCGTGACCACCGGGCAAGAAAAGGGGTCGGCCCCTCAGCTCACTGCACCAAAGTGCGAATCTACGCCACTTAAAGGCATAGACCTGTCTGGTAGATGGCTTGCGTGAGGTTAGCAGAACATCCTCCACCTCTCTAGGAAGGTGGAGCGGGGCTAAAGTCACCTCTCAGCAGCCATGCCGTCAGCAAGAGGGAGCCGAGGTTGGGATGTAGGAGAGAGCCCACCTCCTGGGAAAGGAGTCGGGACGGACCCCAGGGGTATGGGGTTCTCCACTGCCAGCTGCAGGAGCAGTGGAAAGCACGGTTGCCTGGGCCACCTTGGAGCTACCAAGATGACCAAGGCCCTGTCGTGGAGAGTCTTGAACACAGTGCTAGCGATCAGTGGTGTTGGAGGGAAAGCATACAGAAGTTCCTCTGACCATGAAACCAGGAAGGCATCGGTGGCCACCCTGGCGGGGTGAGGCTGCCGGAAGCAGAAGCGGGGTAACTGGTGATTATCCGGGCTTGCAAACAGGTCCATCACTGGTTCCCCCCAGGTCTAGAAAAGCCTGCTGGCTACCCCTGGGTCCAGATGCCACTCACACGGCTGGAGAATCCTGCTGAGTCTGTCGGCCAGCAAGTTGTCTTGGCCCGGCAGGTATACTGCTCTGAGGAGGATGCCCTGTTGGACTGCATAAGAGCACAGATCCAGGGCTTCCTGGCAGAGGGCACGGGACCCCGTACCTCCCTGCTTGTTCACATAGAAATTAGCCACCTGGTTGTCTGTCTGAAATAGGACTGACTGGTGGCCTAGGCAATGATGAAAGGCCTTCAGTGCGAGATGAATGGCCCACAGCTCCAGGAGGTTGATCTGCTGAGCAATCTCATCCGGGGACCAAGTGCCCTGGGTGCGGTGGCCCTCGCAGTGGACACCCCAACCCAGCAGGGAGGCATCTGTGGTGAGGACCCTCAAGTGGTTGGGGGTCTGGAAAGGCATGCCCGCCTCCAAGTGCTGGGGCGACAGCCACCAGATCAGGGACTTTACCAGCTGGCAGGTCACTCGGACTCTATCCTGGAGGTGTCTCGTGAACTGGGACCATTGGTCCCTGAGGCATCACTGTGTTGTTCGCATGTGGAGAAGGGCATCTGGAGTGGCATGCACTGTGGAGGCCATGTGCCCGAGAAGGTGCAGAAGATGCCTGGCTGGCACCGAGGGGCGGTGCTGCATATCTATGGCTAGTGCCATGAGCCTGGCTGCCCTGTCTGCGGGCAGGAAGGCCTTTGACTGAAGGGTGTAGATTCTTGCCCCAATGAATTCCAGCCCTTGCAATGGGCAAAGGTTTGACTTTGGGTAGTTTATAACGAAACCCAAGTGTTGCAAGACCTGGGTGGTACGTGCGTGTCGTGGCCTGCTGCACCTCGGGGGCTGTAGTGCCCTTGATGAGCCAGTCATCGAGATAGGGGAAGACAAATATCCCCTGGAGCCTGAGAAGGGCGGCAACTACTGCCAGACACTTTGTGAATACCCTGGGGGCCGCGGCTAGGCCGAAGGGAAGCACCCTGTATTGGAAATGATTGCCTCCCACCACAAAGGGAAGGTATTGCCTGTGGTTTGGGTGAATTAGGATGTGAGTATAGGCATCCTTTAGATGTAAGAAGAATAGCCAGTCTCCCTGGTGGAGGTAAGGCAGCAATGTTCCAAGGGAGAGCATCTTGAACTTCTCCCTCACCAGGAATTTGTTGAGGTTGCGCAAGTCGAGGATGGGCCTTAGGCCCCCTTGTCCTCTTTGGCACGAGGAAGTACCTGGAGTAGAACCCCTTGCAATTGAGGTGGTTGGGCACCGGTTCCACTGCTTGGTCCTCAAGAAGGCCTGCCAACTCCTTCAGAAGAAGGTCCTGGTGAAGGGGCGACCTGAAGGGCTCTCCCGGGAAGTAGTGTGGAGGTACTTGGCTCAGATGTAGGAGATAACCCTCTTTGACCACCTTTAATGCCCAGGAGTTGGTGGTTATAGCTCCCCACCTGTAGGCGGCCTCCTGTAGGCTGCTGATCTCCTTTTGGGAGAGGGCTACACTGCAGGAGTCAAAAGCTCCCTCCAGGCTGGGCCGGAGCCGGAGCCTGGGGCTTGGGCGCCTTCTGCTTATGCGGGCTATGCCCTTGTCCCTTGGCCTGCTGTCCTTGCTGGGGAGCCGGGAAGGCCTGGTAAGGAGGGTAGTTTCGGTAAGCAGTGGACTTCCTCTGGTAAAAGGGCTTTTTACCCAAGCCCTTCAGTCGGGAAGGGACAGTGGTCTTCTTGGAGAGCCTAGTCCTCGTCATGAACTCGGTCTCCAGCTCTGCGGCGTTGTCGGTCATGGGTTTGCCGAAGAGGGTTTTCCCCTTGACACGGGACGTCGACCAACTTGTCCTGTACCCATTGCTCGAGGTCGGACGACTGCAGCCAAGCTTGGCGGCGCGCACTGATGCCCGCCGCAGCTACCCGGGCTGCCGACTTGAAACCATAATAGGCCGCCTGAGACATAAATTTGGAGCACAAACGGATGGCTTTAGACAGGCTCTTGAAGTGCTGCAAAGGTTTCTCAGAGAGACCAGCTGAGTACCCGGCGAGCTCCTTCACCAGGTCCCTCAGGTACATGCCCATGTACAACTGGTAGGCCTGGATCCGGCAATTCAGCATAGAGTCCTGGTAGTACTTTCTGCCAAGGGCATCCAAGGTGCGGGGCTCCCTGCCAGGGGGCACTGAGGAGTGCATCTTCTGACTCTTCAGCCGACGCATGGCTGACTCTACAACCATGGAGTTGTGCGGCAGCTGTGACTTCTGAAACCCAGGGCTCCGGTGGACTCGATACATCGAGTCGAGCCGCTTGCTGACCACCAGCGTTGACGCCGGTATCTCTCACATGCAGAACATAAGCCGCTCCAGGATGGGAGGAATGGGCACTGTGAGCGATTCCCGGGGAGGAGCCTAATATTGGAGGATCTCGAGCTCGTCGGCCCAAGGATCCTCCTCAGACTCAGTAGAAAAAGCCAAGGCCTTGGACATGTCCTTGACAAAGTCCAAGAAGCCCATATCCTCCGGAGGTGACCTTCTCCGAGGTTCAGAGACCGGGGAATCGGAAGGGACATCTTGGTGCCGACAGGTGTCTGGGTACTCCTCGTCCTCGGTCTCCAGTCGGAATACTCCGAGGAGGACCCGTGGTGCTCCTCGATCCTCGAGGGCCCCAGCGTCGCATGGCCCAAGCCTGGAAGACTCATCGGTGATGACCTCGGCCCCGACAAATGGGAGACTGAGCACGACCTCAGCCGAGGATTGGCTCGGCCTCCGGAAAAGTCTTTGACATTGAATGCCCAGTGGTCGGGGAGGAGGAACCTGATGTGCCGAACATTAGCTCCCGCTGCTGGTCCAAGAAGGCAGTCACACTGCGCTCCAAGGCCGCCATACTTGACACCATCCCGGGTGGCTCCACAGCCTTCGACGCAGGCACCGATGGGCACAGCGCCGGCTCCCAGGAGGGAATCCTCGATGAGGACTGTGTCTACCTGCTGAGGATCCTTTCAGGGAGACTTGTCTGGCCGATCCCTCTCCGATGGCTTGAGCGAATGCTCGGGGCTCCGCGAATGCGCCCGGGAGGATCCTGGCCAATCGGAGCCATCCAAGGACGCCGCCTTCGAGGGCGTCTTCTTCCTCTTTGGTTCCCTTACAGGAGACCCCCTCTCTGAGGACCCACGACGATGCTCAGGTTCGGAATGTTCCTCCAAAGGTGTTGAGGCCTCAGATGTGGTCCTGGCTCTCGGAGGCACCGGGGAGTCGGGAAAAAGTTTGTCATGCTGCTGTTGGTGGCTCCTCAAGGCCTTGGAAGACATTTTCTTATACAGGCCACAGACCGCTAGGTCATGGTCCGGGCCAAGGCACCCGAGGCAGCAGTCATGTGTGTCGGTTAGGGACATAATCTTACCACACCGATGACACTTTTTGAAACCGCTGGTAGCCATGGGGGGAAACCCCCCCCCCCCCAGCAAGATCAAAGACCGTTCGGGCTGCCAGCGAAGAAAAAGGGCGCGAAGACGTCAAAAGAAAAATGAAAACTTAAAATAAAAGAATCGACCCCGATACTGAGGCAACGAGGTCAGGGCGGGAAAGGTACCAGTGCAAGACCAGAGACGAGCGAAACACTCAAGAAATCAACTTTTTCCGGGGGAAAAAACAGACGACGTCTGGTGGGATCCACAGAAAAAAAGGAGACTAAGCAAGATGGCAACCTTGGGCAGGAAGGGGACCACGCATGCATGGTAGCAATCCCAAAGGCTTTCTTTGAAAGCTGGGGATTTGCACCACGCGGGCTCTGTCGGCGCCGACGTCACCCATATGTGAGGATTGACTTCCTGTTTGTTCCCGGAGAATAGCTTTCATCTCACAACCTCAGGATCCATTTCAATAAAACTGAAGCTCTTTATATAACAAGGAACCAAAGTTTCACCTTTCCAACCTCTATCATAATTCAAGATGCTAACATAACTAGGTAAAATACCTCAGAATGTTAAAACAACTCTGCACACTCCTTCACCCCCTGGATTTTGAATCAGTCATCAACGCTGATGACTGAGGAGTGGCCTAGTGGTTGGGGCAAGGTACTTCAGGCCGGAAGGTCGGGGGTTCAAATGCCACTAGAGGACAGCAACCTTGGGCCGGAAGGACTGGGGTTTCTAGTCCCACAGGTGCTCCTTGTGGTCTTGGGCAAGCCACTTAACCCTCCATAGCCCATGTTCCTTGTAAAATAGTTATCTCCAAGTTATAATGCCCTGTTCAATGTAATTTCAGTTTGTTCAATGTAAACCGCACTGATGCAGAATAGCGCGGTATATAAGAGAATGTAAATAAATAAATAAATAAATAACGCGATTATTACACCTCACTTCAATTTCTGGAACACCACGCTACAAGGTCTACCTAAACAAACCTTAAGGCAGCTCCAGATAGCACAACATGTTGCAGCCAGGATAACATCGAACACCGACTTAACAGAACATATCACTCCAATATTATACAATCTGCACCGGCTCACAATCCAAAGCCACATACACTATAAAATACTTTTAACCATATTTAAACTAATTAAAGACATTGCCCCATCACATCTATCCACTCTCACTGTCAAAGAAAGAGTAGTTACTCACCTGTAACAGGTGTTCTCCAGGAGCAGCAGGAATCAGTCCTCGCTTATGGGTGACATCGACGTCGATGGAGCCCCCATGCGGAGCAATTCCCCAGCTTTCTAAGAAAGCCTTTGGGAATACTGCGCGCATGCGCGGTCCCCTTCCCGTCCAAAGGTGCCATCTTGCTCAGTCCAATGACATAGCTAAAAAAAAAAACCGCACACAAAAATGTAAAAATAAACTATGTACAACTGCAACTCCCAGGGGAGGAGGGAGGGTTGTGAGGACTGATTCCTGCTGCTCCTGGAGAACACCTGTTACAGGTGAGTAACTACTCTTTCTCCAGGACCAAGCAGGAAGTCAGTCCTCACTTATGGGACTCCCCAGCTTCAGGCTACCGGGGACCCAGAGCTGAAAAATGAGCTCCCTCTAGCCTCAGAGAAAGGATTTCACTGGAACATACCTCTACCGGTAGCCCAACCAGAGGGCTGGAGGGTAGGAGTTGCCTAAACCTCAAAGAGATTCCGGAGCACTGCCTGAACGAAAGCACTGTCCCTACGGGACTCCTGCTCCAGGCAGTAATGGGCCGCAAACGTCTGGCTTGAGGACCAAGTTGCAGCCCTACAGATGTCTGCCAACGGTACAGAGCGGAGATGAGCTACTAAGGCAGCCATTGCCCTGACACGGTGGGCCGTGACCCGACCCTGCAGGGGAATTTCAGCTGCCCTATAAGCCCAGGTGATACAGTCAGCCACCCAGATGGACAAGGTACGCTTGGAGACAGGTAACCCCAAGTGATTAGGGTCAAAAGATACGAAGAGCTGAGTAGCCCTCCTATGCCCCTGCGTACGCTCAAGATAGAAAGATAAGACCCTTCTACAGTCCAGGGTATGCAAGACTGTCTCAGCCCGGCTGGCATGGGGCCTAGGGAAGAACGTTGGAAGAATCACCTCTTGGTTGAGATGGAAAGATGAGACAACCTTAGGGAGGAACTTAGGATGAGTCCTGAGGACTACCCTGTTCCTATAGAAGCGAGTGTAAGGCCTGTCACAGACCAGGGCTTGAAGCTCACTCACCCTCCTGGCCGAGGTCAGGGCCACAAGGAATAGAGCTTTCCAAGAAAGGAAGCGGAGAGGACATGTAGCCATCGGCTCAAAGGGTGGGCGAGTCAGTTGCTGCAAGACCACATTCAATTCCCACTCAGGGGCCGGTGGACGGATAGGAGGCTTGAGCAAAAGCAAGCCTCTGAGAAACCTGGACACCAAGGGGTGAACAGACAGAGAGTGCCCCTCCACTAGTGAGTGATGAGCTGCTAGAGCAGAGAGGTGGACCCAAACCGAATTGGACTTAAGGCCTTGATTAGACAAGTGCAGCAGATACTGAAGCACTAAGGGTACCGTGCAGGCGAAAGGATCCTCCTTGCGCTGCTGACACCAGATGGAGAACCTTTTCCACTTCAAGGCATAGGTTTTTCTGGTGGACTGCTTTCTAGAGGCCAAGACCACCTCCTCCACTTCTCGGGGTAGGCCCCAGGGAGCCAACACTACCCTTGCAGCCTCCAGGCCATCAACTGGAGAGATTTGAGATTGGGGTGCAGAAGGGAGCCCTGATCCTGAGAGAGAAGATCGGGCTGCAGCCCCAGAGGTAGTGGTGTGTCCACGGCTAGCAGGAGCAGAAGTGGAAACCAGGGCTGCCTCGGCCACCTGGGAGCTATCAGAAGTACCGAGGCCTTGTCCCTTAGAATCTTGAACAAGGTTCGGGCCACCAGAGGCGTGGGAGGAAACGCATACAGGAGGCCCTGGGATCAAGAAATCAGGAAGGCATCCACTGCTATCCTCAGGGGATGCGGTTGCCTGGAACAGAACCTGGGCAGCTGCCAGTTCAGGGGACTGGCAAAGAGATCTATGGATGGAAGTCCCCATCTCAGGAAAATGTTCTAAACCACCAAGGGGTGCAGTTGCCACTTGTGGGGTTGCAGAATCCTGCTCAACCTGTCCGCCAGGACGTTTTCCTGGTCAGGGAGATAAACAGCCTTGAGAAACATGCTGTGTTTGAGAGCAAAGGAGCACAGGGCCTGGGCCTCTAGACACAGGAGCCTGGACCCCGTGCCTCCCTGCTTGTTCATATAGAACATTGCCACTTGATTGTCCGTCTGCACCAGAACAGACTGGTAAGCCAAGGTGTGAGAGAAGGTTTTGAGGGCTAAGCGAATAGCCCGGAGTTCTAGTAGGTTGATCTGTTGCGTGGCCTCCCATGGAGACCATAGACCTTGAGTGCACCGTTCCAGACAATGTGCACCCCAGCCGTGCAAGGAGGCATCTGTCGTCAACACCACTGTGGGGACAGGCACCTGAAAAGGCACCCCCTGTAGTAAGTTGGGGGGGGGTGTAGCCACCACTGTAGGGAGTTCAGGAATGGTTTGGACACCCTCACTTTGTCTGTGAGGCTCCCTGTGGCCTGCTTCCACTGAGTCCTGAGGCACCACTGTGCAGGTCTCATGTGGAGGCGGGCATTGGGGGTCACATGCACTGTCGATGCCATGTGGCCTAGGAGCCTTAGACAGAGTCTGGCGGAAACCCTTGGCAGGCATAGAAACTGGTTTGCCAAGTCTATGAGTCTTCGTGCCCTGTCTTCTGGCAAGTAAGCCTTTGCTTGCAGGGAGTCCAGCCGTGCCCCTATGAACTCCAGGTTCTGGGAGAGGAGTAAAGTGGACTTTGCGAAGTTTATTACAAAGCCTAGGTGTTGAAGGAGGGAAACAGTTCGGAGGTGGCTTGCCTGGCCTCCTGGCAAGTCTGACCCCTGATGAGCCAGTCGTCCAGGTAGGGCAGAAGTGTTCCAAGAGTAAGCATCTTGAACTTTTCTTTCTCCAAGAACTTGTTGAGGTTCCTGAGGTCTAGAATAGGCCTGAGGCCACCGGTTCTCTTTGGCACGAGGATGTACCTGGAGTAGAAACCGTGCCCCTGCAGGCAAGGAGGTAGAGGCTCCGCCGCCTTGTCTAGAAGAAGACCTCGAAGTTCTTGAAGGAGGAGGTCTGTGTGTAGAGGAGGCCTGAGAGGCTCTCCTGGGAAGTAGGCAGGGGGCAACTGCTGGAAATGGAGCATATAGCCTCTGTGGACTATGCTCAATACCCAAGCATCCCCTGTAATGGGTGGCCACCTGTGGGCAAAAAGGGCTAGATGACCTCCTGTGCAGGGATGGGGCAGCAGAGGTGGAAAGGCTATGCTGTGGGAGTCAAAAAACCCCTCCCTGCTGAGCAGGAGCAGGAGGCTTGGAGGTCTTCTGCCTACGGGGCCCATGTCCCTGCCCCTTGGCCTGCTGACCCTGCTGGGGAGGCCTGGTAGTGAGGGAAAGGTTGTAGGCAGCAGCCTTTCTCAGGTAAAAGGGCTTTTTACCCAAGCCCTTCTTTTTGTGAGAAGGGGCAGAAGTTTTTCTGGACAGCCTTGTCCTAGTCAGGTGCTCAGTTTCGAGCTCAGCCACCTTCTCGGCCATGGGTTTGCCAAAAAGGTTTTCACCTCGGCAAGGGACACTGACCAACTTGTCCTGCACCCAGGGCTCGAGGTCCGATGACTGCAGCCATGACTGGCGCTGGGCTCCGATGCCAGCTGCCGCTACACGAGCCGAAGCCTCGAAGCCATCGTAGGCCGCTCAGGACATGAACTTCGAGCAGTCCCGGATTCCTGAGGACAAAGTCTGGAACCTCTGCAAAGGTCTTGAAGGACTAGAAAGGGGGACTGTTACTTCTGGAGAAAAATCTGCAACTGTGAGTATATACTTCTGGTAATTTTCTAAAAAGAATTCTTTGTATTAAAGCTACTTAATCTGTGAGCCCACTGTTTTTTGTTGGATCAGTTAGGGCCTAGTAGCAGCAATTAAAGTTTGAATTTAAAACACAGAGGAGAGCTTTCTGGTTACATTTCATACCCAGCAGAGAGCTTGTAGTTTAAATTTAATAGTCACTCAGGGCCAAGTAACAGCAAAGTACTTTTAGTTTAAATTTAACACACAGGAGAGCTTTCTGGTTAAATTTAGTACCCAGCAGAAAGCTTGTGGTTTAAATTTCATAAGAGGTTAGAGCCTAGCAGCAGCTAAGAGCTATAATTTAAATCAAATCAGAATTTAGCTTACCTCAGCAGCACAAGACAGGGTACTGTGTAGCAGCCCTCTTTTAATAAGTGTTATTTCCCTCCCTCCCTCCCCACACCCACCCTCCCCTGGGATAATCATAGCTTTATAGGTACTTACACATCTTAAAAGACAGGAGGTGCTTTCAGGTGAAGCTCATTACCCAAATCAGTCATACACTAAGGACCCGAGATTAATTAAGCTTCAGGTGAACAAGGTATATTAAAAGTATTAGGTAGTTTTATTGGTATAAATACCCATAGCAACCCCTAGTAAGTAAGAACTTAAAGATCTAGACACAAACTTAAAACTATGATGTAGACAGCAGTCCAGCAGTGGGATGGGGGCTTTCCAGTCTTTTGCATTGAGTGCCACATGTATGATTTTCTCCCAGTCCGTTCTCTAGAGGCTAAAGTAGCAGACTTGGAAAACGTAAGACAGACAGAGAGGTACATAGACGAGACCTACAGGGATATAGTCCTGAAGTCCCACCTCCAGTCTGGCAGCACCCCTGTTGCCATGGAGGAGAGAGGTCACGTGACAGGAGAGCATCACCCTGGTGTGGCAGGAAGTGATCCTGTAACTAGGACCTGTCCTCCAGGTGATGTAAAACCCTCTCGCACCGAGGAAGTTTCTCCAGGGCCATGTGCCCATGAGGGAAGGGTTAGGACAGCCATTATAGTTGGTGATTCGATCATTAGGCATGTAGATAGCTGGGTGGATGGTGGACGTGAGTATCGCCTGGTAACATGCCTGCCTGGTGCGAAGGTAGCGGACCTCACGCGCCACCTAGATAAGGTCTTAGATAGTGCTGGGGAGGAGTCTGCTGTCTTGGTACATGTCAGTACCAATGACATAGGAAAATGTGGTAGGAAGGTTCTGGAGGCAAAATTTAGGCTTTTAGGTAGGAAGTTGAAATCCAGAACTTCCAGGGTAGCATTCTCCGAAATGCTTCCTGTTCCACGCGAATGACCCAAAAGGCAGGCAGAGCTCCGGAGTCTCAATGCGTGGATGAGACAATGGTGCAGAGATGAGGGGTTTGGATTTGTTAGGAACTGGGGAACATTCTGGGGAAAGGAGGGGCTCTTCCGAAGGGATGGGCTTCACCTTAACTGGGATGGAACCAGGCTGCTGGCATTAACCTTTAAAAAGGAGATAGAGCAGCTTTTAAACTAGATATTAGGGGAAAGCCGACAGTCGCCCAAGAGCGGATGGTTCGGAAGAATGTATCCTTGAAGGATACTACCAAAAGCAGAGAGGTTCCACAAAAGAGTAAAGTAGCCCAAATGCCCTCAAGTATGGAGCAGACAGAGCTTAAAGATCCCAATTTACCCATGTCTAACAATAGCCAAATTAACATGAATAAAATACATTCTCTAAAATGCTTGTATGCAAATGCTAGAAGTCTAAAGAATAAGATGGGAGAGTTAGAATATATAGCACTAAATGAAAGGTTAGATATGATTGGAATATCAGAGACATGGTGGAAGGAGGACAACCAGTGGGACACTGTGATACCTGGGTACAAACTATATCGTAATGATAGAGCTGATCAAATTGGTGGAGGGGTTGCGCTCTATGTTAGAGAGGGCACTGACTCAGAAAGGATTAAAGTTTTGCAGGAAACAAAATCTGCTGTAGAATCTATATGGATTGAAATTCCATATAAAAGGGGGAAGGCAATGGCAGTGGGGGTGTACTATCGAGCACCTGGCCAGAATGACCAAATGGATGATGAAATGCTCAAAGAAATCAAGGAAGCTAACAAAAGTTACAGCGCAGTAATAATAATGGGTGATTTCAATTACCCCGGTATCGACTGGGTTGGTGTCACGTCAGGACATGCTAGGGAGATAAAGTTCCTAGATGAAATAAATGACTGCTTCTTGGAGCAGCTGGTTCATGAACAGCCCAGAGGGGAAGCCATATTAGACCTAGTCCTTAGTGGAACACCAGATCTAGTGCAAGAGATAAGGGTGTTGGGGCCACTTGGCAATAGTGATCATAGCATGATCGCCTTTGATTTAATTAGTGGAGGAGGGATAGTAAGGAAATCCACAGTACTACATTTTAACTTTCGAAAGGGAGACTATGATAAAATGAGGAAAACAGTTAAGAAAAAATTAAAAGGAGCAGTTGCAAAGGTTAAAGACGTACATCAAGCTTGGGTGTTGTTGAAAAATACTATCTTGGAAGCCCAGACCAGCTGTATTCCACGCTTTAAGAAAAGTGGAAGGAAGTCCAAAAAACTGCCTGCATGGTTTAAAGATGAGGTCAGAGAGGCTGTTGTTGCCAAAAAAGCATCTTTCAGGAAATGGAAAAAAGAGCCAAACGACGAAACCTGGAAACAGCACAAGCACTGGCAAGTCAAATACAAGGCATTGATAAGGCAGGCCAAGAGAGAATTTGAGAAGAAGCTTGCTGCGGAAGCAAAAACGCGAAATAAAGACCTTTTCAAGTACATTCGTAGCAAAAAACCTGTGAGAGAGTCAGTTGGTCCATTAGAGGGGTTAAAGGAGCACTAAGAGGCGACAAGGCGATAGCGGAGAGACTGAATGAATTCTTTGCTTCGGTCTTTACTGAGGAAGATGTAGGGATGTTACCCATGACTGAAGTGGTATTTAAAGGTGCGGAAGAATTGAAGGAAATATCGATACATCGGGAAGATGTCTTACAACTATTAGATAAACTGAAGAGTAGCAAATCACCTGGGCCGGATGGTATACATCCAAGGGTGTTGAAAGAACTGAAATATGAGATTGCAGAACTGCTATCAGTAATCTGTGAACTATCATTAAAATCATCTCTAATACCTGAAGATTGGAGGATCGCCAATGTAACACCAATTTTTAAAAAGGGTTCCAGGGGTGATCCGGGAAACTACAGACCGGTGAGCCTGACGTCAGTACCGGGAAAAATGGCAGAAACCATCATAAAGAATAAAATTACTCAGCATGTAGATAGTCACAACCTAATGGGAGACAGCCAACATGGCTTTAGACAAGGAAGATCTTGTCTTACTAATCTGTTATGTTTTTTTGAAGGAGTGAATAAACAGGTGGACAAAGGTGAGTCGGTTGATATTGTGTATCTGGACTTTCAGAAAGCCTTTGACAAGGTCCCTCATCAGAGACTTTTGGCAAAACTAAAGAGTCATGGGATAGGAGGCAGTGTACTATTGTGGATCAGGAACTGGTTAAAAGATAGAAAGCAGAGGGTAGGGCTAAATGGCCAATTTTCACAATGGAGAAAGGTGAATAGTGGAGTACCCCAGGGATCTGTGCTGGGTCCGCTGCTTTTTGACATATTCATAAATGACCTGGAAAGTGGAATAACGAGTGAGGTTATCAAATTTGCAGATGACACAAAACTATTTATAGTTGTCAAAACCCAAGAGGATTGTGAAAAATTGCAAGAGGATCTTGATAAATTGGAAGACTGGGCATCAAAATGGCAGATGAAATTTAATGTGGACAAGTGCAAGGTTATGCACCTAGGGAAGAACAACCCAAACTATGGTTACAAGATGCAAGGTTCCACATTAGGAACCACCACCCAGGAAAAAGATTTAGGCGTCATTGTGGATACCATGTTAAAACCCTCGGCCCAGTGTGCAGCGGCGGCCAAGAGAGCAAATAGAATGCTAGGTATGATAAGGAAAGGAATGGAAAATAAAACAAAAGATATTATGATGCCTCTATATCGTTCCATGGTGAGACCGCACCTTGAATATTGTGTGCAATTCTGGTCGCCGTTTCTTAAAAAGGATATAGCGATTTTAGAAAAGGTACAGAGAAGAGCCACCAAAATGGTAAAGGGAATGGAAGGATACTCCTATGAAGAAAGGCTAAAAAGGTTAGGGCTCTTTAACCTGGAAAAGAGTCGGCTGAGGGGAGATATGATAGAAGTCTATAAATTAATAAATGGAGTGGAATGGGTAAATGTAGATCAATTGTTTACCTTATCAGAATATAGAAAGACTAGGGGACATGCAATGAAGCTACAGGGTAAACTATTTAAGACTAATAAAAGAAAATATTTTTTCACTCAACGTGTAATCAAACTCTGGAATTTGTTACCGGAGGATGTAGTAAAGGCTGTTAGTGTAGCTGGGTTTAAAAAAGGTTTGGACAAGTTCCTGGAGGAAAGGTCCATAAACCATTATTAAGAAGTGACCGAAGATATCAATGCTTGACCCAGTACAAGCATTGTGGAACTTGTGTCTCTTGGGGAAACTGCTAGGTACATATGACCTAGATTGGCCACTGTTGGAAACAGAATACTGGGCTTGATGGACCTTGGTCTGACCCAGTATGGCATATCTTATGTTCTTATGTTATGTAAGGTTCCCCGGAGAGGCAAGCAGAGAACCCGGCAATCTCTTTCGCCAGGTCTCGTAAGTACATGCCCATGTACAGCTGGGTAGGACTGGACTCAGCAAGCAAGCATCGAGCCCTGGAAGCACTTTCTGCCGAAAGCATCCAGGTTCTGGGCCTCCCTGCCGGGAGGCAACACGGAGTGCATCTTCTGGCTCTTCAGACGATGCATGGCCGATTCCACCACCATGGAATGGTGCGGCAGCTGCGCCTTCTGGAATCCAGGGCTCTTACGGAGTCGATAAATAGAATCAACCCACTTGCTTAAAACTGGCGCTGAGGCCGGTGTCTCCCACATCCGGAAGAGGAGCCGTTCCAGCATCGGAGGGACTGGCACAGTAAAGGCCTCCTTCGGAGGAGAGTCATACTGGAGGGCCTCAAGCTCTTCGGCTTGAGGCTCCTCCTTGGGGTCCGCGGGAATCGCCAACGCCTTGGCCATATCCCTGACGAACTCTGAGAACCTGGTGTCCTCCGGTGGGGACCTACTCCGGGGCTCGGACTGCGGTGAGTCTGAAGGGACGCACCGAGTCCGAAAAGTATGGGGGGACTCCTCGTCCTCCGTCTCCCGCGCAGACTCATCCGAAGAGGAGTCGGGGGCTCCGACCGCGTGGGTCTCGGTGGCATCCGCCCCGACGCCGAAGGCACTGGCATTGACGCCATCGGTTCCAAGCGGGAGGTCGAGGGTGACCGTGACTGAGGACGACTTGAGCCTTCATGGTCTCGAGTATTGGCTCGGTCTCTGGGATCGACTTCGACGTCCTGGTGGTCAGGGCAGATGCACCAGCGAGGCTGGCCATCAGTACCCGCTGCTGATCCATGAAGGCAGACAGTCTGCACTCCAAGGCTGTCAGCCTGAGTCCAAGCTCAGGAGACTCAGCAGCCACCGACTCGGGCCCCGGCGGCGCCAGGCCCGATGTCGGTTCCCTCGGAGGAGAGTCCACGAGGACCACAGGACTTACGTGTCCGATGGGTTCCAGCTCCACATGAGGCATTTTGGACGGCTTCTCCTGCTCCAAGGGCCCGGGACGGCGGTCGGGGGTCTTAGACCTGGCTCTTGAGGAACCAGGGACCTCTTCCGACGCCGCCCTCACGAGCCGTTTCTTCCTCTTACATTCCCGATCGGGGGACCCCCTGTCCAAGGAACCCCGGCGAAGCTCGGGATCAGACTCCCGAGACGTTGAGGCCTCAGACAATGTCCGGGCCTGGCCGGAGGCAGAGTCTGAGAAAATCCTCTCTTTCTGATGCTGACGGCTTCGAAGCGCCTTGGTGGACATTTTGCCACACGGGCCACAGATCTTAGGATCATGATCTGGGCCTAGGCACCGAAGGCAGCAGTCATGTGTGTCGGTGAGAGACATTAGTTTCTTGCACCGATCACACTTTTTGAAACCACTGGAAGCCATCGGGGAAAAATGGGCCCCCGCGAGGTCAAAGGACCGGTCTTCCAGGGAAAAGGCAAAAAGGACGCGAACGCCAGCCACGAAGGGCAAAAAACAAAAAATAGAAGACGGGCTCGATACCGGTGTACCGAACCCGGTAGGAAGGGGAACCGGTGTCGAACCGGAGAAAAATACACGATGAAATCGCAAGAAAAAACGTCAATTTTTCTGGGTGACACGGACAGATGTCCGGTGGGCTCCACGGAAAAAGAAAGACTGAGCAAGATGGCACCTTTGGGCGGGAAGTGGACCGAGCATGCGCGCAGTATTCCCAAAGGCTTTCTTAGAAAGCTGGGGAATTGCTCCGCATAGGGGCTCCATCGACGTCGATGTCACCCATAAGTGAGGACTGACTTCCTGCTTGGTCCTGGAGAAAATAACTTTCGTACACGACGAGACTGTAATAAAAATAAACTTACAGCACCACTAGAATTTAGAAAAACTAAAAAAATGACAAACAGAGCATTCTCTCATTTCTCCTCTATCCTCTGGAACAATCTTCCAGACAACCTAAGAGCTATAAATGACCTCTCCACGTTCCGCAAAAAAAAATCAAAACCCATCCGTTTATTCAACACTTTCGAAACCGAATTACTACTACTACTACTATTCAGCACTTATAAAGCGCCACGCATGCAGAACTGCACAGATAACCTACAAGAGGTAGCCAACATACAAGAGACAGTCCCTGCTCGTCAGAGTCATGCTCATCGGAGCTTACAATCTAGTTAGAACAGTACAGAGCATTAGTCAGTTCTGCGCAAGGTACAGTGTGGTATAGTTTGGTCTATAACTGAACCTAATAGTACTGACCTCACTCACCCCATCACATAAGCGAACTACAACTAACCCCAGAAGAGCACCACTATCTTTATCTTTATTATTTCGAGGCATCAGAGTGGTGCACAATAACAATAAAATACAGCATAGTTAGGAAAGGATGCTGGCCATTCAATTGATAGGACAGATGGAGGCAGGAGAGAGCTGGAGAGGAGGAGACGGGAGAACATACTGAGTAGGGGAGGGACAAGGGGTAGAGACCCAGAGAGAGAGATAGCTATTAGAAATGAGAAGGGGACAGGTCGTAAACTGACTGAAATAGGTGGGTTTTGAGGAGAACCTTAAACAAAGAGCCAACCTAAAAATTGTATTAGAACCAATCATGTACCAGTACCAAATATGTATATAGTTCATCTGCTAACTGTTGATCATATATGTCATTGCCATTGTATATAGCTAGTTGTTCAATGCTAATGTACATAGCTAACTGTTCTATGTAATTGAATTCGTAGCATTTATTGTACAATTCAAAGGTTGCTCATTGTAAACCACATTTGATCTGCTGGAAAATGTGGTATAAAAAAATTCTAATAAATAAATAAAATAAATTCATGGTATCGAGTCTTTTGCTGACAGGCAGAACTGTGAGTGGGGCTTCCCACATGTGGCGCATAAGGTCTTGTAGGATCCAATGCACTAGCAATGTAGCTGCCTCCTTGGGTGTGGGAGGATATTGGAGTATCTCCAGTTTCTCCGCCCTCGGTTCCTTTTGGAGATGACAGCAATAGCAAGCCCTGATGCCATATCATGTATGAAGTCCTGAAAAGACATATCCTCTGGTGGGGACCTACACCGTTCCTGAGGTGGCAAAGGGTCTGAAGGAATGTCTGGCAGTTCCTGGGAATTGAGAGATTCCTCGTCAGACTCCGTAGAATCAGAGTCTGGCAAGAAGTCAAAGTATCGGCAATCATTCATTCGATCTCGATGTTTCATCGATGTCAAAGGTCGATGCCGGTACCAATGCTTGGAGGTATCGGAACCGAGAGCTACATCTGGTTGTGTTGGTTGGAAACCGGGGGACTGGGTCGATTCCAATGGCGGTACTGCACTCGGTGTCTCTGTCGATGCTGGCTCGAGGTCGATACACATGACTGAAGGCTTGATGCTGAAGCCTGCACTCCTAGAGCTCTCGATGTTATTGGTACCAAGGCTGCCAGGAGTGTGGCCAAACTCCTCTTGAGAGCTAGCATGTGTGGGTACAGAGAGATGGCCGATGTCTGGATGGAATCTCCAACGGGACTTTGAACCATCGTCCCAGAACATGAAACCAGTAGCTCTCTGGAGGTTGGTTCCTTGGGAGCATCCCAGAGCCCCTCTCATGCTTTGGAGGACAGATCCTCTTGCCTGGGCTGTTTGGCAGGCCAGTCTGCATCGGAAGCACCCCTAGGGGAGTCACGATACTTATACTGGAACTTTTCTTTGGTCTCGGCAACGGTCTTCAATGCCAATGCAGATGACCCCAGTGTGGCCAGAATCTTAGACTTACTTTTATGTTTGGATTTAGAAGAAACCTGAAATCCATGAGAGGAAGAAGATACCCTCAAAGAAGTAGAGGTTACTGACAGAGTCCGAGGCGAACAGTGATCCATACTGTCTAGCTCGGTTCTTTAGACCTCTCTTAGTCATTTGCTGGCACAAAGGACAAGTATTTATTTATTTATTTATTTTATTTAATTGGATTTTTATACCGCCTTATCATACAATCAAAGCGGTTCAACAAACGAAAATATAACAAGTAATAGTGAAACATACAGTGATAAAAGATACATAGTTTGTAAATATATCATATAATGTCTTGGAATAAGGTGTACTATCTACATTGTGAGCTATACTATAATGTGAGCTATTATACAATATATATATATGATTTGCTTTCTAAAAAATTAATTAGTTGATTGCATGACCGTAGTTTTCTATAAACAAAACCGTCTTCAGTTGCTTCCTAAAGTCATTGATGTCCTGAGCTGCTCTCAGATCATTAGGTAGAGAGTTCCAGATGGAAGGCGCAGCAAAAGAGAAAGCTCTCTCAGAGGTGTCCTTACGTGTTTTTCTGACATCATTTGAGGAGCTGACTCTATTGTCAGACCCACTTCTTCTAGGTCTGTTGCTAATATCTGACTGGATGAGATACGTCAGGCTTTCTGCAGAACATTGTTGCTTTATCTTGAAAATATAAATTATTGTTTTATATTTTATACGAGATGCTATGGGTAACCAGTGAAGCTCCTTTAAGATGGGAGTTATATGCTCTTTACTTGATAGACCAAAAATTATACGTGCAGCGGTGTTTTGCACTAACTGTAAAGGCTTGAGTGACTGCTTAGTTAAACCCAGATATATTGGATTACAGAAGTCAAGTAATGGTGTAATCAATGCTTGACAAACATTTCGGAAGTGAACAGTTTCAAGAAGCGGCCTTAGTCTTCTGATGATCTTCATTCTATAATATGCGTTTCTAATTGTCTTATTTATGTGTGATTTAAGATTCAACTCATTGTCTAGAGTAACTCCAAGATATTTCACTTCCGATTTAATAGGAATAATTGAGTTATCTATCTTGAGGTCAGGTGGATGTGCAAAATTATGGTTACGAGATACAAATAACGCCTCTGTTTTGCTAAAATTAATTTCCATGTTGTTGGTTTTACACCAGGTGGACATTTTTGAGAGACAATCTGTAATGCTGGAAAAATCAGGGTTCTCAATAGAGACAGTTGTGAAAATCATAATGTCGTCAGCATAAATTGTATACTTTATGCCACTTTTCAACGGAATATTGCATATTGGCTGCATATAAATATTGAAAAGAAGCGATGAAAGAGCAGAACCTTGTGGTACACCTTGTAATACTCTTATGGGCAGAGAAGCTTTTTGCCCTATCTTTACTTGTAAAAATCTCTCTGTCAGATAGGAATGGAACCATTTTAATGTGATCCCATATAGACCAATCTCCTCTAATCTATGTAGTAACCTATTGTGATCTACAGAGTCGAATGCAGCAGAAATGTCTATAAAAATCATTATAATACCCTTCTTAATGTCATCAATGGTACGGAGTATGCAGTCAAAAAGATAAATCATTAATGTTTCAACTCCGAGGTTTGGGCGAAAACCATGTTGGTTATCATCTAAAGGCGCGTGAACATCAATGTGTTCTTGGAGTTGAAGTTGCACTGTCTTTTCAATGATCTTCGCTAAAAAGGGTATGCTGGAAATTGGCCGGTAAGCAGCCGGGTTATTCTTGTCTAACGTTGTCTTCTTCGGGATTTGTCTAACAGTTGCAAGCTTTAGTTGCTTTGGTAAACTACCTTGAGAGAGGGAATTTTGCACAATGTTTTGTATGATGTGAATAAAATTTGACTTTGTGGACTTAATCCAAGATACAGGACATGGATCAGTAGGAGAAGTGCATGTATTTATAGAAGAAATAGAAGTATTGGGTTAATATTCAGGCCCCAGACATTTAAGATACAGGTTATGTTTATCAGTGACTGATATTGGACCAGCAGACTTGGTGCACTTCTTAAAGCCACTTGTTGACTTTTCCATGCCTTTAAAATGTTGTCTTCAGAATGAAGATAAGACTATAGAGGCCTAAAGGCCTAGTTTAGCTGTGAAAAACTGTGTGAAAGAAAAATGTAAAAATGAAAATAAAAATAATTATCGGGACCGGTGTCAGATTCGATGGACCAGCATCGATGGGAAAGCAGAAGCACTATGTTCCACAAAAAAAAAAAGAAAGTTTTTCGGCGGTGACAGGATGACACTTCGTGCTGGCTCCATGGAAAATGAAGAACCAAGGAGAGGAGTTGAGAAGATAAGCACACAGGCACTGTGGAGTGCTCCCAAAAGCTTTCCTATTGGATGCTGGGGAGCATTCCCACGCGGACTCCATCGGTGCTGACGTCACCCCATATGTGAAGACTGCATTCCTGCTTGTTCCTGGAGATAGGAATAAATTAATGAATTGTACTTCATTTTATTCTCTCTTTCTTCCGCCTATATCAACAGCTCTTTCTTATCCCTCCCTCCCCCCCCAGTTATATAGCATTCCATGAAGTCCAAAAGGATGCAAAGTGTTTTCTGTGTCTATGAAGATAATTTTCCCTCCTGTGTATCCAGTGGCTCCTGGAAGCTGGGCTGTCACTGTAGAGAAAGAGAATCAAACAAATTTAGCTCAAGTTAAAACAAGCAAAGAAAAGATTACTTCAGCTTATAAGAATGGCTGATATGCAACCACTATCTTCATCATTCTCTTCCCTCCATATGAGAGAACAGTAATTTGTTCAAAAACTAAGAAGAAAAGGATTAAAGATCAAAGAAAGAACATATGCAAACAATATAAACAAGGTGTATGTTTGTATGTTTCTATGTTTCCATACAGGGTGATTCTGATATCTCCTGTGGTGTTTGCAGGCCCACAGGTACTTTGTACCCATGAGCCTAGAAGTTCATTTTCAAAGGAAAACTCCCTATGAAGTAGGAATGTGCAGGAAGAAAATTTTTGTTTCATTTTTGTTATTTTCCCATTCTATTTTTGTTTGAGTCATTCCATTTAATTTTTTAATAGTGCATACTATAGCATATCTGTTATACACAGCAGAATGTAATCAGGCACACAAGTGGACGACTCCCAAGCTAAGGGCCACTCAACTTTCCAGAAAACTCATCCATTGTTGAGGAGTGGCCTAATTAGAGGATGAATTGAGAGTTGCCAAGACTAGAAAGAGAGGATGATCAGTACTGCTCAGTTGAATACATTGTCTCTGACTGATAACTGGTCCAATAATGTGAAGTGACTGTATAAAATGAAGACCATGAAGTTGCTTTACATATACTGTTCAGCAAAGCTATTAGATATAGGAAGCTAGTCAATTAGATAGGGTCTGTATTACGACTACAATGCCCAGTCTTTTGGGGGGTCAAAGGAGACCAACTACTTATTAGACATTCTAATGGATTCCTTGTTTTTTAAAGATAATACGTGAAGGGGTCATGTGATGCAGTGAGCCAGTGAGGACGTTTCTCTATCGGCTCCGGGTAACCTGCCCATAAATAGTTTTTTTTAAAAAATCATAATTTGCGCTTGATCCCTCTCCCCCTTACTGTTTAGTGCCCTGTCACGTCGGTGCCCTGTCTGGGGAACCTCATGCCTGACTGGCAGCAGATGGCTTCTAAAGCTCTCTGGAGAGATAAGAGATGCGTGCCTGATGGCAAAATGGCAGACGGCTCCCTGCCAAGTCTGCCTGCTGGAATATCTTCTACCCTGGTGTTGGAAGTTGCTACGGCAGTGCTTAGGGCACTTGAAGATCGATTCTGCTCTCAGTCCAACCAGATGACACAGATAGCCCAGGCAGTCACTGAGTTCAATGGCTAACTGGATTGGGCCGAACAGCGGATCTCAGATGTGGAGGACCATCAGCACTTCCAGCAGACCCCGGTGAAGCAGCTGGAGGACTATCAGCACTTCCAGCAGACCCCGGTGAAGCAGCTGGAGGACTTGGTGAGGTGCCAGAGAGAGAAGTTGGATAATCTTGAATATCATGGGCGAAGAAAGAACCTTTGTTTCATCAGCATCAATGAGCCCATTGGAGATGCTGAGTTACGTGGTTTCCTTGAGACTTGGCTCCCCCTCAACCTCTCTCTGGGAAGCCAGATGGGGCCCATCAAGCTCAAGCATATCCACCGCTTGGGGCCTCGGAGGGAAGGCAACAGAGTGGTCAGGGCGCAGTTCTATGACTACATACAGAAGGAGGCTGTCCTTCATGCAGCTCAGAGTCAGCGCGGAGCAGATGGTGGGCCTTGGACACTGTTGATATTCCAGGACTACTCTACATTAGTTAGTCAGCAAAGTCATGAATACTCGGCCATCTATGGCCAGCTGGTAAATCTGGATTTGTGGTTTTCTCTGCTGTACCTGGCCCAGTTAAGGATTGTCTATCAAGATCAGCTAAAGTATTTTGATACATCGGCTGAGGCTTCTGCGTTTTTGGCGACCTTGTTGACGTGAGCACGATGCCTGTTGTGTTTTATGGACAGTAACCGTGGCACCCTAGACTGTCTTAATTCTTTTATCCTGTGACCGCACTCATGAGTTGGGGATGTGCGTGTCTGGGAGGCGGGGACTTAGTGGTTGCTGCCAAGTCTTGGAGCACCCTGGGCCTGGGGGCTCCAATTGGCAATGTAACTGTGGTTGGTGTTCCCTGGTACTGTGGACTGATTGGGAGTATATTAGGACCGTGTATGCCTACAATTGTTAATGTTCAGGCAATGTTCTGGTTTGGGGCCTGTATTTTTCTTCTCCTCCTTCCTGTCCTGTTTTTTTGTAATCCCTGCACTCACCGGATTCCCCTTTTCTGCTCCCCCGCCCTGCTTCCTTCCTTTGCCACTTGCTTGAGCAAGTTTCTTGGTGCAAGGGGATTTGTATATTTGATCCTTCCCCCTTTGCTGCTTCTTTTATTGTACTTTTTTGTCCATTTTCTTGGGGCCAGACCAATGCTTTCTTGTGGATTTTTTTTGTCTGTTCCTTTACTTCCCTTCCCTCTTGTGTTTTTTTAACCAAAATTTTAATTTTTCACTTTTGGTTCCCTGTGATGCCATGAATGCAGCGGCGCTGGTTTTGCGAGGCACCTCCCTATACAAGCATTGTGGAACCTGTGTCTGTTGAAGAAACTGCTAGGTACTTGTGATCTAGATTGGCCACTGCTGGAAACAGGATACTGGGCTTCATGAACCTTGGTTTGATCCAGTCTGGTATATCTTATTTTCTTATGTTCCTGAATCCCTGAGAGGAAGGCGTTCTCCTGGCGCTTTATCCCCTGAACCCCTCTTGGTGGTACGTAGGATATTAGGATATCTGTGGGCTGGGACCAGATTTTCATGTTAACCCTTCTGGTGTGCTCCTGTATGGAGGAGTGGTTGGACATGGTGCTGGAAGGAGAGGGCATGGGGTTGGGTGGGGGAAAAGGGGGAGGCGAGAGAGGGGGAGAAGGGGTGGGGGAGGGAGAGGGCACGTGCTTCATGTGGGATGTGTCTTTGTGAGGAGTGTGACTGTGGTGTTTCTGAGCGACTCTGCAGAGGGGTGGTTGTTGAGCAGTGGGCCCTGGACTGGGGCCTCCCTGCTGTCATTTTTGGATGGCTACTTTGACTTACTTTCTTGGTATTATATGGGACACTGGGTAAGGCCTTAAGACTTGTGTCTTGGAATGTGTGTGGCATTGGGTCGCTTATTAAGCGTCACAAGATTTTGTCGCACGTCAGGGACTCACCAGAATGCAGAAGAGACTCACCAGAATGCAGAGGAGCATGCCAAGCTTCACCTTTGGTGGGTTGATGAAGTGTACAGTGCTCCAGCGGTCAGGAAGAAGGTGGGCGCTGCCATCTTAGTGAGCAAACTGTTGGGTTTCAAGGCGAGCTCCACCGTGGTAGACCCCACCAGGTGATTTGTATTTGTTCATAGAATGCTTCTGGACCAAAAGGTCATTTTGGACTCTGTCTATGCTCCTAATGTCTATAATACTTCCTTCTACCAGCACCCAGCAGTGGCTGTGAGGATGCCCCGTTGATCCTGGGGTTCGACGTCAATTGTGCCTTGGATGGGGATTTGGATTGCTCACAGGGGGCCAGAGCAGAGCTTGTTGGATATGTGGTCTATACGATGGGTATGATTTGATGGATGTGTGGTGGGTCTTGTACCCTGGAGACCGGAACTTCACCCATCATCATGGCACTTGGTCCCGTATTGATTATTTTCTTCTCTCAGCGGGGCACTTTGAGTGTGTCACCCATGTGGATACTGGACCGGTAGTCAACTCCAATCATGCCGTTGTATCACTCAAGTTGAGCTGGGACAAATGTGGGGGCAGTTCCTCTTGGAGGTATTCACTCAAGGTTGTGGGGGATGTTCATTTTGAGCCCTTTCTTTGTGCAAAATGGGTAGACTATAAGAGCAATAATGCTCAGCACAAAGAGGTCCCAACTTTGTTTTGGGAGGTGGGCAAGGCGGTGTTTCGCAATCAGCTTAATGGGCACGTGCTCCAGTTGGAGCGAGCACTTGGGGAGCCTGGCGTCATTTTGTGGCTCGCCTGAACGCGTCCACGAGGGCTGAAATGGTTACAGTTCAGCAGGAATTGAATACGCTGCTTCACCAGCGCACTAAGAAATCACTCTTATTATTGGTACCAGCTGTACCGTTTTGGTAACCGTGTTGGCAAGCTTCTCTGAGCAATAAGGTGCTACACCTATAAAAGAAGCATGAAGGCTGAGAAACAGGTCATCCAATCTAGGATGGAAAGGCTTCTGAAGCAATTATATTTCCCTTGAGCTCTCAAAAGAGAAACAATTTACCAGAGAATCAACTTCTAGAATAACAGCAGGCAACCAGCCTAACACAAAAAACAGCCCCAGAAACCTTCACTCCGCACCACAGGCCTCTCTATCTTTCAGTGCAAACATATGTTACAGAGGAAGCCTCCTTATTATGGCACCTGTTCTTCCCTTCTACCAGATGTCCATTTGCCATATTCTCATTCTGGAAGCTCCCGCTAGCAAAATCTACATTGATGGTCCTGGCCTCTGCCCTGCTCTAAAGCACTGATGAGAGGACAAACCCCACCACTGCAACACCCAGGCTGAAGAGGTTAATGAACTGAATCGCCATGCTGCAGCAGTAAACCAGTGGCAGAAGATCTAGTTAGAGACCTACAGACTCAAGTGTACATCGCTGCAGAAAGAGAACCATTATTTGCCCAAGGTTAGTGACCCAGGCATGAACGAATCAGCCACAACCAAAACGGCCATGAAAAGTATCCCAATAATCTTTCACCTTCTGCACCCTCGGCAGAGGATTTCAACATATTATCTGCAATGACGTTTAAATCTTTTTCCTGAGTGGTGGTTCCCAATACGGAACCTTGCATCATGTAACCATAGTATGGGTTGTTCTTTCCTAAGTGCATAACTTTGCACTTGCCAATATTAAATTTCATCTGCCATTTGGACATCCCATCTTCCAATTCATCAAGGTCCTCTTGGTAATTTTTTACAATTATCTTTTGTTTCAATAACTTTGAATAATTTTGTGTCAAATGCAAATTTGATCAGCTCACTCATTATTCACATTTCCAGGTTAATTATGAATAGCTTAAAAAGCAGCAGGCCCAGCACAGATCTCTGGAGTACTCCACTATTCACCTTTCTCCATTGAAAAATTGGCTATTTAGCCCTACTCTCTGATTTCTATCTTTTAGCCACCTCCTAATCCACAGAGTGGAGGTGTAGCCTAGTGGTTAGAGCAACTGCCTAGTACCCAGAAAATCAAGGGTTCAATTCCCACTAGCACTCCTTGTGACCTTAGGCAAGTCACTTTACCCTCCATTGCCTCAGAAGAAAAGGCTGGCAATCTACTTCCAGTGATACATTGCCAAGAAAACCCAGAGGTAGCTGGGTTGCTATGAGTCAACACGGACTTGATGGCACTGAAAAAAAAATCCACCTCCTATCCTATGATTTTTTTAATTTCCTCAAAAGTCTCTCATAAGGGTCCTTGTTAAAGGCTTTCTAAAAATCCAGATACACTACATCGACCAGTTTACCTTTATCTACCTGTTTATTCACAACTTCAAGAAAATATAACAGATTAGTAAGATAAGACTTTCCTTGGCTAAATCCATTTTGATTTTCTCCCAGTAAACCATGACTATCTACATGTTCTGTAATTTTATTCTTTATAATGATTTCCACCATTGCCCAGTAGTGACGTCAGGCTCTCTGGTCTAGTTTCCTGGATCACCCCTGGAACCCTTTTTAAAAATGCTACAAGACATACAGGGGAATGGTAAGGAAACACAAAGGAGATCAGGTGAGTTAAGATCCGAAAGCGGCAGTGAAGAGGTGAGTTTTCATCCTGGATTTGAAAAGGGTCAGAGAAGGCGCCTGACGTACAGACTCAGGTAGTTTCTTCCAGACACAAGGAGCAGCAAGGTGAAAGGAAGGAAGTCTGGAGTTAGCAATAGAAGAGAAGGGCATAGATAGAAGCAATTTGCCAGAAGAGTGGAGTTCCCATGGAGGGGTGCAGGGAGACATAAGAGAGGAAAGGTAGTGAAGAACTGCAGAGTGAATGCATTTGTAAGTCAGCAGGAGAAGTTTGAACTGGATGAGGAAATAGATAGGGAGCCAATGAAGTGACTTGAGAAGAGGAGTAATATGAGCATGATGAGGCTGGCAGAAGATTAGCCACACAGCAGTGTGTTGAACAGATTGAAGAGGAGACAGATGATTCAAAGGGACACCATCAAGGAGTGGGTTACAATAGTCTAGATGGGAGGTGACTAAGGAGTGGAAAAGTGTCTTAGTAGTGTGTTCAGAAAGGAATGGGTGAATTTTGTTGATGTTATAGAGGAAGAAACTGCAAGTTTTAGCTATCGCTTGGGTGTGTGTGGAGAAGGAGAGAGAGAAGTCAAAGACAACCCCAGGGTTGCGAGCTGAGGAAACAAGGAGGAGTAGAGAGCTATCCACAGAGACTGAGAAAGGAAGAAGGGGAGAGGAGGGTTTAGGGGGAAAACTAAGAAGCTCAGTTTTGGCCATGTTCAATTCCAAGCGGCGGTGAGACATCCTAGCACAATGTCAGAAAGGCAGGCAGGGATCCAGGCTTGTATTGCCAGAGAGATTTCAGGTGTAGAGAAGTAGATCTGGGAGTCATCAGCATAAAGATGGTACTGAAAGCCGTGGGAAGAGATGAGTGCATCAAGGGACTAAGTATAGATAAAGAAAAGGAATAGACCAAAGACAGATCCTTGGGATACACCAACTGAGAATGGGATAGCAGTAGAGGAGGATCCACTAGAATAAACACTGAAAGAGTGATGGGAGAGATAAGAAGAGAACCAGGATAGCACAGAACCCTTAAAACCAAGTGAGGGCAAGGTATCGAGGAGATTGTGGTCAACAGTGTCAAAAGCAGCAGAAAAGTCAAGAAGGATGAGGATCGAGTAAAAGTCCTTGGATTTAGCCAGGAACAGGTCGTTGGAAACTTTGGCAAGAGCCGTTTTCAGTAGAATGTAAAGGACGAAAGCCAGATTGTAAAGGATCCAGGAGGGCTTAAGAGGAGAGAAAGTTGAGGCATTGGCGGTGAACCACACATTCAAGTAGTTTAGAAAAGAAGGGGAGGAGGGAGATGGGTCAATAGTTAAAAGGATAGGCAGTGTCTAGTGAGGGTTTCTTGAGGAGAGGTGCGACCACAACATGCTTGAAAGCTGCAGGGACAGTTGCAGTGGAGAGCGATAGGTTGAAAATAAACAACTGTAGACTTTTAGCCCTGTTATTCCACGTTTCAATCCCTGTTCAAATGTGAATGCATTGCAGATAGCCTGCAATGTATATGGTTTTGTTCGATGTACACCGCACTGATGTGAATAGCGCAGTGGAGGAGTGGCCTAGTGGTTGGGGCAAGGTACTTCAGGCCGGAAGGTCGGGGGTTCAAATCCCACTAGAGGACAGCAACCTTGGGCCAGAAGGACTGGGGTTTCTAGTCCCACAGGTGCTCCTTGTGGTCTTGGGCAAGCCACTTAACCCTCCATAGCCCATGTTCCCTGTAAAATAGTTATCTCCAAGTTATAATGCCCTGTTCAATGTAATTTCAGTTTGTTCAATGTAAACCGCACTGATGCAGAATAGCGCGGTATATAAGAGAATGTTAATAAATAAATATAGAAGAAATGTTAAATAAATAATTAAAAATCAATAAATATGAGAAATGGAAGGGACAACAGTGGAGGAGATGGAGCTTAGGAGATGGGTAGAAATAGGATCAGAGGAGCAGGTAGCGAGTGGAGGATGAAAGAAGGTGTGTGGTTTCCTTCTCAGAGATCATGGAAAAGAAAGAGAGGGTATTAGAGGTGGGGGGGATTTGGGAGTAAAGAGGGGGGGGAGGGGAAGTAGCTAACATCGTGGGGAATTGGAGTGTGATCCTGTGGATTTTGTCATGGAGGTAGTCAGCCAGGGTTTGGGCAAAAAGGGAAGGAGGGGTTGGAGGCAAAGCCACCTTGAGGAAAGAGTTGAGAGTTGTAAAAAAACAGTGAGGGTCAGAGGCAAGAGATTTAGTCAAATGGACATAATAGTCTTTTTTGGCGAGTGCTATGACTGACTGGAAAGAGACAAGCATGAATTTGAAATGAGGGTGTGGGATTTGAGCCAAGCGTTCAGAACAACGGGCACAGGAATGTAGATAATGGGTAGTGGAAGATAGCCAGGGCTGGGGTATAGTATGCCTTACAGGACGTGGCATGGGCGGAGCAAGAGCACCCAGAGCAGAGGAGTAGTGCAGCATTATAAGAAGCTACTGCCTCATCAACAGACTCAAATGACATAGTGGAGGAAAGAGGTGATAAGATAGTGGAGGAAAGAGACAAAGGGTCAATAGCATGAAAATTTCTAAAGAGGTTGAAAGAGACAGGCCGAGGTTGAGGCAGTAAGTGATAAAGAGTGAAGCTTAGCAGGTCTGATAAATGAATAACTGAGGTACGGATGTTTGAGGGTAAGCAATTAGAGAGGAATTTAAGATCGAGGCAGTAGCCATGCTGGTGAGTGGAGGCAGTAGAGCAAAGTTGGAGGTCGAATGAGGAGGTAAGAGAAAGGAGCCTTAAAGCATAAGGATCAGAAGGGTTATCAACATGAATGTTAAAGTCCCTGAAAATAAGGGAGGGGGAAGATGATTCCAGAAATAAGGAAAGCCACGAGTCAAAGTGTGATAGGCTATGGCCTAGAATAGCCTGCATAGCCTGCAGGAGTAAGAAAGGCCTGTAAGTTAGACCTGAGTCCCAACCCCCACTTGAGAATATTATAGCTGAGCAGAGCTGAAAGCCAGTAGAAGTTAGAAAACTGCTTTAAACTGCTTTTGATAAGAATGCAAGAATCTTCTATTTAGCTCCTTTATGTTGATAACAGATGTGTTCCAGTATCTTGCTTTCACACATTCTTTAAGCTGAAGTGGGACCTTGTAGCAGAATGTGTTATGTCTAGAAACTGAGCCATGGCTAGAGAGGCCTGAGCAGGGGGGAACAGGTGTTATGCCTGGTCAGCAGTCCCCATTGGAGGGAGGTGGAGGGGGCACCGGGACCAATGAAGAAAGGTATAAAAGTTGTTGTCTTGTTGAACTCCATTGCTCAGACCATTTTGAATGCGACAGTGCCTGAGACTGTGCACAAATAAATTGGCTTGAATCTTAGTAAATAGACTCCTGGTTTTATTTGTTGTGGGACACTTCGCTACAACATATTCCTGGTGCGTTGGCCGGGAAGGTGGGGTACGTGAATGGTGTGCAAGTGAATACTACCACGTATTACCGCCTCCAGGTTTGGTCCGGCTTGGACCGCAGCTGACCGACAGCGGAGAGGATCCCAGGCGCCGCCGGTCCACTTGCATCGGAGGGTTCCGCCCTGCCTCAGCGGCTTGCTGGGTCCGGCCAGCCAACACCTCGAACCCTGAGGGGAGTCCAGGATTCAACCCAAGGAGGGTTTGGTTGCGCAGCGCGTTAGCTACCAGATCCGGTGAGTAATGATTTTTCTGGTTCTTAGTCAGTTAGCTCTGGGAATGTCTCGAGACTAATATGGTATGGTAAAGGTAAAGGGAGTCTGATCAACTTCCAGGGCGGTCCTAGTAACCCTGCATGAGTATGCGCGGGGCGAAGCCACTGACCCTTTTGGTTTGGTTTGGTAAATTTTGGTTTAGTCAGTTAGCCCGGGAATTTGGGGTTTGGGAAATGCTAGCATGTTTGGTTGTGTGATGTGTGCTTGAGAGGTCTTGCAATACAGACAAAGCGAGAGCGGACTCCTAAGTAGCGCAGTTCCTGGCCGGGCGACCGCGCCCAGGTCGCGAAAAGGAGGAAGCGTTCGGTGTTTGTCTCCCTTATTGTTCTGTGGGCTGTGCGGACCCCTTATCCGCAGTCATCCTACCCACCCTTTCTGTTTGCTGTCTTGTCCGTCATACGTCAGAATGGGAGGGGCGGAGTCCATACAAACTCCGCTGAACTGTATGATCACGAATTTTAAGAAGGGATTTAGTGGTGATTATGGGGCAAAAATGACACCGACCTGCTTAGAAATATTGTGTAGTAGGGTGTGGCCGGTGCTGGACGCCGTGTGGCCACCAAAAGGTACTTTTGATGTTAAAATTGTGTCCCGAGTGCACAAGGTGGTGCGCAAATATGGTCCCGAACAGTTTTCCTATATAGACTCCTGGCTAGATATCTGTGAGAAACAACCCCCTTGGATGAAGCGTTGCCGTGAGGGCCAGTGTAGAATTATGTTAGCAACTGCAACAGGAGTCCCTGCTAAGAAAGAAAACCCCCCTATTTATACAGCCCCAGAGCCTCCAGAGGTCCCGAGTTATCCACCCACTTTCTGTATACTCCAGTCCCGTCAGCTCCACGAGTACCCCGAGTAGAGCCAGAAGTGGAAAGATGACCTCCAGCTGAGGTACCCCCACCCGATCACCCACCTCCACAACCACTTCCAACACCCGAGGACCACCCCCTTCCCCAAAGTCGGAGCCCTAGTCCTGAGCAGAGCTCTGCAACGGAACCATCATCCCCTGAAGGATCTGCCAGTGGAGGGTCAGATGCCAGTCCAGGGTCGCCCACTAGTCCAAGCACCAGCAGAAGAATTACCCCCGGGTCCGCAAATCTGCGTTACGCCCTTAGAAGCAGGACAGCAGGCCAGAGAGAAGTTCGCCAAATGCCACTGCGGCAGGTCCCAGGCAATGTTCCCTCTAATTTTTTGTAGGCTGTGTGCACATAAAATATCAGCTGTGTGCAGCTTTTGAAGAAAGGTTAAATTTTTGTGCGCCACATAACGACACTCGGAGTTATATACTTTAAAATTTGACTACATGTCAGAATACAGTATGTACACCACATTGATTTTAATCAAATTAAATGAAAATAGACGATTACTAAATGAAGCGGGAAATTTCTAGTAATTACAATCATAACTTTTAAATTTTAAGACGTCTGTGTTGTTTTCTATCAGATCTGAGCCGTAATTTTTGTGCGCTCTGTTGTAAAGTATGTGCGCTCACTCGGTGAGGTGTGTGCGCGCGCACACGCGCACAGCTTAGAGGGAACAGTGGTCCCAGGATTACCTATTGTAGACGATGGGGGTCAGGTTGTGGTCGGACCGACCAGTCTAGTTTATGTGCCCTTCTCCACAACAGATTTATTAAACTGGAAAGCACATTATGCCTCCTATACTGAGAAACCCCAAGAGTTGACAGAATTGATGTCTAGTATTATGCAGACCCACCAGCCTACCTGGTCCGACTGCCGCCAGCTCGTCTACCCTTTTTACTACTGAAGAGCGGGCACGGATAGTGCGAGCAACCACTCGATGGTTGGAAGAGAACCCTGAAGACGGGAGAGACCTAAATCCCCAACAGGCAGCAGCTGTAGATTTCCCAAACGAAGATCCAAAGTGGGATCCAAATAGTGCAGATGGAGAGAAGGCCCTCGCCCGGTTCCGCCAGGCCTTACTGCAGGGCCTGAAGAAGGGAGGCCAGAGAGCTATGAATGTTGGGAAAGTAGCGGACGTTCTTCAGCGCCCAGATGAAAGTCCAGCTGCTTTCTATGAACAATTAACTGAAGCCTATAGACTTTACACCCCATATGACCCAGCAGCCCAGGAGAATTTACGTATGGTGAACGCCGCTTTTGTGAGTCAGTCCCAGGGAGACATAAAACGAAAACTGCAGAAATTAGAAGGATTTGCGGGCATGAACTCAGCACAGTTAATGGAAGTCGCACAAAAGGTATTCGTGAATCGTGATCAAGAATGCAAAAGAGAAAGTGAGAGAAAGATGAAGAAGGCGGAACTGCTTGCTGCAGCACTAGTTGAGGGATGAGGAGGAGGATATCCTAATAGAAGAGCCAGAGGATGGGGAAGGGGCAGAGGGAGCGCTCAGCCCCCCTTAGGTGCAAATCAGTGCGCTTATTGTAAAGAGGAAGGACATTGGAAGAACGAGTGCCCGAACATTGGCTCCACCCCCTGGACGGGAGGCGGGAGCGCTAGGAGAGCGGGGGGGGGGGGGGGGGCAATTCCAGCAGCGAGGGGGGATGCAGCGCGCACAGTTTCAGCAGTGAGAAGAAGATGCCATAGAGGGAGTGGCAACCGCCGAGGACTATTTTATGGATGAAGACTAGGCCAGACCGGGCTCCAAGTTCTTCCTGGGTCCCCAGGAGCCTATGGTCAATCTAAAGATTGGGGACCAGCATATGGACTTCATGGGAGACACAGGGGCCGAGCATTCAGTAGTAGCCAAGCCTGTGGCCCCTGTGTCCTCTCGATCTGTCACAATCGTGGGAGCTACTGGAACTAGAACCACAAGACCTTTTCTACAGAACCGTGCCTGTGAACTAGGGGGACAGGAGATAAAGCACAGTTACTTACCTGTAACAGGTGATTTCCGGAACAGCAGGAATTAGTCTTCACACGTGGGAGACGTCGCCGACGGAGCCCGCACGGGAATGCTCCCCAGCATCCAATCAGAAAGCCTTTGGGAGCATCCCCCGCGCCTGCGCGGTGGCTTCCCGCCCTTCCTACTGCCTCTCCACAGTTGAGTTTCATAGCTGAGCCAGAAGGAGAGGAGAGGAAGGATAGAGAAAAAAGAGATACAACTCCTAGGGGAGGTGGGCGGGTTGTGAAGACTAATTCCTGCTGTTCCGGAGATCACCTGTTACAGGTAAGTAACTGTGCTATCTCCAGGAACAAGCAGGAATGAGTCTTCACACGTGGGGACTCCCTAGCTAAGGATGCCCGGGGAGATCCCATAAGCGCAGCCCAGGACGGGATGGCATTTGCCCAACCTGAATCCCCGGCATCCCCTGAGGGATGGAGGGCAGGAGTTGAATAGAGGAAGCTGTAGAGGAACAGCGAATCTAAAGACTACAGAGGAAAGTCTTTAGAGTGCAGAACAGGTACCATTAAGATACAGCAAATAAAACCCCAGGCTACGGGAGAGTAGTCAGAGGGGTGCATGAAGAGTATCATTAAGCATTTAATGAGTAAATGACCTAGTACCATACAGAGCTTACCGGCCATTAAGTTTTAAAGAATTAATGGTTTAGAACCCTGTATAGCTTACCCACCGGGTTGTCGGAAGTAGTCCTGTGATGAAGGCACTGTAGACGCAGTAGCGAGGTCATCAAGGAAACTTCACCACAGCGAGGAGGAAGTTCCAAATCCGGAAGGCCATGAGATCCAGGTGTCAGCTGGGTCAGGAGAAGGACGGCAGGTCTTCCAGGAGGCTTAATGCAAGCTGAGCACTCCCTTAGGAGTAGAGTCCATAACTCAGAGGACTAACAGTGGAAGACAGGCCGAACTAGAGAGCCTATCCCGGAGAAGAGAAGAGGTGTACCCCGGAGCAGAAGGAGTACACAGTCTGCCCTAGCGAGAGATAGGGAGACAAGGGTCCGGACCTCCGGGAGGAGGACCCAACTGAAAAAAGGAGCTGTTGACTTCACAGCAGTAGGGTACCACCAGTCCATGGGCCGATCGAGGAATAGGCAGGCGGACTGGCCGGACCCCCGGGGGGGGGGGGGGGGGGGTGATTCCCGGCCATAGGGGGAAAAAGGTGGTAGAACACAGGTACTGTGGGCATCCCCCAATAGGCGCCTATCAAGCAGGTGATATCTAGTATATCTAAGCCGGTGGACATGGGGACGCCCCCTCCGGTACTAACGCAGGTACGCCGGGGGGCCTACCTCCATGAGCAGCACCCTGGTAAGGCGGATCTGCCATCAATCCCCAGAACGTCCACCTGGAGAGGTGGCCTCAAGATCCGTCAGAGGAGGGATCTTTTCCGGAGGGCAAGGGCAGATCAGCGAGCTAAGAGCGCAGTAGCGTGGGGAACGGAGGATAACATCAGTCCGGTAGAACGCCTCAGGGGTTGGAGGCCCTATATGTGTCCCCAGGACCCGCACGCAGAACTCGTCCCCCGCACAATCGTGGGACATGAGGGTATAGTCCCTGGTAGTATTGGGGGACTATAGCGGCTGGAAGGGGAATTCCGGTACGGAAGCAATCAGCAAGGGAACACTGGCTGAGAGGGGTTCGGGGACGTACCGAAGAGTAAGTAGGGTGACCGTGGACCATAGCTATCACGGAGTAAGGTGGTCTCCCTTTCCCACGGAGGAGAATACCTGAACCCCTAGATAAGTCCCCGAACCATTTGTCAACTGAACGAGCCCCAGAGTAGAGCTCGATTTTAACTTCTGGTAAGGAGGTTAAGTGCAGGCAGCCGCCCACCTGAGCCTAAAAATGCTTAGTATGAGTCCTGGCGCGGGCCCGGGGACATCAACCCGGGGTGAGAGGTCCCTTGCTTGGGCGCGCCTGGAGGGTGGGCGGAGGGCTGACATTTCCTCTTCCTAGGGAAGGGGGGTCTGGAGAGGCGTTTACCACCGCCGGGGGGGAGCCGGGCCCTAGGCTGGCTGCTAACTCTGGGAAGGTTAGTGAAGCACTGTGCGACCTGACGTAAGGCTTCGCTATTGAAGAGGTGATCTCCGTCGCAGGGAGAATTACCAAGGTTGTGCTGTGCCCGTCTACACAACTCGGATGCCTGCAACCATGCTGTACGGCGTGCTCTAATGGCAACAGCAGAGGCTCTGCTGACCGACCGGAAGGAGTCCAGAGAAGCACGAGAAAGGAATCCGGAGATATTCCTGCAGTGATAAAGAAGCAGGGAATATTCAAAGGCCTTGGTTGCAGATACGAAGGGGGATAACCGAAATAACCTCTCGGTGACCTCCCGAAGCGACAGACTCATAAAATATATATGAAATAATTCTGGCCGCCAGCATAGACGTTTGGAAGGCTTGATGTCCTAGAGTATCTAGCGTCTTCGGGGCACGGCCTGGAGGACGAGAAGCATGCTTCTCCTTGCTTCTGGCCTTCCTCAGCACCGATTCCACCACAATGGACCGATGTGGAAGCTGGTGCTGCCGAAACCCCGGGGACGGAGGCACCCGGTACAGAGCCTGCATCGCAGTCAATGGCGCCGGAACCCTCAAAGGCGACCGCCAAGCCCCCAGCAGGAGATCCTGCAGGGAGGGATGCAGAGGAAGCATCACGGCTGCCTGTTCCGCAGAGCCTGGGCTCGGGTCCGGGATAGGGATGGCCAGCAAGTCCGCCATTTCAAGGAGGAAATCCTGAAAAGGAGGCTCTGCTGGAGGGGTTATGGCGGGAGAGGCCGCCAGGGCACTAAGAGGCCGCTCGGGCTGATGCCCGCTGGGCAGAGGAGGGGACCAACCGACCCGGATCGGGGCAGTCAACATGGCGTCGTCGGCTCCAGGAATTGATTCCAAGCTAGGCATCGAAGGGGTCGATGGCACCGACGGCGCCGCAGGAATCGGCCTCGGCCCCGAACATGGGGGCGGCGCTTCCCCCCGTGACTGGAGCGAATCCGCGGCCGCCGGAGGGCAGGGGCCAGCGGTCTCTGCTCTGCGGGAGGGGACTGGGGCCGATCCCGAGACGTGCAGTGGCCAGGCTTTCAAGGCTGGACAACGACTCCAGGCTGGGCATCGAACCGAGCGAGGAGATCGACTCCCTCCTCGAGGACCCCGGCGGGAGCGACCGCGCCGGTGGTGGAGATCCCGGAGCGCGGATCGGAACTGCGCCGACCGGTGCCGCGAGCATCAAGGGCCTCCCGAGGACGGAGCTCGGTGGAGAGGGGGTCATCTGACGCCGGCGCCGATGTCGATCGGCGGGCGCTGCCCGATGCCGGGCCCCCTCTCGAACCCATCCTACTCGGAGGGAAAGCCTGCTGGGGCATACAGCCCGTCCCCGAGGGGACCCAGGTCACCCGACGACGAATCCCTGCGGGGGGGGGGAAGTGCCAAGCCCCTGCGGTGGGATCGAGGCGATCGAAGACCGCGAGGCCCCTTTTCTAGGAAAGGGCGGGGCCCTCGATGGCCGCGTCGATGCTGTGGGGTCGCCCGTGTGCTGGTCGACACACCCCGAGGTCCCCGGGGAAGGTTGATGCCTTGAGCTCGACGCCCCTGCCGTCGCCGGCGGAGTGGCGCCGCTCGAAACCAGTACCACCCTTGCGCAGGGCTGGGATACCGGCGACCTGGCTCGGGTCGAAGCGAGCGGCTCCGAGGGGAGTGAGGCCAGGAGATCATCCCCGGCGAGGGGTGGAACCATCGACGCCGGCACGCTCGAAACGGGTACCGCCTCCGCGCATGGCCGGAACGCAGGGCCAGACTGTGTCGCGCCGATCGGCCCCAGAGGTGCCGAGGGCAGCGGCTGGCGATCCCCGGTGGGGAGCGGGTTACTCGACGCCCAAGGGTCGGCACCGCCCGAAGCGGATACTATCCCCGTAGGGACGCCATGCTGGCGCGAGTCGGTCGGCCCCGGAGGCGCCGAGGACCGCAGCCGCCAATCCCCGGTGAGGAGCGGAACGCTCAACACCGACGTCGAGGGGTCGGTACTGCTCGTAGCGGGTACCACCCCCGCGCATGGCAGTGATGGAGGAACGCCAGGCTGGACCGAGTCGATCGGCCCTGGAGGCGCCGAGGACAGCAGCCGAAGATCCTCGGTGAGGAGCGGAACGCTCGACACCGACGCCGATGCCGGGGTCTCAGTACCGCCCGGAGCGGATACCACACCCGAGCATGGCTGGGATGTAGGGAGGTCAGACGCGGTCGAGTCGATCGGCCCCAGAGGCGCCAAGGACACCAGCTGACGATCCCTGGTGAAGAGTGGAACACTCGATGCCGACGAATCGGCACCGCTCAAAGCGGGTACCTCCCTCGGGCATGGCTCGGGAATTTTCTGTGAGGAGCGAACCTCAGGAACATCCCGAAACCCCGTAAATGCTTTGGAGCCCAAGGACTCCCGCCGGGGTATATTAGCCAAGGGGGACTTGAGGGGTCGGCTGGAGCTGTCGCCATGCCGCGCATGAGACTCGCCCCTCAAGACTCGGCTAGTCTTAACAGACTGTTGTGTGGATACCTGATCCTGGAGAGAAGAACAACCCGACGACCGCGCGTTGGGCGCGAAGACGTCGTCGAGGGATATCCGAAAAAGGGAGGGTCTTCTCCCGACACTGTAGCCCGGGGGATCCGGGAAAGAAGGGTCAGGCCCCAAACAGGAGAGGCACCAGGCGTTGGAGTCCAATTGGAAACTTAGGTCCCCGCAGCGAGGGCACTTCTGGGGAGAAGAAGGGTCCGTGCTGTAAGCCCGGTAGGCCTCGGCGCCCAGAGGGCGCCCAAAAATAAATGAAATTTAAATGAAAATTAATTGAAAAGAAAAGAAAGAAAGGGGCACGGAGGTGCCACCGTCGGCGGGAAAAAGCCGCGACTACAGAAACAAGAACAAAGGGAAAAAATTTCTGCGATGGCAGGAGGGACGTCCTGCCTGCTCCGCGGAAAACGAAAAACTGGGGAGAGGCAGTAGGAAGGGCGGGAAGCCACCGCGCAGGCGCAGGGGATGCTCCCAAAGGCTTTCTGATTGGATGCTGGGGAGCATTCCCGTGCGGGCTCCGCTGGCGACGTCTCCCACGTGTGAAGACTCATTCCTGCTTGTTCCTGGAGATCACACCAGTTCCTGTATATGCCTGAATGCCCAGTTCCCCTGTTGGGCCGAGACATGCTCGCGAAACTCCAAGCACAGATATCCTTTGTTGAAGGCGGAAAAATGGAAATGACTATAAACTCAAAATCTGCTGGCCTGATGGTGTTAACTGTCCCCCGAGAAGAAGAATGGTGGTTCTATTTACCTGCATCCAAAGCAGCAAGCTCCTGTATACCTACCAGCATTGCAGCCCCGCCTGGAGTATGGGCGGAGAATAATCCACCTGGCCTAGCGAAGAATATAGCTCCTGTAATTGTCACCCTTAAACCAGGAGCAGAACCAGTGCATGTGCGTCAGTATCCCCTCCCACGACCAGCAATTGCAGGTATTCATCACCACTTGAAGAAATTACTGCAGTATGGACTCCTCAGAGAATGCCAATCGCCCTGGAACACCCCCGTTCTCCCAATCAAGAAGCCTGGGACGGGTGACTACCGCTCAGTGCAAGATCTACGTCGAGTAACCAGTGCAGTTGAAACCATACATCCAGTAGTACCAAATCCTTACGCCCTCCTGGGACTGATTCCAGCAGAAGCCACTCATTTTACTGTTTTGGACTTAAAAGATGCCTTTTTCTGTATACGCCTGGCATCTGCTAGTCAGCTTTTGTTTGCATTTGAATGGGAAAACCCTACCACAGGAAGACGAGGACAACTCACTTGGACTCGATTACCACAAGGATTCAAGAATTCACACACTATCTTCGGTGCAGCCCTCAACCAAGATCTGTCAAGTTACTCTGTGACTCCAGGAAAAAGAATCCTACTCCAATATGTAGATGATTTGCTTATAGCCACCAACAATGAAACTGATTGTGTGCAAGCTACCAGTGATCTCTTGCACCTCTTGAATGAAGCCGGATACAAGGTCTCCAGAGCCAAGGCGCAATTGTGTCAGACAGAAGTGAAATACCTAGGGTTCCATCTGTCCAAAGGAACCCGGAAATTAGGACTGGAGCGAAAGGAAGCAGTATGCCGTATCCCAACCCCCACCACCAGAAAACAGGTGCGGGCTTTCCTGGGAGCTGCAGGCTATTGCCGCATATGGATAACAAATTTTGCGCTCAAGTCACGAAGGGAGTGGAACGATCTCCCCTGGAATGGGGCCCAGAACAAGAAAAAGCGTTTAAATCCCTGAAAACAGCATTGATGTCGTCCCCAGCCTTGGGACTACCAGATGTGCAGAAACCATTTCGTCTATATGTCCATGAGTCAGGTGGAAACGCATTGGGAGTCTTGACCCAGCCCCTTGGGTCTTGGCAACAACCTGTAGCCTACCTGTCAAAACAGTTGGATCCTGTTGCCAAAGGATGACCACCTTGCCTGAGAGCTGTAGCAGCTACAGCCCTCTTAATGAGCGAAGCTGACAAGCTCACCTTAGGACAAAATCTTCAAGTCACCGTATCACATTCTGTTTTAACCCTGATGGAACACAAAGGAAACCATTGGCTCACTAACGCTCGAATGTTGAAGTATCAAAGTATGCTATGTGAAAATTCTCGACTGAAATTGAGTGTCAGCCAAACTCTGAACCCAGCTACCCTATTGCCAGCCGGTCCAGGCCCTCCTGACCATGATTGCTTAGAAGTAATGGACACCGTATACTCAAGCCGCCCAGATTTAACTGATGTCCCCTTGAGCCACCCAGACAAAACTTTCTTCGTGGATGGAAGTAGCCTCATAATTGACGGACAGCGATGTGCTGGTTATGCAGTGGTGACCCTGGACATGGAAGTAGAATCGTCAGCCCTGGCCCCAGGAACCTAAGCACAGAAGGCTGAATTGATAGCCCTCACACGTGCGCTCAAAATTGGAACAGGAATCAGCTTGAATGTATAAGACTCCAAATATGCTTTCACAACACTACATGCCCATGGAGTCCTGTACAAGGAGCGTGGATTGATCACCTCGGGAGGCAAGTCTGTCAAGTATGGCCCAGAAATATTGACTCTATTGGAAGCAGTATGGGCCCCAAACACGTTGCTGTAATGCATTGTCGAGGCCATCGGACTGGAGATGGAGAAGTGTCCCGAGGAAACAGATTTGCCGATGCCTCAGCCCGAGAAGCGGCCATTGCTGGACAAATTACTACCTCTAGTGTAACAATTCAAGCAGCCATATTCCCAGTGCCTCTTAGTGCATGGACGCCCCAATACACCCAGGATGAGATAGACTATTACTGTTGACATGAGGGGAGGCAACTATCAGAGACTGGATGGATAGTGTTGCCACCGCCCGAAGGGAGCTCAACCCCTGGTATGACCGTGATTCCTGAGGCACTAGGCCCTGCTTTTGTCCTAGCCTTCCATCAAGCCACACACTATGGAAAAACAAAAATGGAAAATGCTCTGAGACCATACTTCTATATCTCATTGCTGGGACCTTTGACCACCTCAGTAGCCCGAAGATGTGTGACTTGTGTCAAGAACCCAACAAGGTCCTGTCCCACCCCCAAGAGTTCAGTCAGTAGGAGTTACCCCCATGGGAAATATTCAAATAGACTTTGCAGAGATGCCATGAGCAAATGGATATCGCTACTTGTTAGTCCTAGTCTGTACCTTTTCCGGATGGGTGGAAGCTTTTCCCACCAGAACTAAGAAGGTCAGGGAAGTCACTAAAGCCTTGCTCCATGAGATCATCCCTCGGTTTGGAATACCTTTGACCATGGGGTCAGACAATGGGCCCTCTTTTGTGTCACAAGTAACCCAGCAGCTAGCCCATGCTCTGCAAATACGATGGAAGCTACACACAGCTTACAGACCCCAGAGTTCAGGGAAAGTGGAGAGAATGAACCGGACCCTGAAGTCCAAGTTATCCAAGCTTTGTCAGGAAGTCCACTTAAAGTGGCCCCAAGTTCTTCCCATAGCCTTTCTCCGAATACGTTCAGCCCCCACCACACCATTAGGAGTATCCCTGTTTGAGATTTTGTATGGGAGGCCCCTGCCCATAATTCAGGGGATAAGGGGGGATATGAATCAGATTGGATCAGAAATCACTAGGCAAGAATTGTTGGCTCTAAGTTCTGTTTTGCAGGGCCTTCATACCTGGGTACAGGACCGGTTGCCTATCAATCTAACAGAGCCATCGCATCCTTTCAAGCCTGGAGCCTTGGTGTGGGTAAAAGAGTGGAAGAAGACACCGTTAGCGCCTCATTGGAAAGGACCATATGTCGTTTTGCTATCAACCCCAACAGCAGTTAAAGTAGCAGAAATCGACTCTTGGATCCAGCAGCAGTTCCTGAGAGTCGCCCCAGGACCTCGATCGCTAATCCTGCATCACCGTTGCGACTCACGCTGCGAAGAACAGATCCATCCTCGTAACGACTGTGCCAACCTGCTCCTGGACGTCAAAGGAATAGACGTCCTTCAGTTTTGCATTACCTACCTTTCAGACTTTATCAATCACCAAAGACTGTGATCATGATGATTACTAACTGTTGTTTCATTCTTGCGGTAGCCCTGGAACTCTTGAGAACCACTCTTGCTTTGCCCCCTTGCGCAGCCTGTATAACCACCACCCGGACTGGAATGCAAGTCACTCAGACTCTACTTTATCACTCTTACTATACTTGTACTGGCATAGTCAGCCGGTGTATCTATAATGGTACAGAACTGAACGTCTGTACAAAGGGAAAAACTCGTACTTGTTTCAGACCCCGACAGAATCCATCTTACTATGTCCTGGAACTAAGATGGAATGATGAAGATGGAGCCCTCAACGCTACAAGTCAACTCTCTGATCCCACCCAACCTGCGTACCTGTATTTTGATGCTTGTGACTTAATTAACAGAAATAATTACTACAGGTGTGGATCATGGGAACAAGCTTACTATTATGACAATAAGTATATGTGTCCTGAAGGTGCATACAGATGGGGGATATGCACTGGAATACACTCCCCAACAACGTATGGCAAACCATCGGAAGCAGACTACTACTGTCCCAAGTGGGATTGTGTGTACTATGCCACCTGGTCTGGTGGCCCTACAGGACAGACTGGAGATAATCGCAAGGCTAAGCTGGAGAGATTACCCTTACTGGAACCTGAAAAGTGCAAGAAAAGTGCATGCAATCCCCTACGACTTCAGATCTTCGACCCCAGCCAGTGGAAGCAAGGATTTCGATTTGGCCTGCGCATAGCAGGAGGTGGAACTGATCCTGGAACCATTGTATACATCCAGCTGAATGTGAAGACTCATGTTTCTTCACCTTATCGCATACATCATACCTTCCATGAGGACATGAAGGCAGCATTTGTAGTTCCCCACGCTTCGCAGAATTTGTTCATCGAACTAGCTGGAGCTGTGGTCTCCAGCCTCCATGTCTCGGACTGTCTCTTCTGTGGAGGAACTCAGATGGGAGACCAGTGGCCTTGGGAAGCACAAGAAAGCGTAGTTACTCACCTGTAACAGGTGTTCTCCAGGAGCAGCAGGAATCAGTCCTCACTTATGGGTGACGTCGGCGCCGACGGAGCCCTCGCGGAGCAATTTTCCCCAGCTTTCAAAGAAAGCCTTTGGGAATTGCAGCGCGCATGCGCGGTCGTCTTCCCGCCCGAGGGTGCCATCTTAGCCAGTCAGATGACATAGCTAAAAAAGACAGCATAAAAAGTTGCAAAAAAAGAACATAAGCAGACGATTGCAACTCCAAGGGGAGGAGGGAGGGTAGTGAGGACTGATTCCTGCTGCTCCTGGAGAACACCTGTTACAGGTGAGTAACTACGCTTTCTCCAGGACCAAGCAGGAAGTCAGTCCTCACTTATGGGACTCCCAAGCTCAAGGCTACCGGAGACCCTAAGCACAAAAATGAGCTCCCTCTAGCTCAGCAGCACAGAAGGATAGAATCTTCGCTGAATTATCACCCACCGGTAGCCCACATCCGGGATGGAGGGTAGGAGTTGCTCAGACCTCAAAGAGATTACGGAGGACTGCCTGTCCGAAAGCACTGTCCCTACGGGACTCCCTCTCGAGACAGTAATGGACCGCAAAAGTCTGGCTCGAAGACCAAGTAGCGGCCCGGCAGATGTCTGCCAGCGGAACAGAGCGGAGGTAAGCCACTGACGTGGCCTTTGCCCGAACGCAATGAGCCGTGACTCGACTTTCTAAGGAGAGTCCGGCTGCCCCATAAGCCCAAGAGATACAGTCCGCAACCCAGATGGACAGAGTACGCTTGGAGACCGGGAGCCCCAATTTATTGGGGTCAAAAGACACAAAAAGCTGAGCAGCTTTACGGTGCTCCCGCGTATGGTCAAGGTAGAAGTTCAATGCCCTTCTACAGTCCAGGGTATGGAGGACCGTTTCAGCTCGGCTGGAGTGTGGTCTGGGAAAGAAGGTTGGAAGTACCACCTCCTGATTGATGTGAAAAGGGGAGACCACTTTAGGCAGAAATTTTGGGTGAGTCCGTAGGACTACCCTATTCTTGTAGAACCTAGTGTAAGGGGGATCAGACACAAGGGCCTGCAATTCACTTACGCGCCTAGCGGAAGTGAGGGCTATCAAGAACAGTGTTTTCCAAGACAGAAAACGGAGAGAACAGGTAGCCATAGGTTCAAAAGGCGGACAGGTGATCCGCTGCAAAACCACATTCAGGTCCCAGTCAGGCGCTGGCGGGCGCAGAGGTGGTTTAAGTAGAAGGAGACCTCGGAGAAACCTCGCTACGAGAGGGTCATTGGAGAGAGGTCTGCCGTCCACTGGCACATGATGTGCTGAAAGAGCACTGAGGTGAACTTTGACGGAGTTGGACTTAAGTCCCAGATTAGAAAGGTGCAGCAAGTACTGCAAGATCACCGACACCGGGCAGGAGAAGGGATCCTGAGACTGTTGGGTACACCAGACTGCAAAGCGACGCCATTTAAGGGCGTAGCATTTGCGGGTAGAAGGCCGTCGCGAAGCTAAGACGACCTCCTCCACCTCCGCCGGCAGGAGAAGGGGAGCAAGGACTACCCTCTCAGCAGCCAGGCCATGAGGTTGAGAGACCTGAGGTTGGGGTGCAGAAGGGACCCCTGATCCTGAGTGAGGAGATCCGGTTGTACCCCCAGAGGGATTGGATCCTCCACCGCCAGTTGCAGCAGGAGCGGAAACCACGGCTGCCTGGGCCAGCGAGGGGCCACCAGGATCATGAAGGCTTTGTCTCGGAGAACCTTGAAAAGAGTCCGAGAGACCAGCGGGATGGGAGGGAAAGCGTACAGAAGGCTCCCCGACCACGAGATCAGAAAGGCGTCCGCCGCCACCCGAAGGGGTGTGGCTGACGAGAGCAGAAGCGAAGCGAGGAAGCTGCCGGTTGTGAGGACTGGCAAAGAGATCCACCGTGGGGAGACCCCACTTGAGGAAGAGCTTCTGAACTACCAAGGGATCCAGACGCCACTCGTGCGGCTGGAGGACCCTGCTGAGTTTGTCTGCAAGGCAATTTTCTTGGCCCGGGAGATAAACTGCCTTGAGGAGAATGCCGTGACTGACGGCCCAAGAGCAGAGCTTCTGTGCCTCCCGGCAGAGGAGGAAGGAGCCCGTGCCCCCCTGCTTGTTCACGTAGAACATGGCAACTTGATTGTCCGTCTGGACAAGGACGGACTGTTGGGAAGTCAGGTGGGAGAAGGCCTTGAGAGCTAGGCGGATCGCCCTGAGCTCCAGGAAGTTGATCTGCTGAGCAGACTCCCACGTGGTCCAGAGGCCCTGAGTACGTGCCTCTTGGCAATGCGCTCCCCAGCCCAGGAGGGATGCATCGGTGGTCAGCACCCGGGTCGGCTGAGGTGACTGGAAAGGCATTCCGAATATCAGGTTCGGCTGCCGGAGCCACCACCGGAGAGACGAGAGCAGCGGCTCGGAGACGCGCACTAGGTCCGCCAGGCCGCCTGTGGCTTGTCGCCACTGCTGGCGGAGACACCATTGAGCAGACCGCATGTTCAGGCGGGCATTGGGGGTCACATGGACGGTGGAAGCCATATGGCCGAGCAGTCTCAGGAAGCGCCTGGCGGAGACCAGGGGCTGGCTGCGAAAGCGGTCGGCTAGGTCCATGAGCCGTTGCGCCCTGTCGAGCGGTAGGTACGCTCGTGCCCGAGGAGTGTGCAGCCTTGCGCCGATGAACTCGAGATCCTGTGAGGGGAGCAAAGTGGACTTTGCGAAGTTTATGACAAAGCCCAAGTGCTGCAGCAGAGTCACCGTGCGGCGCGTGGCGTTGGCGACCTCCTGAGCGGACGCTGCTCTGATGAGCCAGTCGTCGAGGTACGGAAAGACATAGAGGCCGTGAAGCCGGAGATGGGCCGCCACGACCGCGAGACATTTTGTGAAGACTCGCGGTGCGGAGGATAGGCCAAAGGGCAGTACTCTGTACTGGTAATGATTTCCTGCCACCACAAACCTTAGGTATTGGCGGTGGCTTGGGTGGATGAGGATGTGCGTGTAGGCATCCTTTAGATCCAAGGAGCATAGCCAATCTCCCTGCTGGAGGTAGGGCAGAAGGATTCCAAGGGTAAGCATTTTGAACTTCTCCCGCACAAGGAACTTGTTGAGGTTGCGCAAGTCCAGGATGGGTCTGAGGCCCCCTGTTCTCTTTGGTATCAGAAAATACCTTGAATAAAAGCCTTGACCTCTCAGGTGGTGGGGCACCGGTTCCACCGCCTGTTCCTGCAGAGGACCTGCTAACTCCTGAAGGAGCAACTCCCTGTGCAGAGGGGGGCGCGAAGGTTCTCCCGGAAAATAGGAGGGAGGGACCTGATGGAAGTGGAGAAGGTAGCCTTCTCGCACGACCTGAAGTACCCAGGCATCTGCGGTGATGCTGGACCACCTGTGGCCGAAGTGAACCAGCCGGCCTCCGGTGCTGGGAGGAACCAGCGGGGGGGGAGAGGCTATGCTGAGCGAGTCAAAAACCCCCACCCTGCTGAGCAGGGGCTGGTGGTGCAGGCTTGGGGGCTTGCTGCCTACGGGACCCGTTACCCCGTCCCTTGGCCTGCTGGCCCTGTTGGGGAGCTGCAGGGGCCTGATAATGGGGGTACTGTTTGTAGGCAGCCGCCTTCCTCGGGTAAAAGGACTTTTTTCCCGAGCCCTTCTTCGGAGAGACCAGCGGAGAATCCGGCTAGCTCTTTAGCCAGATCCCGGAGATACATGCCCATGTAGAGCTGGTAAGTCTGGACACGACATGCGAGCATAGAGCCCTGGAAGCACTTCTTGCCAAGGCCATCCAGGTTACGGGCCTCCCTTCCAGGAGGCACCGAGGAGTGCATCTTCTGGCTCTTAAGACGATGCATGGCCGATTCCACTACCATGGAATGGTGTGGCAGCTGTGCCTTCTGAAAGCCAGGGCTCTTGCGGACCCGATAGATAGAATCGACCCGCTTGCTCAGGACCGGCGAGGAGGCCGGACTCTCCCACATGCGGAAGAGTAGTCGTTCCAGCATAGGAGGAACCGGCACAGTAAAGTGCTCCCTCGCGGGAGAGTCATACTGGAGGGCGTCGAGCTCTTCGGCTCGAGGCTCCTCCTCGGGATCCGCAGGGAAGGCCAAAGCCTTGGCCATATCCCTAACGAAGTCCGAGAACCGGGCATCCTCCGGGGGGGACTGCTTCCGAGGCTCGGACCCCGGTGAGTCCGATGGGACACACCGAGTCCGGAAAGAATCAGGTGACTCTTCCTCCTCAGACTCCCAGACCGACTCCGACGAGGACTCGGTGGGGTCGGCCCGGGCAGGGTGCGGCGCCAGCCGTCCCGACGTCGAGGGAGTCGGCGTCGGCGACCTCGGTCCCGAACGGGAGGCCGAGGGTGACCTCGACCGAGGATCGACTCGAGTTCTCATTGACTCGAGGATCGGCTCGGTCTCCGGGGTCGACTTGGACGTCGACGTCCCGGCGGTCGGGGCAGCGGCGCCAGCGAGGCCAGCGAGCAGTGCCCGCTGCTGGTCCATGAAGGCAGACAGTCTGCTCTCCAAGGCCGTCAACCTGAGTCCGAGCTCAGGTGACCCAGCAGCCCCCGACTCGGGCCCCGACGGCGTCGGGCCCGACGTCGGCTGTCGCGGAGGCGAGTCCAGAAGGACCACAGGACTTACCCGGGCAGGCATCTCCGACTCCAGGCGAGGTCGCTTCGGGATGTGCTCCTTCTCCAAGGACCCGGGGCGGCTGTCGGGGCTATGCGACCTGGCCCTCGCGGAGCCAGGAGCGTCCACCGACGCCGCCCTCGCGGGTTTTTCCTTCCGACGATGGTCCCCGGAGGGAGAACCCCGGTCGGAGGAGCTCCGTCGACGGTCCGAGCTGGAGCCTTTCGACGCGGAGGCCTCCGACGAGGTCCGGGTACGGCTGGGGTCAGCGAAGATTCTCTCACGCTGATGCCGCCGACTCCTCAACGCCTTTGAGGACAGTTTGCTGCAGGGCCCACAGATCAGTTCCTCATGATCCGGGCCCAGGCAGCGGAGGCAAAAGTCGTGTGTGTCGGTTAGTGACATATTTCGGTCACACCGACCACACCGCTTAAACCCACTGGCAGCCATCGGGGGAAAAAGGGCCCCTGCGAGGTCAAAGGACCGGGCTGCCAGGGAAACCGAAAACGAAAGCTGACTAAGTCAGAAAAACCGAAAAAAGTAAGCGGACTCGAGACCGGCGTCGCGAGTCCGGGCGGGAAAGCGATCGGCGTCGAACCGAAAGGAAAAAGAATAAAATAATGAAGAAAATCGACTTTTTCGCGGGGACAAGACGGGGACGTCTGTAGGGCTCCGCGGAAAAAAGAAGACTGGCTAAGATGGCACCCTCGGGCGGGAAGACGACCGCGCATGCGCGCTGCAATTCCCAAAGGCTTTCTTTGAAAGCTGGGGAAAATTGCTCCGCGAGGGCTCCGTCGGCGCCGACGTCACCCATAAGTGAGGACTGACTTCCTGCTTGGTCCTGGAGAACTGAACTATTCCATACCGTATAACCAGACTGCTTTGCATAAAACTACTAATGAATGGGTCCTAGCTCACTCCATAGTAGGTAAACTATGTTTTGCACGAGCGGGACCACAACTGACTGCATTAGTGGGACAGTTAGTCTGTCTGAACCAAAAATATTACAATGCCACTACAGGGAAGACATCTTGGTGGTCAGGTGCCAATACTCCAGAACCTTCTAATCCTTTGATCATTTTTCCTCACTTGGCCAGGATATGGACAAATCTGGCTACGCATAGCACCTGGCAAGCTCCACGTGGACTATATTGGATTTGTGGAACTCAAGCATATGCTAAACTCCCTGCCAAATGGGGAGGGGCGTGTGTATTGGGAACCATCAGACCTTCTTTCTTCCTCTTGCCCCTTTCCCACGGAGAACAATTGGGATTCCCTGTGTATAAAAGTCGACAGAAACGAGAGGCTCTGAAGATCGGCCAGTGGGACAAATGGGATGCGACCTCTGAAGAATGGCCACCGGAGAGAATTGTTTCCTACTATGGACCTGCTACCTGGGCACAAGATGGTTCTCTTGGGGCTACCGCACTCCTGTGTATATGTTGGACCGTATTATACGTTTGCAAGCTGTTGTTGAAATTATAACCAATGAAACTAGTAGAGCATTAACCTTGTTAGCTAAACAAGCCACACAGATGCGTACAGCCATATACCAGAATCGCTTAGCATTAGATTACTTGCTTGAAGCTGAAGGAGGAGTATGTGGCAAACTTAATTTGACTAACTGCTGCTTACAAATTGATAATGAAAGGCAAGTTGTAGAAGACATATCCAATCACATGAGAAAGCAAACTTATGTCCCAGTCCAAACCTGGCATGGCTTGCAACTTGATGGCTGGTTTGGTTCTTGGTTTTCAGGTATGGGCGGCCTGAAGACGCTTGTATTGATTGTATTCTTGATTGTGGCTGTTTGCTTATGTATCCCATGTTTCCTCCCCTTATGCTTGCGTATGCTAAACTCATCCATTGATAGTATTGTTGAACGTAAGGCAGATACACAGATACTAGCAATGTGGCACTACTACCCTAACCCTATACCACAAAGTAATCCCTCCACCCTAGTGTGAAGTACCATATGTGATTTAATTTGCACCCTTTCTCACTTGCGGGTGAGAATAATCAAAGGGGGGAATGTGATAGGCTATGGCCTAGAATAGCCTGCATAGCTTGCAGGAGTAAGAAAGGCCTGTAAGTTAGGCCTGAGTCCCAACCCCCACTTGAGAATATTATAGCTTCTGGCATTAACCTTTAAAAACAAAATAGAGCAGCTTTTAAACTAGAAAATGGGGGAAAGCTGACAGTAGCACAAGAGTGCATGGTTCAGAATGATGTATCTTTGGATACTATGTTTATGTTTATTTACTTGATATACCGCTGAGGGAAAAAACATCAAAGCAGTTTGCATAGTACATGCAAAACAAGGAAGTTAGAGCATCCCAATAGAGAGGTTCCAATAAAGGTAGAAGTATCCCAGGTACCTTTAAGTAAAAACTAGACAGAGTTGAAAGATCTCAAATTATCCCTGCCATCTGCTAATATAAATACAAAACAAACTTTGAAATGCCTGTATGTAAATCCTAGAAGTCTAAAAAATGAGATGGGAGAGTTAGAATATATAGCACTAAATGAAAGGTTAGATATAATTGACATCTCAGAGACCTGGTGGCAGTAGGATAACCAATGGGACACTGTGATACCAGGCTGCAAACTATATCGCAATGACAGGGTAGATCACATAGGTGGAGGGGTTGCACTATATGTTAAAGAAGGCATTGAGTCAAACAGGATAAAGATTTTGCAGGAAATAAAATAAACTGTAGAATCTTTATGGATAGAAATTCCATATAAAAAGTGGAAGGGAATGGCAGTGGGGGTGTACCACTGCCTGCCTGACCAGAATGAAAAGACAGATGATGAAATGCTAAAAGAAATTAGGGAAGCTTGCAGAGTTTGAAACACAGTAAGAAAGAGAGATTTCAATTACCCCAGTATTAACTGGGTCAATGTTCCATTAGGCCATGCTAGGGACATACATTTTCTAGTAGAAAATGTTCTTAGTAGAACGCAGGATCTAGTTCAAGAGGTAACAGTGTTGGGGCCTCTTGGCAATAGTGATCATAATATGATCACATTTGATTTAATACAGGGTGGGAGGATAAAGCATAGTTACTCACTTGTAACAGGTATTCTCCAGGGACAGCAGAAATCTGTCCTCACATATGGGTGATGTTGGCGCTGACGGAGCCCACGTGGAGCATTACCCCAGCTTTCAAAGAAAGCCTTAGGGACATGCTACCATGCATGCGTGGTCCCCTTCCCGTCCAAGGGTGCCATCTTGCTCAGTCAGATGACATAGCTAGGATGGTAGTAAAAAAATAATACAAGGGAGGGAGGCAACTCCCAGAAGAGGAGGGAGAGTTGTGAGTGCCGATTCCTGCTGTCCCTGGAGAATATCTGTTATAGGTGAGTAACTATGCTTTCTCTAGGAACAAGCAGGAAGTCAGTCCTCACATATGGGACTCCTTAGCTCCAGGTTGCCGAGGACTGAACCACGACAGCACCAACGGTAACAAAGTCAGGTAGACATGAGTTGCAGAAGGTGAATCCCCACTGAGAGGCTCTGCAGACTTAGCGTCCAAGCAACACTATCACTTTGGTAACCTGACACAGAAGGATCACAGGGCAGAAGTTGCCTACACCCCTGAGATTATTACGGAGAACTGCCTGGCCCTGCGGAACTCGCTCTCCAGGCAGTAGTGAGCTGCAAAAGTATAAATTTAAGACCAGGTGGCGGCCTTGCAGATCTCTGTCACTGGCACTGAGCAGAGGTTGACCACCAAGGTGGCCATCGCCCTCATGCGATGCACTGTGATCCGGTGCTCAAGGAAGAAACCAGTTCGTTCATAGGCAAGGGCAATACAGTCCACCACCCAAGTGGACAGAGTTTGCTTAGTCACAGGGAGCCCCAGTCTGCTGGGGTCATAAGACATGAAAAGCTGAGGAGCTCTGTGATGGGCCTGGGTCCGCTATAAGAAGGACAGGGCACATTTCTTCCCTGCCGGCATGAAGCCATGGGAAGAAGGTGGGGAGAACCACCTCTTGGTTGAGGTGGAAAGGAGATACCACCATAGGGAGGAATTTGGATGTGCGCGGAGCACTACCTTGTTCTTATAGAACCTTGTAAATGATGGATCTTCCACCAGGGCCTGGAGTTTGCTCACTCTTTAAGCGGACGTGAGTTCCAGCAGAGAGGCCACTTTCCAATACAGGTACCACAGGTGGCAAGTGGCTAGGGGCTCGAATGGTGGTTCGGTGAGTTGAGAGAGCACCACATTGAGGTCCCCGGAGGGCGGAGAGGGGGCTTCAATAACAGGAGGCCCTGAAGGAACCTGGAGACCAGGGGCTGGCCCAAGAGGGTCTTTCCCTCAACAAGGTGGTAGTGAGCAGCTATCATGCTCAGATGCACCCTCGCTGAGTTAGACTACAGACCGGTGTGAGACAGGTGCAGTCGGTACTGAAATACTAATTGCACATGGCAGGAGAAGGGGTTCTCCCTTCTTTCTGCATACCAGGCAGAGAGCCTTCTCCATTTAAAGGCATAAGCCAATCTGGTGGAGGGCTTTTGGGAGGCCAGAAGGATCTCCTTGACTTCTCTTGGAAGACTGAAAGGGGCTAGTGCTACCCTTTCATCAACCACACTGTTGGTGTTAGGGACCTACAGGTTGGGGTGCAGAAGTGAGCCCCTCTCCTGAGACAAGAGGTCCGTGGCTCGGCCAATGGGACTGGGAGTGCCACTGACAGGGAGAGCCCCCTGGGGGCAATTAGTATGACCTGATGCCCTCACTCTGGACCTTGAAGAGGGTCATTGTGACTGGGGGAGGGGGGGTGTCGGTGGGAACGCATAGAGTAGGCCTTTGGACCATGAGATCAGAAAGCCATCTGCTGCCATTCTCTCCGGGTGTGGTTGGCATGAGCAGAAGCGAAGCAGCTGCATATTGTCCGGAGAGGCAAACAGATCCAACAAGGGCTTACCCCAGAGGTGGAAGGGCAGCTTGGCCACCCTGGGGTTCAAGCGCCACTTGTGCAGTCGAAGGACTCTGCTCAGCCCGTCTGCTAGGCAGTTGTCCTGATCTGGGAGGTAGACTGCTCGCAACAGCATGTTGTTGTGAGCTGCAAAGGAGAGGAGGACCATGCTTTCTGGCAGAGGGAGTATGAGCCTGTGTCCCCCTGCTTGTTGATATACAACATGGCGACTTGACCCGATATCGCAGGTGGTGTGGAACGCTTGTAGGGCTAGGAAGATCGCCCTGAGCTCCAGGAGATTGATCTATATGAGCAACTCCTCCTGAGATCAGCTGCCTTTTGTGTGGCGGTCCCAACAATGCACCCCCCAATCTAGTTGGGAAGCATCTGTGGTCAGGGTTCTTTGAGGTATAGGTGCTTGTAAGGGCATTCCCGCCCTGAGGTGGCAGAAGTTATGCCACCAGTTGAGGGATTCTACCAGTTGGTGGGTAACCCTGACTCTGTCCCGTAGGCTGCCCGTGGCTTGGGTCCACTGTGAGCAGGGACACCATTGGGCTGTCCGCATGTGCAAGCGGGATGAGGGTGTTATGTGGACCATGGAGGCCATATGGCCCAGTAGGCTGAGTAGAAGATGAGCTGGCACTGACTGGCAACGTTGTACCTCTCCTGCCATTTGTCTGAGGTGTTCTGCCCTATCTCTGGGGAGGGACCACCTTGACTTACAGTGTGTCGAGCTGAGTACCTATGAATGCCAGATTTTGGGGTGGAGAAAGATGGGATTTGGGGAAGATGATGAATCCCAGGTGCTGCAGGAGGAGGGATGCACGCTCTGCTGCATGGCTGGCCTCTGCAGCTGTGCTGCCCCTGATCAGTCAGTTGTCTAGGTAGGGGAAGATGAAGGCCCCTTGTAGGCACAGGTGGGTGGCCACCACCACCAGGCATTTGGTAAAGACCTTTGGCGAGGAGGCCAGACCGAAGGGTAGCACCCTGTACTGGTAGTGCCCTCCTCCTACCACAAACTTTAGGTACTGCCTGTGGGAGGGGTGGATTAGGATGTGTGTGTATGCATCCTTTAGATCCAGGAGGTAAGGCAGCAGTGTTCCAAGGGAGAGCATCTTGAACTTCTCCCTCACCAGAAACACGATTAGGTTTTGCATGTCTAGTAAAGGCCTGAGGCCTCCATTTCTCTTTGGGACAAGGAAGTACCTAGAGTAGAAGCCCTTTCCCTACAGGTGTTTGGATACAGGCAGAAAAGTCTGGTGAAGGTGCGGTCATACCGGCTCTTCTGGGAAGAATCTGGGTGATATCTGCTGTAAGTGGAGGAGGTATCCTTCCCTTACCACTTGCAGTACCCACTGGTTCGAGGTGATATTGCCCCATCTGTGGGCAAAGAGTACCAGGCACCCCCCTGTGGGCTGGTGAAGGTCTCCTGGGGGAGGGGAGGCTCTGCCCTGGGAGTCAAAAGCTCCCTCCAGGTTGGGTGGAAGACTGGGCCTGATGCTTCGGTGTTTTTGCCTTCAGAGCCCCATAGCCTTGCCTCTTAGGGTGAGAACCTTGTTGCTGGCCCGAGAAGGGATGGTAATGGTGACTCCGTGGAAAAGGACCTTTTTCCCTTGGGAAAAGGGGTCTTTTCTCCACTGGTTTCCTGCGGGGAAGGGATTAGGTCCTTTTAGAGAGCCTCTGGCATGTTACCACGTCAACCTCAATCTCAGCCTTCCTGTTGGTCATGGGTTTGCTGAATAGGTTCTCCCCAGTACAGGGGACGGTCGAGCAGCTTGTCTTGGACCCATTACTTGAGGTCAGAAGACTGTAGCCAGGCCTGGTGTCGGGTGCCGATGCCAGCTGCTACGACCTGAGCCACTGACTTGAAGCCATCGTAGGCTGCTCGGTAGAGGAACTTGGAGCAGTCCCTGATCCCCGAGGTCAAGGACTGGAACCGTTGGAGGGGTTCCCTGACCAAACCAGACCAGCCAAAAACCCTGACAGCTCCTGGGTTAGAGCTTTCATGTATATGCCTATATATAATTCATAGGCTTGGATCCGGCATCAAGCCCTGGTGGCACTTGCGCCTGAGGGCATCGAGGGCTCTGGCTTCCCTTCCTGGGGGAACAGTGGAGTGTGTCTTTTGGAATTTAGGTTTTTGCATGGTTGACTCGACAACCATGGAGTTATGTGGGAGCTGGGGATTGTGGAACCCCAGCCCCTTCCGGACGCAGTACATGGCGTTGAGGTGTCAGCTCACCACCGGTACAGACGCCGGTATCTCCCACATTCAGAGCAGCAGCCGCTCAAGAATCGGCTGCATGGGCACCATGAGGGTTTCCTTGGGTGGAAACAAGTACTGGAGGATCGCCAACTCCTCTGTGCACGGGTTCTCCTCCGCCTTGGTCTGCACTGAGAGGGCTCTAGCCATGTCCTTGACAAAGTCATGGAAAGCTACGTCCTTTGGAGGGGAGTGGCGCTGGGGCGCCAGGGGAGACAGGTCCGAGGGAATGTCTTGGTGTCATTCAGTCTCTGGGGATGCCTTGTCTGTCTCTCACTCAGAGGCGAGCGTTGACGATGAATCCCTGTGACTGCCTAGAGGCTAGTGCCGAGGAATTGGTGGCCTCCAGAGGACCTGGGGTCCAAGTCACAGAAACTAGCTGGAGAGGACAGGATGCCAGAGGATCGAGACCGGGGTCTCGCTGGTGCCGAAGGCTCAACTGAGACCAGTGGCACTCGATGACCGGGGACTCACCCGCATTCGGGAGCCCCGTCGTCGGGGCAAATGATGCGGATGAACCAGCCATCATTGCCTGCTGCAGGGGCCAGGATAACAGTGATATACTGCTCCAGGGCCACCATTCTGGTTTCGAAGCCAGAAGGCTCTGCAGCTTTCGGCGCGGGCACCAAGGATCTCAGGCCCGGAGCCGGCACTCTGGTGAATGCATCCTCAATGAGGACTACGGCCTCAAGGAACGTCACACGGTCTCCATCAGCTGGGGAATCCTTCTTGAGGACCTTGGAAGGGCACTTCTTGGAGCCGCCTGAGTCCCTCCTGGTGGTTTTACCGGGTTTCTCCAGTGCAACCTCGGTAGACTTCGAGGACTTTTTCTTCTTGAAGTCCAAGGTCTTCTCAAAGGAGCCACTGCCGCAAGATTCCAAGAACACTCGTGCCTCGTGGGAAGTGCTAGGCTTGGAGCTCGGTGTCGGGGAAGCCAGGGCCCAGTCGGACACGGGGAACAGTTTTCCTGCAACTCAGACCTCTTTTTATTGGTAACAGGCATCATGGCCTGACACAAGTCGCAGGAGGTGCTGTCATGGACTGACCCCAGGGAGCGTAGGCAGCACTCATGGTGTCGATCAGTGACATCATTTGACAGCAGCGGTCACATTTTTTTGAACCCACCAGGGGACATGGTGGGAAGCACTCGGCTGGGGTCGACAACCCCTGGGCGAAAAAAGGTGCGAACGTCGGTTGAGGCAAGCCTTGATCAAAAAAGGGGTAAGGAGCGGATAACAGCACCAGGTTCAGTGCAAGCTCAAGGCAGGAAGAGAAACTGGTATGCAAACCGGGAACAGCTAACTTTAAGGATATTCAGCAAGGATTTTTTCTGAGGAAACAGAACAGACGTCCGTAGGGCTCCATGGAAAAACGGAGACTGAGCAAGATGGCACCGTTGGGTGGGAAGGGGACCACGCATGCATGGTAGCATGTCCCAAAGGCTTTCTTTAAAAGCTGGAGAAATGCTCTGCGCGGCCTCCATCGGCACCAACGTCACCCATATTTGAGGATTGACTTCCTGTTTGTTCCTGGAGAAAGCATAGTTACTCGCCTGTAACAGGTGATCTCCGGGAACAGCAGGAATTTAGTCTTCACATATGGATATCGTTGGTACTGACGGAGCCTGCGCGAGAACGCTCCCCAGCGTCCAATTAGAAAGCTTTTGGGAGCATCCCACAGCGCCTGCGTGCTGCCTTCCCGCCTTTCCCAATTGCCTCTCTCCAGTTGAGTTTAAAGCTGAGAGAGAGAGAGGGAAAGAGAAAGAGATAGATAGAGAGATACAACTCCTAGGGGAGGTGGGTGGGTTGTGAAGACTAAATTCCTGCTGTTCCCGGAGATCACCTGTTACAGATGAGTAACTATGCTATCTCCAAGAACAAGCAGGAATGTAGTCTTCACATATGGGGACTCCCTAGCTTTAGATGCCAGGGAGGGAACCCCAGAAGTTGTGTGTCTCTGTGAAAGGGCTCCACTTCCCCCCATGGATCTACAGCATACTACCAGGGATGGTGGGTAGGAGTTGATTAGGTATGGAACAGGTGTTGGAGAACAGCCTGACCAAACAAGGCATCCCGGCGGGAGTCCTTGTCCAAGCAGTAATGGGCTGTGAAGGTATGAACCGAGGCCCAAGTGGCTGCTCAACAGATGTCGTCGTTAGACACAGAGTGTAGATGAGCCATTGAAGCTGCCATGGCTCTCACATTGTGAGCTGTGACATGGCCCTCCAGAGGAAGATTCTTACTCTGATAAGCAAAGGAAATACACTATGCAATCCAGCTGGACAGTGTTCTCTTGGAGACTGGAAGTCCCAAATGAGAAGGATCAAAAGCAACAAAGAGTTGAGAGGACCTCTATGTTGCTGTGTTCTTTGTAAGTAAAAGGCTAAAGCTCTTTTACAGTCCAAAGTATGAAGATTCCTTTCTGCATTTGATGCATGAGGCCTTGGAAAAAACACAGGCAGGTAGACCGCTTGGTTCAGATGAAAAGGCGAGACCACCTTTGGCATAAAGTGTGGATGAGTCCTAAGGACTACCTTGTCATGATGGAACCTTGTATAAGGAGGATCAGCCACTAGTGCCTGCAACTCACTGATGCGACGTGCTGATGTGATTGCAATGAGAAAGATAACTTTCCAGGAAAGGAATTTCAATGAGGTAGTAGCTAAGGGTTCGAAAGGTGGCTTCATGAGCTGGCCAAGAACCAGGTTTAAGTCCCATGCCACCGGTGGTGGCCTAATGGGAGGTTTAGTTAGAAGAAGGCCTCTAATAAATCTTGCTATAAGAGGATGAGAGGAAATCGGTTGTCCATTTAAAGGCTTGTAAGAAGCTGCAATAGCACTCAAATGGACTCTTACTGAGTTAGTCTTAAGTCCTGCATTGGATAAATGAAGGAGATACTCCAGTAATGATTCCAGAGGTATCGCAAGGGGGCTAAGACCCTTCGGCGAGCACCATATGGTAAACCTTTTCCACTTGAAAGCATAAGAGCGTCTTGTGGAAGGTTTTCTGGAAGCATAAAGGATATCCTTTACTTGCTGAGAAAGGTTAAGATCATGAAAATCTAGGCCTTCAGCAACCAAGCCCTGAGATGCAGAGACTGGGGTTTGGGATGCCATAACATTCCGTCCTCCTGAGACAGGAGATCTGGAGCAGACCCTAACTCCAGAGAGGGAGCTTGAGAGAGATGTAGAAGCAGAGGGTACCACACTTGCCGTGGCCAATGTGGAGCTATGAGAATCATCCGGCCTCTGTCTCTCTGAAGCTTGAACAGTGTTTTGGGAATTAGGGGAATGGGTGGAAAGGTATAAAGGAAGTCTTGACCCCAATGGAGGAGGAAAGCATCCGTGGCCTGAGAGCCCTGAGCCGGAATTCTGGAACAGAACCGGGGAAGTTTGGCATTCAACGGACTTGCAAAGTGGTCTATGTCCGGGGTTCCCCAAATTTGAAAACTCTTGGCCACCTGGTCTGTATGTAGAGACCATTTGTGGGGGAGCAGAACTCGACTGAGTCTGTCTGCCCAAGAGTTTTAGATACCTGGAAGATACACTGCCAGGAGATGAATCTGATGCTCTCTGGCGAGGGCCCATAGTCGCAAAGCTTCGCTGCAAAGCGACAGAGAGCCTGTTCCTCCCTGCTTGTTCACGTAGAACATGGCTACTTGATTGTCCGTATGAATGAGGACTGTCTTGTAGCTGAGCAGGGTGTGGAACACTCGAAGAGCAAGGAAGATTGCTCTGAGCTCTAAGAGATTGATGTGTAGATGAGTCTCCTGTGGAGTCCAAGTGCCTTGGGTGGAGAGGTCCTGCAGATGATCTCCCCAACCCATTGGTGAAGCATCTGGTGTGAGAGTTGCCTGGGGTAAAGGTTGTTGAAATGGGGACCCCACCAACAGGTTTTGAGTGGACTGACACCATTGGAGGGACAAAATAAGGCGATTTGTGTTTGCTATTTTGTCTGACAGGCACCCTGATGCCTGGGTCCATTGAGTGGATAAAGTCCACTGGGCTGCTCTCATATGGAGGAGAGCATAAGGAACCACATGCACGGTAGATGCCATGTGGCCTAGTAGTTGTAACATTTCTCGAGCAGTGAGAAGAGGCTTTAGCATTGCTTGAGAAGCTAACTGCACCATGCGAAGGCAACGGGTCTGGGGAAGATAGGCCCTTGCTTTTCTGGTATCCAGCAAAGCTCCTATGAACTCTAGAGACTGAGTGGGAGTTAGGCTGGATTTTGGGATGTTTATGACCAGACCCAAATACTGAAGGATACGCATTGTGCAAGAAGATAGAGAAATCCTGGCCTCTGACTCTGATGGGGCTCGAATGAGCCAGTCGTCTAAGTAGGGGAAGACGAATATTCCTAGAGTGCGAAGAAATGCTGCTACCACAGCCATGCATTTCATAAACACCCTTGGTGCTGAGGCCAGGCCAAAAGGAAGCACCCTGTATTGGTAGTGCTTTCCTTGAAAAAGGAACCAAAGGAACTTTCTGTGAGTTGGATGGATGAGAACATGAGTGTACGCATCCTTGAGATCTAGAGAACAAAGCCAATCCTGACTCTGAAGGTATGGCAGCTGCGTTCCCAGAGAAATCATCTTGAATATCTCTTTGAACAGGAATTTGTTCAATTCTCTGAGGTCTAAAATAGGTCTGTGTCCCCCTGTTTTCTTTGGGATAAGGAAATAGGGGGAGTAAAACCCTGTACCCTGTTGAGGAATGGGTACCTCTTCTATTGCCCCTTGGGCAAGAAGCATAGTGACCTCTGGATCTAACAGGTTGATGAGAGAGGTCTGAGAATTGAACTGTCTTACCATTGTGGGAGGGGGCATGCAGAGAAAGTGAAGCTTGTACCCCTCTTTTATAATGGAGAGAGTCCAATGTTCTGCTGTTATCTGCCCCCATCTGGGGGCAAAGTGACACAACCTTCCTGGAATGGTGGAAGGTTCCTGTCCGTTGAGGACCAGGAAGGCTAAGTTCTCTAGATGGAAGTCAAAGGCCTTGTGGAGGCTGAGACTGCTGAGACGGTTGAGGCTTAGCAGTCTTTGCTTTCCTTTGTTTAGGTGGTTGCTGACTCTTTCGGGCAGGCTGACCTGCAGAACGTCCCTGCTGAGAATAAGAGGGATAAAACCTCTTCTTTTTGGAGAAGAATGGTTTCTTGAAAGATTTATTCCTTGCAGGATCAGCTGTGGCTTTGGATAATCTATCCAAAGTGGAATTGTCTGCATCCAACTCATTGGCTTTCTCTTGCCAATTTTTGCCGAATAGATTCTCACCTGTACAAGGGATATTTCCCAGTTTGTCCTGAACCCAGAGCTCCAAATCGGATGCCTGGAGCCAGGCAATTCTACGTGCACTTATGGCAATGGCAGAGGTTCTGCTTATGCACTCAAAACAGTCAAAAGCTGCACGATTGACAAACTTAGAAACATCCTGGGCATGTTTAACCAGTGTGGGAAAATCCTGCCTCTTATCATCAGGAAGAAGAGGGCTCAAAATCTCTAAATCTCCTGTGACTTCCTTAAGGAACATTCCCATATATAAAATATAGGAACTGATCCTGGCAGAAAGCATGGAAGCCTGGAAAGTACGACGTCCAAAGGCATCCAAAGTTCGACACTCACGTCCTGGAGGATTAGAGGCTTGCCTCTTTGCACTTCTGATCCTTCTCATAGCTGATTCCACTACAATAGAGTAGTGAGGAAGCTGAGTCTTCTGGAAGTCAGGACACGGAGGTACTCGATACATGGTATCCAGTCTACGAGAGTGAGGAGAGGTGGTAAGGGGTGTTTCCCACATTCTTAACATGAGATCATGTAAGATTTCATGGATAGGCAAAGTAGCTGCCTCCTTAGGAGCCTTGGGATATTGTAGAATCTCCAACTCCTTTGCCCTGGGCTCTGCTTCAGGAGCCACAGTAATGGAAAGACCTCGAGCCACCTCCCTGATAAAATCCCGAAAGGAGATATCCTCTGGAGGAGACATCCTACGTTTAGGAGAGGAAAGCTCCTCCGGGAGAAGTACTCCGGTACCGATGGAGCTGTCAGAATCCTCAGACTCCTCCGAGGATTCAAAGTACCTTCTGTCCGGATGCTCTTGTAGAGCACGATACCCGTACCGACCGAAGTCAGTGCCGGGGGGAAATCGGTACCAGTATATCAGTACCGGAAGGCATAGCATGACTGGGTGCCAGCAATGCAGACACCGATGTCGATGCCAATGCTGTCGGTACCGGTACTGGAGCCGGTACCAGTTGGACTGTCTGACGCGGTTCCGAGGGTGTCGATGCTGCAAGGAGAGCCACCAGACTGCGTTCAATAGCCAGGAACCTCTGGTATATCGACGCTGGCGATGCCTGGGTATTGGTACTGGAGAAAGCAGCCGGTACTCCAGAGCATGGCACCAGTAGTTCTGCTGAGGTTGGGGCCTCGAGAACATCCTGGAGCCCCGATAATGCTTTGGAAGCCGAAGCCTCCCGCCGGGGCAATTTTGCCGGTACAGAACCCTCAAGGGCAACGCCAGAGGCATCTTGATGCTTGGAAGGAGATCTACCCTTTGAGGACCGGCCAGACTTATGTTTAGTTACCTGAGATCCATGGGAGGAAGACGTCGATGCCACAGAGGTTGCATTGGAGGGAAAAAGGGTGCTGAGCTTAGCAGCTTGGTTTTGTCGACCCCTCTTGGACATCATGGCACAGGCCATACACTCCAAAATGGAGTGGTCAGGACCTAAACATTTAAGGCACCACTCATGGGTGTCGGTGACGGAGATGGTACCGCCACACTTGGTGCACTTCTTGAAACCCGAAGCGGGTTTTTCCATAGTAAAGGAATTTTTGGGCCTAAGGCACAAAATGGCGCATGCACCTGAAGAGGAAAGGTTTGGAAAAAAGCGTAGTTACTCACCTGTAACAGGTGTTCTCCAGGAGCAGCAGGAATCAGTCCTCACTTATGGGTGACGTCGGCGCCGACGGAGCCCTCGCGGAGCAATTTTCCCCAGCTTTCAAAGAAAGCCTTTGGGAATTGCAGCGCGCATGCGCGGTCGTCTTCCCGCCCGAGGGTGCCATCTTAGCCAGTCAGATGACATAGCTAAAAAAGACAGCATAAAAATTTGCAAAAACACATAAGCAGACGATTGCAACTCCAAGGGGAGGAGGGAGGGTAGTGAGGACTGATTCCTGCTGCTCCTGGAGAACACCTGTTACAGGTGAGTAACTACGCTTTCTCCAGGACCAAGCAGGAAGTCAGTCCTCACTTATGGGACTCCCAAGCTCAAGGCTACCGGAGACCCTAAGCACAAAAATGAGCTCCCTCTAGCTCAGCAGCACAGAAGGATAGAATCTTCGCTGAATTATCACCCACCGGTAGCCCACATCCGGGATGGAGGGTAGGAGTTGCTCAGACCTCAAAGAGATTACGGAGGACTGCCTGTCCGAAAGCACTGTCCCTACGGGACTCCCTCTCGAGACAGTAATGGACCGCAAAAGTCTGGCTCGAAGACCAAGTAGCGGCCCGGCAGATGTCTGCCAGCGGAACAGAGCGGAGGTAAGCCACTGACGTAGCCTTTGCCCGAACGCAATGAGCCATGACTCGACTTTCCAAGGAGAGTCCGGCTGCCCCATAAGCCCAAGAGATACAGTCCGCAACCCAGATGGACAGAGTACGCTTGGAGACCGGGAGCCCCAATTTATTGGGGTCAAAAGACACAAAAAGCTGAGCAGCTTTACGGTGCTCCCGCGTACGGTCAAGGTAGAAGTTCAATGCCCTTCTACAGTCCAGGGTATGGAGGACCGTTTCAGCTCGGCTGGAGTGTGGTCTGGGAAAGAAGGTTGGAAGTACCACCTCCTGATTGATGTGAAAAGGGGAGACCACTTTAGGCAGAAACTTTGGGTGAGTCCGTAGGACTACCCTATTCTTGTAGAACCTAGTGTAAGGGGGATCAGACACGAGGGCCTGCAATTCACTTACGCGTCTAGCGGAAGTGAGGGCTATCAAGAACAGTGTTTTCCAAGACAGAAAACGGAGAGAACAGGTAGCCATAGGTTCAAAAGGCGGACAGGTGATCCGCTGCAAAACCACATTCAGGTCCCAGTCAGGCGCTGGCGGGCGCAGAGGTGGTTTAAGTAGAAGGAGACCTCGGAGAAACCTCGCTACGAGAGGGTCGTTTGAGAGAGGTCTGCCGTCCACCGGCACATGATGTGCTGAAAGAGCACTGAGGTGAACTTTGACGGAGTTGGACTTAAGTCCCAGATTAGAGAGGTGCAGCAAGTACTGCAAGATCACCGACACCGGGCAGGAGAAGGGATCCTGAGACTGTTGGGTACACCAGACTGCAAAGCGACGCCATTTAAGGGCGTAGCATTTGCGGGTAGAGGGCCGTCGCGAAGCCAAGACGACCTCCTCCACCTCCGCCGGCAGGAGAAGGGGAGCAAGGACTACCCTCTCAGCAGCCAGGCCATGAGGTTGAGAGACCTGAGGTTGGGGTGCAGTAGGGACCCCTGATCCTGAGTGAGGAGATCCGGTTGTACCCCCAGAGGGATTGGATCCTCCACCGCCAGATGTAGCAGGAGTGGAAACCACGGCTGCCTGGGCCAGCGAGGGGCCACCAGGATCATGAAGGCTTTGTCTCGGAGAACTTTGAAAAGAGTCCGAGAGACTAGCGGGATGGGAGGGAAAGCGTACAGAAGGCTCCCCGACCATGAGATCAGAAAGGCGTCCGCCGCAACCCGAAGGGGGTGTGGCTGACGAGAGCAGAAGCGAGGAAGCTGCCGGTTGTGAGGACTGGCAAAGAGATCCACCGTGGGGAGGCCCCACCGGAGGAAGAGCTTCTGAACTACCAAGGGGTCCAGACGCCACTCGTGCGGCTGGAGGACCCTGCTGAGTTTGTCCGCAAGGCAGTTTTCTTGGCCCGGGAGATAAACCGCCTTTAGGAGAATGCCGTGACTGACGGCCCAAGAGCAGAGCTTCTGTGCCTCCCGGCAGAGGAGGAAGGAGCCCGTGCCCCCCTGCTTGTTCACGTAGAACATGGCAACTTGATTGTCCGTCTGGACAAGGACGGACTGGTGGGAAGTCAGGTGGGAGAAGGCCTTGAGAGCTAGGCGGATCGCCCTGAGCTCCAGGAAGTTGATCTGCTGAGCAGACTCCCACGTGGTCCAGAGGCCCTGAGTACGTGCCTCTTGGCAATGTGCTCCCCAGCCCAGGAGGGATGCATCGGTGGTCAGCACCCGGGTCGGCTGAGGAGACTGGAAAGGCATTCCGAATATTAGGTTCGGCTGCCGGAGCCACCACCGGAGAGACGAGATCAGCGGCTCGGAGACGCGCACTAGGCCTGCTAGGCCGCCTGTGGCTTGTCGCCACTGCTGGCGGAGACACCATTGAGCAGACCGCATATTCAGGCGGGCATTGGGGGTCACATGGACGGTGGAAGCCATATGGCCGAGTAGTCTCAGGAAGCGCCTGGCGGAGACCAGGGGCTGGCTGCGCGAAAGCGGTTGGCTAGGTCCATGAGCCGTTGAGCCCTGTCGAGCGGTAGGTACGCTCGCGCCTGAGGAGTGTGCAGCCTTGCGCCGATGAACTCGAGATCCTGTGAGGGGAGCAAAGTGGACTTTGCGAAGTTTATAACAAAGCCCAAGTGCTGCAGAAGAGTCACCGTGCGGCGCGTGGCGTCGGTGACCTCCCGAGCGGACGCTGCTCTGATGAGCCAGTCGTCGAGGTACGGAAAGACATAGAGGCCGTGAAGCCTGAGATGGGCCGCCACGACCGCGAGGCATTTTGTGAAGACTCGCGGTGCGGAGGACAGGCCAAAGGGCAGTACTCTGTACTGGTAATGATTTCCTGCCACCACAAACCGCAGGTACTGGCGGTGGCTTGGGTGGATGAGGATGTGTGTGTGTAGGCATCCTTTAGATCCAAGGAGCATAGCCAATCTCCCTGCTGGAGGTAGGGCAGAAGGATTCCAAGGGTAAGCATTTTGAACTTCTCCCGCACAAGGAACTTGTTGAGGTTGCGCAAGTCCAGGATGGGTCTGAGGCCCCCTGTTCTCTTTGGTATCAGAAAATACCTGGAATAAAAGCCTTGACCTCTCAGGTGGTGTGGCACCGGTTCCACCGCCTGTTCCTGCAGAAGACCTGCTAACTCCTGAAGGAGCAACTCCCTGTGCAGAGGGGGTCGTGGAGGTTCTCCCGGAAAATAGGAGGGAGGAACCTGGTGGAAGTGGAGAAGATAGCCCTCTCGCACGACTTGAAGCACCCAGGCATCTGCGGTGATGCTGGACCACCTGTGGGCGAAGTGAACCAGCCGGCCACCGGTGCTGGGAGGAACCAGCGGGGGGGGAAAGGCTATGCTGTGTGAGTCAAAAACCCCCACCCTGCTGAGCAGGGGCTGGTGGTGCAGGCTTGGGGGCTTGCTGCCTACGGGACCCGTTACCCCGTCCCTTGGCCTGCTGGCCCTGTTGGGGAGCTGCAGGGGCCTGATAATGGGGGTATTGTTTGTAGGCAGCCGCCTTCCTCGGGTAAAAAGGATTTTCCCCGAGCCCTTCTTTTTCTGGGAAGGGGCGGAGGTCTTCCTAGAAAGCCTGGTCCTGGTGAGAGTCTCAGTCTCAATTTGCGCAGCCTTTTCCGCCATGGGTTTGCCAAAGAGGTTCTCGCCTCGGCAGGGGACATCGACCAACTTGTCCTGCACCCAGGGCTCAAGGTCTGACGACTGAAGCCAAGCCTGTCGGCGGGCACCGATGCCGGCTGCGGCCACTCGAGCCGATGCTTCAAAGCCATCATAGGCTGCTCGGGACATGAACTTTGAGCATTCCCGAATGCCAGTGGACAAGGCTAGGAACCTCCGCAAGGGTTCCTCGGACAGACCAGCGGAGAATCCGGCTAGCTCTTTAGCCAGATCCCGGAGATACATGCCCATGTATAGCTGGTAAGTCTGGACACGACATGCGAGCATAGAGCCCTGGAAACACTTCTTGCCAAGGCCATCCAGGTTACGGGCCTCCCTTCCAGGAGGCACCAAGGAGTGCATCTTCTGGCTCTTAAGACGATGCATGGCCGATTCCACTACCATGGAATGGTGCGGCAGCTGTGCCTTCTGAAAGCCAGGGCTCTTGCGGACTCGATAGATAGAATCGACCCGCTTGCTCAGGACCGGCGAGGAGGCCGGACTCTCCCACATGCGGAAGAGTAGTCGTTCCAGCATAGGAGGAACCGGTACAGTAAAGTGTTCCCTCGCGGGAGAGTCATACTGGAGGGCGTCGAGCTCTTCGGCTCGAGGCTCCTCCTCGGGATCCGCAGGGAAGGCCAAAGCCTTGGCCATATCCCTAACGAAGTCCGAGAACCGGGCATCCTCCGGGGGGGACTGCTTCCGAGGCTCGGACTCCGGTGAGTCCGATGGGACACACCGAGTCCGGAAAGAATCAGGTGACTCTTCCTCCTCAGACTCCCAGACCGACTCCGACGAGGACTCGGTGGGGTCGGCCCGGGCAGGGCGCGGCGCCAGCCGCCCCGACGCCGAGGGAGTCGGCGTCGGCGACCTCGGTCCCGAACGGGAGGCCGAGGGTGACCTCGACCGAGGATCGACTCGTGTTCTCATCGACTCGAGGATCGGCTCGGTCTCCGGGGTCGACTTGGACGTCGACGTCCCGGCGGTCGGGGCAGCGGCGCCAGCGAAGCCAGCGAGCAGTGCCCTCTGCTGGTCCATGAAGGCAGACAGTCTGCTCTCCAAGGCCGTCAACCTGAGTCCGAGCTCAGGTGACCCAGCAGCCCCCGACTCGGGCCCCGACGGCGTCGGGCCCGACGTCGGCTGTCGCGGAGGCGAGTCCAGAAGGACCACAGGACTTACCCGGGCAGGCATCTCCGACTCCAGGCGAGGTCGCTTCGGGATGTGTTCCTTCTCCAAGGACCCAGGGCGGCTGTCGGGGCTATGCGACCTGGCCCTCGCGGAACCAGGAGCGTCCACCGACGCCGCCCTCGCGGGTTTCACCTTCCGACGATGGTCCCCGGAGGGAGAACCCCGGTCGGAGGAACTCCGGCGACGGTCCGAGCTGGAGCCTTTCGACGCGGAGGCCTCCGACGAGGTCCGGGTACGGCTGGGGTCAGCGAAGATTCTCTCACGCTGATGCCGCCGACTTCTCAACGCCTTCGAGGACATTTTGCTGCAGGGCCCACAGATCAGTTCCTCATGATCCGGGCCCAGGCAGCGGAGGCAAAAGTCGTGTGTGTCGGTTAGTGACATATTTCGGTCACACCGACCACACCGCTTAAACCCACTGGCAGCCATCGGGGGAAAAAGGGCCCCTGCGAGGTCAAAGGACCGGGCTGCCAGGGAAAAAACGAAAACGAAAGCTGACTAAGTCAGAAAAACCGAAAAAAGGAAGAGGACTCGTGACCGGCGTCGCGAGTCCGGGCGGGAAAAAGAACGGCGTCGAGCCGAAGGAAAAAGGATAAAATAAAGAAGAAAATCAACTTTTTCGCGGGGACAAGACGGGGACGTCTGTAGGGCTCCGCGGAAAAAAGAAGACTGGCTAAGATGGCACCCTCGGGCGGGAAGACGACCGCGCATGCGCGCTGCAATTCCCAAAGGCTTTCTTTGAAAGCTGGGGAAAATTGCTCCGCGAGGGCTCCGTCGGCGCCGACGTCACCCATAAGTGAGGACTGACTTCCTGCTTGGTCCTGGAGAAAAAATATTATTTATTTATTTTTTTTAAAGAAAGAAAGAAAGAACCGGCGATACCGGTATAGCGTCGAGGGAAGGCAGACGCGACCACAAAAAATAAGGAGAATAGGAAAACATTTCTGCGGTGACAGGAACGACAACCTGCTGGCTCCGCGGAAAACGAAGAACTGGAGAGAGGCAGTTGGGAAAGGCGGGAAGGCAGCATGCAGGCGCTGTGGGATGCTCCCAAAAGCTTTCTAATTGAACGCTGGGGAGCGTTCCCGTGCAGGCTCCGTCGGTACCGACGATACCCATATGTGAAGACTACATTCCTGCTTGTTCCTGGAGATCAAGGAAATCCACTGCATTAGTATTTAACTTTCAAAAAGGAGACTATGATAAAGTGAGGAAAATGGTTAAGAAAAAGCTAAATGGACAACTTCAAAGGTGTTATTTAAATATATTGTCTTCAAAGTCCAGACCAAATGTATTCCATGCTTCAAGAAAGGTGGAAGGAAGGCCAAATAATAGCCAGTATGGCTGGAAGGTGAGGTCAAAGAGGTGGTTATAGCTAAGAGAAAATCCTGCAGAAAATAGAAAAAAAAGCCATATGATGAAAACAGGAAACATCATAAGTATTGGCAAGTTAAATGCAAGGCATTGATAAGGCAGATAAAGAGAGAATTTGTAAAGAAGCTTGACGTAGAAACAAAAGGACATATTTATTTTATTTATTTAGCTGTATTTATATCCCACTTTTCACCGGCTCAAAACGGTTTAACAGAAAAAAGGGGGGGTGGGGGACAGTAATCAGTTCACAGAGAGGGGGAACAGTAATCAGTTCACAGAGAGGGGCCGTCACCAAGGGGGCCAACATTGATGATCTTAACAGAAAGTAATGACTTAGACAATTGATATAAGTCTCTTAGTAGGTAGTTCTGGGGATAGGTCATAAGGTCTGGAAGAGTTGTCAGCGTCTGTTTCTGGTCCAAGATATTCATGAAACAGAATGTTTTTTAGTTGTTTCTGGAATGTGGAAAGGTCTCCATTGTTTCGGATTTGGCTCGGCAGGGAGTTCCAGAGGGAAGGTGCATACAGTTCGAAAGCTCTGTTGCAGGTCCGTTGGTTGCACTTAGTTAGTTCGTGGGGGATAGTGAGGATGTTGCTGGTGGTCTGTCGGGTTGGCCTGTTGAGGGTGGGCTGGGGTAGTAGAGAGCGGAGTTGAGAAGTCTGCGTTTGATGGAGGGCTTTGTGGATAAGCACGGCAGATTTGTATTTGATCCTTGCTTCGAGTGGTAGTATGTGCAGTTCTCTCAGGACTGGAGTGATGCGATCATGTTTTTTCACTTTCTGGATGATTTTTGCTGTGGTGTTTAAGGCAGTTCGTAGTGGGTTGGTGTGGGTGGCAGGTAGTCCGTGATAAATTATATTACAGAAGTCCAGGTGGGGGAGCGTCATAGCCTGCATGACTGTTCTGAAGTCCTGTGGATCAATGAGTGGCCTGAGCCGTCGCACTGTCTTTGCTTTGTGGAATATTGTTCTGGTAGTCTTTTTAATCTGTTGGTTAAATGTGAGCGCCTGATCTATGATGATTCCCAAATATTTTATGTGGGGTTGAATTTGAATTTGGGTTGAATTGTATTTTCAAGTACATTCGTAGTCAAACTCCTGTGAGATAGCCAGTTGGACCATTAGATAACAGAGGGGTAAAAGGGGCATAAGAGAGGACAAGGCCATAGTGGAGAGACTGAATTAATTCTTTGCTTCAATCTTTACTATTGAAGATGTAGGAAACTTACTCACGCCAGAAATAATATTCAAAATTTTTGTATCACAGGAATTGAAACAAATCTTGATAAATCGGGAAGATGTATTACAGCAAACCACTTGGACCAGATGGTATAAATCTGAAGGTGCTGAAAGAACTGAAATATGAGCTTGCAGACCTACTTCTAGTAATCTGTGATTATCCTTAGATTGGAGAGTGGCCAAAGTAATGCCAATTTTTAAAAAGAGTTCCAGGATGATTTGGGAAACTACAGACCAGTGAGCTTAATATCTGTACCAAGCAAAATGCTAGGAACCATTATAAAGAACAAAATTACCGAACATGTGGATAGTCATGGCTGAATGGCAGAAAGCCAACATGGATTTTTACAAGGACAGTCTTGTTTTACTAATCCGTTATATCTTTTTTGAAGGTGTGAATAAACAGGTTGATAAAGGTGAGCTGGTTGATATAGTGTATCTGGATTTTCAGAAAGCCTTTGACAAGGTCCCTCATGAGAGACTCTTGGGGAAATTAAAAAGTCATGGGATAGGAGGCAGTCTACTATGGTGGATTTTTTTTTTAGTGCCATTAAGTCAGTGTTGATTGCCGAGGCAATGGAGGGTAAAGTGACTTGCCCAAGGTCACAAGGTGTGCCAATGGGAATCAAACCCTTGATCTTCTGGGTACTAGGGCAGCTGCTCTAACCACTAGGTTACTCCTCCCATTATTGTGGATTAGGAATTGGTTAAAAGAAAATAAAGAGTAGGGCTAAATTAATAATGTTCTCATTTGAGAAACTTGAATAGTGGAGTACCCCAGGGATCTGTGCTGGGCCCGCTGCTTTTTAACATATTTATAAATGACTTGTAAATGGGAATGATGAGTGAGGTGATCAAATTTGCAGATGTCACAAAAGTATTCAAAGTTTTTAAAACTCAAGAGTATTGTGAAAAATTGAAAAAGGACCATGAAAAATTGGGAGACTGGGAGCCTGATTCACAAAGGGGCACGTCTGGGCTGTCCGCCCTGTCCCGAGCAAGATGGGCCCTTTAGAACCCGATTCTGGAACACAGGAATAAAGTGTTCCCGCCGTTCACAGAATCGGGCCTGAGGATGGCCAGGCATGCCCCTGCCTGCCTGTAGGAACATCCTCCCTGCAAGTGCCCCTGGTTCACGCGGCTAGGACACCCCTCTTCCCCGCCACTCAACCCACGGCTGGCAAGCTGGGGCCTGGATCGGGCAGCAGGGACCCGTCCTCACCCGGGCTCGATTGCCCCGCTGGTGCTGATTATTCCACCTTTGAGGTGGAATAATCAGCACGTCCCCTCTGACCTGACAGGATGTACAGGGCCGTGACCTGAATTGGCCCTGAACGTCCTCCCGGCTCGGCTCGGCCCGCCACCGCTCCACTCCACTCCAATCCCACCCCTCCCACTCCCTGCAGGCTCTCCCCATCCTGCGGCTCTGGCCAAATAGGGAGAGCAGGAGGGGGAATAGGATCCGGGCGGCTTGCGGGGCTGCACGTCCCCTGCAATTTGCGATTCAGAATCGGGCCCTGGGTGTCCAAATTGCAGATGAAATTTAATATGGACAAGTGCAAAGTTATGCACTTAGGAAAGAACAACCCAAACTACAGTTACACGATGCAAGGTTCTACATTAGAAATCACCACTGAGGAAAAGGATCTGGGAGTCATCGTGGATAGTATGTTGAAACCATCTGCTCAGTCTGCAGCCGTGGCCAAGAAAGCAAATAGAATGCTAGGAATCATAAGGAAAGGAATAGAAAATAAAACCAAGTATATTACAATGCCTCTGTATCGCTCCATGGTGCGACAGCACCTTTAATATTGTGTGCAATTCTGGTCACCATATCTTAAAAAGGACATGTAGAATTGGAAAAGGTACAGAGAACCACCTCCAAAATAGTAAATGGGATGGAAGGATATCCCTATGAGAAGAGGCTTAAAAGGTTAGGTCTTCTCAACTTGGAAAACAGACGGCTGAAGGGAGATGAGATCGATGTCTATAATGAATGGAGTGGAATGTGTAAACATAGTTCGGTTGTTTACTCCTTCAAAAAGTATAGAAACTAGGGGACACATAATAAAGCTACAATGTGGCACCATTTAAGACTATTCAGAATAAATGTTTTTTCACTCAGTGTGAAATCAAACTCTGGAATTCATTACAGGAGGCTGTAGTAAAAGCTGTTAGTGTAGCTGGGTTCAAAACAGGTTTTGACGAATTCCTGGTCAAAAGTCCAAAAACTATTATTAAAAAGGACTGGGGAAAGCCACTGCTTACCCCGGGGACAAGCAGCATGATATGTGTATATCTTTGGGAACCTTGCGTGTCCTTGAGACCTGGAATGGCTACTGTTGGAAACAGGATACTGGGCATGATGGACCCTTGGTCTGGCCCAGTATGGGATATCTTATGTTCTTATGAAAAAGAACGGCTGAGGGGAGATACGTTAGAGGTCTATAAAATAATGAATGGAGTGGAATGGTAAGCATAGATTGGTTGTTTACGCCTTCAAAAAGTAGAAAGACTAGGGGACTCAAAATGAAGCTACAATGAGGCCCCCATTTAAGACTAATAAGAGAAAATATTTTTTCACTCAAATGCATAATCAAATTCTGGTATTCGTTACCGGAGGATGTAGTAAAAGCTGTTAGTGCAGCTGGGTTTTAAAAAGGTTTAGACAAGTGTCTGGAGGAAAACTCCATAAACAATTATTAAAGAGGACTAGGTAAATCAACTGCTTACTCCTGGGATGGTCAGCATGACGTTGGTGTACTTTTTTGGAGACCTGACAAGTACTTGTGACCTGAATTGGCTGCTGTTTGAAATAGATTCTGGGTTTGATGGACTTTGATCTGACCCACAATGGCCAGGGGCGGCCCAAGGGGGGTGCGGGGCCATGTGCGGAGACTCGGTGCGGGGCCTCATTTGCATAAGGGGCCTCATTTGCATAAATATTTGCATAATGTTACCATATACTAACTTTTAGTAAATGTGCCTCTTAATAAGTGTATGGATAAAGAAAGACTAAAAGATTTCTACATTACTATAATCCAGTGCCAACTGCCAGACACATTAGGAACTACTACAAACACTGCCTATTTAGAACCCATCTAAACAAACAATACACCCAATGGAATCAACCTAACTGAATCCCATGAAACTACTTGATAACCAAAAAACACGCCAGAACAGTACTGTGTATGCCCACCTAAACCTATCTGTACTGAAATATTTAATTTTTGTTGGATTGCTCACCGATGAATGGAAATTTCACCACTCTCGAAGTGAGCTCCCCATTTTATTCGAAAATATAATTAAAATGGCCCATCACAGGTCATTATATCAGGTGCACAGCACAACCAGCCATTGCTCCTGCACTGCGAGAACCAAAGTGTATTCAAAAGGCGTTTCCCAAATTATTCTTGAGCCCTTAATTCATTATCTGGAATAAGGAAGATGCCAAATTACTCATCTTAAGGCCCGTGCAATTTAAAGTATGTAGGTAAAACGACACGGCCGGTGAGAAAGCGTTTGCTTGAACATCGCTCTCGCATTAATACTCGCCAGCCGTCTGCCCCGATGGTTGCACATTGTCAAGAACATGGGCATCAATTTGAGGATCTTCGTTGGCGAGTTTTGGAGGTGATCCCTCCCTTATCGATGGGAGGTGACCGCCGTAGTAAGTTACATTTCAAAGAACAACAATGGATTTTTCGTCTGGGATCTGTCACTCCGGCAGGCATGAATATGGACATCGATTGGTGGAGCCTCCATCTTTAATCATTTGCTTTGGTCCAATAGCAGTTTTTAGCCCCTGTACGTCACTGGTACGTCATCAACAGCGACCTATAAAGATACATCGTTGTATAGTATGATTCATTCGCCTGAGGAAGAGCTGCAAAGCTACAGCGGCTTGAAACACTGATTGGTGTCGCGCTTTGAATCATACGACTCCTTCACTGAATTTGAATATCTGGTATAGCTGTCTGGGACAGTTTCGATTATTTCCACGTGGGTTCTGTTATGGTTCCTTTGTTGGGCCATTATCATCACACAGTGGCCATCTTGAAAGCCTTAAGATGAGTAATTTGGCATCTTCCTTATTTCAGATAATGAATTAAGGGCTCAAGAATAATTTGGGAAACGCCTTTTGAATACACTTTGGTTCTCGCAGTGCAGGAGCAATGGCTGGTTGTGCTGTGAATTCCAGAGTTTGATTACGCGTTGAGTGAAAAAAAATATTTTCTCTTATTAGTCTTATATGGGTGATACTGTAGCTTCATTGCATATCCCCTAGTCTTTCAACATTTTGATGGCTGTAAAGAATCAATCTGCGTTTACCCATTCTACTCCATTCATTAATTTATAGACCTCTATTATATCTGCCCCTCAGCTGTCTCTTTTCCAGGTTGAAGAGTCTTTCTCTCCTCACTGAAACCCATGAATGTTGACTCAAAAAATGAATTTTTAAAGCTTTTGTAAATTTGAAAAAGCATGATTCTAAACGTATATACTCTGGTAGAGCGTTCCAGAGGTGTGGCACAAGAAAGAAGAAAGCAGACTGGCATATTGATTCAGGTTGAGCACATGAAACCGGAGGAAGGACTAAACGATTAGAATTTTGAGAGCACAGTAATCGTGTAGGACAGTAGAGGACCAGAAAAGATGAAAAATACACAGCAGAATGGGTTGGATCACAAGGGCCATGGCCCCACCACAATATTTTGCCCAACACAGTATCACCAACCAGAGAGCTTTGGGGTGGGACTGGGGATTTGCTTGTTTTTGTCCCTCCAACTAAAAATATGTTCTGCTGCCCCTGGTCTGAAGAGCTGGCCTAGACAAATATGATCTCATTGAACAGATCTGATTGTAGTGCATGAAAGGACCCAGAAACTGTGGAGACTACTTGGTAGTATTAAGTGTATTCCCATATGAGTCAACGACTGAGTCCTGTCTGGCAATGTTGGAGAGGCAAGCCCAATGTTAAAGACCAGGATGAAAGCTCACAGACATGTGATTATGCAAACAGAAATACAAAAATACCCAACCAGGTCCGTAAGTCCATACAACAATATAAAAAGAGAACCCAGTGAAATGAAGACCACCTAAGAAAGGCACACTTATTTTTGTCGGAGGAGCCGTCACAGTGCAGAGGACTTCACCTCGCACACCGCAGCCCATCCATTTTATTTTATTTTAAATAAGAGCCCTATAATGAAGGGACAACTTAGAAAATCGTAGACGGATTAGCACTTAACTGAAAAGGCTGTAGAGAGTCATCCACCAAGCAAAAATGACGACGTGTCATGTTTCGGGGATCCAATTTCTCCCCTGCTTCAGGTCAAGTCGCTGTGGAACAATCTGCCATGAATCTGATTGGCTTCCTCAGTTACATTTCTCTTTTGGGATTGGAGATTTTGTTTCTGAATGGCAGTGGTTTACGTCATTCTAAGAACTGCCTTTTGGCGTTCCTTTTCATGACGGGCATTTTGATTCATGGCAGATTGTTCCACAGCGACTTGACCTGAAGCAGGGGAGAAATTGGATCCCCGAAACGTGACACGTCGTCATTTTTGCTTGGTGGATGACTCTCTACAGCCTTTTCAGTTAAGTGCTAATCCGTCTACGATTTTCTAAGTTGTCCCTTCATTATAGGGCTCTTATTTAAAATAAAATAAAATGGATGGGCTGCGGTGTGCGAGGTGAAGTCCTCTGCACTGTGACGGCTCCTCCGACAAAAATAAGTGTGCCTTTCTTAGGTGGTCTTCATTTCACTGGGTTCTCTTTTTATATTGTTGTATGGACTTACGGACCTGGTTGGGTATTTTTGTATTTCTGTTGGCAATTGTTTTTGTACCCAATACACTATGGCGACTGCCACTTTTGCATATTCTGAGGAACAACTCTCCCAACTTCGGAAGCTCAAATCTTTGTTTGATGATGGGGAAACTGTGGGTTCACTGTCAGTTTTGCCACCGACCATTACTGAGCTAAAGGATCTTCATAAGAAGCATATTTGGACCAGTTTACATGGGTTCTCTATGGCCCAATATTTGAAATCTTCCATCATTCCGAGAGGCTTACGTGCTATAAAGCCTCCTAAGCAGTTTACTGATGATTTGGCCTTCCAGGCAAAATGGACGGCGATATTGAATAAATGCAGTTTTGATCTCATAGCACTCCTGTTAGAGCGATCTATAGTCGAACAGGAGAAATTAGCATCACAAATGTCTGATTTAAAGAAACAAATTTTGGAGACCATTGAATTACAAAGTTTTCAATCGCAGTGGGGAGAGATTGAAAAGCAATTGTCAACCTTCCATGATCATATCCGGGGTTTGAAGATTACTAAGTTTAAACGCGATAAATCTGATTATGATAATGATTGCGTATATAATTGGCCGTCTAGGACCCATACGCAACTTTCTCGTAAGGTTTCTTTTGCCCCTGGGTCTGACGATTACACGGACTCAGATTCTGGTGATTCGGGCCCCAATTCTTCCGGTGCTATTAAACAATTTCAGAAGAAGTCATCTCATAATAACGATTTTCAGCGGGGCACCACGTTTCGTGGTCGTTGCCCCCGTGGTTCTTATCACAAGGATTTTTTAGAGGGCTCCGACACCAGGTCCAAAACCAGGAGTCGACAGTCGTGAACCTTTCTCAATATCCTTTGACTGCGGAACAGCAGCAGGTATTGGAATGTGGTCTTTCTTTTGTCCCATCTCCGTCATATGACGGTTTTCAACTGCGAGTGGCTTTGCATAAGTTCTTCAGGAAATTGCGGGTATTGCATCATTTTTCAGATTCTATTCATCCCCCTGATGTATCACTTATACGGAATGCATCACAGTGGCTTCCCTCTGGTCCAAATGACCCAGCGATATCAACCTTTCAGGACTTAATTATGGAATCACTTTCCACCTGAGAGAAGATCAAAAAGTTTTTTTCTGGACAAAATTTCTCACGGACACAACATCTGGCTCTTAACCAGTTATCTAAATCTAATCTGGTTATACGGCAAGCGGACAAAGGGGGAGCGACGGTGGTTTGGTCTAATGAGCAATACAATCTTGAAATAAGCCAACATTTAGATAACCGGAAATACTATCTTCCGATAGCTGATCCTACTCTGGCTCTACAGGCCGAGATTTATGAGCTGGTTTCTTATGCTTTTCTTAGGAACTGGCTTACTAAGCATGAAACTGAATTTTTGATTCACAAACATCCTAGGGTGCCAGTTTTTTATTTAGTGCCCAAAATTCACAAATCTCTGACATCTCCCCCTGGCCGTCCTATTGTCTCCTGCCGTGACTCAATCCTGGAGCCGTTGTCTAAATTTTGCGATTTATTTTTACAACCATTGGCAGCCAAGGTTTCCTCTTATGTCAGAGACACGGGTGATTTTTTGAGACAACTTAATTCCTGTACGGAGTATTCGACATACACTTATATGGTGTCTCTGGACGTTCAGTCGCTGTATACCAATATAGACCAATGAGAGGTTTTGGCAGGACTACAACATTACCCTTTGTCTCTTCCTGCACGCATTCCCCAACATTTTCTATTGGATTTGTTAGGGTTGGTGCTGACTAAAAATTATTTTTTGTATCAACAATGCTACTTACAGATTTTTGGTATAGCCATGGGGGCAACGGTTGCACCTTCCATTGCTACCATCTACATGGCTTGGTTTGAAGACGCATATGTTTATTCTCATCCACTCTACCTGAAGATTCCATTTTGGAAGAGATTTTTGGACGATGTTTTTTTCCTTTGGACTGGTTCCTATACTGAACTTCAGTCATTTTTATCAGCCTTAAATACCTATAAAAGCAACATTCAATTTACATCGCAGATAGAGTCTCATGTCATTCAATTTCTTGACATCACAACTGAATTGTCTGCCTCCGGTTTTTTGACTTCGCTTTACAGAAAACCTGTCCAGAGAAACGCGTTATGATAGTTATCATCCTCCCGCATTAAAGAAGGGGCTACCTTATGGCCAATTTTTACGTCTACGGCGCAATTGTACATTATTATCTGTTTTTAAAATTCATGCCAAGGATTTGACCCTTCGACTTTTATCGCGGGGTTATCCCTTTAAAGTTATAAGAGCAGCATATTTGAGAGCGCGTTATACACACCGTGATTGGCTGTTTGAGCCCCGTTCTCCTGGATTGTCTTCTGACAAGATCACGGCCATTCTACCATATATGCGGGGGTCTTCCGATGTCATCAAAATCCTTCACAAGTTTTGGCCCATCTTGGGATTACATGCCTGTTTTCGTTTACCATTGCAGATTGCCTTTTCCCGTGGAGCAAATCTCTGGGATCGTCTAGTGAAAACGACGGCTATGGAAGATCGCCCACTATCTGGCCATCCTGATCCGGGTCATTACCCCTGCAATTCTTGCCATTTTTGCTCACAGACCATTTCAGGATTAGATTGGGTGGACTCGCGCACCAACAAGCACTATATGACCCGGTGGCGTACCACCTGCACATCTGATTTTGTTGTATACCTGATTATCTGCCCCTGTCAGTTGTATTATGTTGGACGGACTTCCCGCCCTTTTAAAATACGTTTGGATGAACATGCCTCGCGATTGTGGACTTGTACACTTTCAGCTCCGCTAGTTGATCATTGTTTATCCTACATACATGCTTTTGAAGATCTTCATTGGCGGGTCATTGATCATGTACCACTCAATCCCCAGGGTGATGACAGGATTCAACGTTTACAAAATATGGAACAAAGGTGGATTTTCATTCTCAACTCGGTCCACCCCTTTGGTCTCAATTCACAATTGGACTGGCATACCATTCGCTAATCGACCATTAGATGGGTTGGCCTGGTTCTGTGGCTCCCCCCATCAGAGTTCTGATTGGCTTCCTCAGTTACATTTCTCTTTTGGGATTGGAGATTTTGTTTCTGAATGGCAGTGGTTTACGTCATTCTAAGAAATGCCTTTTGGTGTTCCTTTTCATGACGGGCATTTTGATTCATGGCAGATTGTTCCACAGCGTCTTGACCTGAAGCAGGGGAGAAATTGGATCCCCGAAACGTGACACGTCATCATTTTTGCTTGGTGGATGACTCTCTACAGCCTTTTCAGTTAAGTGCTAATCCGTCTACGATTTTCTAAGTTGTCCCTTCATTATAGGGCTCTTATTTAAAATTTATTTATTTATTTATTTAACAGTTCTTCTATACCGCTCTATTTTAGATCAGAGCGGTTTACATTTAACATCAACTATACAACACAAGGAACTTTGAGTTGTATTTACAATAAACAGGGAGATCAACTTGGAAGTAACTGGGGGAAACTATGTACAATTCTTAACTCTATACATTGTATCACACTGGTACCTGATTTCAGGCAGAACATATCTACATCTTATTTACACTGGGGTACATTCTGAGCGATCAGTTGATTATCCTTTTTCATGCTGAGTCTGATTGTTTACTTGTAATGAGAGATTGTCTGGGGGGCCATATGTATGGTTACTAAGGCTAGATTCAGGGTAGTATGTAGTGAACAGGTGCTGCTTTATTGCCTTCCTGAAGTGGGTTAGGTAAATAAAATAAAATAAAATGGATGGGCTGCAGTGGTGCGAGGTGAAGTCCTCTGCACTGTGACGGCTCCTCCGACAAAAATAAGTGTGCCTTTCTTAGGTGGTCTTCATTTCACTGGGTTCTCTTTTTATATTGTTGTATGTGATTATGCAAAGCAGAACAGACTAAGATGTGAATTCAGTCACTCCAGCATCTGCTGTTGGACTGCATGTCGCAGGGCCACAGCACTGATGATTTTATGGCGCGGGTACTATCCAGGATCGTAAAACCTTTGAAATGAAGATAAGATATGTTGAATCAGACCAGACCGACCTCAATAAGAACATTGGCTTCCTGTCACATTATAAACTACAAATATTGTATTTACCGCCCGATCACCTACAGGACTCAATAAATGTATGTACTTTCTATCACACTATAAATTATAAACATTTACAGCCTGGTCACCCTCTGATCAACCATCCATCCCTCCCCCTAGTCTATATAATGCTGTATGGATTCCTGTATATATTTTGGTATCAGCATCTGTTGCTCATACTGTCCTAACCAGATGTCATCAGGTACCTTGATGACTTGTCATTTCATTATTGATTAAATATCCAAGTAGGTTAAAGTTATCTATTATTTCTAGTTCTTCTTCATCAAGGATGAAATTATTAATTTTGTCAATTGTCAGGATCTTTCTCTTCATGTTAAAGTGCAGGCCCATTTTAAGACTATGTTCCTTAATCTTGATAAGAAGATGTTTTGGATCATCTTCACTCTCAGCCAGTAATGTGGTATCATCAACATAGCAAAGGTATCCATGAATTTTCCACCAATCTTCACACCTTGATTGTCTTCGTATAGTCCTCCTCTGATGATCTGTTCTGCATTTAAATTGAATAGGTATGGGGAACGTATGCAGCCTCGTCTTCCACACTTCCTGATGTTGTATCTGTAATTGTATTTGACACTCTGCTTGATGCTGTAATTGAGTTTTTGTGTTGGGTGACTCCAGATACACTGGTTATTGTAAACCACATTGACGTATACTGCAGTTATTCTATTTGTAGTATATAAAATCTTGGAAAATAAATAAAACCAGTACAACCCCATTAAACATAATCCAGAGACAAAAAATGTGAAAATCATCATATCCCAGCAATGGCTCCATTCTGACCAATAACCTCTCTGACCTGCAGCACTGGAGAGCAAACCCTGGATCTCAGTTACTAATATTTTTCCCACAATGTATGTATATTGGAAAAAATCACAGTGAATCAGGCTCAATAAGGTAGAGACTAGGGTAAGAACACTACAGAATGGCTGGTCTCTGAAGACTACATCTTCATAGTAAAAGTGAAGGATTAAATGTTTATGTTTATATTTATTCATTTGCTTAAGCACTCTTGATAAAACCAGCAAAGCAGTTACAAACAACAAAATACATATTCTTTTGTAAAATGCTTTATCCTGCTTACATGCATTCTCTTCTTATCTAATTTCTTTTCCACATCCTTATATCCTTGTTGCAACCACAGGATTCTTTCTCTGTGAATTGTCTTTTCCTGTCTCACACTTGTTCTGCACATCTTTTTGTCCCTTCTTACCTATGTTCTCTGTTGCACTTTCAAAGAATGGACTTACCGCACAGAGTATGAGATAGCTGGGTTTTGCCTGTCCGGAATTCTGAAAAGAAATATTTTTTTGGTAAAAGACATATCAGCTAACAAGCAGATTATTTCTTGGCCATTGATGTTTAGCAAGAAGAGTTTAAAAAACATCAGATCACTTGCAACAAAAAATGTTTTAACCCTGGAAGTCATTATTGTAGGAAAAGATGGTATATAGCAGAGGATAATCAGATCAAGAACAGAACAAAGGAATCAAATGTTAGGATAGGCTCATTTATAAGAGATAGAGGTTTGAAAGTGAGGAAGCTTTTTGGACACCGGAAAGGGGCTAACAAGAAGAAAGTCAAATAGACAGAATAGATAATTAGTTAAAATAGCACCTAGTTTTAAACATGGTAAACTAAAGCACAATAGAGAAGTAGCATATCAGAAAAAAACACAAAGCATACATCGACTCTGTAAAAGGCATTATTTATAAAAGAGGCAAAAAGGGAGTATTGTGAAAATATCTTTAAGAACTTCATAACTTTTTTTATTTTTATGTACCTATTTTCTGATACAATTAACCATTACACTGTACATCATTAAAGGATAAAACCAAGTTACTTACCTGTAGCATGTGGTCTCCATGGACAACAGGATTCAAGTCCTCATAAGTGGATGATGTCATCCAATGGAGCCTGTTGCCGGAAAAGAGCTTCTCTAAATTCAACTAACTTCTAGATGCTTTAAACACTCAGTTACTCTATTTCCTGTGTTACGTCATCACGCAGAGCCTCCCTCAGTTGCTTTACAGCTTGTAGAATACAAGCCAGACTAAGACAAACCACCCATCTAGGCAGCAGCAGTATGGGACAGTGTTAGTAACACAGGGTTAACATTTCTGTGACAACAGCAACAATATTGGCATTACCTGCATGGAAGAAAGGCCTGGCAATTTACCTTTGTATCTTGCCATAAAAACCAAATGGATAGTCACTATGACAAGTCGTCAATTTTCATACTTTCGACATCATATAAAGAGAAAGACTATTAAGTTTAAGTTTAATTACATTTGATATACCGCTCAGGCCGAAGCATCAGAGCGGTTTGCAATATTACATGAAGCTCTGGGGGACAAGGAGATAATTAAGCTAGAGCGCGCTCATCAAGCTCTTGGGTCAGCAAGAGGTTTGGCACCTTGGGACATTGTTTGCTTTCACTAGTACTCGATAAAGAAGTGGGTCACAGCTCAAATGAGGGTAGTGGGATGATTTGAATAGCATTGCCATAAAGTAGCTGTTTTTGCGGATCTCACCACTGCAACTATCCAGAGGAGAAAAGAATTCAGGTGCTATAGGGAGAGAATGCAGCAAGAGAATATAAGATACCAGTGATTGTACATGAGTGGACTTGCCTTTATGTGCAATGTTATAGCTAAAATGGCCATGTCCCTGTTGGAGTTGGTGCAAGGCCTGAAAGACTTTGGGCTTCGGGATCTTCTGATGTCAGAAGGGGAGAGGTGAGAGCAGCGATCGTTTGTTGGGAAAAGGAATCCTTGGACCTTGGTTACATATGGAGAAGATGGACAAAGTTAAAAGGAAGAAGTCAGCACACAGCAGAGAAGACACTAGAAAGAACTGATATAGACTAACTGTTTGCATAGTCATTTGCAGCCTTGGAGGGATGATGGACTCTGTTTAATGAGTGTGGAGACATGTATGATTGAGAGTGTAAATGAGTGTTGTTTACGGGGGAGGGAGGGTTAAATGGGGGAAGGGCTGATTGTGAAGGCTCTCAATGGTGTGATGGATGAGTGAGGTGGTGTCTTGGGCAGAGCTGGGGGAAGGGAGTAGTGGTCATGGCAGGGAGGGGGGAGACTTGGGGGTTTAAAGGAAATGCAGGGGAATGACCAGATGGTGGGCTCTTCCTCCAATGGTGTTTGAGGATGGAGAGTAACTGGTGGGGGGGGAGGGGTGCTTAGGGGGTCTATATCTACTATATCTAGCATAGAGAGGGTTGGGGTGTGAGAGGGCTCCGCAGTGTAAGTGGACCAAGGGAGGTTCAGCTACAGGTGTGGGGGGGATAGCAAATCAAGGAGGGGGAGTAATGATTCTAACTTTAAATGTTAAGGGCCTCAATTCATGGCAAAAACAGGAGAATCTGACTAGGGTAGGAAGGGGAACTAAAGCTGATATTATTCTGCTACAAGAGACACACTTAAGAAGATCCCAGGACAAATGGCTCAAGTCAGCAATGTACCCTCATGTGTATTTGGAGACCAATAGGGTCTGCTCTAAGGGAGGAGTTGGAATTATGTTTTCAAGGGGCAGAGTTGTTGAGGAGTATGAGGTGGTGTGGGATGATGAGGTGAGGTTTGTGGGGTGGAGTGAGCTGCCAGAATCCACATATATGGCCAGTATTATGGTGATTTCCAAGCTGGGAAGGATGTCACGGCTTGTGGCTCCTATTGGCCAATTTCCCTCATCAACTTGGGACGCCAAGGTCCTGGCAAAGATTCTGGCTATCTCTCTGGCTATAGACTGCAAGTTTATATCTCCAAGTTGGTATGACCTGACCAGTCGGGTTTCATGACTGGCCAAGAGGCCAGTGATAACATCAGGAAGATAATCAATTTAATTTGGGTGGCTAGGAACTAGAAAATCCCTTCTTTATTGGTGTGGATGGATGCTGAAAAGCATTTGATAGGGTGGAATGGAGATTTATGTTTCAGGTGATGATGAGTATGGGCATAGGGGACAAGATTATAGGCTGGATCAGGGCATTGCATAAGGCACCAAAAGCTAGAATTTGAATTAATGGGAGGTACTCCAAAGAACTCAACTTGGGATGTGGCAACAGGTAGGGATGACTGCTATCGCCTCTGCTGTTTGCTCTGGTGACAGAACCACTAGTGAAGGTCATACAAGTCCAGAGGGATAAGGGTGGGGGAAAGAGACTTTAAACTAGCCTTGTTTGCAGACGATTTCATTTTTACCAAGTCATCCAGTGATTTCCTTACCCAATTTATTAAAGGAAATTGAGATATAGCACGGTATCAGGCTACAAAATGAATATGGGGAATACTGAAGTGTTGAAAATAGAGTAAGAAATGCAGCTAGAGGAGCAGTTGAAAGGAGTTTTCCCCTTTCATTGGGTGCAAACCTCACTAAAATATCTGGGAGTACATGTGGGGAGGGAGGTTAATGAGTTGTATAAATTAAACTATGAACCACTGTTGATAAGATTCGGGGGGGGGGGGTATTATGTTGACTTTTGATGTTCAAAGGGAAGAGTGAGATAGGGAGGAAAGATTCATTATGTTTCAGGGAGAGCTGTATGGATAAAAAACAACAATAGTTTGTTGTTTTTAAGTGCCATCGAGTCGGAGTCGACTCATGGCGACCCTCTGGATAGCTATCCTAAATTGTGTTCGGTCTTCAGTCAGGTGGCGCATTGTTGACAGACTGGTACCCATAGCTGCTATTATTGTATCGATCCAACTCATTGCTGGCCTTCCTCTTTTGCGTTGACCTTCTATCTTGCCAAGCATGATGTCTTTCTCTAATGATCTCTCTCTTCGCATGATGAGTCCAAAGTAGGAAAGTCAAAGTCTTTTCATCTGAGCTTCCAAAGAAAGCTTAGGTTTGATCTCTAGTACCGACTGGTTTGTTCTTCGGGCAGTCCATGCTATACACAGTATTTGCCACCAGCACCATAATTCAAAGGCATCAATTTTCTTCCTATCTTTTTCACTGTCCAGCTTTCACATCCATATGATGTTATTGAAAGTACCATGGCTTGAACAAGTCAAATCTTTGTATGGAGAGAGACATCTCTGCTCTTGAGAATCTTATCTAGGTCTTTCATAGCCATTCTGCCAAGAGCAATGCGTCGTCTGATTTCTTGACTGCTTGTTGCTTCTTTATTGATAGTTGATCCAAGTAGGTTAAAGTTGTTCACGATTTCAATTTCGTCTCCTTCAACGATGAACCTGTTGATTATGCCAGTTGTCATGATCTTTGTCTTCTTTACATGAAGGTGCAGGCCCATTTTGAGACTATGTTCTTTGATTGTGAGAAGCAAATGTTTCAGATCATCTTCACTTTCAGCCAGTAATGTGGTATCATCAGCATAGCGAAGGTTGTTGATGAGTCTTCCACCAATCTTCACACCTCTGTTGTCTTCATACAATCCTGCTTCTCTGATGATTTGTTCTGCATATAAATTAAACAGGTAGGGGGAAAGTATGCAGCCTTGTCTTACACCTTTGCTTATTTTAAACCATTCTGTTTCTCCTTCTTCCGTTCGAACTGTTGCTTCTTGATCAATGTACAGATTGTGCAAGGGTACGATCAGGTGTTCTGGTATACCCATGCTTCTTAATGTGGCCCAGAGTTTCTCATGGTTTACAAAGTCAAAAGCCTTGCTATAGTCGATAAAGCACGAATAGATATCCTTTGGGTATTCTTTAGTCTTTTCAAGGATCCATCTCACATCCGCAATGATGTCTCTCGTTCCTCGCCCTTTCCTGAACCCTGCTTGCACGTCAGGTAGTTCTTGTTCCAGGTATGGTTGTAGTCTCTTTTGAATAATCTTCAGTAGAATCTTGCTGGCATGTGGGATCAGAGCGATTGTGTGATAATTTCCACAGTCGGATCACCTTTCTTTAGTATTGGTATAAACACAGATCTTTTCCAGCCAGTTGGCCATGATGTTGTCTTCCATATTTCTTGGCAGAGCCTTGTAAGTACAGTAACAGCTGCATCAGATTGTTGTAATACTTCTATGGGAATGCTATCAATGCCTGGTGCTTTGTTCTTTGATAAGGCTTTCAATGCTGCTTCAACTTCTTCTTTCATCACCAATGGTTCCGGATCATAAGGTACAGGTTGAAACGGCTGTTGGTCCACTTGATCTTTGTCATATAAAAACTCTGTATATTCCTTCCACCTTTTCTTGATCTTCTCAAATGAAAAGACAAAGGGAATTTTATGAAGAAATGGCACAAAGGATAAGGGAGCTTGGGGAGGGCCAGCAGATTGTGAAGGGTTACTCTAACATGATGTGGCACTCATTGCTAGACAATTCAAAGAGGTGGTCTAAGAGTTCTAAGAAGAGGCGGAATAAATTAGGGAACTTTATTGAAAATGTCAATTTAATTGATGCCTGGAGGTACAATAACCCCAAAAGGTGGGACTTCACCTTTAACTCTGGGCTGCATGATTCTTACTCCCGTATAGATTATATCCTGGTAGATAAGGGGTTCATGCCAGGGGACAGAGATTGTGGAATAGAGGATATTACATGGTAAGACCACGCACCAATCTGGTGCATCATTGCGTTAAACCCCAGGATTGAAGGCTTGCAGTTTTGGAGACTGGATGAATTGCTTTTAGATGACACCATGGTTAGAGAACAAGTTTAGGTGGAAATACAAACATATTTTGAATTAAATGACATGGGAGAGGTACATCCAGGTACTCTCTGGGAAAGGCTAAAGGTTAGTAGTGATGGGGCATTTCAAAACAAAGCAGAAAGAAAAGTTAAAGAATGAGTTAAGGGCTGCAATCTCGATGTTGGAGGGGAAGGATAAAAGGGATGAATTAATAGAGGCAGAGAAAATTAATTGACAAACTCATGCACATATGCAGCAACTGCTCACAGGAGGTGGTAAATTATGTCTTGGAACAATTTAAAGCAAGAACACTGTGAGCAAGGCAGTAAGGATACTAAGCTTCTAGAAACTCCATACACGGAATGCAATTTATAAGATAAAGAGTATAGAGTGGAAGGAGATTAAAGATGAGACCGACATCGAGTAATACTTTCTCCAATTTTATAAAGTATACAGACTGGAATATGAAGCAAAAGAGTTGATCTCCCAATATTTGGAAGGGGTTGTCATTCTTCAGGTGAAGGAAATGGATGGAGGGATTCTAAATAGAGCTATTACTGCCCATGAGGTTAATTGGCCATGGTCTTTACCCAGTGGATAGGAACCTGGCCTAGATGGGTATTTGGGTAGAATTTATAAAGTCTATGCTTCTCAGGATTAAGGAATATAGTCTTAAAATGGGTCTGCACCGTAATGTTAAGAAGATCCTGACAACTGGCAAAATGAATAAGTTCATCGTTGATGGAGAAGAAATTTAAATAGTTGACAACTTTAACCTACTTGGATCAACTATCAATAAAGAAGCAACAAGCAGTCAAGAAATCCGACGACGCATTGCTCTTGGCAGAATGGCTATGAAGGATCTAGACAAGATTCTCAAGAGCAGAGATGTCTCTCTCCATACAAAGATTCGACTTGTTCAAGCCATGGAATTTTCAATAACATCATATGAAAAAGATAGACAGGAAGAAAACTGATGCCTTTGAATTATGGTGCTGGCGAAGAATACTGTGTATACCATGGACTGCCCGAAGAACAAGCCAGTCAGTACTGGAGGAGATCAAACCTAAGCTTTCTTTAGAAGCTCAGATGACAAGACTTCGACTTTCATACTTTGGACACATCATGCGAAGAGAGAGATCATTAGAGAAAGACATCATGCTTAAAGAGAAATAATGAACAAACAAACCTCTTCCAAAGATGGGGAAGCTGTAAAACTAGAGGGCATAACATGAAGCTGCAAGGGGGTAAATTGAAAGGCAATGTCAGGAAATACTTTTTCACTGAAAGGGTGGTGGATGCTTGGACTGCCCTCCCGATGGAAGTGTTGGGGGCAAATACAGTGACAGAATTCAAAATGGCATGGGACAGACACAGTGGATCCCTTTACAGCAACAGGATAAAATCAAAATAAACTTAACTAACTAATTTCTCAACATACAGGGGTGTCCTACACGGAGCAGTGGGTTCACCCCTAAAACAAAGACATGGGGAGGGGTGGCCTGCACAGAGTGGCAGGTGCACCTAATCTTGCCATCTTACTGGGCAGACTAGATGGACCATACTGGTCTTTATCTGCCATCAGTTACTATGTTACTATGCTTGGCAAGGTGGAAAATCAACGCAAAAGAGGAAGGCCAGCAATGAGATGGATCGATACAATAACAGCAGCTATGGGTGCCAGTCTGTCAACAATGAGCCGCCTGACTGAAGATCGAACACAATTTAGGACAACTATCCAGAGGGTCACCATGAGTCGACACCGACTTGACGGCACTTAACAACAATGCCAACCAACTGGTCGACATCCTGGCCAAGATGTACAACAAAATATTAGATGATGCATGCATTCCAGGGACATTAAGGGAAGCAAGGTAACAATTCTGCTAAAGGAGGTGAAAGACCCCATGCAATGCAGCTTGTTGCTGGGCATTAATCTTAAATTCCTGACCAAAATCCTTGCTTTGAGACTGATGCTTAGAATGGCGGATCTGGTTCACCCTGACCAAGCTGGATTTATACCAGGTGGAGGATAATGTGAGGAAGACCCTCAACCTTATTATAGATGCAGAGAAGGCCTTTGACCGACTATACTGGCCATATATGTTTAAGGTATTGCAAAAGATGAGGTTAGGTGAACTTTTCTGACCTCGGTGAGGGCGATTTACAATGGACCCCAAGCACAACTCAAATTAATGCTAGCTATACAGACTCATTTGAGCTCTTCTGTAGGGTTCAACAGGGATGTCCTCTATCACCTTTAGATTTCGTACTTTGTGGCCCAGCGAGTGAGGGAAAACAGACGTACAGAGGGGATACAAGTGGGACCCTCAGGCCAGAAGATTTCTCTGTTCACAGATGATATCTTATTTTTTGTAACAAACCCAGAGCAAACTCTTGGGCCCCAATAGGGGAACTGGGGGAGTTTGGGCAGATGTCCAGCTTAAAAAAATGCATCCATGTTGAAATTTTAAGTTTGTCCTGCCCACCTAAATTAGTGGGAGCAATGAAGCACAGCTTCCCCTTCCAGTGGGCCAAAGGGAAAATAAAATAGATGGGCATTAACCAGATGGCAGAGGGGAAGTAGCTCTTTCAAGAAAAATATGGGGCCCTCCTAAAAAAGGTCCAATGGAATTTAAATAATTGGATGAATTTGCAGCTAACCTGGCTAAGCCAAATAATCAGTATAAAGATGATGGTATTGACCCAATTCTTGTATCTGCTTGGGATACCTTCAACAGAGGTCTCCGATTGTTTTTTTAAAAAGCTCCACTCAGTCATTTTTCATCTTATTTGGGGGAGGAAGAAACCCTGGTTGGCAAGGATAGTTCTGTTTAAACCAAAAGAGAAAGGGGGAATGGGAATCCCAAATTTCAGACATTACTATGAAGTATGACCGAAAGCTCTGATGGAGTGGTGGGAAGGGGTCCTCAAAGAATGGGTGAGGCTAGAACAATTAGAGGGAGGTAGTACTCTGACCTGGTGCAAGCTTAGCAACCAGGTACCAAACTCACATTAAAGGGGGTGGATAACTACAGCTCTGACCCTCAAGATTTGGGGAAAGTGGAGACCAGTTTTTCTGTGTTTACTAGCTTAAGAAGCAAGGTGACATTTTACTTACCAGATAATGTCCTTTCCTTGAATCCTGCTAAACTAGTCAAGAATAGTGAGTTGTGTCTCCCTACTAGTAGATGTGGAGACAGGAAAATCATTCCAAAGGCTTCTATGACATTGACATACCATTATCAGCCTGAGCCTCTAGAGGCACGATTCAGTATCCTTAACCAAGCATGTTGAAAGGAATCTCTGAGCTCACACAACCTCAGAGAAATTAACAATGTTTAACAAAACAGGAAGCATAACTATATACGGGATCAGTTTCAACAGAAAGCCTGTCAGAAGGTAATAAGCTCACAGGGCCAACTACAGAGAGTACAGCAGACCAATACAGGTTCCAGGGGTGGGTCCTGGACTGATCTAGCAGGACCCATGAAAGTACATTATCTGGTAAGTAAAATGTCACCTTCCATATCATCCTGCTAGATCAGTCTAGACAAGTGGGACATACCAAAGCTACACCTCCACTGGGTGGGAAGAAGACACGGCAGCTTTTAAGACTTCTGAGCCAAAGGCTGTGTCCACCCGAGCGTAGACATCCAAATGGTAATGCTTGACAAAAGTGGAAAGTAATGCCTATGTTGCTGCCCAACAAATGTCTGAGGGGCTACAGAGCTATGCACCTCCCACGAGGATGCTTGTGTCAAAGTGGAATATGCACACAAACCCTCCAGAAATGGCCAGTTCTACAATAGATTTGGTGAGGCAATGGCCTCCTTGATCTAGTTCTCCAAGGTAGACTTAGTCGCCACGTCATCCTTACATGGATCCGTAAACAGCACAAATAGATGTCTGATTTGTGAAAGGAGTTAGTAATCTACAAGGACCGGAGAAGCACCCTCTGGACATCCAAGTGAAAGTCCATGTGCTTCCTATTGCATTGTTTCTTAGAAAAGGAGGGCAAACAGACTACCTGATTCACATGGATGGAAGACACCACCTTGGGTAAGAAGGAAGGAACAGGACAATTGCACATGGCCTTCTCTGAGAAGGATAAGTGAGGATCCCTATATGATAATGCCTGTAGCTTGGAATATATCTCGCTGAGCAGATTGTGATCAGGAAGACAGTCTTAAGAGTCAGATCTTTAAGTGTAGCCTGCTTCAAGGGCTCAAAGGGCTCCAACATCAAGGCCCAGGACACCAGGCAGAGATCTCACAAGGGAACAATTGAATGCAGGAGAGAACACAAGTGTCAAACCCTGTGAAGAAAACAGGAAACATTTGGGTGTGAGGCTATGGATCACCTGCCACCAGTCCTCCAAAGCAGGATATAGCTGCAACCTGAATCCTCAGGGAACTAAGGGAAAGGCCTTTGTCCAAGCCATCCTGAAGGAGGGCAAGCAGAGTCAGCGGGTCCAGCCTGATGCGTATGGCATCAATGCTCAAAAAGACACCAGATATGCACATAGGCCAGACTGGTAGAACCTCTCCTCACCTTGAAGAGTGTGGAACCCACTGCAGGAGAATAGCTTTTACATGTTAAGCGATGCCTCTTAAGAGCCAAGCCATAAGCGAGAAGGGAGCTGGGTCGTGCAGAAGGACTGGCCCTTGACATTAACAGCCCCGTGCTGAGGGCAGTTGTAGAGGAGGTTCCTGCAGGAGCAACATCAGGTCCTCGAACCACAGCTTCTGTGGCCAATATGGCACCACCAGGACAATCCAGCCCAGATGCCGCTCTATGCGACAAAGTACATGCTTCATAAGTGGCCACAAAGGAAAGACTTAGAACAGGCAGTGCTTTGGTCTAGACTAAACTAGAACCTTTCCACTTAGGTTTATATAACTATCTACTCTTTACCAGAGGTCTCAGACTTAGAAGCACGATTTTTGGACTTTCTTTTCATCCGTTTGTGCTAATTTTGCATCAATGACCTCCAGTATTTATTAAAATTCTTCCCTTTTATTCCGCTAGCTTTTTAACTTGTTTCAAAAACTCTATTTAGGGTTCTATCACTATATAAAATGGTGACTCGCTGATCCCATTTCTTGTCAAATAACAACCCCACTCCAAAATGATATCAAACTCTCTTCTTCGAGTTCCTTCCAAAGCTTAACAGTGCATGCAATATCACAACTCCCAGATCCCAACGCCTCCTATTGGCGCCATAATCACGTTTCACTTTTTGTTTCTTCAGGGGATCATCTTCATTATTCAATGCTGCAAACGATTCTTACCACCTCTGTATAGGAAATTCTCTCTTTCAAAAAACTTCTAACGATCACACTAGAGGAACGCCGCGCATCGCATGAGCTGCCCCAACACTACAATGAGGTCCCATTCGGTTGCCAGATGGCAAACCAGGGCTTCAAGAAGGGCAGGCCCCGAAGAAAACGGGTCACCAACAGTTGGACCGAGAGCAGCTTACCATCCACCAGAGTTAGACTTCAGCCCGGACTGAGAGAGGTAGAGAAGTTACTGTAACACAAGAGCCAACGGGCAGGAGAAAGGGTCAGCCCCATGTTCGGCGCACCAAACACAGAATTTGCGCCATTTGAGGGCATAAGCCTTTTTAGTAGAGGCCTTGTGAGAGGCCAACAGAATGTCTTCCACCTCAACCGGAAGGTTGAAAAGGGCCAGAGTCACCCTCTCAGTAGCTACGCTGTCAGCGACAGGGACCCCAGGTTGGGGTGCAGGAGAGAGCCCCCCTCCTGAGATTGAAGTCCCGGGGCAGTCCCCAAGGGACTGGAGGTCTCCACCGTTAACTGGAGGAACAGCGGGAACCACGGGTGCCTGGGCCACTGTGGGGCTATCAGGATGAGAAATGCCCTTTCGCGGAGGGTCCTGAACAAGGTCTTCGCGATCAGCGATATAAGAGGGAAGGCGTACATGCGGCCTTCTGATCATGAAACCAGGAACGCGTCCGCAGCCACCCTGAAGGGGTGGGCCTGCCGAAAGCAGAAGTGGGGCAATTGAAAGTTGTCAGGGCTGGTGAACAGGTCCATCATGGGTTCCCCCCAGAGGTGGAAAAGCCAACTGGCTACCCTGGGGTCCAGCTGCCACTCTGCGGCTGGAGAACTCTGCTGAGCCTGTCGGCCAGCAGGCTGTCCTGGCCTGGCAGGTACATTACCCGCAGGAGGATACCCTGTTGGACTGCGTACGAGCAAAGCACCAGTGCATCCTGACAAAGGGTACAAGACCCCGTACCCCCCTGTTTGTTCACGTAGAACGTCACCTGGTTGTCCGTCCGGACCAGCACCGGCTGGTGACGCAGGTGGTGACACAAGACCCTCAAGGCTAGGTGTATGGCTCGGAGCTCCAGGAGGTTTATCTGCTGGGTGCTGTCGCTTGGTGACCAGTTGCCCTGAGTGCAGAGACCTCCGCAGTGGGCTCCCCAGCCAAGCAGGGAGGCATCCGTGGTGAGGACCTTTGAGGGGCTTGGAGCCTGAAAAGGCATGCCTGCCTCAAGATGCTGGGGAGACTGCCACCAGGCCAGAGACTCCACCAATTGGCAGGTCACAGAAACCCTGCCTTGGAGGCAGTCCGTGGCCTGAGACCACTGGTCCCGGAGACACCACTGTGCCACCCTCATGTGGAGGCGAGCGTCGAGGGTGACGTGGAGAGTGGAGGCCATGTGCCCGAGAAGGCACAGGATAAGCAGAGTGGGCATCAAGGGACGGCACTGTACATCACAAGCCAGAGTCCTGAGATGATTGGCTCAGTTCCTGGGCAAGAAAGCTTTTGACTGGAGAGTGTCGATCTTTGCCCCAATGAATTCCAGACACTCTGTCAGGAGGAGGTGAGACTTTGGGTAGTTTATGACAAAACCCAAGTGTTGCAGAACCTAGATGGTGTGACCACCAGGCATTTTGTGAAAACTCTTGGGGCAAAGGCTAGGCCGAAGGGAAGCACCCTGTACTGAAAATGCCTGACCCCACTACGAACCGCAGGTACTGCCTGTGGTTGGGATGGATGAGGATGTGGGTATAAGCATCCTTGAGGTCTAAGGAGCATAGCCAGTCTTCCTGCTGGAGGTATGGCAGCAATGTTCCAAGGGAGTACATCTTGAACTTCTTCCTCCCAGGAATTTGTTGAGGTTGCGCAGGACGAGGATGGGCCTTAGATCCCCTGTCCTTTTTGGCACAAAGAAGTACCTGGAGTAGAACTCCTTGCCCTTAAGATGGTGGGGCACTGGTTCCACCGCTTTGTCCTCGAGAAGACCTGCCAACTCCTTCAGAAGATGGTACAGGTGGAGGGGAGACCTGAAGGGCTCTCCCGGGAAATAAGGGGGAGGTGTCCGAGTTAGATGGAGGAGGTAACCCTCCCTGACTACCCGAAGTGCCCAGGAATCGGTGGTGATGGACACCCACCTCTGGGCATAGAGGGCCAGACATCTTCCAGTGGGCTGCTGATCTCCTTAGGAAACTCAAGGAGTCAAAAACTCCCACCCCTGGCTGAGCTGGAGCCGGTGCCTGGGGTTTTGGAGTCTTCTGCTTATGCGGGCCATGTCCATGTCCCTTGGCCTGCTGAGCAAGGCATTCCTAACAGGGGCTATACAATTCAAACTGCTGACACCTAATCAGGAGTTAGAGGGCCTGATTAGCCTGTGAATGAACTGAGAGCAGCTGAGGCCTGCATAAAAGGCTTCAGAGCCCTGCCCTGTTGAGGTATTCCTAACAGGGGCTATACAGTTCAAACAATGTTGGGAAACCAGCTGGTATTTTGGTAGATCCCTCTCTTTTGCTTTAACAGATACCTAAGTTCCACGAACAGAACAATGGCTGGGAAAAATTGTATCGCTAAAGCTGTTGCCCCCGTTACATCTTCTGCCTCTGTCCAGACAGAGGTCCCAATGCCAGTTGAAGGACCGGTTCCATGTGCAGGGTGCCTGCATGCTGAAGCTCTGAGGAAACAAGTGGAGGAACTCAGAGAGGAGGTGGCGAGGCTGAGGAGCATTCAAGACAGTGAGAAGTACAATGATGAGATGCTTCTTGCAGCAACCAAGCTCTCCAGCAGAGGAGAAGATGGGTGCAGACAGAATGACAAAGGTTGGACACAAGTCACCAGGGCCTGCAGAATCACCAATCCAACTTCTCCAGCCCTTGAATTGAAGAACCATTGAGCAGCCCTGGAAGTGGAGGAGGTGAAAGCATCCCTGGAAAGGAGAAGAACCAGAGCTCAAGTACCCCAACAAAGTTGCAGAATCAGTGACCAAAAGGAAGCGAAGGGTAGTGGTGGTTGGTGACTTTCTTCTGAAGGGTACTGAGGCGTCCATCTGCCGACCAGACTTGATGTCCAGAGAGGTATGCTGTCTGCCTGGTGCCAAAATCCAAGATGTTATGGAGAGTTTGCCGAGACTCATCAAGCCCACTGACTATTACCCAATGTTGCTCATCCATGTCGGAACAAATGATACTGCCAGGTATCCCTCTGAGCGTATCAAAAGTGACTTCATGGCTCTGGGACAGAGGGTGAAGCAGTTAGGTGCACAGGTGATGTTCTCTGCAATCCACCCTGTTGAGGGTAAAGGCCAAGGCAGAGAGGCTCGCATCCTGGAGATGAATGCATGGCTGCGTGGATGGTGTCATCGAGAGCGTTTTGGTTTCCTAGACCATGAGATGCTGTTTCCAAGGGTTGCAGAGCAGAGATAGCATCCATCTGTCCAAGAAAGGTTGACGCGTCTTCAGTAGTAGACTGGCTAATCTATTGAAGAGGGTTTTAAACTAGATTCATTGGAGATGGGTGAAGAAAGCCCACAGATAAGTGATAGATTAAATACCTTTACAGAAATGGGTAACAGGGGTAACATATGGAAAGTAGTGTGTATAAATGCCCATAGCATGGGAAATAAGATCCCTGATGTTGACGCTTTGGTGGGAGTGGCCGACTTGGATTTAGTGGCAGTTACAGAAATATGGTTCACAGAAAATCATGACTGAGATGTAACTATACCTGGCTATACTTTATTCAGAAAGGACAGGGTAGGAAGAAGGGGAGGAGGAGTGGCACTATATGTAAAAAATACTATTAAAGCTTTGGAATTACAGAACATAAAAGAGGGAGAGGAGGCATTGTGGGTTAAACTAGAAAGAGGGAAAGAGAAATCTATTTGCATTGGCGTGATATACAGACCTTCCTCACAAGAGGAAGAGGTGGACAGAGAGTTAATTGAAGACATACACAGCATTGCTACAAAAGGGTAGAGTAGAGTATGGTTATTTAAACAAACTGCCAAGATGACCTGGTCAATACACTACCCCACGACCTGCGGTGCAGCACTGTACATAGTTACCCCAGTTAGCCCAAGTTACGAAACATGTTCTTTGTAAGTATGTTTATGTTTATTTAAATTTGATATACCGCTCAGGCCAAAAAGGCATTAGAGCGGTTTACAATACTATATCATTCAAGTAAATAAGAAAAGAACGCCATTTATTTGATAGGACAGAATAGGGGACAGAGATAGTCAAACAGATAAGAGAGAGAAGAACACAGAACAGCAAGTTACCATGATATATAGACACGACAACCCAGACCATGCCATCAGCGAAACTCCAGAAACAGACGCCACGGACCAACGCCTAAGGGCCATGCCAAAGGGCCCTCTGGCGAGGCCCGCAAGGCGCGGGCGCACCCCTGAAACGGCGGTTTTTATGCCGTTATTCATTGCAGCTGATTGGCGGCTTGTGGAGGAAGGGGGAGCTCCTGCTCTCACCCCCGTCGAGATCACTGCTCTCCCGAAGGCCCTGAAACGGCGGTTTTTATGCCGTTATTCATTGCAGCTGATTGGCGGCTTGTGGAGGAAGTTCTGCCTGCACTGTACAAATTTGTTCTTGACTGTAAACCGAGCTGATTTTAAATAGTGCGGTATAGAACAGACCCAATATAAATAAATAAATAAATAAGGGGAAGTGCTACTGATAGGGGATTTCAATATGCCAGATGTGGATTGGCACATTCCTGCTGCAGTATCATCTAGAAGTAAAGAGATCCTGGATTCTCTACAGGGAGAACTATTCAGGCAATTGGTAATAGACCCCACACGTGAAGAGGCCATACTGGACTTGGTGCTTACCAATGGTGAAAGTGTTTCTGATGTTATAGTGGGAGATCATTTTGCATCCAGTGATCACCAGATGGTATGGTTCAGTATTAGGACTAGGGCTGTTAGAATCCATTCAAAGATGAGGGTCTTAGCCTTTAGGAAGACTAACTTTGCCAAGATGGGCCAATACCTCAGGGAGTCATTAGCGGCATGGGAACAGCTGGGGAATGTAGAAAAACAGTGGGCAAAACTGAATGGGGATACTTTAAGGGCAACCAACCTTTTTGTTAAAATGGTAAATAAAGATAAAAGGAAAAGGAGACCGCTATGGCTTTCGAAAGAAGTAGCTGAAAAGGTGAAGAAAAAGAGGGAGGCCTTCATGAAATATAAGAGATCACAGAGAGAGGAAGACAGGCATCTATATTTGGAAAAACTTAGAGAAGCTAGCAAAGTAGTCAGGAAAGCAGATTCAAAAAGAGGAGGAAATAGCCAATGCAATAAAATGGGGGGATAAGACATTTTTCAGATATGTTAGTGAGAAGAGGAAGGGCAAAAGTGGTATTGTCAGACTCAAGGGTGAAGAGGATGAATATGTAGAAGCTGATGAGGATAAAGTGGAATTGCTTAACAAATATTTCTGTTCTGTGTTCACAGATGAAGAACCAGGAGCAGGACCTCAGAAAAAACCCACAAACAGGAACAGAAGCAATGGACATCTTGAACAATTTTCAGAAGACTGTTTGTGAGAAACTAGCTCAACTTAAAGTAGACAAAGCGATGGGACCGGATGGGATACACCCTAGAATACTGAGGGAACTTGGGGACGTTCTAGCAGTTCCACTGACTGACCTTTTCAACACCTCGTTGGAGTCGGGAGTGGTGCCAAAGGCCTGGAGAGAGGCTCATGTGGTGCCTTTACACAAAAGCGGAAGTAAGGATGTGGTTGAAAACAACAGGCTGGTTAGTTTAACTTCGGTGTGAGTAAATTATTGGAAACGCTGCTGAAAGAGAAAACAGTGAGGTTTCTGGAGCCCAGCGGATTACGGGATCCGAGGCAGCATGGATTCACCAGAGGCAGGTCTTGATAGACAAATCTGATTGATTTCTTTGACTGGGTGACCAGGGAGTTGGACCGAGGGAGAGCCCTGGATGTGGTGTATTTAGATTTAAGTAAAGCCTTTGACACTGTTCCTCACAGGCGACTTATAAACAAACTGAGCACCCTAGGGATGGACCCTAAATTTACTGCTTGAGTTAGAAATTGGTTGGGTGGGAGGCGACAAAGAGTACAGGTAAATGGAGCTCACTCTGAGGAGAAGGATGTTACCAGTGGTGTACCCTGGGGATCTGTCCTTGGTCTGATTCTTTTTAGCATCTTTGTTAGTGATATAGTGGAAGGGCTGTCAGGTAAGGTTTGCCTTTTTTGTGGATGATACAAAAATCTGCAATAGAGTAGACACCCAGGAAGGTGTAGATAACATGAGGAGGGATCTAGCTAAGCTTGAAGAATGGTCTAGAATTTGGCAGCTGGGATTTAATGTGAAAAAATGCAAGGTCATGCATTTGGGCTGCAGCAATCCAAGGGAGCAATATAGTATAGGGGGTGAAGTACTTTTGTCCGCTAAAGAAGCGCGGGACCTAGGCGTGGTTGTGTCTGATGATCTTAAAGTAGCTAACAGGTAGAAAAGGCAACGGCACAAGCTAGAAGGATGCTTGGGTGCCTACGGAGAGGAATGGCTAGCAGAAAAAAAGGAGGTGATAGTGCCTCTGTATAAGTCTTTGGTGTGACCTCATTTGGAGATATAGTGTGCAATTCTGGAGACCGCGCCTTCAAAAGGATATAAACAGTACAGAAGGTGGCTACTAAAATGGTTAGTAGTCTTTATTATAAAGCATATGAGGACAGACTTAAGGATCTTAATATGTACACCTTAGAGGAAAGGCGGGATAGAGGTGATATGATTGAGATGTTTAAATACCTCCGTGGCATAAATGTACAGGGGGGAGAGCCTCTTTCAATTGAAAGCAAGTTCTGCTATGAGGGGACATGGGATGAGGGTGAAGGGGCATAGATTCAGGAGTGATATGCGGAAATATTTCTTTACGGAAGGAGTGGTGGATCCGTGGAATAGTCTCCCAGTAGAGATGAGGACAGTATCTGAATTCAAAAAAGCATGGGACAAACACAGAGGATCTCTAAAGGAAAAAAGGAGACTGTTGTAGTTGTTGATATGGAAGGACAGACTAGATAGGTCATGTGGTCTTTTTCTGTCATCATATTTCTAAGTTTCTATGACCCTGTTGGGGGGCAGGGGAGGCCTGATATGATGGGTAGCTTCGATAAGCAGCTCCCTTCCTTGGGTAAAAGGAGTTTTTATCCAAGCCTTTCCGTCGGGGAGGGGAAGCGGTTATTTTGGAGAGACTGGTCCTCGTCATGAACTCTATCTCTAGCTCGGCAGCCTTGTTGGTCATGGATTTGCCAAAGAGATTCTCTCCTTGGCAGAGGACATCAACCAATTTGTCCTGAACCCAATGTTCAATGTAGGACGACTGTAGCCAAGCTTGGCGGCATGCACCTATGCCAACTGCGGCTACTCGAGCCGCCAACTCGAACCTATCATAGGCCACTCAAGACATGAATTTAGAGCACTCGCAGACTGCCTTGGCTAGGTTCTTGAACTGCTGCAAGGGTTCCTTGGAGAGACCAGCTGAGAACCCAGCGAGTTCCTTTGCCAGGTCTCTCAGGTACATGCCCAGGTACAGCTGGTAGGCCTGGATGCGGCTGATGAGCAATGAGCCCTGGTAGCACTTTCTGCCGAGGTTGTTCAAGGTGTCGGCCTCCCTACCGGGGGGGGGGGGGGGAGGGCACCGGGGAGTGCGTCTTCTGGCTTTTCAGCCAACGCATGGCCGACTCCACCATCATGGAGTTATACGGCAGCTGTGACTTTTGGAAGCCCGGGCTCTGGCGGGCTTGATACATTGAGTCGAGCCATTTACTCGCCACTGGCACCGAAGCCGGTGTCTCGTACATTCGGAGCATCAGCAGTTCCAGGATAGGAGGGAAGAGCACCATGAACGATTCCTGCAGAGGGGCCTCGTACTGGAGGATTTCTAACTCATCTGCCCGAGGGTCCTCCTCTGACTCGGTTGGGAACACCAGGGTCTTAGAAATGTCCTTGACAAAATCAAGGAAGTCCATATCCTCGGGCGGGGACTGCTGTCGAGGCTCCAAGACAGGAGAGTTAGATGGGATGTTGCGGTGGCAACAGGTATCGTGGGACTCCTTGTCCTCTGTCTGCCACTCGGAGTAGTCTGAGGACTCGTAGGAGGGCTGCTCCACGGGCCTTGGGGCCCCCCGATGCCCTGCGGTCAGGGATGACCACAGTCCCATCAAGTGGAACTCGGATCGCGACCTCGGCCAAGGATCAGCTCGGCCTCCAGGGATGTCTTGGACGTCAAGGGCCGTGGTCAGGGTGGATAGCGTAGTTACTCACCTGTAACAGGTGTTCTCCAGGGACAGCAGGAATCAGTCCTCACATATGGGTGACGTCGACGTTAACAGAGCCCCCATGCGGAGCAAATCCCCAGCTTTCGAAGAAAACCTTTGGGACTGCGTCATGCATACGCGGGGTCCCCTTCCCGCCCAAGGGTGCCATCTTGCTCAGTCAAATGACATAACTAAAAAGACGGCAAAAAGATAAAAATTAATCAAGGACTGCAACTCCAGGGGAGGAGGGAGGGTTGTGAGGACCGATTCCTGCTGTCCCTAGAGAACACCTGTTATAAGTGAGTAACTACGCTTTCTCCAGGAACAAGCAGGAAGTCAGTCCTCACATATGGGACTCCCTAGCTATAGGCTACCGAGAACCCATAACTGAAAAATAGACTCCCTCTAGAAGAGCCGCAGCAGCCATGATAGGAGTTCAACCGGGAACGTAACACTCCGGTAGCCTGACACCAAAGGGTCGGAGGGTAGGAGTTGCCTAAACCTCAAACAGATTACGGAGTACAGCCTGGCCGAAAGCACTGTCCCGTCGGGACTCCCTATCCAGGCAGTAGTGGTCTGCAAAAGTCTGGCTTGAAGACCAGTTTGCGGCCCGGCAGATGTTTGCCAGCGGCACAGAGCGGAAGTGAGCCACTGATGCGGCCTTAGCCCTGACCCGATGGGCCGTGACTCAACCCTTCAACGCAAGATCGGCCGCCCTGTATGCCCAGGAGATGCAATCTGCCACCCAGGTGGATAACGTATGCTTGGAGACAGGCATCCTCAGCTTACTGGGGTCATAAGAAATGAAGAGCTGAGCAGCTCTTTGATGTCCCCACATACGCTCCAAGTAGAAGGCCAACGCCCTCTTACAGTCCAGGGTATGCAGAACTGCTTCTCCCCGACTGGCATGGGGCCTGGGAAAGGTCAGAAGCACCACCTCCTGGTTGAGGTGGAAAGAGGAGACCACTTTCGGCAGGAACTTGGGGTGTGTGCGAAGCACCACCCTGTTTCTATGGAACCGTGTGAATGGTCTATCGGACACCAGAGCTTGCAGCTCACTCACTCGTCTCGCCAATGTGAGTGCCACCAAGAAAAGCGTCTTCCAACAGAGAAAGCGGAGCTGGCAAGTAGCCATCGGCTCAAAGGGTGGGTGAGTAAGCTGCTGCAAGACCACATTCAGATCCCATTCGGTCGCCGGGGGGCAAACCGGGGGTTTCATCAGAAGCAGATATCTCAGGAGCCTGGACACCAAGGGGTGTACAGAGAGAGGTTGCCCTTCCACTGCAGAGTGGTGTGCTGATAAAGCACTAAGGTGAACTCGGACCGAGTTTGACTTGAGGCCTAAATCAGAAAGGCGAAGCAGGTACTGCAGCACTACAGCCACCTGGCAGGAGAATGGGTTCTCACTCTGCTGAGTACACCATATCTCAAACCTCTGCCACTTAAATGCATAGGTTTTCCTAGTCAATTGCCTTCTAGAGGCTAGCAACACATCTTCTATCTTTTTTGGGAGGAGAAGTGGTGCAAGGACTACCCTTTCAGCAGCCATGCCATCAGGTTGAGGGACCTGAGGTTGGGATGCAGAAGTGAACCCCCATCCTACGACAGGAGATTGGGCAGAAATCCCAGAGGAATTGGAGTCTCTTCCGCCAGCTGCAGGAGGAGTGGAAACCAAGGCTTTCTCGGCCACCTGGGGGCCACCACGATGACCGAGGCCTTGTCCTGAAGGATCTTGAATAAGGTCCAAGCTACCGATGGCGTGGGAGGATATGCATATAGGAGGCCCACAGACCATGATATTAGGAAAGCATCTGCAGCTACCCTGTGTGAGTGCGGCTGTCTGGAACAGAAGTGGGGCAACTGGTGATTTTGAGGGTTCGCACACTAATCTATGGATGGTCGCCCCCAACACTGGAAGAGTTGCTGGGCTACGTTGGGATCCAGTTGCCACTCGTGCAGCTGGAGAATTCTGCTTAGCTTGTCTGCTAGGAAGTTCTCCTGACTTGGTAAGTAAACTGCCTTGAGGAACATAGGTCCAGGGTTTCCTCCCAGAGAGACTGTGCGCCCCTGTTTGTTCACATAGAACATCGCTACTTCGTTGTCTGTCTGAATCAAGGCAGATTGATAAGCCAGGGTTTGGCAGAAGGTCTGAAGAGCTAGGCGGATCGCTCAAAGCTCTAGATTTGTTGTGAACTCTCCCATGGAGACCACACACCTTGAGTGCAGATCTGCTGGCAATGAGCACCCCATCCCAGCAGGGATGCATCCGTAGTCAGCACCCTTGAGTGCGTGGGAGGCTGAATGGGCACTCCCTCCAGGAGGTTCTGAGGATGAAGCCACCATTTCAAAGACTGTATCAGGCGATGGGACACCTTGATGTTGTCCCTGAGTGTACCTGTGGCTTGTGTCCACTGGTCCCTGAGGTACCACTGAGCTGTTCTCATGTAGAGTCGAGCATTGGGTGTCACATACATTATGGAGGCCATGTGACCAAGAAGGCACAGAAAGTGTTTTGCTGAGATGTGGGATCTGCGACTCGCTGCACTAGGGCTACCAGTCTTTGAGCCCTTTCCTCTGGTAGATAAGCCCTTGCTTGAAGGGTGTCTAATTTTGCCCCTATGAACTCTAGTCCCTGAGAGGGAATCAGAGTGGACTTTGCGTAGTTGATCACAAAGCCCAGGTGCTGAAGCAACTGGATAGTGCGGGACATGGCCTGTTGAGTTTCTAGAGCTGACTGGGCTCTGATGAGCCAGTCGTCTAAGTAGGGGAAGATGAAGACTCCTTGAGTCCTTAGAAAGGCCGCCACCACCGCAAGGCACTTTGTGAATACCCTGGGTGCCGAGGCTAGGCCAAAGGGCAGCACGTTGTACTGAAAATGGTTTCCTCCCACTACAAATCTTAGATATTGTCTGCGGTCTGGATGAATCAAGATGTGTGTATACGCATCTTTGAGGTCTAAGGAGCATAGCCAATCTCCCTGGCGGAGGTAAGATAGCAATATTCCAAAGAAAAGCATCTTGAACGTTTCCTTCACCAGGAACTTGTTCAGGTAAGCCTCCAGTTCTCTTTGGTATCAGAAAGTACCTGGAGTAGAAGCCTGTGTCCTGTAGGTGGTGAGGCATCGGTTCTACCGCCTGATCCTCGAGAAGACCTCTTAACTCCTGCAAGAGGAGGTCCCTGTGAAGAGGCAGTCTGAGAGGCTCCCCTGGAAAGTAAGAGGGAGGCACCTGGGTGAGATGTAACCGATAGCCCATTTGGACTATCTGGAGAGCCCAGGTATCTGTTGTAATAGCTGACCACCTGTGGACATACAGGGTCAGCCATTCTCCTGTGCAGGGCCTTGCGTCCTTCGGGAGAGAGACTATGCAAAAACCCTCTCCAGGCCAGGCCGTAGCCGGTGCCTGGGGATTGGGTGCCTTTTGCTTATGCGGGCCCTGCTCCCGTCCCTTGGCCTGCTGCCCCTCCTGGGGAGTTGGGGAGGCCTGATATTTTACTTATTTATTTAGCTGTATTTATATCCCGCTTTTCACCGGGTCAAAGCGGCGGTATGTGCGGTAGTTTCGGTAAGCTGATCGGTAAGCTGATCCTTTTCTCGGGAAAAAGGGCTTCTTACCTGAGCCCTTCTTTTTAGAAGGGGCAGAATTCTTCTTCTTGAGTCTTGTCCGGATCAGGTACTCGGACTCAATCTCAGCAGCCTTCTCAGTCATGGGCTTGCCAAAGAGGTTTTCACCTCGGCAAGGGACATCGACCAACTTGTCTTGAACCCATGGCTCCAGGTCTGACGACTGTAGCCATGCCTGGCGTCGTGCACCGATGCCGGCTGCCGCTACCTGGGCCGAAGCCTCGAAGCTGTCATAGGCTGCTCGAGTCATAAACTTCGAGCACTCTCAGATCCCAGTGGACAAAACCTGGAAGCGCTGCAAAGGTCCCTTGGAGAGACCAGCAGAGAACCCGGCAATCTCCTTTGCCAGGTTTCACAGGTACATGCCCATGTACAGCTGGTACGTCTGGATTAGGCATGACTGCATCGAACCCTGGTAGCACTTTCTGCCGAGAGCATCCATGTTGCGGGCCTCCCGGCCAGGAGGCACCAAGGAGTGTGTCTTCTGGCTCTTGAGCCGGCGCATGGCCGATTCCACAACCATGGAGTTGTGCGGCAGCTGTGCCTTTTGGAACCCAGGGCTCTTGCGAACTCGATAGATGGAATCGATTTGCCTGCTGAGGACCGGCATCGAGGTCAGTGTCTCCCACATTCGGAGCATCAGCCGTTCCAGAATGGGGGGCACCGGTACAGTAAGGGCTTCCTTTGGAGGAAAGTCATATTGGAGGACCTCGAGCTCCTCAGCTTGAGGTTCCTCCTCGGCATCCGCCAGGAATGACAAAGCCTTTGCCATGTCCCGGACGAAGTCCAAAAACCGGGGTGTCCTCCGGGGGTGACCGTCTCTGAGGTTCAGATCCTGTGGAGTATGACGGGATGTACTTTGTATGGTGGGTGCCCGGGGACTCCTTGTCCTCCGTCTCCCAACCGGACTCTGACGAGGAGTCGAGGGCTTCAGTCTCAACTGCCCAACGCCAAGGGAATCAACGTTGATGGGAAGTCGAGGGAGACCTTGGCCGAGGATCGACTTGAGGCCTTATTGACTCGAGGATTGGCTCGGCCTCTGGGGTCGACTTGGACATCGAAGTCCCGATGGTCGGGGCGGACGACGTGTAAGACCGGCCATCAGCGCCCGCTGCTGGCCCATGAAGGCATACATGCTGCGCTCCAAGGCCGGCAACCTGAGACGAGCTCAGGAGGCTCCGCAGCCCCTGGCTCGGGTCCCAACGCTGTCGGGCTCGACGCTGGCTCTCCCGGGGGAGAGTCAACAATGAGGACAGTGCTTACCTTCCTCGGTGTCTCCGGGTCCTTTCGAGGGAATTTGGCAGGCCTCTCCGACTCCGAGGATCCAGGGCGGTGAGCTGGGCTCCGCGACCGAGCCTGTGAGGGCATAGGCCGTTCGGAGCTCAGACAACACCACCCTCACGGATTCTTTCTTCCTCCGGTGTTCCCATGTGGGAGACCCCCTTTCAGAAGACACCAGACGCTGCTCGGGATCAGACAGTTCCCGCGAGGTCGAGGTCTCTGACGAGGTCCGGGCCCGGGTGGTTGCGGACTCGGGAAAAATCCTGTCATGTTGCTGCTGTCTGCTCCTCAATGACTTGGAAGACATCTTCTTGCATGGGCCATGGACCACGGGGTCATGGTCGGGCCCGAGGCATTGGAGGCAGCAGCCGTGTATGTCGGTGAGAGACATTAGCTTCATGCACCGATCGCACTTTTTAAACCTGCTGGCAGCCATCGGGGGAAAAAGGGCCCCTGCAAGGTCAAAGGACTGGGCTGCCAGCTAAAATGAAAAAAGCGTGCGAATGCTAGCCACTAAGGACAAAAATGAAAAAATAGGCCGGACTCGATACCGGTGTACCGAGCCGTAGGCGGGAAGGGGAACCGGCGTCGAACCAGCTAGCAGAAAATATAATTTTCTAACTTTTATCAACTTTTTCTGGGGGAAACTAGGACGATGTCCGTTGGGCTCCGCAGAAAAAAGGAGACTGAGCAAGATGGCATCCTTGGGCGGGAAGGGGACCGCGCATGCGTGATGCAGTCCCAAAGGCTTTCTTCGAAAGCTGGGGATTTGCTCTGCATGGGGGCTCCGTCGATGTCACCCATATATGAGGACTGATTCCTGCTTGTTCCTGGAGAAGAACCGATCGTGCTGGACAACAGCGCCCTCTGCTGGTCCATGAAGGCAAACAAACTGTGAGGTTGAAGACTCTCCAGGCTGCTAGTGGGAGCAAAAAGGCACGAAGACGCCTGAAAAGAAAAGAACAAAAGACTACAAAACTAGGCCGAACTGGACACTGAGGCAACGAGGTTGGTAGGCGGGAAGAGTACCGGTGCAATACTGGAGGTGAGTGTGAAACTCAGAGAAAAATCAACTTTTTCCGGGGACAAGCCAGAGGAACTTCTGAAGGGCTCCGCGGAAAAAAGGAAACTGAGCAAGATGGCACCCTTGGGCGGGAAGGTGACCACGCATGCCTAGTGGCATCTCCCAAAGGCTTTCTTTGAAAGCTGGGGGGATGCTTCCATGAGGGCTCCGTCAGTGCCGACGTCACCCATATGCGAGGACTGACTTCCTGCTTGTTCCCGGAGAAACGAGAGGAATAAAATGTTTTCTTGACCCTTATAAGAAGCTGGCGATAGTTCTGTATCAATAAAGTTTAGACTTCCTTATCTTCTACAGAACCTGATTTACACCATTTCTTTTCACTTTTCCATAATAAAGCTTTTGTTTGCCTCACCCTCTTTACAGTACTATGGTGCTCTTTTAAATTGTGGAAGAGTCTTAATTTGGAGAGGAGAAAGGGCATCCAATACTTGTTCTAATTTCTGAACGAGAAGAGGGACCTGCAAAATTATGTCTTTGAAAAACACGCCCTCCATTGTTTGAGTCCACCTAGTGGTGAACTGGGCAAGGTCAACATCAGGGTGCCACTGTTTCTGAACTGTAACAGGAGAAGAGGAAGATTATGACAAACCAAAAAGGTTTAATAAAGAAGGTGAGGATACAATGATCTGACCAGGGAACAGGCTTTACCTGCAAATCCAAAAGAGAAAGTATGAACAAGTGGTTGGGGATAAAAATTAAATCAAGTGAGTGGCCTTTCTTATGAGTAGGGTTTTTCACACATTGAATATGACCAAGAGAGGTCATCATTTCTATCAAATCAGACTGATGTTCTGATAAGCAAGACCAGTCAATAGGTATATTGAAGTCCCCTAAGATCCAATAACTTGCTAAATCTAAATTCAATGAACATAACTATTCCCACACCTGGGCAGGGTCAGAGGCAGGGACTCTGTAGAGTAAACAAATCCCCCAATTCCCAAAAGAGATTACTACATATTCCAGACCCACCACAGGGTCAACCTGGGGTCAAAAAAAATTGATGGTCTCAAGAAGCAGTTGCAAGACACTGCTCACCCCCCTACCAGTAGATCTGGAAAAAGTCACAAACCTAAAATCAGGAGGACAATGGGCAGTGAGAACCATAGCATCATTCACCAAAAACCAAGTTTCAGTAATACAGCAAATATCTAAATTTTCATTGACAATAAGGTCATACAGTATCTCAAACTTATTTTTCACTGAACAAGCATTCACTAAACCAAATTTCAGACAGGAGTTAATTAACATGTCATGGGCATGCTTAGTATGGATTCTAACAAGATTACATAAGTTCCTCCCACAGCCAAGCCGTAGCACAACAGTTGAACAATATGAATGCACATTCCCCACTATCACTGGGATAGACGAATACCACATTGCAATGATACACAAGAAGCACCAAAAATAAACAGCAAGCAAATTAAATAGTATGAAAGTGTGCACAAAGGGGAGCACTAAGGGGTGTGACTGCCCCTTAGGCACAACCCTTTGGCATGATGCCTCAGAGTCACAGCATCTTTGTAAAGGCTACAGTCCCGATGTCATCAACATGCACCCAAATCACTGTGGGAGAAAACGTGCTTTTAAAAGAGCACTAGTCACTCACAACACCAGTGAAGGTGTGAAGCACACACTATCTTCCGAGTCATGGCATCTTTGTAAAGGCTCCAGCTCCGACGTCATCAATGTGCACCTGAAGCACTCTGGGAGCTGTAGTTAAACATGTGGACAAATCCAAATGCGAGAAAATTAAAGCTTAAAACACTGTAAGGAAGTCATGGGTGCTTAGTAAGGGTCGAAGGCATTGTACTGGTTTTATTTTATGGTATATGAGTCTACTGGTGTTGTTAATGTCTGACTGAAGTGTTAGGTACTGGTCAAGGGTTATAAGAACATAAGATATGCCATACTGGGTCAGACCAAGGTCCATCAAGCCCAGTATTCTGTTTCCAACAGTGGCCAATCTAGGTCATATGTACTTAGCAGTTTCCCCAAGGGACACAGGTTCCACAATGCTTGTATTGGTTCAAGCATTGATATCCTGGGTCCCTTCTTAATAATGGTTTATGGACCTTTCCTCCAGGAACTTGTCCAAACCTTTTTTAAACCCAGCTACACTAACAGCCTTTATTACATCCTCCGGTAACAAATTCCAGAGTTTGATTACACGTAGATTGAAAAAATATTTTCTTTTATTAGTCTTAAATAGTTTACCCTGTAGCTTCATTGCATGTCCCCTAGTCTTTCTATATTCTGATAAGGTAAACAATCGATCTACGTTTACCCGTTCCACTCCGTTCATTAATTTATAGACTTCTATCATATCTCCCCTCTCTTTTCCAGGTTAAAGTGCCCTAACCTTTTTAGCCTTTCTTCATAGGAGTATCCTTCCATCCCCTTTACCATTTTGGTGGCTCTTCTCTGAACCTTTTCTAAAATCGCTATATCCTTTTTAAGATACGGCGACCAGAACTGCACACAATATTCAAGGTGCGGTCTCACCATGGAACGATATAGAGGCATTATAATATCTTTTGTTTTATTTTCCATTCCTTTCCTTATCATACCTAGCATTCTATTTGCTCTCTTGGCCGCTGCTGCACACTGGGCCGAGGATTTTAACATGGTATCCACAATGATGCCTAAATCTTTTTCCTGGGTGGTAGTTCCTAATGTGGAATCTTGCATTGTGTAACCATAGTTTGGGTTGTTCTTCCCTAGGTGCATAACCTTGCACTTGTCCACATTAAATTTCATCTGCCATTTTGATGCCCAGTCTTCCAATTTATCAAGATCCTCTTGCAATTTTCCACAATCCTCTTGGGTTTTAACAACTTTAAATAGTTTTGTCTCATGTGCAAATTTGATAACCTCACTCGTTATTCCACTTTCCAGGTCATTTATGAATATGTCAAAAAGCAGCGGACCCAGCACAGATCCCTGGGGTACACCACTATTCACCTTTCTCCATTGGGAAAATTGGCCATTTAGCCCTACCCTCTGCTTTCTGTCTTTTAACCAGTTCCTGATCCACAATAGTACACTGCCTCCTATCCCATGACTCTTTAGTTTTGCAAAAGGTCTCTCATGAGGGACCTTGTCAAAGGCTTTCTGAAAGTCCAGATACACTATTATCAACCAACTCACCTTTGTCCACCTGATTATTCACTCCTTCAAAAAAACATAACAGATTAGTAAGACAAGATCTTCCTTGTCTAAAGCCATGTTGGCTGTCTCCCATTAGGTCATGACTATTGCGACACCCACCGGCTGGGCCAAGAGGCTGATAGCTGATAGGCGGCCTTACTGTCCTTTAGAATAAAAGTTCTTTACTCTGTAGGAATGAATTGTAGTTGAGGCAGGTGTTAAGGCTTTGCAAGATTTTTATTATTTATACAATGGGGATTTTCAAAGGCACCCGGAGGTTCAAAACACAACAAATGCACTAGGATAACTTCTCCAAATGAAAGGATGAACACAGGAAAAACCAGGAGAAATGAAAAACAAAACCTTTCTTCTCTGCTGTTCTCTGCACTGCTCCGTGTGGTCACACACTATACTACAGCAGAACTAAACACAGCTGGTTTCACTTTCACCAAACAACGTCTTCCTGAACACCGGTACTCTCAACAATGAATACAGCACAGCACTGCTTTCTTCTGAATCACAGGTAAAAGCTACCTTATTAAAAGGCTTTTAAAACTCTCTCCTGTTTCACCTTCTTACTGTGGTATTCTTGTGAGTTAAACAGTCCATTGGTATAGGAAATTCATCACATTCAGGCACAGTGGTTTCTATCTGCATTTCCTCAATGCCATTAGAATTACCAAAGTCTTTCTCATATGTGGGGACTTCTTTTAGCTTCTCTCTCTTTAGAAACTGGTGGAAGTGATCCCACAGCAAGTCAGCCTTTTCAGGTGTTCTGGTACTAGGGGTTTGAATCCTCTCACTAGAGAATAGTCTCTGCAGTGCCCCTAATTTAGAAGCTTCACAAATGTCAGAGTTATCTGGTCTGGAGTTTGCAGCAGGTACTAGGCTTTCAATCCAACGTTTCACAATAGAGGGGGAGGGTTCCAGCTCCTGCTCATTAAAACTAGCCTTTATCTCTTTTGCCAATTTATCAGATATAAAATGGTCAGTTTTACCTTGAGGCTGTTTCTCTGTGTCAGCACTGGTGCTCTTTCCACCTCTCCAATCCTCCCAGCTGTAGCAATTGTTTGACTGGCCTGCCCGGCTTCTCCAATTGTCTGTGCTTTTACCTTTGAATGCTGGCTTTGTCTGAGTGCGTGCCTTTCCCTTGGCACCTTCTCTCACACAGGCTGTTCTGCCTGGACTCTCTGGTCTCAGACTCTGGTCTTGGCTTTCTCTTGCCTTCCACCTGGCTCTCTGGATATTTTCCTGACCAACTTCTTTGTGGGTTCTCCAATCGGTTCTGTCCTCGGGTCCCCAATCGGGTCTCTCTTCCTTCCCTCTGCACGTGGTTTTTAACCCTGGCTTCCTGCTTCCTTGTGACCAATCAGGAAGGGGGTTAGTCTCCATCCTTGCACTAGGGCGTGGTTTGCTTCCTACAGGGAACTGCCTTTTTCTCTGACGTAGGCTGAGTTTTCCTTGTAGCTGTGCATTGTCATCCGTTTCCATGGGGATTTCTGGATTCTCTTCTGTGTCCATGCTTTCCACCAGGATTTCACCATCACAGATCCCCCCCCTTAAGATATCACGGGCTGGCTTTGTAACATCCGCACAGCTCGTGATCCGACTGAGGGCATCAGCATTTTGGTGGAGTCGTCCTGCTCTGTGCTGGAGCGCCATATACCAGCGTGTCAAACGCGCATTGTGGTTGCGCATCTGGCTGAGCCACTTTAGTGGGGCATGGTCTGTGATGAGCGTGAATCTTCGGCCTGTCAGATAGAAACGTAAGGTATCAACGGCCCGTTTTATGGCCAAACACTCGCGCTCAATTGTAGAGTACTTAGTCTCCGCCGGTGACAGCTTGCGGCTAAGAAACATGACTGGGTGTTCTACCCCATCACGTTTCTGCGAAAGGACTGCGCCAAGGCCGGTTTCAGACGCGTCTGTCTGAACTATGAAGTGTTGACTAAAATCCACGTCCCGCAACACTGGGCCCACACACAATTTCTCCTTCAACAGAGAAAAGGCTCCCTCAGCTTCCTCCGTCCATTGCAGCTTGTTGGGTGCGTTCTTCTTTAACATATTTGTCAATACCGCGCTCCTTTCCGCAAAATTCGGTATAAACCTTCAGTAATAACCGACTAACCCCAGGAAGCTGCGCAACTGTTTCTTGATAGCTGGCTTGGTGAAAGTCTTAACACTTTCGATCTTATTGGTCAATGGCTTCACTAGGCCCCGGCCCACTATATGGCCTAGGTATTTGACCTCCTGGCCACCGAACACACACTTGTCCGGATTCAAGGTGAGTCCTGCTTCTCTCATCGCCTGCAGGACTGCTGCCACTCTCGGTAAGTGCTGGTTCCAGGTATCACTACGGATTATTACGTCATCCATATAAGCTACAGCGTAGGTCTGGTGAGGTCTCAACACCAGGTCCATGAGCCTCTGGCACGTAGCCGCAGCCCCGTGCAACCCAAAAGGCATCCGCTTAAATTGGTACAGCCCCAAAGGCGTGCTGAAAGCGGTCTTCGGTCGGGCATCCTTTGTCAGTGGCACTTGCCAATATCCCTTAGACATATCGATCGTAGTCAGATATTTGGCCGGTCCCAGGCGATCCAAAAGTTCTTCTATGCAAGGCATAGGATAGGTGTCAAAGCAGCTGATCGAGTTAACCTTCCTGAAATCGATGCAGAACCTGAGTGACAATCGGACTGTTCCAGGGACTGTGGGACTCTTCGATCACCCCCATGCTTAGCATTTCCTGGACCTGGCGCACCACCTCTTGCTTTTTTGCCTCGGGGAGCCTGTACGGCCGTTGTCTTACCACTTCTCCCGGTGGTGTCAGGATTTCATGGGCTACCAGGTTTGTTTTCCCTGGCATCGGGGTCAATACATCTTGAAATCCAGCCAGCAGTTGAAACAAATCCTGTTTCTGGGCCCATGAAAGGCTATCCCCGAACCTCAATTTCGGATTCCCCTTACAATCTTCTAGCTGGGGTCCGAGGTCTTCCTCCATCTTTTCCTCCACTGCAGCCAACAACCCCTCCAGGCTAGTGCCTCCTGTAGAGCCAAAGCTTCCGGCACCCCGGGTCGTTGTGGATAGGTGGGGAACCTCTTCTAGAGGGGGAAAACCAACCCTCTCGCAGATTATCTGCTCTATACGGTCGCCAGTAGAGATCCTGAAATCTTGATTTCCAAAATTATACATGAGCACCTTCACTGTGCCCCTGAAGTCTGGGTCGATAACTCCAGCTCCTATGTCGAGGAAATATTTCCAGGCAAGGCCAGAACGCGGGGCTATGCGTCCATAGCAACCCATGGGGAGTTCTAGCTGTAAAGCTGTGTCTACCAGTGCTTTTCCTTGCTTTGGCACAATCGTATCCTCGGCGCTATAGAGATCATACCCAGCAGCGTTGGCAGTGGCTCTTTTTGGTGCGCGTGCGTTGGGGTTCATTTTAGCATATCTTAACACCCATTTTGGCTTCCCTGTAGACGCTTCATTCCGGGCACAGGTTTTATGCTCTTGTTTTCTAGGAGCTTCAAACAAAGGGCTAGGAATCATGCTCATCTTCACCTTTGATTGTGCTAGGGCGTCTACTTGGGGCGTCCTAGAGGTAGCTGCCTCTTTTTTAAATAAGTCCTGTCCCAGGCCTTTGCTTAACTGTGGCCAATCTTTCCCTAGTATCAATTCATGCGGTAGCCTAGGTACCACAGCTATTTGCATATGTCTACTCACGCCTAAGCCTTTCACTCTCAGACTATAAACTGGGTAGCTGGAGATACCTCCATGTATACAGCGGATTTTTACCTGAGTTATGGGCTGAATTGCTGTGTTCCCACTTTGGGCCTCAATTTTTCACCATAACGCTTTGGATAGCATGCTATGTTGATCACCCGAATCCAAAAGCTCAGTGGTTGCAATCCCCTGTACTTCCACTGACAAGAAGAATTTTTCTTTCTCCCTAGGCTGATTCTCCGCTATCAATGCAGTTCTCACAAAGCAATTACGTTGGATATGTCCTTCTTCCCCACATTTATAGCATTTCCTATGAGAGACATAACCTTTTGATAAGGGTTTATACATTTCTTTCACATTATCCGTATTCCTTTTCCTCCTTTCTAATACTCCTCCTACTGCCACCTGGGAGGTACTGTCGTGACTATGGGCACTTATTTCTGCCTCCATAAACCTCTCTGACAGCGCTACTGCCTCCTGTGGGGTCTTGCAGTTCTGGAGTATGAGGAAGGTTTTTAATTGTTGGGGTACAGCATCCAGGTACTGTTCCAGTATAAGACTGTCAATTATTGATTCCACGGTCTTACCCTCCGGAATCAGCCATTTATTCAGCAAGGTTCGGACTCTATGATATAGGGCCTTTGGAGTCTCACCTGCTTGCAATTTTACAGCCCTCAATTGGAGATGGTATACTAGAGGAGTGAGCCCCAACCTCTCTCTAATTGCCTTAGTGAGCTCACTGTAATCACTAGCAAGCATGGGTGGCATAGCCCAGTAGGCAGCGAGGGCCACCCCCGTAAGGGATGCGGCCAGGCGTATGGCCCACTGTTCCTGCGGCCAACCACTAAGGCGCGCCACCCTCTCAAATCCCTCAATAAAGTCATCTATATCGTCCCTTGGTGTAAGTTGTCCAATACTGAATGCCCCACCAGCCTGCAAGTCCAACTTCAGAGAAGCAGCTGGTGTACTGGAACTGGATGACGTGGTCTCTGGTCCGGTCTTCTTCTTCTACTCGGCCAGGTAGGTCTCCAACATTTGTAGCAGCGGCTGTTGGGCCTGTATCTGCGCAGCGCTCTGCCTCTGCGCCTCCAGGGACAAATCAACCTGGCGCTCAAACTGCTGCGACATCCATTTTAATACATCTGGTATCTGGAGCGCCATCTTGGTTACCTACAAAATACAAACAAACAACCCAAGAGCGGTACCACACATACAAGAAGGTATTCCCCTCTCTTTGTTTTTTACAATTTTAACACTATGGCTAGCGCTTGCACCCGTGCCCTTGGTATCCTCAACCGCCCCTCGGCTTGGTACCCAATACCTGGCGTGGGTGAGGCTTCGCGCTTAACACCTCCAATGATCAACCACAGTCTCCTGGGTACTGCGGACCTGCTTTCCGGACCCTCGTCAGCTGGGCTCCTCAGCAAAGCTTCTCCTGCAGTGGAAATCCTGAAGCAATATCCTTGCGCACGCGTGGAAAAACAAATCCTAAATACTACGCCAACTTGCGACACCCACCGGCTGGGCCAAGAGGCTGACAGCTGATAGGCGGCCTTACTGTCCTTTAGAATAAAAGTTCTTTACTCTGTAGGAATGAATTGTAGTTGAGGCAGGTGGTAAGGCTTTGCAAGATTTTTATTATTTATACAATGGGGATTTTCAAAGGCACGCGGAGGTTCAAAACACAACAAATGCACTAGGATAACTTCTCCAAATGAAAGGATGAACACAGGAAAAACCAGGAGAAATGAAAAACAAAACGTTTCTTCTCTGCTGTTCTCTGCACTGTTCCGTGTGGTCACACACTATACTACAGCAGAACTAAACACAGCTGGTTTCACTTTCACCAAACAACGTCTTCCCGAACACCGGTACTCTCAACAATGAATACAGCACAGCACTGCTTTCTTCTGAATCACAGGTAAAAGCTACCTTATTAAAAGGCTTTTAAAACTCTCTCCTGTTTCACCTTCTTACTGTGGTATTCTTGTGAGTTAAACAACAGTCCATTGGTATAGGAAAATCATCACATTCAGGCACAGTGGTTTCTATCTGCATTTCCTCAATGCCATTAGAATTACCAAAGTCTTTCTCATATGTGGGGACTTCTTTTAGCTTCTCTCTCTTTAGAAACTGGTGGAAGTGATCCCACAGCAAGTCAGCCTTTTCAGGTGTTTTGGTACTAGGGGTTTGAATCCTCTCACTAGAGAATAGTCTCTGCAGTGCCCCTAATTTAGAAGCTTCACAAACGTCAGAGTTATCTGGTCTGGAGTTTGCAGCAGGTACTAGGCTTTCAATCCAACGTTTCACAGTAGAGGGGGAGGGTTCCAGCTCCTGCTCATTAAAACTAGCCTTTATCTCTTTTGCCAATTTATCAGATATAAAATGGTCAGTTTTACCTTGAGGCTGTTTCTCTGTGTCAGCACTGGTGCTCTTTCCACCTCTCCAATCCTCCCAGCTGTAGCAATTGTTTGACTGGCCTGTCCGGCTTCTCCAATTGTCTGTGCTTTTACCTTTGAATGCTGGCTTTGTCTGAGTGCGTGCCTTTCCCTTGGCACCTTCTCTCACACAGGCTGTTCTGCCTGGACTCTCTGGTCTCAGACTCTGGTCTTGACTTTCTCTTGCCTTCAACCTGGCTCTCTGGATATTTTCCTGACCAGCTTCTTTGTGGGATCTCCAATCGGTTCTGTCCTCGGGTCCCCAATCGGGTCTCTCTTCCTTCCCTCTGCACGTGGTTTTTAACCCTGGCTTCCTGCTTCCTTGTGACCAATCAAGAAGGGGGTTAGTCTCCACCCTTGCACTAGGGCGTGGTTTGCTTCCTACAGGGAACTGCCTTTTTCTCTGATGTAGGCTGAGTTTTCCTTGTAGCTGTGCATTGTCATCTGTTTCCATGGGGATTTCTGGATTCTCTTCTGTGTCCATGCTTTCCACCAGGCTTTCACCATCACACTATCTACATGCTGAGTAATTTTATTCTTTATGATGGTTTCTACCATTTTTCCCGGTACTGATGTCAGGCTCACCGGTCTGTAGTTTCCCGGATCACCCTTGGAACCCTTTTCAAAAATTGGTGTTACATTGGCGATCCTCCAATCTTCAGGTATTAGAGATGATTTTAATGATAGTTCACAGATTACTAATAGCAGGTCTGCAATCTCATATTTCAGTTCTTTCAACACCCTTGGATGTATACCATCCGGCCCAGGTGATTTGCTACTCTTCAGTTTATCTAATAGTTGTAATACATCTTCCCGATGTATCGATATTTCCTTCAATTTTCCGCACCTTTAAATACCACTTCAGTCATGGGTAACATCCCTACATCTTCCTCAGTAAAGACTGAAGCAAAGAATTCATTCAGTCTCTCCGCTATCGCCTTGTCGCCTCTTAGTGCTCCTTTAACCCCTTTATCATCTAATGGACCAACTGACTCTCACAGGTTTTTTGCTACGAATGTACTTGAAAAGGTCTTTACTTCGCGTTTTTGATTCCGCAGCAAGCTTCTTCTCAAATTCTCCCTTTGCCTGCCTTATCAATGCCTTGCATTTGACTTGCCAGTGCTTGTGCTGTTTCCAGGTTTTGTCGTTTGGCTCTTTTTTCCATTTCCTGAAAGATGCTTTTTTGGCAACAGCCGCCTCTGACCTCACCTTTAAACCATGCTGGCAGTTTTTTGGACTTCCTTCCACTTTTCTTAAAGCGTGGAATACAGCTGGTCTGGGCTTCCAAGATAGTATTTTTCAACAACAGCCAAGCCTGATGTACGTCTTTAACCTTTGCAACTGCTCCTTTTAGTTTTTTCTTAACTCTTTTCCTCATTTTATCATAGTCTCCCTTTCGAAAGTTAAAAGGTAGTACTGTGGATTTCCTTACTATCCCTCCTCCACTAATTAAATCAAAGGCGATCATGCTATGATCACTATTGCCAAGTGGCCCCAACAACCTTATCTCTTGCACTAGATCTGGTGTTCCACTAAGGACTAGGTCTAATATGGCTTCCTCTCTGGTCGGTTCATGAACCAGCTGCTCCAAGAAGCAGTCATTTATTTCATCTAGGAACTTTATCTCCCTAGCATGTCCTGACGTGACACTGACCCAGTCGATACCAGGGTAGTTGAAATCACCCATTATTATTACTGTGCTGTAACTTTTGTTAGCTTCCTTGATTTTTTTTGAGCATTTCATCATCCATTTGGTCATTCTGGCCAGGCGCTCGATAGTACACCCCCACTGCCATTGCCTTCCCCCTTTTACATGGAATTTCAATCCATATAGATTCTACAACAGATTTTGTTTCCTGCAAAACTTTAATCCTTTCTGACTCAATGCCCTCTCTAACATAGAGAGCAACCCCTCCACCAATTTGATCAGCTCTATCATTACGATATAGTTTGTACTCAGGTATCACAGTGTCCCACTAGTTGTCCTCCTTCCACCATGTCTCTGATATTCCAATCATATCTAACCTTTCATTTAGTGCTATATATTCTAACTCTCCCATCTTATGTTTTAGACTTCTAGCATTTGCATACAAGCATTTTAGAGAATGTATTTTATTCATATTAATTTGGCTATTGTTAGACATGGGTAATTTGGGATCTTTAAGCTCTGTCTGCTCCATACTTGAGGGCATTTGGGCTACTTTACTCTTTTGTGGAACCTCTCTGCTTTTGGTAGTATCCTTTAAAGATACATTCTTCCAAACCATCTGCTCTTGGGCGACTGTCGGCTTTCCCCTAATATCTAGTTTAAAAGCTGCTCTATCTCCTTTTTATTTCAAAGTAATGCACTTCAGATTTCATTAGTAGCTGTGCTCCTGGTATCTTTATGTAAGTTGGCAGTTTGACGTTTGTGTTTCTTGTGATGTGGAGGTACAAGCTCCCACTGCTCTGTGATGAATAGGACAAGGGGGCTGGAGCTGCAGAAGGGGGTGGGCTGATACCGGAAGGAGGAGGGGTTGGGGTTGACAGAGGGAGGTTGATGCTGGGGCTGAGAGAAGAATGGTTGAAAGTTGGAAGAGAGGCTGAAGCTACAAAATTGTGCTCTGACCCTGAAAAAGAGCCTAATTGCCGCAAGAATAAACCCCTAAAATTCCACTGATAAACACCTAGAATCAGAAGCCCTTCTACTTAAACTGCATTCAGTATGAGGGGGTCATTTTAGAAGTCCTATTCATGAGTTGGACATCGAAAAATAGAAACATAGAAATATGATGACAGAAAAAGACCACATGGCCTATCTAGTCTGTCCTTCCATATCAACAACTACAACAGTCCCCATTTTTCCTTTAGAGATCCTCTGTGTTTGTCCCATGCTTTTTTGAATTCAGTTACTGTCCTCATCTCTACTACCTCCACTGGGAGACTATTCCACGGATCCACCACTCTTTCCATAAAGAAATATTTCCGCAAATCACTCCTGAATCTATCCCCCTTCACCCTCATACCATGTCCCCTCATAGCAGAACTTGATTTCAATTGAAAGAGGCTCTCCCCCTGTACATTTATGCCACGAAGGTATTTAAACATCTCAATCATATCACCTCTATCACGCCTTTCCTCTAAGGTGTACATATTAAGATCCTTAAGTCTGTCCTCATATGCTTTATTATGAAGACCACTAAGCATTTTAGTAGCCACCCTCTGCACTGACTCCATCCTGTTCACATCCTTTTGAAGGTGCGGTCTCCAGAATTGCACACTATACTCCAAATGAGGTCGCACCAAAGACTTATACAGAGGCACTATCACCTCCTTTTTTCTGCTAGCCATTCTTCTCTGTATGCACTCAAGCATCTTTCTAGCTTTTGCCGTTGCCTTTTCTACATGTTTAGCTACTTTAAGATCATCAGACACAACCACGCCCAGGTCCCGCTCTTCTTTAGTGGACAAAAGTACTTCAACCCCTATACTATATTGCTCCCTTGGATTGCTGCAGCCCAAATGCATGGCCTTACAATTTTTAACATTAAATCCCAGCTGCCAGATTCTAGACCATTCTTCAAGCTTAGCTAGATCCCTCCTCATGCTATCTACACCTTCCTGGGTGTCTACTCTATTGCAGATTTTGGTATCATCCGTAAAAAGTCAAACCTTACCCGACAGCCCTTCCGCTATATCACTAACAAAGATGTTAAAAAGAGTCAGACCAAGGACAGATCCCTGGGGCACACCACTGGTAAAGTGTAGTTACTCACCTGTAAAAGGTGATCTCCGGGAACAGCAGGAATTTAGTCTTCACATATGGGTATCATCGGTACCGACGGAGCCTGCATGGGAACGCTCCCCAGCATCCAATAGGAACGCTTTTGGGAGCATCTCTCAGCACATCTGCACTGCCTTCCCGCCTTTCCAACTGTCCCTCTTCAGTTAAGTTTGTAGCTGAGTGAAAGGATAGAGGGAGAGAAGAAAGAGACAAAGAGATAGACAACTCCTAGGGGAGGTGGGTGGGTTGTGAAGACTAAAGTCCTGCTGTTCCCGGAGATCACCTGTTACAGGTGAGTAACGACGCTATCTCCAGGAACAAGCAGGAATGTAGTCTTCACATATGGGGACTCCCTAGCTGAAGATGACAGGGAGATGCCACCCTAGAAAGGCAGGCATCCTTCCTCCCATGGATCTCTGGCATTCCACCAGGGTTGGTGGGTAAGAGTTGAATTAGGTCTGAAAGAGATTTTGAAGAACAGCTTGGCCAAAGAAGGCATCCCAACGGGAGGCTTTATCCAGGCAGTAATGGGCTGTGAAGGTGTGTACCGAAGCCCAGGTGGCTGCTCGACAAATGTCATCAATAGACACAGAGTGGAGATTAGCCATGGAAGTTGCCATGGCTCTCACGTTATGAGCTGTGACATGGCCTAGAAGAGGAAGACCCTTACTCTCATAAGCAAAGGATATGCGTTGGGCAATCCATTTAGATAAAGTTCTTTTGGAGACTGGAAGTCCCAAATGACTAGAGTCAAAAGCTATAAAAAGTTGTGAGGACTTTCTATGTTGCTGTGTTCTCTGTAGGTAAAAGGCTAAGGCTCTTTTACAATCCAAAGTATGAAGGTTGCTTTCTGCATTAGAGGTGTGAGGCCTCGGAAAAAATACAGTAAGATAAACTGATTGATTTAAATGAAAAGGCGAAACCACCTTTGGCATAAAGTGTGGATGAGTTCTAAGAATATACTTATCATGGTGAAACCTAGTATAAGGAGGATCAGCCACTAAAGCTTGCAGTTCACTAATGCGACGTGCAGAGGTGATTGCAATTAGGAAGATGACCTTCCAGGTCAAAAACTTAAGGGTTGTAGTGGCTAAAGGCTCAAAAGGTGGCTTCATGAGCTGCCTGAGAACTAGATTTAGATCCCATGCCCCCGGTGGTAGCTTAATGGGAGGTTTGGTTAATAAAAGACCTTTCATAAATCTGGATATGAGTGGATGAGAGGAAATTGGTTGTCCATTCAGAGGCTTATAAGAAGCTGCAATTGCACTAAGATGGACTCTTATCGAATTAGTCTTTAGACCAGAATTCGATAAGTGAAGGAGATACTCTAGTATCGATTCTAAAGGTATGACAAGGGGGTTTAATCCCTTATTGGAGCACCATATAGTAAAACGTTTCCACTTGAAGGCATAAGATCTTCTTGTGGAAGGTTTTCTAGAAGCCTGAAGGATATCCTTTACCTGCTGGGACAGGTTGAAATCCTGGAGATCTAAGCCTTCAGCAACCAGGCCCTGAGATGCAGGGACTGGGGGCTCGGGTGCCATAGCGTCCCGTCCTCTTGGGAAAGGAGATCTGGAGCATGCCCTATCTCCAGAGGTGTAGCTTGAGAGAGATGTAGAAGCAGGGGATGAGGGGAATGGGTGGGAAGGCATAAAGGAAGTCCTGACCCCAATGAAGGGGGAAGGCATCCCTTGCCTGACAATTGTGAGCCGGAATCCTGGAACAGAACCGGGAAAGATTGGCATTCAGTGGACTTGCAAAGAGGTCTATGTCTGGAGTGCCCCAGAGATGAAATATCTTTGCCACCTGGTCTAGGTGGAGCGACCACTCGTGAGGCAGCAGTACTTGACTGAGTTTGTCTGCCCAAAGGTTTTGAATGCCTGGAAGATATACCACTAGAAGGTGAATTTGATACTCTCTGGCGAGGGCCCACAGTCGTACAGCTTCGTTGCATAACAACAGAGAGCCTGTTCCGCCCTACTTGTTCACATAGAACATGGCTACTTGATTGTCCGTCTGGACTAGGACTGTCTTGTAGCTGAGCTGGGCGTGGAATACTTGAAGAGCTAAATAGATTGCTCTTAATTCCAGGAGGTTTATGTGTAGACCAGCCTCCTGTGGAGACCAGGTGCCCTGTGTAGAGAGATGATTCAGGTGTGCTCCCCAACCCACCTGTGATGCATCTGTTGTTAGGGTGGCCTGAAAGAGGGGCTGATGAAAAGGAGACCCCACTGTCAGATTTTCTAGTGATTGCCACCATTGGAGGGACAAAATTAGTCGTTGAGAGTTTATTATTTTGTCTGATAAGTGTCCTGTGGCCTGTGTCCACTGTGTGGATAGGGTCCACTGAGCTGCTCACATGTGGAGGCGAGCATATGGGACTACATGAACTGTGGATGCCATATGTCCCAGCAACTGTAGTAGCTCCCAAGCATTTAGGGAGGATTTCCCTGCTGCTTGAGAAGCTAGTTGCATTATGCGAAGACACCGGGCCTGTGGAAGGAAAGCCTTTGCCTGTCTGGTATCTAGACAAGCCCCTATGAATTCCAGGCATTAGGAAGGAACAAGTTGGGATTTTGGGAAGTTTATTACCAACCCCAAGTATTGGAGGATTCGCATTGTGCGAGACAGTGCAGTGCTGGCCTCTGCAACTGTAGGGACTCGAATGAGCCAGTCGTCTAAGTAAGGGAAGACGAAAATCCCCAGGGTTCGCAGAAATGCAGCTACTACTGCCATGCATTTCGAGATTACTCTTGGTGCTGAAGCCAGACCAAAGGGAAGAACCCTGTACTGGAAATGTTTTCCCCTGAAAAGGAATCGTAAGAATTTCCTGTGATCTGGATGGATCAGAATGTGAGTGTATGCATCCTTTAAGACTAGAGAGCAAAGCCAATCCTGGCTTTGAAGGTATGGCAGAAGAGTTCCTAGAGAAATCATTTTGAACTTCTCTCGGAACAGGTATTTGTTCAATTCTCTGAGGTCTAGAATGGGTCAGTGTCCTCCTGTTTTCTTTGGAATAAGAAAATAGGGGGAGTAGAACTCTGCACCCCGTTGAAGAATGGGTACCTCTTCTATTGCCCCTTGGGCAAGAAGTGTTGAGACCTCGTGATCTAGCAGATTGTCTGCAGAGGTTTGAGAATTGAATTGCCTTAGAATTGTAGGAAGGGGCATGCTGTGAAAATGAAGCTTGTACCCCTCTCCTACAATGGACAGAGTCCAATCTTCTGCTGTTATCTGATGCCATCTGCTGGCAAAGTGGCATAACCTGCCTGGGATATTGGGGGGTTGGGGACCCCTCAGAGGGAGGAAGGCTAAGCTCTCTAGGAAGGAGTCAAAGCCCTTGAGGGGGGTGAACCTGCGGAGCTGGTTGGGCTCTCGGGCCTTTTGGCTTCTTTTGCTGTCTAGTTTGTCCCTTTTGGGCAACCTGACCCTGAGTTTGACTCTGCTGGGTATAGGAAGGATAAAATGTCCTCTTTTTGCTGAAAGAGGGTTTTTTTATAAGGCTTCTTTTTGGCTGGAGTGGCTGTAGATTTTGACAATCTATCTAGAGTGGTATTGTCAGCATCTAACCCGTTAGCCTTTTCCTGCCAGTTCTTGCCAAAGAGATTCTCTCCAGTGCAAGGAATGTTGCCTAACTTGTCCTGCACCCAAGTCTCCAAGTCTGATGCCTGAAGCCAGGCAATCCGTTGTGCCCCAATGGCAATAGCAGAGGTTCTGTTGATGCATTCAAAGCAGTCAAAGGCTGCACGATTCACAAACTTGGAGACATCTTGAGCATGCTTAACTAGAGCAAGAAAGTCTTGTCTCTTGTCATCTGGGAGAAATGGGCTCATAAGCTCCAAGTCTCCTGTAACTTCTTTAAGGAACATTCCAATATATAGTATATATGGATTGATCCTAGCTGAAAGCATGGAAGCCTGAAACGTTCGGCGCCCAAAAGTGTCCAGAGTCCTGCATTCACGACCTGGGGGATTGGATGCATGCCTCTTTGCACTTTTCATCCTACGCATGGCTGACTCCACCACCATTGAATGGTGTGGCAGCTGAGTCTTTTGAAATCCAGGACATGGCGGAACTTGATACATAGTATCAAGTCTCCTAGAATGAGGAGATGTAGTCAGAGGCGTCTCCCACATTCTGAGCATCAAGTTATGCAGAATTTCATGGATGGGCAGAGTAGCTGCTTCCTTTGGAGCTTTAGGATATTGGAGAATTTCCATTTCCTTTGCTCTGGGTTCCTCTTCAGGAGCTACCGTGATTGAAAGGCCCTTGGCCATATCACAAATAAAATCCTGAAAAGACATGTTCTCTGGAGGTGACATTCTGCGTTGGGGAGAAGAGGGATCTTCCAGGAGAAACCCTCTGGTACCAGCAGAATTGTCAGAGTCTGGAATCGGAGGATTCGAAGTATTCCTGACCACGATGCTCATGCAAAGCACGGTCCCAGTATCGAAGTCGGTACCGAGTTGATCCGGTACCGATCTGTTGATTCCTGCCAAAGATGGCGTGGGAAGAATTCCCACCGGGCCGGTACCGTCGGTACTGGTACCGGTGTATGTACCGGCATCGGTATCGATGTCGGTACTGGTGCCCGTTGAACCATAGGTGTCAACGGTACCGCAGCTGTGAGCAGAGCTGCAATGCTGCGTTCGATAGCGAGGAACCTCTGGTCTATCGATGCTGCCGATGCCTGGGTGTCGGTACCGGTGAAAACGGCCGGGACCCCTGAGCATGGCACAGGTAGTTCTTGCGAGGTCGAGGACTCAAGAACATCCTGAAGCCCCATTGATGCTTTGGAAGCCGAAGCCTCCCACCAGGGCTGTTTTGCCGGTGTGGTTCCCTCAAGGGCAATGCCAATGGCCTCTCGATGCTTAGCAGGAGAGCTACCCTTTGAGGACTGGCTTTTATGTTACCTGAGATCCATGGGATGAAGAGGAGGCCCTTGAAGATGTCGATGCAATGGATCTGGCATCTGAAGAAAAGAGGGTACTGAGCGTTGCAGCCCGGTTCTGTCTTCCCCTTTTAGTCATCCCCATACAGGAGAGACATTCAGATGGAGAATGTTCAGGCCCTAAACATTTAAGACACCAATCATGGGTGTCAGTGACGAAAATGGCACCGCCACACTTAGTACATTTTTTGAAACCACTAGTTGGCTTTTTCATGTTTCAGGAATATGGGGCCTAATGCCCAAAATGGTGCCTAGCACCGAAAAAGAAAAGTTTCTGAAGAGAAACAGTTCAAGTTTTTGTTTTTTTTTAAAGAAAAGAAAAGAACCGGCGGTATCGGTAGGCGTCGTGCGGAGGCAAACGCGACCACAAGAAAACAATTTTAAAGACGGAATTTTCTGTGGTGACAGGGTATGGGTCCTGTCGGCTCCACGGAAAACGAAGAACTGAAGAGGGACAGTTGGAAAGGTGAGAAGGCAGCGTGGATGTGCTGAGGGATGCTCCCAAAAGCATTCCTATTGGACGCTGGGGAGCATTCCCGCGCAGGCTCCGTCGTACCGACAATACCCATATGTGAACACTACATTCCTGCTTGTTCCTGGAGACCATCCTTCTCCTCAGAGTGAGCCCCATTTACCTGTACTCTTTGTCGCCACCCACCCAACCAATTTCTAACCCAAGTAGTAACTTTAGGGTCCATCCCTAGGGTGCTCAGTTTGTTTATAAGTCGCCTGTGAGGAAAAGTGTCAAAGGCTTTACTAAAATTTAAATACACCACATCTAGGGCTCTCCCTCGGTCCAACTCCCTGGTCACCCAGTCAAAGAAATCAATCAGATTTGTCTGACAAGACCTGCCTCTGGTGAATTCATGCTGCCTCGGATCCTGTAACCCGCTGGACTCCAGAAACCTCCCTATTTTCTCTTTCAGCAGTGTTTCCAATAATTTACTCATCACCGAAGTTAAACTAACCGACTTGTAGTTTTGAATCACATCCTTACTTCCGCTTTTGTGTAAAGGCACCACATGAGTCTCTCTCCAGTCCTTTGGCACCACTCCCGACTCCAACGAGGCATTGAAAAGGTCAGTCAGTGGAGCTGCTAGAACGTCCCCAAGTTCCCTCAGTATTCTAGGGTGTATCCCATTGGGTCCCATCGCTTTGTCTACTTTAAGTTGAGCAAGTTTCTCACGAACACAGTTTTCTGAAAATTGTTCAAGATGTCCCTCGCTTCTCTTCCTGTTTGTGGGTGTTTTCTGAGGTCCTGCTCCTGGTTCTTCATCTGTGAACACAGAACAGAAATATTTGTTAAGCAATTCCGCTTTATCCTCATCAGCTTCTACATATTCCTCCCCTTCACCCTTGAGTCTGACAATACCACTTTTGCCCTTCCTCTTCCCACTAACATATCTGAAAAATGTCTTATCCCCCCATTTTATTGTATTGGCTATTTCCTCCTCTTTTTGAATCTTTGCTTTCCTGACTACTTTGCTAACTTCTCTAAGTTTTTCCAAATATAGATGCCTGTCTTCCTCTCTCTGTGATCTCTTGTATTTCATGAAGGCCTCCCTCTTTTTCTTCACTGTTTCAGCTACCTCTTTCGAAAGCCATAGCGGTCTCCTTTTCCATTTACCTTTATTTACCATTTTAATAAAAAGGTTGTTTGCCCTTAAAATATTTTTCAGTTTTGCCCACTGTTTTTCTACATTCCCCAGCTGTTCCCATCCTGCTAACGACTCCCTGAGGTATTGGCCCATCCTGGCAAAGTTAGTCTTCCTAAAGTCTAAGACTCTCAGCTTTGAATGGATTCTAACAGCCCTAGTCCTAATACTGAACCACACCATCTGGTGATCACTGGATGCAAAATGATCTCTCACTATAACATCAGAAACACTTTAACCATTGGTAAGCACCGAATCCAGTATGGCCCCTTCACGTGTTGGAACTGTTACCAATTGCTTGAATAGTTCTCCCTGTAGAGAATTCAGGATCTCTTTACTTCTAGATGATACTGCAGCAGGAATGTGCCAATTGAAATCTCCTATCAATAGCACTTCCCCATTCCTAGCAATGCTGCGTATGTGTTCAATTAACTCTCTGTCCACCTCTTCCTCTTGTGAGGGAGGTCTTTATATCACGCCAATGCAAATAGATTTCTCTTCCCCTCTTTCTAGTTTAACCCACAATGCCTTCTCTCTCCCTTTTAAGCTCTGTAATGCCAAAGCTTTAATAGTAGTTTTTACATATAGTGCCACTCCTCCTCCCCTGTATTTTCTGAATAAAATATAGCCAGGTATAGTTATATCCCAGTCACGGTTTTCTTTGAACCATGTTTCTGTAACTGCCACTAAATCCAAGTCGGTCACTCCCACCAAAGCTTCAACATCAGGGATCTTATTCCCTATGCTACGGGCATTTATACACACTGCTTTCCATATGTTACCCATTACTCATTTCCATAAAAGTATTCAATGCATCACTTACCTGGGGGCTTTTTTTACCCATCCCCAACGAATCTAGTTTAAAGCCCTCTTCAGTAGATTAGCCAGTCTACTACTGAAGACGCGTTGACCTTTCTTGGACAGATGGATGCACTTAAATATGAAAATCATAGAGACATCTCCAGAGCCATTTTAGAATGCCAGGTATATAGATGTCGCCAGTGTGAGAATGTCTATGTAGCACAGGGAGGGAGGGGCTTATTGGGGCGTGGCCTGGGTGGAGCAACGGAGATGCACATCGCGGTATGATTTCAGAATGGCACAAGCATATCTAGCCCTGGTTATTCGGGCATCCATGCTTATATCTGTTTCTGACCAAAAATAAGGTGCGAAAAGATGCTTGTGTCATGGCTGCAATGCTTTCAAGGGAAAGAGCAAAATGAACATTTATCACCACAGTTAATAATTCCCGACCAAACAAATCTGTATGTAAATATAAACACATTAAAGGCTTACCATCACACATCTGAATATTTGAAATGGCAGGCCATGACGTGTTAGTCTCAGAACACAGCCACTCCCCTTCTGAACCACCTCAGTTGAAATGTCCAAGTACTCAGGTTCTGCAGGCATGCAATTTGGGGACATCCACATTTGTGAAAGAGTAGTTACTCACCTGTAACAGGTGTTCTCCAGGAACAGCAGGAAACAGTCCTCACATATGGGTGACGTCAGCGCCGACGGAACCTCCGTGCGGAGCATTTCCCCAGCTTTCAAAGAAAGCCTTTGGGAATGCAGCGCACCTGCGCGGTCCCCTTCCCGCCCAAGGGTGCCATCTTGTTCAGTCTGATGACATAGCTAAAAGACAGCAAAAATCAAAATTAAGGATATGACTGCAACTCCAGGGGAGGAGGGAGGGTCGTGAGGACTGATTCCTGCTGCTCCTGGAGAACACCTGTTACAGGTGAGTAACTACTCTTTCTCCAGGACCAAGCAGGAAGTCAGTCCTCACATATGGGACTCCCAAGCTCTAGGCTACCGGGAACCCAAAGCTGAAAAAATGGCTCCCTCTCAAGAGCCACAGCATCTGTGATAAGAATATCCTCTGAGAACGCCCAACACAAGGGATGGAGGGTAGGAGTTGCCTAAATGTCAAAGAGATTACGGCGTACCGCCTGTCCGAAAGCACTGTCCCTTCGGGACTCTCTCTTGAGGCAGTAGTGGGCTGCCAAAGTCTGGCTTGAAGACCAAGTAGCGGCCCGGCAGATGTCTGCCAAAGGAACAGAGCGGAGATGAGCCATTGACGCGGCTTTTGCCCTGACATGGTGGGCCGTGACTCGACCCTGCAAGGGAAGGTCGGCTGCCTTGTACGCCCAGGCGATACAATCTGCTACCCAAGTGGACAACGTACGCTTGGAGACAGGTAACCCCAGTTTATTAGGGTCAAAGGAGACGAAAAGCTGAGTAGCCCTTTGATGCCCCCGCATACCTTCAATGTAAAAGGACAACGCCCTCTTACAGTCCAGAGTATGCAAGACTGTCTCAGCCCGGCTGGTATGTGGCCTGGGAAAGAATGTCGGAAGAACCATCTCCTGGCTGAGGTGGAAAGAGGAGACAACTTTGTAAGGAACTTCGGATGAGTCCGAAGGACCACCCTGTTCCTATAGAACCGTGTGTACGGTCTATCAGAAACCAGAGCTTGTAGTTCACTCACACGTCTGGCAGAGGTAAGAGCTACCAGGAAGAGCGCCTTCCAAGAAAGGAAGCTTAAATGGCAAGTAGCCATCGGCTCAAACGGTGGGCAAGTAAGTTGTTGCAAGACCACGTTCAAATTCCACTCAGTGGCAGGTGGACGAATCGGAGGCTTGAGCAAAAGCAGGCCTCTGAGGAAGCGGGACACCAAGGGGTGAACTGACAGTGACTGTCCCTCCACCGGTGAGTGGTGTGCTGAAAGAGCACTAAGGTGGACCCGAACAGAGTTGGACTTAAGGCCTATGTCTGATAGGTGAAGTAGGTATTGGGGAAACTGCTATGTACTGTGGTGCCGCAGACCCTATGCAAACAGAAAAAAAGGTTTTAAATTCAGAAAAAAGATTCCAACACCAGATGCGACATTACGAGGAGCCAGATAGGGGGAGCAAGAGAGACCTTCCAGGGTCTAGAGAGCCGCACCCCAGAGCTTGTGATGTGATGCCGGCCAACAGCCAATCCAGGAAAGGGGGAGTTCCTTTTAAGAAAGGCTGGGAAGTTGGAAAGAGGAGGAGAAGGAGTTCTTGGCAACAAGACAGAAGGAGTTCTTGGCAAGGAGACACCGGGAGGAAAGGTACCCGGAGAGAAACAGAAGGCAGTCTTAGCTGAGGGAACAGTGCCAGCGGACTCAGGACCCTGTGGAAGTTACCAGAAGGAAGATGAAGCCATCTCCATAGGAGGTAACACTCTTTGTTCAAGGAGAAAGAGGTATGGGGGTGAAAGGGAGATAACTCCACCCGAAGGCCAGCTGGACAGTGGGAAGCCTGCTAACCGAGTAAGGCTGAATTGCAGCAGGACTAGGCCTCAAGCCTCAGCTCACTGGGATAGGCCCAGAGGAAAAGGTAATCCATATTTTTCTACTACTAACCGTTATAACCTGGTGACACGGGGAGCACAGGAAACAAGGGAGTGTTCTCCTCATCAAGCTGTTTGTAAAGCAAGACACAAGCTGTTACCAAATGAAAGACTGTTTAATGAAAGGCACAGGGACAAAAGAGGTTGTTCTCATAGTAAGCATGCACATGACCGAGGCCTAAACTTAAGCCCAGAGCATTGGAGGCTGGTACAAACTTTATATGAAAAGCCACATCATATTCCACCGGACTATATTGATACAGAGTCCCAGCTTTCAGATCCTCAGCCCATGCAGGTGGAATTTACCGAGGACCCTTCCGAAATGGCAATGGATTGTAGCTACTGTCAGGCAGGAAGCCTAGAATCCCTGCCTAGGGTCTAGAGCTATGCTCAGCAAACAGAGACTGTGGGTTTCATATGTATAAATTCCTGTGAAGATAACAGAGGATAAAGCAATAACTGTTTATGTTTCTTTCTACATGAAGTAAGGTTGCTTTGTGTTGATGTAGATTCCAATATTTGAATCTTTGTGCATTAAGGGAAATAAAAAGCCTTTCTTTCCCTACTCTCGGACTTTGTATTCATTTGAGGCTTTGGTACACGGAAGGCCACTGGGAACAGAATACCCAGACCCCGCACTCAAGGACCAACTCAAACTTAAAAATATAACTCATGTTCACCCAACCTGCCTTAACAACCTCTGGCCACTAGGGCGGCGGTGCGACATGAAAAATGGCGTAGTTGTTGGATGTATTGTTGGAGCCTACGTCAGCCGCAAAGGAAAGAAGCTTAAGCTGCAGGTTTCAGAAAAAAATAAAAAAATAAACCCAGGTTGGAATATAAGACCCGGAACGGATTGTCTAAAGAAACCAGATTGAAAGAAAACCCGGAGTGGAGTGATCTAAATCCGGAGTGGATTGGAGAAAATCCTGAAAAGGAAAATCCTGCTCCCAACTGTCGGCGTGGAGAACCGCGGACTGCGACGGCAACGAGTACCATTCCAGAGCTGATTCAACATTACCATCAGGTAAAACGTAAATATGCCTGAATAAGTGTTGGATGCCAGGGAAAGTATAGAAAAAAAAAAAAAGGAAAGGAAAGAAAAATTGTTAGAAGAGCCACACTTGGTTGTGTTTTTTTGTTTGTGTTCCTTGTTACAGATTTGCCATGGAGCCTAAAGAGTTGTGTGCATGGATGGCTCATCAATTTGATAAACAAGCGGAACTGGCGCTGCAAAATCAAGCACAAGCGTTGAAAGCCATGCAAGACCAGCAATTACCCGTCTTACAGACAATGGACAACTGGCTAACCCAGCAGCGGGAAGAGATGGCGAAGGTTAAGGCCGAGAAGTTACGAGCCACTGGACTGCACAATCCGGAAGCAGGACAATGGTCATGTAATGATCTAACAGTGGGTAAATTAAGTCCTACTGATAACCTGGACGATTTCTTGGACTCCTTTAGTAGGATAGCGAATTCAGCTCGTTGGCCAACCGAACAATGGGCTGTCAGACTGGCCGTGTCCCTGACAGGGGAGGCGCTGGCCGCCTACCGGTCATTGCCTCCAGTATTGGCTGATAATTATGAAGAGGTAGTGCTGGCAATCAGAGATCGCCTAGGCCTCACCCCATTGGCTTATAAAAAAATGTTTAGGGCCACTATCCTTAGCCCTGAGGAAACACCAAAAGCCCTTGGTCATAGAATAAGGAGCCTGGCGTATAAATGGCTACAGCCGGAGAAAAAAAATATAGAAACTCTAATGGACGCCGTAATATTGGAGCAATTCTTAGCCGCAGTGCCGAGTAGGGTACAGAACTTTTTAATCCTACAAAATTGCTGTACCACTACTGAGGCAATAGCCCTTACTGAAAGGTATCTGGAAGCAGAGAGAGTTACCCAGCCAAAGACAGGGATTCCCAAGCTGACTATAGGGATGGAAGCTCAAAGGGTAAGCAGTCCTTCCCGACCAGCGTATAGCAGTAGGAAAGGTAATAACCCTAAGGATATAGAAACGGTTAAAAGATGCTTTTCCTGTGGTAAGAGAGGACATGTGAAAAACGAATGCTATTCGCGCATTGCACTAGTGGGAGAAGTCCCAAAGACAATGAGAGGGCTTCGTATTGAAGGTAAAGATACATGGAGTTAACGCAAAGGCACTTCTGGATTCAGGCGCTGACCAAACCATGATCTCCAAAAGGCTATGGTTTGTGATCAGAAGCCAGGGGTGGTCAGTCCCTGAACATCCAGAAGGGCAAGTTAAAATAAAGTGCATTCACGGAGCAGCTACAAGCTACCCCGTGTATAAACTTTGGGTTAAAGGATTGGGAATAAAAAAGGAAATGTTGGTGGCCGTGGTCCCTAAACTTCCTCAAGAGTTGGTATTGGGCCGCGACTGGCCACAATTTCGAAAAAGTCTGAGAGAGGGTTTATCTCCTCAGAAGGTCCCAAATTCCACCTGTAGTGGGCCTGAGCCCATGGGTAACCCTGAGGCACAGCCAAGTAGCTCAAAGACAGGCGCTGATCCAAGAGAGGCTCTAGTTTCTACACGATCCCAGACCCAAGGGGGGGAAGAGCCTTCATGTTCTACGGACACTACTTTTGGGGTCCTTCCCGCGCATGAAGACCTAATTGAGGAGCCCTCGGGGAGAGGACGGAAAACTAAAGCAGAGCGAAGGAGGGAGCGGAGATGCCGCTCGCGAGGACGTGCGGAATTGGAAGCTGGAGAGGGGATGCCCTGGGTACCAGCGGATTTGATGGAGAAGTTTCCCTCCTTCAAAAGGGAGCAAGCTACAGACCCGGTATTAGCCCACGCCTTTGAGCAAGCACAAGAAGAAAGAAGTTCCTTCCCCAGGTTTATTATGGAGGAGGAGATACTCTACCGAGAGAGTATGGACCCGCGAACTGGGTCTCTGCGAAAACAATTGGTAGTACCAAACACATTTAAATCGCTGGTCCTACGGTTGGCCCACGACCATCCCGTAGGGGGCCATAAGGGAACGCAGGGAACCCTCGACCAGATTTTGGCCCGCTTTTACTGGCCAGGACTATTCCGGGAAGCAACTCGTTTTTGCGAGTCCTGTGCGTCGTGTCAAAGAGTGGCTCCGCACAAACCCCCTGCAGTACCCTTAGTACCAATGCCCGTGATTTCGGATCCAGTGAGACGATTAGCCATGGACATAGTGGGTCCCCTCATCAAAACACCTAGAGGATACCAATATATGCTGGTAATCATTGACCAGGCCACCCGTTTCCCATGGGCAGTCCCTCTGAGAAATATTTCGGCTAAAGCAGTTGCCGGGGAACTCGTTAAACTATTCTGCGAGATCGGATTTCCGCAGGAGGTCCTTACAGATAGAGGCAGCAATTTCCTGTCAAAATACCTTGCTCAGGTTTGGGATGCCTTTGGCATCCACCACAAGAAAACCGCCGCCTACCATCCCCAGTGTAATGGCCTGGTGGAGCGCTTGAATCAAAGCATAAAACAGATGCTCCGGCGTGCATTGGGTGGACAAATGTCCGAGTGGGACACTATGCTGCCATTTGTCTTGTACACCTGCCAGGAAAGAAGACAGAAGTCCTTGGGCACTTCCCCTTACGAGCTTCTGTATGGAAGACCCCCCAGAGGCCTATTAGACGTCTTAAAGGAACAATGGGTTGAACCCGTTGAGACGGAAATAGGGGTGCCTCTATTCCTAAAGAACCTAAGAACGCGCCTAGAACGAACCTCCCAGGTTGCGAGTGGAAATTTGGAGGAGAGTCAACTAAAACAGAAGAGGTATTATGATCGGCGGACAAAGCCCAGACAATTAAAAGCGGGAGAAAAAGTGATGGTCCTGGTATCAGGCGCTACCCCTAAATTCGAGGCTCGATGGAGGGGACCTCATGTGATAGTTAAGCCTAAGGGACCCACCTCTTACGAGGTCCAGGATACCAAAGGACACACACAAATTTACCATATTAATGCTCTGCGGTCTTGGCACGACCGATCTGTTTTACTAGCGTCCGTTGCCAACATATATCACCCAGAAGAGATAGTAGCGGATAACAGGCGGAAGACATGTGGTACCAGCAAACTACATTTCAACGCCGATGCCATGTCACGTATTCCGTGCTGTGTGAAAGAGGCTTCACCAGCCCATCATATTTTAAGAGGGGGGATATGTGTTGCCGCAGACCCTATGCAAACAGAAAAAAAGGTTTTAAATTCAGAAAAAAGATTCCAACACCAGATGCGACATTACGAGGAGCCAGATAGGGGGAGCAAGAGGCCTTCCAGGGTCTAGAGAGCCGCACCCCAGAGCTTGTGATGTGATGCCGGCCAACAGCCAATCCAGGAAAGGGGGAGTTCCTTTTAAGAAAGGCTTGGAAGTTGGAAAGAGGAGGAGAAGGAGTTCTTGGCAACAAGACAGAAGGAGTTCTTGGCAAGGAGACACCGGGAGGAAAGGTACCCGGAGAGAAACAGAAGGCAGAGTCTTAGCTGAGGGAACAGTGCCAGCGGACTCAGGACCCTGTGGAAGTTACCAGAAGGAAGATGAAGCCATCTCCATAGGAGGTAACACTCTTTGTTCAAGGAGAAAGAGGTATGGGGGTGAAAGGGAGATAACTCCACCCGAAGGCCAGCTGGACAGTGGGAAGCCTGCTAACCGAGTAAGGCTGAATTACAGCAGGACTAGGCCTCAAGCCTCAGCTCACTGGGATAGGCCCAGAGGAAAAGGTAATCCATATTTTTCTACTACTAACCGTTATAAGCTGGTGACACGGGGAGCACAGGAAACAAGGGAGTGTTCTCCTCATCAAGCTGTTTGTAAAGCAAGACACAAGCTGTTACCAAATGAAAGACTGTTTAATGAAAGGCACAGGGACAAAAGAGGTTGTTCTCATAGTAAGCATGCACATGACCGAGGCCTAAACTTAAGCCCAGAGCATTGGAGGCTGATACAAACTTTATATGAAAAGCCTCATCATATTCCACCGGACTATATTGATACAGAGTCCCAGCTTTCAGATCCTCAGCCCATGCAGGTGGAATTTACCGAGGACCCTTCCGAAATGGCAATGGATTGTAGCTACTGTCAGGCAGGAAGCCTAGAATCCCTCCTAGGGTCTAGAGCTATGCTCAGCAAACAGAGACTGTGGGTTTCATATGTATAAATTCCTGTGAAGATAACAGAGGATAAAGCAATAACTGTTTATGTTTCTTTCTACCTGAAGTAAGGTTGCTTTGTGTTGATGTAGATTCCAATATTTGAATCTTTGTGCATTAAGGGAAATAAAAAGCCTTTCTTTCCCTACTCTCGGACTTTGTATTCATTGAGGCTTTGGTACACGGAAGGCCACTGGGAACAGAATACCCAGACCCCGCACTCAAGGACCAACTCAAACTTAAAAATATAACTCATGTTCACCCGACCTGCCTTAACAACCTCTGGCCACTAGGGCGGCGGTGCGACAGTACGTATGACCTAGATTGGCCACTGTTGGAAACAGAATACTGGGTTTGATGGACCTTGGTCTGACCCAATATGGCATATCTTATGTTCTTATCTTATTGTAGCACTACTGGCACAAGGCAGGAGAAAGGATCTTCATTGTGCTGAGCACACCACACTGAGAACCTGCACCACTTGAGGGCATAGGATTTTCTGGTGGATTGTCTCCTCGAGGCCAAGACCACCTCCTCAACTTCCCTAGGTAGAAGTAAGGGAGCTAGCACTATCCTTTCAGCAGCCAGGCCATCAGATTTAGGGATCTGAGATTGGGGTGCAGAAAGGAACCCGATCCTGAGATAGGAGGATTGGGTTGCAACCCCAGAGGGAATGGAGTTTCCACTGCCAACTGCAGAAGAAGTGGAAACCACAGCTGCCTCGGCCATCTGGGGGCTACCAGAATGACCGAGGCCTTTTCCTGTAGAACCTTGAACAGAGTTCGGGCCACCAGGGGCGTGGGAGGAAACGCATACAGGAGGCCCGTAGACCAAGAGATGAGAAACGCATCTGCTACCAGTCTCAGGGGTTGTGGCTGTCTGGAGTAAAACCTGGGCAGCTGATGGTTCAGTGGACTTGCAAAGAGATCGATGGATGGGAGCCCCCATCATAGAAAGATCTGCTGGACCACCAGTGGATTCAACTGCCAATCGTGAGGCAGGAGAATCCTGCTTAGTTTGTCTGCCAAGAAGTTCTCCTGATCAGGTAGATAATCTGCTTTGAGAAACATGCCTTGTTTGACTGCAAAGGATCAAAGGGCCTGCGCCTCCTGACACAGGAGTCTGGACCCTGTGCCCCCTTGCTTATACACAAAGAACATTGCTACCTAATTGTCTGTCTGAAGTAAGACAGACTGGTGAGAGAGGGCATGAGAAAAAGTCTGTAGAGCCAAGCGGATTGCCCGCAGTTCTAAAAGATTGATCTGTTGTGTGGCCTCCCGAGGAGACCAGAGGCCTTGAGTGCACCTGCCCTGGCAATGTGCACCCCAGCCCCTTAAGGAAGCATCGGTCGTCAGCACCCTTGTGTGTGCTGGGGCCTGAAAGGGTACCCCCCTGAGAAGATTTGGGAGATGTAGCCACCACTGTAAGGAGTCCAAGAGCGGTTTGGACACCTTTACTCTGTCTCAGAGGTTGCCTGTGGCTTGCGCCCACAGAGCTGTGAGGCACCACTGAGCCGCCCGCATGTGCAGACGGGCATTCGGGATAGAGTAGTTACTCACCTGTAACAGGTGTTCTCCAGGAGCAGCAGGAATCAGTTCTCACTGATGGGTGACGTCGGCGCCGACGGAGCCCTCGCGGAGCAATTTCCCCAGCTTTCGAAGAAAGCCTTTGGGAATTGCAGCGCGCATGCGCGGTCCCCTTCCCGCCCAAGGGTGCCATCTTGCTCAGTCGGATGACATAGCGAAAAGACAGCAAAAAAGTTAGCAAAAACAATGGATAAGAATGACTGCAACTCCGAGGGGAGGAGGGAGGGTTGTGAAGACTGATTCCTGCTGCTCCTGGAGAACACCTGTTACAGGTGAGTAACTACTCTTTCTTCAGGACCAAGCAGGAAGTCAGTCCTCACTGATGGGACTCCCAAGCTTAAGGCTACCGGAGACCTCAAGCAGAAAAAATGAGCTCCCTCTAGCTCAGCAGTACAGAAGTAAGGAATCTTCTCTGAATACGCTTCCGGCCGGTAGCCCAACACCAGGGCCGGAGGGTAGGAATTGCCTAAACCTCAAAGAGATTGTGGAGGACTGCCTGTCCGAAAGCACTGTCTCTACGGGACTCCCTCTCCAGGCAGTAATGAGCCGCAAAAGTCTGGCTTGAAGACCAAGTAGCGGCCTGGCAGATGTCTGCCAACGGAACTGACGCCGCCTTCGCCCTGACACGGTGAGCCGTGACTCAATTCTCTAAGGAGAGGCCGGCTGCCCCATAAGCCCAGGCGATACAGTCAGCTACCCAGATGGACAAAGTACGCTTGGAGACAGGCACCCCCAACCTATTGGGGTCAAAAGAAACGAAAAGCTGAACAGCCTTTCTATGCTCCCGCGTACGGTCAAGGTAGAAGGATAAGGCCCTCCTACAGTCCAGGGTATGCAGAACTGTCTCAGCTCGGCTGGAATGCGGCCTGGGAAAGAAGGTTGGAAGAACCACCTCTTGGTTGAGATAAAAAGGGGAAACCACTTTCGGAAGAAACTTTGGGTGAGTCCGTAAGACCACCCTATTAGGGTAGAACCTAGTGTAAGGAGGCTCAGACACTAGGGCTTGCAGTTCACTAACGCGCCTAGCGGAGGTAAGGGCTACCAAGAAGAGAGTTTTCCAAGAAAGGAAACAAAGAGGGCAGGTAGCCATAGGTTCAAAAGGCGGACAGGTAATCCGCTGCAAGACCACATTGAGATCCCAGTCAGGGGCTGGGGGGCGCAAGGGAGGCTTAAGCAGAAGGAGGCCTCTGAGAAAACGCGCCACCAAGGGGTGTGCGGAAAGAGGCCTGCCGTCCACCGGCGAATGATGTGCAGAGAGAGCACTGAGGTGGACTCTTACACAGTTGGACTTGAGGCCGAGATTGGAAAGGTGAAGCAAGTATTGCAGAATCACCGATACCAAGCAGGAGAATGGGTTCTCAGATTGCTGAGAACACCATACAGAGAAGTGATGCCATTTAAGGGCGTAAGACTTCCGGGTGGACGGACGCCTAGAGGCCAGGACGACATCTTCGGAGGGAGGAGCAGCGGAGCTAGGACTACCCTTTCAGCAGCCAGGCCATCAGGTGAAGGGCCCGGAGGTTGGGGTACAGGATAGTGCCTTGATCCTGAGTCAGGAGATCGGGCTGAAACCCCAGAGGAAGGGGAGTGTCCACTGCCAGTTGTAGCAGGAGTGGGAACCAGGGCTGTCTCGGCCACCTGGGCGCTACCAGGATTACCGAGGCCCTGTCCTGGAGAACCTTGAAAAGCGTCCTGGACACGAGTGGCGTGGGAGGAAAGGCATACAGTAGGCCCGTGGACCACGGAATGAGGAAAGCATCCACCGCTACTCTGAGCGGGTGCGGGTGCCTGGAGCAGAACCTGGGAAGTTGCCGGTTCAGAGGACTGGCAAAAAGATCCATGGTGGGGAGGCCCCACCGGAGGAAGATCCGCTGAACAACCAACGGGTCTAATCTCCACTCGTGTGGCTGCAGAATCCTGCTCAGTTTGTCGGCCAGGTAATTTTCCTGTCCGGGCAGGTAAACCGCTTTGAGGAGGATGCCATGGTCGACTGCCCAAGAGCACAGTCTCCGAGCCTCCTGATATAGGAGGAGGGAGCCGGTGCCCCCCTGTTTGTTGACATAGAACATGGCAACTTGATTGTCCATCTGGACTAGTACAGACTGATGAGAGGTGAGGTGAGAGAAGGTCCGCAGAGCTAGGCGGATCGCCCTGAGCTCCAGGAAGTTTATCTGCTGAGCAGCTTCCCAAGGGGTCCAAAGGCCTTGAGTACATGTCCCTTGGCAATGTGCTCCCCATCCCAGGAGAGAGGCATCTGTCGTCAGCACTTGGGAAGGTGGAGGAGACTGAAAAGTCATGCCGAGAAGCAGATTTGGCAGATGAAGCCACCATTGCAGAGAGGAGACCAGACGGTTGGAGATCCGTACTAAGTCCGCAAGGCTCCCTGTGGCTTGATGCCATTGAGTGCGAAGGCTCCATTGAGCAGGCCTCATATCTAGACGGGCATTCGGAGTGACATGGACCGTGGAAGCCATATGGCCGAGCAGCCGCAGGAATTGCCTGGCCGAGACCAGGGAAGAGCTGTGAAACCTGCTGGCCAGAGCTGCGAGCCGGTTGGCCCTTTCCAGAGGCAAGAAGGCACGAGCCTGCAGGGTGTCCAACCGTGCTCCTATGAATTCTAGATCCTGAGAGGGGAGCAAAGTGGACTTTGCGAAGTTTATGACAAACCCCAAGTGCTGAAGCAGAGCTACAGTGCGATGAGTGGCCTGAGTGACCTCCAGGGAAGACTGTGCCCGGATGAGCCAGTCGTCCAGGTAGGGAAAGACAAACAGGCCTTGAAGCCTCAGGAAGGCTGCCGCCACTGCCAGGCATTTGGTGAACACCCTGGGAGCGGAGGACAGGCCAAAGGGCAGTACTCTGTACTGATAATGATTTCCTTCCACAACAAAGCGTAGATATTGTCTGTGGTCCGGATGGATAAGGATGTGAGTATAAGCATCCTTTAGATCCAAGGAGCATAGCCAATCTCCCTGCTGGAGGTAGGGCAGCAGGATTCCAAGGGTAAGCATCTTGAACTTTTCCCTTGGCAGGAACTTGTTGAGGTTGCGCAAGTCTAGGATGGGTCTGAGGCCTCCTGTTCTTTTTGATATCAGAAAGTACCTGGAATAAAAGCCGTGACCCCTCAGGTGGTGGGGCACCGGTTCCACAGCCTGTTCCTGAAGAAGACTTGCTAACTCCTGAAGGAGTAAGTCCCTGTGCAGAGGGGGTCTTGGAGGCTCCCCTGGAAAGTAGGAGGGAGGTACCTGGTGAAAATGCAAAAGGTAGCCCTCTTGAACTACCTGAAACACCCAGGTATCTGATGTTACGGCCGACCACCTGTGGGCAAAGTGGGCCAGCCGGCCTCCCGTGCTGAGAGAAGCCAGCGGGGGGGAAGAGGCTATGCTTACGGAGTCAAAAACCCCCACCCTGCTGAGCAGGGGCCGGTGTAGTGGGCTTGGGGGCCTTCTGCCTACGGAACCCATTACCCTGTCCCTTAGCCTGCTGACCCTGATGGGGAGCAGCTGAGGCCAGATATTGTGGGTGGTGTTGTTTATAGGCAGACACCTTCCTCGGGTAAAAGGGCTTTTTCCCCGAGCCCTTCCTCTTCTGTGAAGGGGCAGAGGTCTTCCTGGACAGGCGAGTCCTGGTGAGTCTCGGTCTCGAGTTGCGCAGCCTTTTCAGCCATGGGCTTGCCAAAGAGGTTTTCACCTCTGCAGGGGACATCGACCAACTTGTACTGCACCCATGGCTCGAGGTCGGATGACTGAAGCCAAGCCTGCCGGCGGGCACCGATGCCTGCCCCGGCTACTCGAGCCGATGCTTTGAAGCCATCGTAGGCTGCTCGAGAAATAAATTTCGAGCACTCTCGAATACCAGTGGACAAGGCCTGGAACCTCTGCAAAGGTTCCTCGGAGAGACCAGCAGAGATCCCGGCAATTTCCTTTGCCAGGTCTCGGAGATACATGCCCATGTAGAGCTGGTATGTCTGGACTCAACAAGCAAGCATAGAGCCCTGGAAGCACTTCCTACCGAGGGCATCCAGGTTCCGGGCCTCCTTGCCGGGAGGCACCGAGGAGTGCATCTTTTGACTCTTGAGTCGATGCATGGCCGATTCCACCACCATGGAATGGTGCAGTAGTTGTGCCTTCTGGAACCCGGGGCTCTTGCGGACTCAATACATGGAATCGACCCGCTTGCTTAACACCGGCGTCGATGCCGGGCTCTCCCACATGCGGAAGAGAAGTCTTTCCAGCATCGGAGGAACCGGTACAGTAAAGGCCTCCTTCGGGGGAGAGTCATACAGGAGGGCCTCGAGCTCTTTGGCTCGAGGCTCCTCCTCGGGATCTGCGGGGAAGGCCAAAGCCTTGGCCATATTCCTCACGAAGTCTGAGAACCGGGTATCCTCCGGTGGGGACCGTCTCCGAGGCTCAGACTCGGGCGAGTCGGAGGGGACGCACCGAGTCTGAAAAGAACCGGGTGACTCGTCCTCCTCCGTGTCCCAGCCCGACTCCTCCGAGGAGGAATCGAGCGGCTCCGTGCGGGCGGCCGCCGAGGACCTCCGCCCCGATGCAGGCGTCGACGACCTCGGTCCCGAACGGGAGGCCAGGGAGACCGTGGCCGAGGATCGACTTGAGCCCGCATGGACTCGAGGATCGGCTCGGCCTCCAGGGTCGACGTCCCGGTGGTCGGGGCAGATGCACCGGCGAGGCCAGCGATCAATGCCCGCTGCTGGTCCATGAAGGCAGCGAAACTGCTCTCCAAGGCCGTCAGCCTGAGTCCAAGCTCAGGAGACCCAGCAACCCCCGACTCGGGCCCTGACGGTGTCGGGCCCGACGTCGACTCCTTCGGAGGCGAGTCCACGAGGACTACAGTACTCACGTGTCCAGGAGACTCCACTTCGAGACGAGGATGCTTCGAAGGCCTCTCCGACTCCGAGGACCCGGGGCGGCTATCGGGGCTATGCGACCTGGCCCTCGAGGAACCAGGAGCATCCTCCGACGCCGCCCTCGCGGGTTTCTTCTTCCGACGATGTTCCCAGGCGGGAGACCCCCGCTCAGAGGAGCTCCGACGACGCTCGGGGCCGGAGTCACGAGACGTCGAAGCCTCTGACGAGGTCTGGGCCCGGCCGGACGCAGAGTCAGAGAAGATTCGCTCCTTTTGGGACTGCCGACTCCTCAATGCCTTCGAGGACATTTTGGTACACGGACCACAAATCATCGGGTCATGATTGGGTCCGAGGCAGCGGAGGCAGCAGTCGTGTGTGTCGGTAAGAGACATAAGCCTCGTACACCGATCACACTTTTTAAACCCGCTGGCAGCCATCGGGGAAAAAAGGGCCCCTGCGAGGTCAAAAGACTGGGCTGCCAGAGAAAAAGAAAAAAGTGGCGGGAACGCCAGTCACGAAGGACAAAAACCGAAAAATAGTGAACGGACTCGACACCGGAGTATCGAGGCCGGGCGGGAAAAGGACACGGCGTCGAACCGAGAAAACAGAACGAAAAAAATCAACTTTTTCAGCGGTGATCACAAACTATGTCTGTAGGGCTCCGCAGAAAAAAGAAGACTGAGCAAGATGGCACCCTTGGGCGGGAAGGGGACCGCGCATGTGCGCTGCAATTCCCAAAGGCTTTCTTCGAAAGCTGGGGAAATTGCTCCGCGAGGGCTCCGTCGGCGCCGACGTCACCCATCAGTGAGGACTGACTTCCTGCTTGGTCCTGGAGAACACATGTACCGTGGATGCCATGTGACCCAGGAGCCGCAAGAAGTGTCTGGCGGAGACCTGAGAATTGCTTTGGAACTGGCTGGCCAAGTCCATCAGCCTGTGGGCCCTGTCCTCGGGCAAGTAAGCTCTTGCCTGTAGGGTGTCTAATCTTGCCCCTATAAACTCTAGGTTCTGTGAGGGGAGCAAAGGTTAAATTAGACTTACCTGCTAATTGTAGTTCCTGGAGTAGATCCAGTCTAGTCAAGTACCAATAGAGTTGTCAACGTCCTCCCGCAGCTAGGAGACTGAGCATGTCACTTTTTCCAGTGACCCAGTACAAGTAGTCCAAGGACCGCTCCTTATAACCAGTTAACAGCTGTCAAAGCCGACCCATCAGAGCAACAAAGAAGTAACAAACCATAAATGAAAATTCTGAACTCTCATACTATCTACTCAAAATGATAGCTGGACAACAGAGCCGCCCCTTCTCCGCCGCTCCCCCTAAGTGCACCAGACACTCTCCAGAGAAGCTAAGAACTCTGCACACCAGCACCGCCATGCCGTCGTAGCAGGAGAGGCAGACACCACCCCCTCCCCGGTGCTCAGGCTACCTCCTGGCAGAAACTTCCGGGCGGGAAGCGGGACTAGACTGGATCTACTCCAGGAACTATAATTAGCAGGTAAGTCTAATTTAACCTTCCTTAGCGTAGCTCCAGTCTAGTCCCGTACCAATAGAGAAGTAGCAGAGCAGTGAACACACTCAACGGGAGGGGCCTGCCAGAGCCGCCTGAAGCACCGCCGAACTAAAGCCTGCATCACCCTTCGCCTGCACGTCAATTCTATAATGCTTGACGAAAGAGTGCAATGACGACCAAGTCGCCGCCCTGCAAATTTCCGCCGCAGGAAACAAACTGCACTCCGCCCAAGACGCTGCCTGAGCCCGAGTAGAATGCGCTCTCAACCCCTGAGGCACCAGCCTGCCCTTCAGGAGATACGCTGACGCAATCGCCTCTTTAATCCACCGAGCAATCGACGCCTTAGAAGCCGGCTCTCCTTGACGTGAGGCCCCAAACAGGACAAACAGCCTATCCGATTTGCGCAGCGCAGCTGTACGCTGCAAATACACCTTAAGCACTCTCCCCACGTCCAACTTATGCAACCTATCCTTCGTCCCCTCTCCCAGTGATCTAGCAAAGACCGGCAAGGTCACCGCTTGGTTAACATGAAAGGAGGAGACGACTTTAGGCAAAAAAGAGGGCACTGTACGCAGCACTACCTTTCCTCCAGCAAAAGACAGGAAGGGCTCCCTACACGATAGCGCCTGTAACTCCGAAATCCTCCTCGCCGAGGTAATGGCCACCAAGAAAACCACCTTTAACGTGAGATCCTTCAGAGTCGCCTGGGATAAAGGCTCAAACGGCTCCTTCAACAAGGCCTCTAAAACCAGGTTAAGATCCCAAGCTGGAACCACTGTTCTACATGGCGGCCTCAAGAGGGAGACTGCTCTCAAAAACCGTTTCACATCCTTATGGGCCCCCAGCGATGTTCCCTGCACATGCCTGCGGTAGCAAGCAATAGCCGCCAGCTGCACCCACAGTGAAGACGCTGCCAAGCCCTTGTCCAAGCCATCCTGTAAGAAGGACAATACTTGCGCTACCGTGGCCTTCAAAGCCCGCAATTGCCTCTGTGCACACCAGGCCTCAAACAACCGCCATACTCGGACATACGCCAAGGACGTGGAGTGCCGCCGCGACCTTAACATCGTAGCAATCACCGACGACGAGTAGCCCTTCGACATCAGCCGAGCCCTCTCAAGAGCCAGGCCGTAAGCGAAAACTGATGAACCTGCGGGGCATGTGTAACGGCCCCTGCAGGAACAGATCCGCCCTGTCCGGTAACTTCCACGGCGGCTCCACCAGTAGGCGCTTTAAGTCGGTATATCACGGCCTCCTGGGCCAGTCCGGCGCTATCAGCAGAACTAGCCCCCCGTGCTTCTCTATACGCTGGAGCACCCTTCCTATGAGGACCCATGGCAGAAACACGTACAACAGCCCTCGGTCCGGCCACCTCTGAATCAGAGCATCCAGCCCTTCCGACATCCTTTCTCGCCTTCTGCTGTAAAACCTGTCTACCTTTGCCGACTCGAACGTCGACATTAGGTCCATCACGGGCCGACCCCAACGCCGGACCAGCTCTTCGAACACTTCCTGATGCAGCCTCCATTCTCCCGGGTCCACCCGCACCCGACTCAAGAAATCTGCTGTCACATTGTCTATGCCTGCTACATGCGCTGCCGATAACGCCTCGAGATGGTCCTCGGCCCATGCCAGCAAACCGTCCGCTTCGGTCTCTAACTGCACACTGCCTGTGCCGCCCTGACGGTTGATGTATGCCACCGCCGTGGCATTGTCCGAGAACACCCGGACCGCCGCCCCCTGCAGGAACCCCTGCAAGGCCCGGAGCGCCAAATACACCGCTCTCAGCTCCAGCCTGTTGATGGACCACCCCAGTTCCTGGGCAGACCACTGACCCTGGGCAAACCGCCCCTCGAAGTGCACCCCCCAACCGAACAGACTCGCGTCCATGGTCAGGGGCTTCCAGGCCGGCGCCTCCAGAGGCATGCCCCTTTCCAAGCCGCCGGGCCGCAACCACCATCGCAGCGACCTCCGGGCTTCCAGTGGACCAACTGTCTGGACAAAGGATCCGACTGGTGAGACCAGCGCCTCAGCAGCGCCCTCTGTAAAGGTCTCATGTGGGCCCGCGCCCAAGGCACCACCTCTATCGTGGCCGCCATCGTCCCCAGCAGTTGTAGATAGCGCCACGCCGACGGCGACCGGAGCAGCTGGAACTCCCGGATCAGTCCTCTCAACTTCCGAATCCGTTCTAACGGCAAGAACACTCTCCCTGGCACGTATCGAAACGGACTCCCAAGTACACCAGATCCTGGGTCGGTGCCAACTCGCTTTTCCCCATATTGACCACCCAACCCAAGCTCTGCAAGAACGTGACTACCCGACTGGTCACCCTCTGGCTCTCCTCCCGCGACTTCGCCCGGATCAACCATTCATCCAAGTAGGGGTGCACCAACACCCCCTCCCTTCGCAGGGCCACCGCCACCACCACCATAATTTTGGTGAAAGTTCTCGGCGCCGTTGCCAGCCCAAAGGGCATCGCCTGAAACTGGAAATGCCCCATAGGCACTGCAAAGCGAAGGAAGCGCTGGTGCTCCGCCCTTATCGGAATATGCAAGTAAGCTTCGGACAGGTCCAAGGATGTGAGAAACTCCCCCTGCCTGACCTCCACCAGGACCGACCGCAAGGTCTCCATGCGGAAGTGCGACACCCGGAGACACCTGTTTACGCCTTTTAAATCCAGAATGGGCCGCAAGGTACCCTCTTTCTTTGGCACCACAAAATAAATCGAGTACTGACCGCTGCCTTGCTCTGCGGACGGGACCGGTACCACTGCTTCTAGTGCCAAAAGCCTCTCCAGAGTCTGTCGCACCGCGTCTGCCTTGGCCCGCGACCCGCACGGAGAGTGGACAAAGGCGTCTCGCACAGGGCGCCGGAGCTCGAGAGCATAGCCCCTCTGCACAATCTCCAACACCCACCGATCCGAGGTAATGTGGGCCCAGGCAGAAACGAAATCTCTTAACCGACCTCCCACCGGTACTGCCTCTGCCTGGACCCCCCTCACTTCATTGCGGCTTTTTGGCACCCGGGGAAGCCGCTGCTCCGAAGCCTCTGCCGGCCCCTCGAAAGCCTCGAAATCCCTGAGACCGAAAGGGAAACCGGCCTCTCTGCCCTGGAGCAAACCGCCGGAACTCTCTCAGCTGGCTCCTAGAGGGCCCGCCTGCCCGAGTCTGTTTTGGTTTATCTTCCGGTAAACGACCCCCCTTAGAATCCCCAAGATCCTTAACCAACTTTTCCAAGTCCTCCCCAATGAGGAGCTGGCCCTTGAAGGGGAGCTTGGCCAATTGCGCCTTGGAGGCCCCATCCGCTGCCCAATTCCGCAGCCACAAATACCTCCGTGCCGCCACAACCGACGCCATACTCTTAGCTAGGCCTCGAATCAAATCATACTGGCTATCTGCTAGATAGGCCACTCCCGACTCAATACGTGCGGCCTCTTCCGCCGCTCCTTCCTCTTGCACCCTGCTGCATCTCTGTGACCACCTGAGGCACGCTCGCGCCACCCATGCCCCGCAAATCGAGGCCTGCAAAGACAGGGCATTCACCTCAAACACCTGCTTCAACAAGGTATCCAGCCTCCTGTCCTGCGCGTCCTTAAGCGCCGCACTGCCTTCCACCGGGATGGCAGTTTTCTTAGTCACCGCAGAAACCGCAGCATCCACCTTAGGTGTCTTAAACATAGCCTTATCCGGCTCCACCAGAGGATAAAGCCAAGCCATGAGCCTAGCCCCTCTGAGGCTAGTTTCGGGGGTATCCCATTCCTCCTGAATCATCTCTTTGAAAATCCTATGAATGGGAAATGACCTCTGCGACTTCCTCACCGCCTGTAACAGCGGATCTTCCAATGCCGCCTCCCCGGTATCACCCGAGACCGGCACATTTAATGCCTTTAAGGTCTCAGCAATCAAGGCCGAGAGCTCCTCCCTCCTAAACACCCTCACTATGCGAGATTGCTCCTCCGATTCCGCAATCTCTCCTTCCTCCAAGACCTGATCACAATCCGACTCCTCTGCTACCAGAGACTCCACCAGGTCCTGCTCCTCAGCCTCCAAGAGCAGCCTGGGCTTTTTGCTGACACCATTTCCAGCAACATCTTCCACCAACGCCCCTGGTCTCTTGACCCCCCGGGCCTCCGCCACCAAGGGCGACGGAACTGCTGCCCCAGGCCCCCCCAGAGCCTGCTGCAGCAGCGTCAAAAATTGAGATGAAAAAATCGCTTCCAGACCCCCGTGGACCGGGACCTGGGGTAAAGACCCCTCTGGTGCAGAAGATGGCCCCGGCAAGGGTTCGGGAGCCTGCCTTAGCGACATTGGGGGGCCTTAACAACCCCCTCCTCAGCCGGCTGCTCCGGCTCTCTCTCTGCCATGTCAGCTTCAAAACAGCAGCCTCTGCACACCCCGGTCTCGGAGATCCGGCTTCTGCATGCCCCACACAAAAGGCACCATGGCTTGTTAGGCATTGAACCCACAGCCCCAACCGGGACCCCAGGGAAACTGGATCCCCCTGACAATCCCCTCCTTTATAAAAGGTTTTTTTTTTTTTTTTTTTATTAATTCGTTGGGGTTTTTTTTGTAAATAAAGAACAAACCGTTAAATCAGTTAACAACCAAAGGAACGCCAGTCAAACACCCGTGAACAGCCAAGAAGTTCCCCCTGGAAGCTATTCTCCTGAAAACCTGGCTCCCGTGCTTTTCGCCACGCGGCCCGGGCCTGCAGCAGCCACGCACGAGCGAGTCGGCCTTCCTGCATGTGGCCGCCCACCGGATTCCGCACTCCGCTGTTGGAAACCGGCTTCCACCACCCCGAATCGCCACCCCAGCCTTACCAGGTAGCGATCCCGGCGCTTACCGATCAGGAATCACCGCGGTGCTTGTGCCGGCCAAGCGGCCGCTCCTCACCTGAACCGGAGCGCGCACACGGCCACAGCACCGTCCTCAACGGCTCCTTTCCCACCTCAGGGGAAAGGGAGCCGGAGGCCCATGCGCAACCCCCACACACTCCTCTTGATCGGCAGCCCGCCAGAGAGAGGGGGAGAAGGGGGGAAGCTCGCCAGCAACGCTGGAGGGTGTCACAGCACAAAACTGACAAAACAAAAAATCGCCAAATTAAAGGGCTAAAGCCCCTTTTTTTTTTTTTTGTAGGCAGAACCGCTAAAGAAACTATCTTAACTAAGCCTAAACTGCTTATTCGTTGCTCCAGTGAGTCCCGGCCAATGGACTCACAACCTCCTTCCGCTGCCTGAGACTGAGCAAAACTGGTTATAAGGGGCGGTCCTTGGACTACTTGTACTGGGTCACTGGAAAAAGTGACATGCTCAGTCTCCTAGCTGCGGGAGGACGTTGACAACTCTATTGGTACGGGACTAGACTGGAGCTACGCTAAGGAAGTGGACTTTGCGTAGTTTATGACAAAGCCCAAATGCTGAAGAAGAGAGACAGTGCGAAGAGTGGCTTGTCTGGCCTCCTGGAGGGACTGACCCCTGATAAGCCAGTCGTCGAGACATGGGAAGACAAACATTCCCTGATTTCTGAGATAGGCCGCCACCACCGCCAGGCATTTGGTGAAAACCCTGGGGCATACGTTAGGCCAAAGGGAAGCACTCTGTACTGAAAATGGTTTCCTCCCACCACAAATCTGAGATATTGTCTGTGGTGTGGATGGATGAGGATGTGAGTATAAGCATCCTTTAGGTCTAAGGAGCATAGCCAATCTCCCTGCTGGAGGTAGGGCAGCAGTATCCCAAGGGTAAGCATCTTGAACTTTTCCCTCTCCAGAAACTTGTTTAGGTTTCGCAAGTCTAGGGTAGGCCAGAGGCCTCCTGTCCTTTTTGGTACCAGAAAGTACCTGGAGTAGAAGCCTCGCCCTTCCAGGTGGTGAGGCGCCGGTTCCACCGCCTGTTCCTTTAGAAGACTTGCCAGCACCTGAAGGAGGAGGTTTCCGTGCAGAGGGAGTCTTGGAGGCTCCCCTGGAAAGTAGAAGGGGGATATCTGGTGGAAGTGGAGCATGTAGCCCTTTTGGACTATGCTGAGGACCCAGGTATCCCCTGTGATGGCTGGCCACCTGTAGGCATACAGGGTCAGCCGACCTCCTGTGCTGAGTGGAGCCAGCTGTGGAGAAGAGGCTATGCTGTGGGAGTCAAAACCCTGCTGTGCAGGAGCCGGAGCTGGCGGCTTGGGGGGTCTTCTGCCTACGGGGTCCATGCCCCTGCCCCTTGGCCTGCTGGGCCTGTTGGGGAGCTGGAGAGGCCTGATATTGAGGGTAGGATTTGTAGGCAGCACCCTTCCTCGGGAAAAAGGGCTTCTTCCCCGAACCCTTCTTTTTCTGAGAAGGGGCAGAAGTCTTCCTGGACAGCCTTGTCCTGGTGAGAGTCTCAGTCTCGATTTCCGCAGCCTTTTCAGTCATGGGCTTACCAAAGAGGTTTTCACCTCGGCAAGGGACATCGACCAACTTGTCCTGCACCCATGGCTCCAGGTCTGATGACTGTAGCCAGGCCTGACGGCATGCACCGATGCCGGCCGCAGCTACCCGGGCCGAAGCGCCAAAGCCATTATAGGCTGCTCGAGAGATAAACTTCGAGCACTCTCGAATCCCTGTTGACAAAGCCTTGAACCTCTGCAAAGATTCCTCAGAGAGGCCAGCTGAGAACCCAGCAATCTCCTTTGCAAGGTCTCGTAGGTACATGCCCATGTACAGCTGGTAGGTCTGGACACGGCAAGACAGCATAGAGCCCTGGAAGCACTTTCTACCGAGGGCATCCAGGTTCCGGGCCTCCCAGCCGGGGGGCACTGAGGAATGCATCTTCTGACTCTTCAGACGGTGCATGGCCGATTCCACAACCATGGAGTTGAGAGGTAGCTGCGCCTTTTGGAACCCAGGGCTCTTACGGACTCGATAAATGGAATCGACTTGTTTGCTAAGAACCAGCGTCGAGGCCGGTGCCTCCCACATACGGAAGAGCAGCTGTTCCAGCATCGGAGGAACCGGTACAGTAAAGGCTTCCTTCGGAGGAAAATCATACTGGAGGGCATCTAGCTCCTCGACTCGAGGCTCCTCCTCGGCATCCGCAGGGAAGGCCAAGGCCTTGGCCATGGCCATGTCCCTCACGAAGTCCGAGAACCAGGTATCCTCCGGGAGGCAGCGTCTTCGAGGCTCAGACTCCAGTGAGTCTGAAGGGACGCACTGGGTGCGGAAGGTGTCAGGGGACTCCTCGTCCTCCGTCTCCCACTCCGACTCCTCCAAGGAGGAATCGAGTGGCTTCAGCCGTGTGGGCCTTGGTGTCACCCGCCCCGATGCCGAGGGTATCGGCGTTGACGACCTCGGCCCCGCACGGGAGGTCGAGGGGGACCTTGACCGAGGATCGACTCGAGACTTCATCGACTCGAGGATCGGCTCGGTCTCCGGGGTCGACTTAGACGTCGAGGTCCCGGTGGTCGGGGCAGATGCACCGGTCAGACCGGTGATCAGCACCAGCTGCTGTTCCATGAAGGCAACCAAGCTGCTCTCCAAGGCCGTCAACCTGAGTCCAAGCTCAGGAGACTCAGCAGCCCCGACTCGGGCCCCGATGGTGTCGGGCCCGACGTCGGCTCCCCCGGAGGAGAGTCTATGAGGACAACTGCACTTACGTGACACAGGGACTCCGGCTCCACACGAGGTAGCTTGGAAGGCCTCTCCGACTCCGAGAGCCCGGGGCGGCGGTCAGGGCTACGCGACCTGGCTCTCGAGGAACCAGGAGCCTCCACCGACGCCGCCCTCGCAAGCTTTTTCGTCCTTCGGTGCTCCCGGGAGGGAGACTCCCTTTCAGAGGGACCCCGACGGTGCTCGGGGTCGGACTCCCGAGATGTTGAGGCCTCTGACGAAGTCCGGGCCCGGCCGGACGCGGAGTCAGAGAAAATTCTCTCATGTTGATGCTGATGGCCACGAAGCGCCTTCAACGACATTTTGCCGCATGGGCCACAGGCCAGCGGGTCATGGTCGGGCCCAAGGCATAGGAGGCAGCAGTCATGTGTGTCGGTGAGAGACATAAGTTTCTTGCACCGATCACACTTTTTGAACCCGCTGGCAGCCATCGGGGGAAAAAGGGCCCCTGCAAGGTCAAAAGACCGGGCTGTCAGTGTAAACATAAAACGAACGCGAACGCTAGTCATGAAGGACAAAAACCGAAAATCACAAGTCTGGACTCAACACCGGTGTACCGAGCCCAGGCAGGAAGGGGAACCGGCATCAAACCGGATAAGACAACGCGAAAATCGCAGAAAAAAAATCAACTTTTCCTGGGTGACATTAACTCTCGTCTGTCGGGCTCCATAGAAAAAGAAAGACTGAGCAAGATGGCACCCTTGGGCAGGAAGGGGACCGCGCAGGCACGCTGCATTCCCAAAGGCTTTCTTTGAAAGCTGGGGAAATGCTCCGCACAGGGGCTCCATCGGCGCTGACATCACCCATATGTGAGGACTGACTTCCTGCTTGGTCCTGGAGAAATAGCCTACACCCGTGCACAGATCCGGTCTTGCTATCTACCCAGGGCTCATTCTTGAGAAATGGTTACTGGGGCAGTCATATTTTGGAGTGGAGACAGAACAATTTCATAAGGCACTTATACATGCCACCCTTCACTGCTGCCACGCCCCAAGCTTTTTGGATGTTCTGCTCTGGATGTCCCAGATTCTTCTTAGACCTTCCTTCTAAAATGCCACTCCATATCTTTACTCCCTTGCTTATGTCCCTTATAATCTTTACCAAAATATTTGTATTTCCTATTTTTCAATAATTTAATTTAAAAAGGCTATAAAACTGTTAGAAATATTGTTTTACTTTAAAGTGCAGTATTTGTAGTAAAGCGTACTTAACTCACCTGTAACACGTGATCTCTGGGAACAGGAGGAATCAGTCTTCACATATGGGTGACGTCAGTACAAACGGAACCTGGCGCAAGAACACTCCCCGGCATCCAATAGGAAAGCTTTTGGGAGCGTTCCTCCATGTATGCTTAGCTGCCTTCCCACCTTTGCTCCTGGTCTCCTCAGGTGTATAGCGGAGACAAATTGAAATTAAAAAGAAAAATTGGGACAACTTGAAGGGGAGGTGGGTGGGTTGTGAAGACTGATTCCTGCTGTTCCTGGAGATCACCCGTTACAGGTGAGTAACTACACTATTTCCAGGAACAAGCAGGAAGTTAGTCTTCACATATGGGACTCTCTAGCCACTGACTGCTGAGCGAGAGAAGGGTCCTGGCGCAATCAGAGGTTGCAGCAAGGATCAAACAGACTCAGTTCGTTCAGAGCACTCCTCCCGAAGTAGTCCAGTGGGGAAAGGGTAAGTTGTCTAAATTTGAAAAAGTTTACATAGAACAGATTGACCGAATTGAGCATCACTTCTGGAGTCCTTGTCCAGGCAATAGTGTGCTGCAAAGGTATGAAGTGGAGACCAGATAGCTGCTTGGCATATTTCTGAAATAGGAACGGAACAGAGGTTAGCTAGAGTGATAGCCATGGCCCAGATATTATGGGCAGTGACATGGTGCTGAAGAGATAGACCAGCTTTCCATGTTAAGAATTTGAAAGAAGCTGACACCATGGGTTCAAAAGGACTGCTCATGTGCTGTGCAAGAACAACATTTAAATCCCACACTGTGGGTGGTGGGCGGAGAGGCAGTTTGGTCAGGAGTAGACTCCTCATAAACTAGCCACCAAAGAATGTGTGGAGATAGATCGGTTTTCCAAAGTATAGTGAGAGGCCGCAATGGCAGATAAATGTACCCTCACTGAGTTGGTCTTAAGACCAGAGGATGACAAATGGAGCAGGTATAGAAATAGATCCGGAACTGAACATGTGTAAGGATCTAGTGTTTTCTGTGAACACCAAATGGCAAATCTGTGCCATTTGAAAGCATAAGAACGTCTGGTGGAATCTTTTCTGGAAGACAGGAGAACCTGTAAAATTTCCTCTTGGAGTCCTAGGTATGAGAGGACTACCAGCTCAGGAGCCAGGCTGTCAAGCGAAGTGTCTTTAGTCTAGGGTGCAGGAGAGTCCCCTGTTCCTGAGAGAGAAGGTTGGGAGAGTAACCGAGGTTGAGGGGAGGTTTCCGAGCTAGTTGAAGAAGCAGAGGAAACTACAGTTGCCTGGGCCAGAAAGGGGCAATGAGGTTCATCATTCCCCTGTCAGCCCGAAGCTTGAATAGTATCTTTGATATGAGGGGAAAAGGAGGAAAAGCATAGAAAAGATTCTGTCTCCAAATGGAGGAGAAACGCATCCAAGCTCTCCCTGTGAGGGGATGGGATCCTCGAGCAGAAACGAGATAGTTGAGCATTTACAGGAAAAGCAAAGAGGTTGATTATCGGCCTCCCCCAAAGATGGAACTAGTGTTGTGCTTCTTGAGGTTCCAGCTGCCACTCGTGCAGATAGAGGATGTGACTCAGTCTGTCAGCTAAGGAATTCTCTGTTTCTGGAAGGTATACTGCATGGAAGTGAATTCCCCGAGAGATTGCCCAGTTCCACAACCGGATGGCCTCTCTGCATAAGGGGAGAGAACCTGGCCCTCCCTGTTTACGTCCTATCTGACATCACCAGGGGGTCAGAGCTGCAGGCCAAGGTCTGGGAAAAGCCATGACACCTATGCTAGGCATAATGTCATGCTGATGTATGCTGACATCCTCCTCATCCCTCCCAGGTACAGATTTCAGCATTGTCTTTTGAGTCTCTGCATGTGCTTGGAGTTGTAGTGCCCGATAGTGGGTCCTCCTAGTGAATGCATTGTATTTTATTTTTCCTGTTATATACTAAAATCTTACTATAAATAAAATACAAATAACTGAAAAAAAAACCTAATTAATTTTTTATTGTAGTGTTCTTATTTAAATTACTATAACATTATGACGAGGTCTATATATAAATTTGTCAACTGGTTTGCCAAGGTGTTGATGTCAATTAACTTGAATCTTTTGGTTCGGACTCCAGTCGTGTCTCTGTACAAGTTTCCAGACCGCCACGCAAACAATTTGAGTAGCTCTGCCATAGGCCTAGGGTCGTAAGACCCTTCAGGTGATAGCTTTGATGCATCGGTCGTCAGGGTACATTGTGGTACAGATCTTTGAAAAGGTAACTCTATGAGAAGGTTGTGCGGTTTGCACCACCACTGAAGGGCTGACCTCATCTGAGGAGTGATGATGATGGAGTCTGAGAGGTGGTCTGTGGATTGTTTCCACTGCTGTGAGAGTCCATTGTGCTAGTCTCATGTTTAGACCGGCGTATGGGATGACATGGACTGTGGAGACCATGTGGCCTAGAACGCTTAGGAATATTCTGGCCGTTATTCACGCTTGTTGTTAGACTTGTGAGGCCAAGGTTATTAGTTTGGCACATCTGTTGTCTGGCAGAAAAGCTCGGGCTTAGAGCATGTCTAGACGAGCTCCTATGAACTCTAGATTTTGAGTTGGAGCTAGGTGTGATTTTGGATAATTTATGACAAACCCTAACTCCTGTAAGACGTGGATGGTCTTTTTGAGGGCAGCAGTGACTGCCCAAGTGGTAACTGCCCTTAGCAACCAATCGTATAAGTAGGGGAACAAAAAGATCCCCAACGTTCGAAGGTAGGCTGCACTGGGTGCTGAGGCTAAACAGAAGGAAAGGACTAGATATTGGTAATGATTGTTCCGGAAAACAAATCTGAGGAACATTCTGTAATCTGGGTGGATGAGGATGTGTGTATAAGCATCCTTTAGTCTAATTTATTTTATTTTATTTCTTTATACTTTTCTTCTGTACCGCCCCTTCCAGAGATCAAGGGCGGTTTACAGAGAACAAATGAACAACTTTTACATGGAACAGCAGTTATAACTATTTACAAACAACTTTTGCATGAAACTGTGGTATTAACTATTTACAATGAACATATTGTACAAACAACCTTGTGTCAATCTTTGTAATTACATAGTTAAAAACAGGAGTCGGTCTCTTCTTATTTTATCTTCTTCATTTGGTTAGGGTGGGGCGAGGCTCTGGGGTTGTTTAGGTAAGGTGTGTGTGTGGGGGGGTTAGTAGGCTGTGGGTTCTGGAGGTTAGTAAGTTGTTTCTGCGTTTGTAGGGAGGTAGCTCGTGGGAGGTAAGGGATTCCAGTTGGGTTTTCGAAGTGTTCAGTGAAAAGATGTGTTTTAAGTCCTTTTCTGAATAGTTGGAGGTCTTTTGTCATGCGAAGGGTCAGTGGAAGTTCATTCCAGAGGGTAGGGGCAGCAAATGAAAAGGCTCTGGAGCTTGTAGTTTTCTTTGTCTTTCAGATGGTTTTGTGTATGTCAAGTGAGTGGGTTGCATTTTGTCTGCGTGTTCTGGATTCTGGTGGGGAGTGTAGGAGGGTGGTTAGGTGTGAGGGGGAGATGTCATTGAGGAGTTTGAAAGTTGTTAAGATTATTTTATATTTTATCCGGCTATTTATAGGGAGCCAGTGTAGTTAGAACATAAGAACATAAGATATGCCATACGGGGTCAGACCAAGGTCCATCAAGCCCAGTATCCTGTTTCCAACAGTGGCCAATCTAGGTCATAAGTACCTAGCAGTTTCCCCAAAAGACACAGGTTCCGCAATGCTTGTACTGGGTCAAGCATTGATATCCTGGGTCCCTTCTTAATAATGGTTTATGGACCTTTCCTCCAGGAACTTGTCCAAACCTTTTTTAAACCCAGCTACACTAACAGCCTTTACTACATCCTCTGGTAACAAATTCCAGAGTCTGATTACACGTTGAGTGAAAAAATATTTTCTTTTATTAGTCTTAAATAGTTTACCCTGTAGCTTCATTGCATGTCCCCTAGTCTTTCTATATTCTGATAACGTAAACAATCAATCTACATTTACCCGTTCCACTCCGTTCATTAATTTATAGACTTCTATCATATCTCCCCTCAGCCGTCTGTTTTCCAGATTAAAGAGCCCTAACCTTTTTAGCCTTTCTTCATAGGAGTATCTTTCCATCCCCTTTACCATTTTGGTGGCTCTTCCCTGAACCTTTTCTAATAACGCTATATCCTTTTTAAGATACGGCGACCAGAATTGCACACAATATTCAAGGTGCGGTCTCACCATGGAACGATATAGAGGCATTATAATATCTTTTGTTTTATTTTCCATTCCATTCTTTTATTTTCCATTCCTTTCCTTAAGATACCTAGCATTCTATTTGCTCTCTTGGCTGCCGCTGCACGCTGGGCCGAGGGTTTTAACATGTTATCCACAATGACGCCTAAATCTTTTTCCTGGGTGGTGGTTCCTAATGTGGAAGTTCAAGTAGAATGGGGGTTATATAGTCGGTTAGACGTGCTTTTGCTATTACCCTGGCGCAGATGTTCTGGGCTCTTTGGAGTATATTTGTATAAGTGTATTTGTCTAAGAAGCAAACCCAATCGTTTGGTTGAAGGTAAGGAAGCAACAAATCAATTTCAATAACAATAATTCTCCAAACAATTCATCCTAACCCAAGGGGTCCGCCAGGGTTCTGCGTTATCAGCTTTACTATTCAACATCTATATCCAATCAATCTGCGACATAATACAAAAACACAATGTGGACTACAGAATCTGTGCAGATGATATTATGCTATTCACAACCTTCATTACAATAAACCCAAACTACGATATAATAGTCAACTGCTTCAACGATATCTCAAAATGGCTCAATTCAATGAGCCTCTCAATTAACCTAAAAACCCCCCAGAAGTCTTGATGATCACCAGCAACAAATCATTCTCACCACCCCAGCAACTCCAAGTAAATGGTAACTCTCTTGAAATAAAAAAAAGAAGTAAAGTATCTGGGTATCCTACTTGATCAGAACCTCAATATGATAAAACATATTGATATGATCAATATACAACAAGACTCAAATGATACAAAACATATGACCCTTTCTATCTACCGATGACGTCCGCACAATAGCCCAAGCTTTTATCTGCCCACACTTCGATTTCAGTATCATCTTCTCACAGGGTCTACGCAAACAAACACTAAAACCTCTCCAAATGGCTCAAAACACGGTGGCTTGTACTATAATGAAAGTCTCAAGAACTGAACACATAATCCCAAACCTGTACCAACTACACTGGTTACCGGTGTCTCAAAGAATCAAATTCAAAGCTATACTGACCACTTTTAAGACAATAAACATCATAACACCAATATATCTGACTTCTGTAATTCATGAACAAGAAACAAAAAAAGAAGAAACAACATGAAGAATCTAACAGCCACCCCGGCCGCTTCGAGAAGTGCAAACCACAAACAGAAAGAGTAGTTACTCACCTGTAACAGGTGTTCTCCAGGAGCAGCAGGAATCAGTCCTCACATATGGGTGACGTCGGCGCCAACGGAGCCCCCGTGCGGAGCATTTCCTCAGCTTTCAAAGAAAGCCTTTGGGAATTGCAGCGCGCATGCGCAGTCCCCTTCCCGCCCAAGGGTGCCATCTTGCTCAGTCTGATGTCATAGCGAAAAGACAGCAAAAAATGAGCAAAAATAAATCATATGACTGCAACTCCCAGGGGAGGCGGGAGGGTTGTGAGGACTGATTCCTGCTGCTCCTGGAGAACACCTGTTACAGGTGAGTAACTACTCTTTCTCCAGGACCAAGCAGGAAGTCAGTCCTCACATATGGGACTCCCCAGCTTAAGGCTACCGGAGACCTCAAGCCGAAAAAATAAGCTCCCTCTAGCTCGTCAGTACGTAAGGAAGGAATCCTCTCTGAGAACGCCCCCGACCGGTAGCCCAACACCAGGGCCGGAGGGTAGGAGTTGCCTAAACCCCAAAGAGATTATGGAGTACTGCCTGTCCGAAAGCACTGTCCCTGCGGGACTCCCTCCCAAGGCAGTAATGTGCCGCAAAGGTCTGGCTTGAAGACCAAGTAGCGGCCCGGCAGATGTCTGCCAACGGAACAGAGTGGAGATGAGCCACTGACGCAGCCTTCGCCCTGACGAGCCATGACTCGACCCTCCAACGAGAGGCCGGCTGCCCCATAAGCCCAGGCGATACAGTCAGCGACCCATATGGACAAAGTACGCTTGGAGACAGGTAACCCCAACTTACTGGGGTCAAAAGAAACGAAGAGCTGAACAGCCCTCCGATGATCCCGCGCACGGTCAAGGTAGAAGGATAACGCCCTCCTACAGTCCAGGGTATACAGGACCATCTCAGCCCGGTTGGCATGCGGCCTGGGAAAGAAGGTCGGAAGAACCACCTCCTGATTGAGGTGAAAAGGGGAGACAACATTAGGGAGGAACTTCGGGTGAGTCCGTAAGACTACCCTATTCCTGTAAAACCTAGTGTAAGGGGGATCAGACACTAGTGCCTGAAGTTCACTCACTCGCCTAGCAGAGGTAAGAGCTACCAGAAACAAGGTTTTCCAGGAGAGAAAACGGAGAGGGCAGGTAGCCATAGGTTCAAATGGCGGACAAGTAATCCGCTGTAAGACCACATTCAGATCCCACTCAGGGGCTGGTGGACGCAAAGGAGGCTTAAGGAGGAGGAGGCCTCTGAGAAAACGAGCCACCAAAGGGTGGTTGGAAAGAGGCCTTCCGTCCACCGGCGAGTGGTGCGCTGAGAGAGCACTGAGGTGAACCCTGACAGAGTTGGACTTAAGGCCTAGATTGGAGAGGTAAAGCAAATATTGCAATACTACCGCTACCAAGCATGAGAAGGGATCCTCGCTGTGCTGAGCACACCATGCGGAGAATCTACGCCATTTAAGAGCGTAGGATTTCCTGGTGGATTGCCGTCTAGAGGCTAAGACTACGTCTTCCACTTCTCTAGGCAGTAGTAGGGGAGCCAGGACTACCCTTTCAGCAGCCAGGCCATCAGATGAAGGGACGGGAGGTTGGGGTGCAAGAGAGATCCCTGTTCCTGAGACAGGAGATTGTGTTGAATCCCCAGAGGAAGAGGAGTGTCCACCGCCAATTGCAGCAGAAGTGGGAACCACGGTTGCCTCGGCCACCTGGGGGCTATCAGAATCATTGAGGCCCCGTCCTTGAGGACTTTGAACAGTGTTCGGGACACTAGTGGCGTGGGATGAAACGCATACAGTAGGCCCTGGGACCACGGAATCAGAAACGCATCCACTGCTATTCTGAGAGGATGTGGTTGTCTGGAACAGAATCTCGGGAGTTGCCGGTTCAGAGGACTGGCGAAAAGATCCATGGTGGGGAGGCCCCACCTGAGAAAGATCTGCTGAACCACCAACGGATTCAATCTCCATTCGTGTGGTTGCAGGATCCTGCTCAGTCTGTCTGCCAGGTAATTTTCTTGACCTGGGAGGAAGACAGCCTTGAGGAGGATTCCATGATTGAAGGCCCAAGAGCACAGTCGTTGTGCCTCCTGACAGAGAAGGAAGGAGCCTGTGCCTCCTTGTTTGTTCACGTAGAACATGGCAACTTGATTGTCCGTCTGGACCAGTACAGACTGGTGAGTTGTGAGGTGGGAGAAGGCTCTCAGAGCTAGGCGTATCGCCCGTAGCTCCAGGAAGTTTATCTGTTGAGCAGCCTCCCAAGGGGTCCAGAGATCCTGAGTACATGCCCCTTGGCAATGTGCTCCCCAACCTAGAAGAGAAGCATCCGTCGTCAGCACATGAGAATGCGGAGGGGATTGAAAAACCACTCCGAGTACCAGATTTGGAAGATGAAGCCACCATTGCAGAGAGGAGACGAGCAGGGTGGATATTCTTAATGAGTCTGCAAGGCTCCCTGTGGCTTGATGCCACTGAGTTCGAAGGCTCCACTGAGCAGGCCGCATGTGCAGGCGGGCAATGGGGGTTACATGAACTGTGGAAGCCATATGGCCGAGAAGTCTCAGGAATTGCCTGGCGGAGACGAGGGAATTGCTGTGAAACTGCCTGGCTAGATACATCAACCTGTGGGCTCTGTCCACTGGCAGAAAAGCCTTCGCCTGAAGAGTGTCCAGCCTTGCTCCTATGAAGTCTAAGTTTTGGGATGGGAGCAAAGTGGACTTTGCGAAGTTTATGACAAACCCCAAGTGCTGAAGCAGAGCCACAGTGCGAAGGGTGGCTTGACTGGCCTCCTGGGAAGACTGGCCCCTTATGAGCCAGTCATCCAGGTATGGAAACACAAAAAGACCTTGAAGCCTCAGGTAGGCCGCCACCACCGCCAGGCACTTGGTGAACACCCTGGGAGCGGAGGTTAGGCCAAAGGGTAGTAACTCTGTACTGGTAGTGGTTTCCCCCCACAACAAATCTGAGATATCGTCTGTGGTCTGGATGAATAAGGATGTGAGTATAAGCATCCTTTAGATCTAAGGAGCATAGCCAATCTCCCTGCTGGAGGTAGGGCAGCAGGATTCCAAGGGTAAGCATCTTGAACTTTTCCCTCTCCAGGAACTTGTTGAGGTTGCGCAAGTCTAGGATGGGTCTGAGGCCTCCTGTTCTTTTTGGTACCAGAAAGTACCTGGAATAAAAGCCGTGACCTCTCAGGTGGTGGGGCACCGGTTCCACAGCCTGTTCCTTTAGCAGACTTGCTAACTCCTGAAGGAGTAGGTCCTTGTGCAGAGGGAGTCTTGGAGGCTCCCCTGGAAAATAGGAGGGAGGTACCTGGTGAAAATGGCTGACCACCTGTGGGCAAAGTGGGCCAGCCGGCCTCCTGTGCTGATGTGAGCCAGCTGAGGAGAAGAGGCTATGCCTTCTGAGTCAAAACCCCCCACCCTGCTGAGCAGGGGCCGGTGTTGGTGGCTTGGGGGCCTTCTGCCTACGGGGCCCATGACCCTGCCCCTTGGCCTACTGACCCTGTTGGGGAGTTGCAGAGGCCTGATAATGAGGGTATTGTTTATAGGCAGATGACTTCCTCGGGTAAAAGGTCTTTTTCCCCGAGCGCTTCGTTTTCTGAGAAGGGGCAGAGGTTTTTCTGGATAGCCTAGTCCGGGTCACAGTCTCGGTCTCAGGTTCTGCAGCCTTTTCAGCCATGGGCTTGCCAAAGAGGTTTTCACATCGTCAGGGGACATCGACCAACTTGTCCTGTACCCATGGCTCGAGGTCGGATGACTGTAGCCAAGCCTGTCGGCGGGCACCGATGCTGGCCCCGGCTACTCGGGCCGAAGCCTCGAAGCCATCGTAGGCTGCTCGAGAGATAAACTTCGAGCACTCTCGAATACCAGTGGACAAGGCCTGGAACCTCTGCAAAGGTTCCTCGAAGAGACCAGCAGAGAACCCAGCAATCTCCTTTGCCAGGTCTCGGAGATACATGCCCATGTAGAGCTTGTATGTCTGGACACGGCAAGCAAGCATAGAGCCCTGGAAGCACTTCTTACCGAGGGCATCCAGGTTCCGGGCCTCCCGGCCGGGAGGCACCGAGGAGTGCATCTTTTGACTTTTCAGTCGATGCATGGCCGATTCCACAACCATGGAGTGGTGCGGTAATTGTGCCTTTTGGAACCCGGGGCTCTTGCGAACTCGATAGATGGAATCGACCCGCTTGCTTAACACCGGCGTCGAGACCGGGGTCTCCCACATGCGGAAGAGCAGCCGCTCCAGCATCGGAGGAACCAGTACAGTAAAGGCCTCCTTCGGGGGAGAGTCATACTGGAGGGCCATGAGCTCCTTGGCTTGAGGCTCCTCCTCGGGATCCGCAGGGAATGCCAAGGCCTTGGCCATATCCCGCACGAAGTCTGAGAACCGGGTATCCTCCGGTGGGGATCGTCTCCAAGGTTCGGACTCCGGCGAGTCCGATGGGACACACCGAGTCCGATAGGTGTCGGGTGACTCTTCGTCCTCCGTCTCCCAGCCCGACTCCTCGGAGGAGGTATCGAGTGGCTCCAGTCGGGCGGGCACCGATGCCCTCCGCCCCGACGCCGAGGGTACCGGCGTTGAAGACCTCGGTCCCGAACGGGAGGCCGAGGGAGACCGTGGCCGAGGATCGACTCGAGTCCACATGGACTCGAGGATCGTCTCGGCCTCCGGGGTCGACTTGGACGTCGATGTCCCGGAGGTCGGGGCAGATGCACCGGTGAGACCGGCGATCAATGCCCGCTGCTGTTCCATGAAGGCAGCGAGGCTGCTCTCCAAGGCCGTCAATCTGAGTCCGAGATCAGGAGACCCAGCAGCCCCCGACTTGGGCCCCGACGGCGTCGGGCCCGATGTCGGCTCCCCTGGAGGAGTCTCCACAAGGACTACAGCACTCACGTGTCCAGGAGACTCCATCTCGATACGAGGTTGCTTGGCAGGCCTCTCCGACTCCGAAGACCCGGGACGGCTATCGAGGCTATGCGACCTGGCCCTCGAGGAACCAGGAGCGTCCACCGACGCCACCCTTGCGGGTTTCTTCTTCCTGCGCTGTTCCCGCGAAGGAGACCCCCACTCAGAGGAACCCCGACGCTGCTTGGGGCCAGAGTTCCGAGACGTCGAGGCCTCTGAGGAGGTCCGGGCCCGTCCGGACGCGGAGTCAGACAAGATCCTATCCTTCTGGTGCTGCAGACTTCTCAACGCCTTCGAGGACATTTTGCCACACGGACCACAGATCATTGGGTCATGATCGGGTCCGAGGCAGCGGAGGCAGCAGTCATGTGTGTCGGTAAGAGACATAAGTTTCTTACACCGATCACCCTTTTTAAACCCGCTGGCAGCCATCGGGGGAAAAAGGGCCCCTGCGAGGTCAAAAGACAGGGCTGCCAGTGAAAAAAGAAAAATGGCGTGAACGCTAGTCACGAAGGACAAAAATCAAAAAAGAGAGAGTGGGCTCGATACCGGCGTATCGGGCCCAGGCGGGAAAAGGATCCGGCGTCGAACCGAAGGAGAAGAACAAAAAAACCAGGGAAATCAACTTTTTCCTCGGCGAAAAACGAACTACGTCCGTCGGGCTCCGCGGAAAAAAGAAGACTGAGCAAGATGGCACCCTTGGGCGGGAAGGGGACCACGCATGCGCGCTGCAATTCCCAAAGGCTTTCTTTGAAAGCTGGGGAAATGCTCCACACGGGGGCTCCGTCGGCACCGACGTCACCCGTATGTGAGGACTGATTCCTGCTTGGTCCTGGGAACCTTCTCATTATATGCAGCGATTCTTTGGAACTCTTTACCCAACAATCTGTACTATTCTCTGAAGCCTTCCAGTCAATAACGGACAGTCAATAAGGTTATAGAGAATGCTCATTCCACCCGATGTCAAGAAACCCTGAAATAGCTCACTCTCCACATAGTAACTCCCTAAATGTATATAGTTGGCTGGTTATAATCCTATAGGCCTGAATATGTTTTAACAGATCGAGTTTGATGTTACAGATATCATTCTTGTTCGATATGTTCCTTGTTCACTGTAAACTGTCTAGTGCTGAGTTGAGTTCTCTGTAAAATGCCTTGATTATGTCAAAAAGCGGTATATAAAACTAATAAATACATAAATAAATAAGGAAGAAGGGTACCCAGAGAAATCATTTTGAATTTTTCCTTCACCAGGAATTTGTTGAGATTTTGGAGATCTAGTATAGGCCTGTGGGCTCCCATATTCTTTGGGCTAAGAAAGTATCAGGAGTAGAAACTTAGGCCTTGTTCAGAGAGACGTACTTCCTCTATTGCCCTTTGAAGTAGAGAGTGAATTTCATGTTGTAACAAAGTGGTTTGATGGAGATCTAAGGAGGGTTGGCCTAAAAATGAGTGGGTGGAAAATATCTGAATTTCAACTGCAGACCCTGACTTACCTAGATGTGAGGTCTAGGGTTCTGGGATGATATTTTCTCCAGCGGTGTGCAAAATGCACTAGTCACGGGATCTTGAGAGGACTGGCCATGCTCCCCAGAAAGGTGTCAAAAACTCTGAGATGGTTGAGCAGGAGCAGCAGGTTGTGGCTTGGTAACCTAGGGTTTCCTGTGTTGTTTCTGGCCCTGCGCCTCTGCTGTTGTGGAGTAGAATAGAAGGAATAGGAATGATAGGGTGGAAAGTAATGTTTCTTCTTTGGGAAGAAGGGTTTCTTGGTGACAGTTTTCTTTTTAGAAGGATCTACAGTCTTTCTAGAAAGCCTCTTCATGGTGAGGTCATCTGTCTCTATCTCATCTGCTTTTTCCCTCCACCTCTGGGCAAAAATGTTCTCTCCATAGCATGGAATGTTAATTACTTATCTTGGACCCATTGTTCCAGGTCAGATGCCTGAAGCTAGGCTGTTCGTCTAGCTCCAATGCAGGCTGTTGGCCTCAAAGGCATCAAAGACTGCTCTTGTTAGAAATTTTGAAGTGTTCTGGGCATATGTGACTAAAACATGATGAGTTGCCTGTTTCTCAGGAGGCAGCAAGGTGATAAATTCTGCTAGATCCCTCAAGACATCCCTAAGGAACATGCCCATATATAGCATGTAAGAATCTATTCTGGAAGCTAACACTGTTGCCTGGAAGGCCTTTCTCCCAAAGGCATTGAGGGTTCTGGCTTCCCTTCCAGGAGGAACTGAGGAGTGATTTTTTTTACTTTTAATTCTTCTCATGGCAGATTCAACTTCCTTAGAGTGATGAGGGAATTGAGGTTTTTGAAAGCCTGGTGAAGGAGGGACTCTGTAAAGAGTATCCAGCTTCTTAGAGACTACAGGAGTTGACATGTGAGAGTCCCACATTCGAGGCATCAAGTTTCTCAAGATGTTATGCACTGGGAGGGTTGCCGCCTCCTTCGGTGCCGATGGATACTGCTCTGGGTTCTGTCTCCATAGCCACCAATACTTCCAGGGCAGCCGCCATGTCCTTAAAAAAAATCTTGAAAGGACATATCCTCGGACAGAGGCCTTCAATGCTCATAGGGAGGCGATGGATCTGATGGTACATCCCTGATGGTATCAGAATCGATGGATTCGGAGTCGGAGGGTTCCGGTGCAGAATCAGAGTCCAGAAGAAAATCAAAATAATTCTTATGAGGTCCCCTATAAGTCCGATGTTCGGCGTGTTCAGATGTCAAGGGTATCGAGAGCGGCAGTACTGGAGACCTCGGTACTGGTTGCTCAATGGCTTGATGTGACGCAGGTAATGCCTGCGGAAGGGTATCAAGAGGGCTCTCCATGGCCATCGATGGTAGTGGAACTGGTGCAGATTGTGATACCCCCGATGCCAGCGGTGTCGCTACCACCAGGAGCGCAGCGATGCTCTTTTCAATGGCAATGACCCGTCAGTACCGGGGGAGGAGGGGCTCTGGACACAACTGTGTGGGCCACAACTCCTAACGCTGGTATCGCGGACTCCGCCAAGGATTGCAGCTCAGTGGCATCCCTGAGCCCTTTTATGGCTTTGGAGGGTGCCCCCTGTCGGGGCTGCTTTGCTGGCCGGTCTGCATCAGAGTGAATCGGTGACGATGCCGATGCTCGGTGTCCAATGCCAACGCTGACCTCAAGGTCGATAATCTCGATGCTATCAATGTCTTTTTCTTCTTTTGCACTGGAGACTCAGATCAATGCTTGTCCTTTTGACTAAATGGGGATCTAGAGGTATGGGAGGATTTAGATGGAGTCAACGCCCCCGAGGAGTGCACTGAAGGAGCTGAGTTTGTTGGAAACAGTTTAGCCTTCTGTTTATCCTGGTTCTTCCTACCTCTGGTAGTCATGTGGCGACAGGAGGGGCAGGAATCTACATCATGAACTGGGCCTAAACACTTGAGACACCAGCTATGCTCATTGGTGATAGAAATTGTACTAGCACACTTCGAACATTTTTTTTTAAACCACTGCAGGGCTTTTCCATTTTTGGGGAAAGGACTGAGGCAAAGTCAAATTGCACGATGGTTTACGATAAAGCCATAGGCCTGAAACCTGGCATGATAAGAGAAAAAATGAAAGAAAAAATTATAAAAAAATAAGAAAAGAAAAATTGGAATGGGAGTGGAATTGACAGGAAGTTGAGACGGCGATGGGAAGGCATAAAAGTAAAGTACAGAGTAGTTACTCACCTGTAACAGGTGTTCTCCAGGAGCAGCAGGAATCAGTCCTCACATATGGGTGACGTCGGCGCCGACGGAGCCCCCATGCGGAGCATTTCACCAGCTTTCAAGGAAAGCCTTTGGGAATGCAGTGCGCATGCGCGGTCCCCTTCCCGCCCAAGGGTGCCATCTTGCTCAGTCTGATAACATAGCTAAAAGACAGCAAAAAAACAAAATGAAATATATGATTGCAACTCCAGGGGAGGAGGGAGGGTTGTGAGGACTGATTCCTGCTGCTCCTGGAGAACACCTGTTACAGGTGAGTAACTACTCTTTCTCCAGGACCAAGCAGGAAGTCAGTCCTCACATATGGGACTCCCCAACTCTAGGCTACCGGAAACCCACAGCTGAAAAATGGCTCCCTCTCAAGAGCCTCAGCATCCATGACAAGAATATTCTCTGAGAACGCCCCCCGTACGGTAGCCCAACACAAAGGCCGGAGGGTAGGAGTTGCCTAAACCTCAAAGAGATTACGGAGTACCGCCTGTCCAAAAGCACTGTCCCTTCAGGACTCTCTCTCAAGGCAGTAATGGGCTGCAAAAGTCTGGCTTGAAGACCAAGTAGCGGCCCGGCAGATGTCTGCCAAAGGAACAGAGTGGAGATGAGCTACTGACGCGGCTTTCGCTCTGACACGATGGGCCGTGACTCGACCCTGCAAGGGTACGTCGGCTGCCTTGTACGCCCAGGCAATACAATCTGCTACCCAAGTGGACAACGTACGCTTGGAGACAGGTAACCCCATCTTATTAGGGTCAAAGGAGACGAAGAGCTGAGTAGCCCTTCGATGCCCCCGCGTACGTTCTATGTAAAAAGACAACGCCCTCTTACAGTCCAGGGTACGTAAGACTGTTTCAGCCCGGCTAGTATGCGGCCTGGGAAAGAAGGTTGGAAGAACCACCTCCTGGTTGAGGTGGAAAGAGGAGACCACTTTTGGAAGGAACTTAGGATGGTTCCGTAGGACCACACTGTTCCTATAGAACCGTGTGTACGGCCTATCAGAAACCAGAGCTTGTAGTTCACTCACACGTCTGGCCAAGGTAAGAGCGACCAGGAAGAGGGTCTTCCAAGAGAGGAAGCGCAAATCACAAGAAGCCATTGGCTCAAACGGTGGGCGAGTAAGTTGCTGCAAGACCACGTTCAAATCACACTCAGTCGCCGGTGGACGAACCGGAGGCTTGAGAAGAAGCAGACCTCTGAGGAAGCGGGATACCAAGGGATGAACCGACAGACTGTCCCTCCACCGGTGAGTGGTGTACTGATAGAGAACTGAGGTGGACCCAAAAAGAGTTAGACTTAAGGCCTAGGTCTGACAGGTGAAGTAGATACTACAGTACTACTGGCACAAGGCAGGAGAAAGGATCTTCATTGCGCTGAGCACACCATAATGTGAACCTACGCCACTTGAGGGCATAAGACTTTCTGGTGGACTGCCTCCTAGAGGCCAAATCCACCTCTTCAACCTCCTTATGTAGAAGCAAGGGAGCTAGCACTATCCTTTCAGCAGCCAGGCCATCAGATTGAGGGACCTGAGATTGGGGTGCAGAAGGGAACCCTGCTCTTGAGACAGGAGATCGTGTTGCAACCCCAGAGGGAACGGAGTTTCCACCGCCAACTGCAGCAGGAATGGAAACCACGATTGCCTCGGCCATCTGGGGGCTAACAGAATCACCGAGGCCTTGTCTCAGAGAATCTTGAACAGATTCCGGGCCACCAGGTGCGTGGGAGGAAACGCATACAGGAGGCCCGTAGACCAAGATATCAGAAAAGCATCTGCTGACAGTCTCAGGGGATGCGGCTGTCTGGAGAAAAACCTGGGCAGCTGACGGTTCAGTGGACTTGCAAAGAGATCGATGGATGGAAGTCCCCATCGTAGAAAAATCTGCTGGACCACCAATGGATTCAACTGCCATTTGTGGGGCTGAAGAATCCTGCTTAGCTTGTCTGCTAAGAAGTTCTCCTGACCAGGTGGATAAACTGCTTTGAGAAACATGCCTTGTTTGACTGCAAAGGAGCAAAGGACCTGCTCCTCCTGACATAGGAGCCTGGACCCTGTGCCCCCCTGCTTTTTCACATAGAACATTGCTACCTGATTGTCTGTCTGAACTAAGACAGACTGGTGAGAGAGGGCATGAGAAAAAGTCTGTAGAGCCAAGCGGATTGCTCGCAGCTCCAAAAGACTGATCTGCTGTGCGGCCTCCCGAGGAAACCAGAGGCCTTGAGTGCATGTGCCCTGGCAATACACACCCCATCCCTTTAAGGAAGCATCAGTCATCAGCATCCTTGTGTGTGCTGGGGCCTGAAAAGGTACCCCCTGAGAAGGTTTGGGAGATGTAGCCACCACTTCAAGGAGTCTAAAAGTGGTTTGGACACCTTTACTCTGTCTTGGAGGTCGCCTGTGGCCTGCGCCCACTGAGCTCTGAGGCACCACTGAGCAGCCCGCATGTGCAGACGGGCATGCGGCGTCACATGTACCGTGGATGCCATGTGGCCCAGGAGCCACAGGAAAAGCCTGGCAGACACCTGAGAATTGCTGTGGAACTAGTTGGCCAAGCCCATCAGTCTGTGGGACCTGTCCTCGGGCAAGTAAGCTCTTGCCTGCAGGGTGTCTAATCTTGCCCCTATAAACTCTAGGTTCTGTGAGGGCAGCAAAGTGGACTTTGCGTAGTTTATGACAAAGCCCAGATGCTGAAGAAGAGAGACACTGCGAAGCGTGGCTTGTCTGGCCTCCTGGAGAGACTGGCTCCTGATGAGCCAGTCGTCCAGGTATGGGAAGACAAAAATTCCCTGATTTATTTATTTATTTAATCAGTTTTATATACCACCTTATCCTTCAATCAAAGTGGTCAACAAGACAACAGAGGGACTACATCGAGGTGGGGGGGAGACAACAAGATAGTACATTACAGTAAACTACAGTACAATACATTAAATTATACATAAACTACAGCAAAATTACATTTCATAATTCATTACAATTACATTAAACAAATAACTGCATTCTTACAAAATGTTAAAATAATTTAAACATTATAGGAAAATTGTAATTCAAAGGGTTAAAACATTTTGTTCTATTGGAATTAGATTAGTTGTCATATGCTTCAATAAATAGGTACGTTTTAAGGGACTTTCAAAAATCTTTGATATCATACTCATTTCTTAAATCACTAGGAATAGAATTCCATAGTTGTGGTGCCATAAATGAGAAAGCCCTATTAGATGTCATTTGTTTGGATCTGTTAAACTTCAAGTGGGAATTAAGTCTGTTAGTAGACTGTGAACATCTGGGCCTTGAGCTATGTCCTTAGAAATAATAGTTGTTAGAACGTTTGCTGATGACTCATGTAAAATTTTGAAAATATTCATGAGGTTCTTGTATTTCGATCTCATAATGATTGGAAGCCAATGCAATTCTTGAAGCAGGGGAGTTATATGATCAAATTTTGGAGAATTCATTATAGTTCTTGCGGTTGTATTTTGTGCCAATTGGAGGGGATGGGTAGTATGTTTTGGAAGACCTTGATAAAGGATATTTCCAAAGTCGAGGAGTGGTGTTATAACTGCTTGACATACCATTCGAAAGTGATTTAGTTGTAAAATTGGCTTGAGGTTCCTAATGATCTTTAAACGATGGTATACTCTAGCTGTAATTTTATTTATATGGGATTTTAAGTTAATATGTTTATCTATGATTATACCAAGGTATTTTACTTCCTCGCTGACCTTTATGGTTTGTTTAGTATATTGATTTCTTTAGGAGTTATTAAGTTCTGATTATTAAAAATGAACAACGCTTCTGTTTTATCTGGGTTTATTTTAAAGTTGTTAGCTGTGAGCCAATTGTTCATATCAGTCAAACAGTTATTATTTATTTCTGTGTCAAATGTATTCTGATTAACTGCAGTGTAGATCATATCATCATCAGCGTATAGATGGTAATTTATTCCATATTGTTGAATAATTTTACATATAGGTTGAATATAGATGTTAAAAAGGACTGATGATAATGCTGACCCTTGTGGTATGCCTTGTGTAATTGGGATTTGAGATGATTTTTTGTCTCCACATTTTACTATTTGAGTACGATTATTCAGGTAGGATGTAAACCATTTAAGTGTGTTATCGCATAGTCCAATATCTTCTAAACGTTGAAGCATTAAAGGATGAGAGATTGTGTCAAAAGCTGCTGAAATGAAATGATTCCTGAGATACGCCGCGACCACCGCCAGGCATTTGGTGAAAACCCTGGGGGCGAAAGTCAGGCCAAAAGGAAGTACTCTGTAATGAAAATGGTTTCCTCCCACCACAAATCTGAGATATAGTCGGTGGTCTGAATGAGGATGTGTGTATAAGCATCCTTTAGGTCTAAGGAGCACAGCCAGTCTCCCTGCTGGAGGTAGGGCAGCAGTATCCCAAGGGTAAGCATCTTGAACTTTTCCCTCTCCAGAAACTTGTTTAGGTTTCGCAAGTCTAGGATAGGCCGGAGACCCTCCTGTCCTTTTTGGTACCAGATAGTACTTGGAATGGAAGCCTTGCCCTTCCAGGTGGTGAGGCACCGGTTCCACCGCCTGTTCCTTTAGAAGATTTGCCAACTCCTGAAGGAGGAGGTTTCTGTGCAGAGGGCATCTTGGAGGCTCCCCTGGAAAGTAGGAGGGGGTAGCTGGTGGAAGTGGAGCATGTAGCCCTTTTGGACTATGCTGAGGACCCAGGTATCCCCTGTGATGGCTGGCCACCTGTAGGCGTACAGGGTCAGCCGACCTCCTGTGCTGAGTGGAGCCAGCTGTGGGGAAGAGGCTATGCTGTGGGAGTCAAAACCCCGCTCCCTGCTCTGCAGGAGCCAGAGCTGGCGGCTTGGTGATCTTCTGCCTACGGGGTCCATGCCCCTGCCCCTTGGCCTGCTGGCCCTGTTGGGGAGCTGGAGAGGCCTGATATTGAGGGTAGGATATGTAGGTAGCACCCTTCCTCGGGAAAAAGGGCTTCTTTCCTGAGCCCTTCTTTTTCTGAGAAGGGGCAGAAGTCTTCCTGGACAGCCTTGTCCTGGTAAGAGAGTCTCAGTCTCGATTTCAGCAGCCTTTTCAGTCATGGGCTTACCGAAAAGGTTTTCACCTCGGCAGGGGACATCGACCAACTTGTCCTGCACCCATTACTCCAGGTCTGATGACTGTAGCCAGGCCTGACGGCGTGCACCGATGCCGGCTGCGGCTATCCGGGCCGAAGCCTCAAAGCCATCATAGGCTGCTCGAGAGATAAACTTCGAGCACTCTCTGATCCCTGTTGACAAAGCCTTGAACCTCTGCAAAGGTTCCTCGGAGAGGCCAGCTGAGAACCCAGCAATCTCCTTTGCCAGGTCTCGTATGTACATGCCCATGTACAGCTGGTAGGTCTGGACACGGCAAGAGAACATAGAGCCCTGGAAGCACTTCCTACCGAGGGCATCCAGGTTCCGGACCTCCCAACCGGGGGGCACCGATGAGTGCATCTTTTGACTCTTCAGGCGGTGCATGGCCGATTCCACAGCCATGGAGTTGTGCGGTAGCTGCGCCTTTTGGAACCCAGGGCTCTTACAGACTTGATAAATGGAATCGACCCGTTTGCTCAGAACTGGCGCCGAGGCCAGTGCCTCCCACATACGGAAGAGCAGCCGTTCCAGCATCGGAGGAACCGGTACCGTAAAGGCTTCCTTCGGAGGAAAGTCATACTGGAGTGTGTCGAGCTCTTTGGCTCGAGGCTCCTCCTCGGCGTCCGCAGGAAAGGCCAAGGCTTTGGACATGTCCCTCACGAAGTCCGAGACCGGGTATCCTCCAGGGGGGACTGTCTCCGAAGCTCGGACTCCGGTGAGTCCGAAGAGACGCACCGGGTCCGGAAGGTTTCCGGGGACTCCTCGTCCTCCGTCTCCCACACAGACTCCTCCGAGGAGGAATCGCGCGGCTCCGGCCGTGTGGACCTCGGTGCTGCACGGGAGGTCGAGGGGGACCTTGACCGAGGATCGACTAGAGACTTCATTGACTCGCGGATCGGCTCGGTCTCCGGGGTCGACTTGTGTGTCGAGGTCCCGGTGGTCGGGGCAGATGCATCGGTCAGATCGGCAATCAGCACCCGCTGCTGTTCCATGAAGGCAGCCGAACTGCTCTCCAAGGCTGTCAACCTGAGTCCAAGCTCAGGAGATTCAGCAGCCCCCAACGGCGTCGGGCCTGACCTAGGCTCCCCCGGGGGAGAGTCCACGAGGACAACTGCACTTACGTGACTCAGGGACTCCGGCTCCACATGAGGTAACTTGGACGGCCTCTCCGACTCCGAGAGCCGAGGGTGGCAGTCAGGGCTATGTGACCTGGTCCTCGAGGATCCAGGAGCCTCCACCGATGCCGCCCTCATGAGCTTCTTCTTCCTTCTCTGCTTCTGGGTGGGAGACTCCCTCTCAGAGGAATCCCGACGGCGCTCGAGGTCAGACTTCCAAGATGTCGAGGCCTCTGACGAAGTCCGGGCACAGCCGGACGCGGGGTCAGAAAAAATTCTCTCACGTTGATGCTGACGGCTCCGAAGCGCCTTCAACGACATTTTGCCGTATGGGCCACAGGCCAGCGGGTCATGGTCGGGCCCGAGGCAATGGAGGCAGCAGTCATGTGTGTCGGTGAGAGACATAAGTTTCTTGCACCGATCACACTTTTTGAACCCGCTGGCAGCCATCGGGGGAAAAAGGGCCCCTGCAAGGTCAAAAGGCCGAGCTGCCAGTGAAAACACAAAAAGAGAGCGAACGCTAGTCACGAAGAACAAAAACCGAAAATCAAAACTCCGGACTCGATACCGGTGTACTGAGCCCAGGCGGGAAAGGGAACCGGCGTCGAACCAGAACAGAAAAAGCCAAAATAGCCGAAAAAAGCTACTTTTCCAGGGTGACACAAACTCATGTCCGTTGGGCTCCGCGGAAAAAGAAAGACTGAGCAAGATGGCACCCTTGGGCGGGAAGGGGACCGCGCATGCGCGCTGCATTCCCAAAGGCTTTCCGTTGGAGCCGACGTCACCCATATGTGAGGACTGACTTCCTGCTTCGTCCTGGAGAATCAACAGTACCACTTAAAAACTAAAAAGTCTCTTAACGTGGCTGACAGGGACGAGGTCCCAATGGCTCCGTGGAAAAAAGATAACTGAGGAGGACCAGGAGCGAAGGCAGCCACACATGCGTGGAGGAATGCTCCCAAAGCTTCCTATTGGATGCTGGGGAGTGTTCCCGTGCCGGGCTCCGTCGATACTGTCATCACCCCAGGGACGACCCTATAATGAGACCGAGTGACGCGGTTGCCTCAGGAAGCAACCTTTGGGGGCAGCAAAAAATGCCCCCAAAAGGCCGCCTCACTCGGCCTTCAAAATTAAAAAAAAAAAAAAAAAGAAGAGCTGGACAAGTTGCTGCCGCTGCTTCTTGGCAGCAGCAGAATCTACCACTCTGCACCCCCCCCCCCATATCTGCCTCAGAAGAGCCCTGAAGTTGCCTGGCTGGCGCCCTGGCTCAATTTGCAGAGCCGCGAGAAGCAACAGTGTTTCCCTTCTTTCCCGCGGCTCTGTTCAAGTTGAACCCGCCGGTGCTGAAGATAAACGAGGCATTTCCTCTCTCATGCGAGACAGGAAATGCCTCGTTTACCCTCAGAGCCAAAAGGCTCAACTTTATCAGAGCCGTGGAAAAGAAGGGAAACACTGTTCCTTCTCACGGCTCCGCAAAGGTGAGCGGGGGCGCCTGCCAGGCAACTGCAGGGCTAGTCCCGGAGGGGGGGGGGGGAGGTTCGCATTGGAAATAGTCAAATTGGGAGGGTTAGGACTGATAATGGGCTGATGGGGGGGGGGCTAGGACTGGAAATGGGCTAATGGGGATGTTAGGACTGGAAATAGGCTGACCGGGGGGGGCTAGGACTGGTAATGGGCTGATCGGCGGGAGGGGGTTAGGACTGGTAGTGGGCTAATGGAAGGGCTAGCACTGGAAATGGGTTGATGAGGGGAGCCTGAAATGGAAATGGGTGCTTAAGGGAGGCTAGGACTGGAAATGGGCTAATCAGGGGAGCAGGACTGGAAATAGGGTGATTAGGGGAGCTAGGACTGGTAATGGGCTGATCAGGTGGGGTTAGTACTGGAAATGGGCTATGACTGGAAATAGGCTGATCGGGGGGGGGGGGGGCTAGGACTGGTAATGGGCTGATGGGGGACTAGCACTGGAAATGGGCTGATCAGGGGGCTAGCACTGGAAATGAGCTAGGACTGGAAATAAGTTGATTGGGGGGCTAGGACTGGAAATGGACTGATGGGGGACTAGGAATGGAGTGGGCTGATAAGGGGTTTGGGAATGGAAATGGGCTGATGGGGGGAGGAGAGAGCTGCTGGCACTGGAAGAAGACTGGGAACTAGAACTGGAAATGGGCTGATGGGGGAGGGGAGGAGAGAGCTGCTGGTCCTGAAAGAAAACTAGGGGCTAGAGCTACAAATGGGCTAATGCAGGGGGATGGGAAATGGGACTGGAAGGGAGCGGATGCTGAGAAGGTCTGCCAGGGGAAGGAGGGGCAGGAAAGGAGCTGATACAGGGGGAGGTGGGGGCAGGAAGGGAGCTAATATGGGAGAAGGAGGGGGCTGGGAGGGAGTTGATATAGGGGAAAAGAGGGGGCTGGAAGGGAGCTGACACCTGAGGATGTACTGAAGGGGGACTGGAAGGGAGCTGACACTTGGGGATGGGACTGGTAAGTGGCTGGGTAATGGGGAGGAGACTGGGAGGGGGTACTGAGGCTAGAAGGGAGCTGACATCGGGGGATGTCACTGGAAAGGGGAAGGACAGAAGGTAGGGTGACTGAAAGGGAGCTGACATGGGAGTGGAAGTGAGCTGATACCTGTGATGGTATTTGGACTAGAAGGGGCTGGAAGGTGGGGGAATGGAAGGGAATGGACACCAGAGGCAGTCCTGGGAATGCAAGGCGATTGCCATTGGAAGGTACTGGGAGGGAAGGACCGGAAGGGGGCTGATACTGGGGAGTGTTACTGGGACTGGAAATAGACTGATAAAAGGAAGTGAAGAAAACAAAAGAGATAAGAAATGGCAGATGGACCAGAGACCATAGAAAGAGAGCTAAGAGAAGACAGGAATGCAGAAGCCTCAAATCAGGGCCAGCATAATCAGAGAATAACATGGTCAGACAACAAAGGTAGAAAAATCATTTTATTTTCATTTTGGTGATTGGATTTTGTGCTATCTTTACATTTTACACAGTATGGGGAACTGCGTCTCTTATTTATCCGATGTTTACTGCATATGGAGTATGGCTTCTTGGGGTTTCAGTTTTATTTTTGTCTACATATTTTTATTTTTACTTTAGGTTGAAGTCACTTATTCTGTACTTGGTGAGGGTTTGTGTTCTGTGTGACTGAGGTGTTCTGTTAACGTGGAGTTTGTACATAGGGATCTATACTGTACTGTAGTAATTTGACTTGTTCAGCTTTTCAAATAGGTGTATGGATGTTCTAGAACCTGCTGCAGTATTTACAGTGCTGCTTTTTTCTGGGTAGGTCCCTTTATGAGTTTTGGAAGTTTACGCTGGCATGGTATGGTAGATTTGGCCTTGCAGATCTAAGGTGACTTCTATAGGATTTTATATTAGTTTCCAGTATGTCTGGTACTGGAGAATGTTTGTTAGTGAGATGACTAGAATCAGATTTTTTTAAAATATATTTAGTTCTGAGGGTGAATGTTCTACTTTTGCTTTGCACCCATTTTCGAAGGAGAGGTTTCTGTGGATTCAGAATATCTATTCAAAAAGAAAAAGTAAAAACCACAAATAGAAATTACACTTACCTGGTAATTGATGTTCCTGGAGGAACTCCAGTTTAGTTCACACTTCTGGGTAGTGTACCTCCTCCTGCAGCTCGGAGACTGGGCATGTCCAAAAACGTGACATCACTGGATGTAGTCTGCTGACATCTCCCATCAGCTCCAGTGAACTATTGACAAAGCACACTTAAAGGAGCAACAAATAAGTAGCCAATCCTTGTGGTCTTGGGCAAGCCACTTAACCCTTCATTGCCCATGTTCCCTGTAAGTATTAGCATATGTGTGTCATATCCCCTCGTGTTAAATGTATCTCCCAATTGACCGCTTTGACCCAGTGAAAAGCGGGATATAAATACAGCTAAATAAATCTCAAATAATAAATTGCATACAAACAGCTGAACTCAATTACTACTATATACAAATGAATTTGTCGTCTGGCTGCCAGGCCTCATTCCTCGTGCCAGCTTCTTCCGCCCCATCCAAAGTGCCAGATTAACAAGGATAAGAAGAGGCAGAAGAAGTAGTGAAATAAACACCTACCGGTCATCGTATCCCTTCTCCGACTAAACCTGAAATGCTACCGTACCATCCCGGGTGGGAATGAGGACTAAACTGGAGTTCCTCCAGGAACATCAATTACCAGGTAAGTGTAATTTCTATTTCCTTTTCTTTCCTCCGGTTTAGTCCACACTTCTGGGATGTAACAGAGCAGTACTCATTGGGAGGGACCTTTCCAACCGGCCTGTAATACCGCCGACCCAAACAGCGTCCTTCGCTGATAAGACATCGAGACGGTAGTGCTTACTGAAAGTGTGAAGAGACGACCAAGTAGCCGCCCTACAAATTTCCGAGGTGGAACCAAACTGTGCTCCGCCCATGAAGCCGCTTGCGCTCTAGTAGAATGCGCCCGTAACCCCGTCGGGACCTGACGCCCCGACAACAGATACGCCGAAGCAATCACTTCTCTAATCCACCTAGAAATAGAAGCTTTCGCGGCTGCTTCGCCCTTAAGGGAGCCCCCAAACAAAACAAATAGATGGTCCAACTTGCGATAGGACTCTGACACCTTTAAATACTGTTGAAGTACTCACCGTACGTCCAGCCGACAAAGTCCCCGGTCCACCTTATCGCCCTTGAACGACCCGAGCACCGGCAGAGTAACCGTCTGATTTAAATGAAACGGAGAAACCACCTTAGGCAAAAAGGAAGGAACGGGCCGAAGAACCACCTTTTCCCTAGAAAAGGACAAAAACGGCTCCCTGCAAGACAACGCTTGCAACTCCGAAATACGCCTTGCTGAACAAATGGCCACCAAAAATACTGTCTTCAGAGTCAAATCCTTCACTGACGCACACTGTAATGGTTCGAAAGGCTCCTTAGCCAGCGCTCCCAGAACCAAATTAAGATCCCACGGAGGCACCACTACGCTACGAGAAGGGCGCAGCCTGGAAACTGCCTTCAGGAACCGCAATACAGCCACATGAGCACCGAGTGCTACTCCTTGAACCTTGCCTCTATAGCAGGCCAGCGCCGCCAACTGCACTCTCAAGGAACTGGCCACCAGACCTTTCTCAAAGCCCTCCTGTAGAAAACTTAAGATGATCGGCACGGACACCTTCGCTGCCCGCACCTGCCTCCTTGAACACCAATCCTCTAAAATACGCCATATACGAACATACGCCAGAGACGTAGATTGCTTTCAAGCTTTAAGTAACGTCGCAAAAACTACTCCAGAGTAGCCTTTTTTCCTTAGCCTCGCCCTTTCAATGGCCAGACCATAAGCAAGAATCGATCCACCTGAGGCATCCTCAGATGCCCTTGAAGCAACAGACTCTCTGACGCCGGTAACCTCCATGGCTCCCCGTCGAGAAGATGCATGAGATCGGCATATCACGGGCATCTTGGCCAATCCGGAGCCACCAGCAACACTCTCCCCCGATGCGCTTTGTGATAAGGAAGCTTATCATAGCTCAGGAAGGAGCTATAGTAAAGGTGAAGTGACTCTGAACAAGCAACCTGTCAGTTCTGGTAGAAATAAGAAAACAGAATTTTCCCATAAAAGACTACCAGTCCCAGAATGCACCAGGTTTCCAACAGCCATTAGAGGAGCTGAAGTGGGGAAACGTGTGTTCAATCAGGAGGGCTATGAGGTAATCCCTAAGCACTCATCTCAAAGGACAGAGCCTGATTCAGCACAGCTGCGCTGTGCTAGGGTGGAGCACTCATCTAGGCAGAATAAAGGTAGAGTTTATTCTACAGAGAATTATCCTCATCCTCAGGATCAGCTTGGAAATCCTCATCTTGGACAGCTTCATCATCTGGAGGATCATCAGAAGCAGAAGCCAGAGCGGACGGACAGAGGGGGCAAGAGACCCTTTGGAAGAAAGAAGAGAAAAGCATTTAGGAGGTCTAAAGGAGTCCAGAGCAGTACGTATACTGGGAGACATTCAAAAGGCAAGCTTACACCATTGGACTGGGGAAAGCCAGAGGAATGGTGCTGCAGGGCTAGGACTCTCCAGACGGTACCTGTGAGGGAGACGGCTGCACGTGGAAGGAACCATAGGACCCGTGCCAGAAGGTATGTGAAGAGAGATCCGGTGTCCAGGGATCTGGATTGGAAGGCTGGACATAAGAACTGGACTACATACTGGCCAGGCTATTTAGAGAGGAACTCTAACAGCAATGGAAGCTCAGGTATGAACACTGATCTATGCCCTAGCTATAACCTTGAAAGACAGCAGGGAAACAAGTATTCTCCTGAGAGTGCTACATTGAGAAATTCCTCTGTGCCAATCCATGATATTGAACCCATGATTGTTGAAGAAGGGGGAGCGGTCTTAGATACAGGCTGTGAATATATGGATTGCTCTCTGTCTAAACTCCTTTGGTAATTTTCTGTTACAAAGTACAACAACCATCACAAAGAAATACAAACTTGTTCTTTAATCTTCTCAGAAAAGCTCCTGAAGTAGGATTTGAGCCATGCAGTAGAAAGCAAGCCAGCTAAGGGGTTTCAGCTGGGTAACTGCTAGCAATTGAGCCTTACCTAATTACTTGTGAGCTCTGAGGAAATCACTTCTGAGTCTATGTGTGAAGATATAAGAAGTTAACCTGAAAAGAACAGTTTTTCCTTTCTTTGTGGGTTTTGCTTGTTGTTTGAAACACTGCTAAGAAAATATTAGCTAAAGCCTACAGAAAAGACCAGTTTGTTACCAACCAGGTCTTTATTCTTTTGCTTTGATTGCCTGACAAGTTCATCTGTTGTTTTCCTGATTTTGTTTTTCTAAGTTTAACACTGAAAGCAAGTATCCTGTTTTATGTGCTACCAAGCATATCTGTGTTGGGAGAAATAACCCCATAAATAAATATCTTATTGGCTTTACACTCAAGCACAACTAATTATTGTGAGCAGCTGTGTCTGGTGTGAATGGACTGCATTTCCCACAATCCCTTGCAAATCATATTGATATATGCACGTGCCAAGACTGTGAACATTCTCACCCAGGCAGCCGTCTGACAGCTTCTATACGCTGAACCACTCGGCCTATCAATGCCCACGGGGGAAACACGTAGAGAAGACCCGAAACCGGCCACCTCTGTATCAGTGCATCGATCCCCTCTGACATCCGCTCTCGCCACCTGCTGAAAAACCAACTCACCTTCGCCGACTGAAACGTCGCCATGAGGGCCATGACTGGCGGCCCCCATCTCTGCACTAGTTGCGCAAACACTTCCGGATGCAACTCCCATTCCCCGGGATCCACATGCACCCTGCTGAGGAAGTCCGCCGTCACATTGTCCTTCCCAGCAATGTGTGCTGCCGAGATTGCCGACAGACGAGGTTCTACCCAATAGAACAGCGCTTCCACTTCTTCCTCCATTGCAGAACGTCCGGTACCACCCTGCCGATTGATGTACACCACCCGTAGCGGAGTTGTCCGAGAGCACTCACACCGCTCGACCCTTTACCGTCGCCTCGAATGTCCATAGCGCCAATGCCACTGCTCTGAGCTCTAACCTGTTGATGGACCAGGTGCTCTCTGGAACTGACCAGCGGCCTTGCGCAAAGAGCTCTCCGCAATGAGCTCCACAACCCGCGAGGCCTGCGGCCATTAACACAGGTAGCCACTCCGGTTGCTCAAGAGGCATCCCGACTGAGAACGAATTCGGACTCAACCACCACTTCAGTGCCTGCTTGACCCTGAGAGGACAGGTTAAGCATCTGCTCAGTGAGTCGGACTGATGAGACCATCGGTGCAGCAGCGCCCATTGCAACGGCCGCATATGAAACCTGGCCCAAGGCACCGCTTCCAATGTTGCCACCATCGTACCCAGCACCCTGAGGTAACTCCATGCCGAAGATGCCGGCGTGGCTCTTAATTGACTTACCACTTGCCGGAAAATTTGGACTCGACGATCCGGTAGAAAGACCGCACCCCGCTAGGTATCGAATCACGCCCCCAGATATTCGAGGTCTTGGGACGGGTTCAGGCGACTCTTGGACGAATTGACCACCCAACCGAGTTCCTCCAAGAACTTCACTACTCTGTTCGTAACCTGTATACGTTCGGCCTTGGATTTTGCTCGAATCAAACAGTCATCGAGCTAGGGATGTACCAGAATACCTTCTTTTTGCAACGCTGCGGCTACCACCACCATGATCTTGGTGAAAGTGCGCGCTGCCGTTGCCAGACCGAAGGGCATTGCCTGAAACTGATAGTGTCCCCATGGCAGAGCATAACGCAGAAATGTTTGATGACCCGCTCTGATCGGAATGTGCAAATACGCCTCCGTCAGATCGAGGGACGTCAAGAACTCCCCTTGACGCACCGCCACAATGACAGACCGTAAGGTTTCCATCCTGAAATGCGGTACCCGGAGACAATGGTTTACGCCTTTGAGAGCCAATATAGGGCGAAGAGATCTGTCCTTCTTTGGAACCACGAAATATATGGAGTATCGACCCCTGCCGTAGTCTTCCTTGGGCATGGGGACGACTGCTCCGATCTGCAATAGCCGATCTAAAGTGTCGCGAACTGCAAGGACCTTCTGATGTCCCCTGCAGGGAGACATCACAAACGACTCGCGAACTGGCCTTGCAAACTCCAGCGCATAGCCCTTGCAAATTATTTCCAACACCCATTGGTCGGTCGTTATCTGGGCCCAGGCAGGAAGAAAGCTCCGAAGACGACCTCCTATCCGTTGACTTCCTGCCGGGGCCCCCCTCACTTCATTGCATCTTACGACTGGCTGCTGCAGTTGCCACGGCAAAGCCTCTACTGGCTCCTCGAAACCTCCAAAATCCCTGGGCTCGAGAAAGAAACCTTTCTCGTTGAAAACCACCCAAGCGAGAAATCCAAAATCTTCTAAATTCCTAAAGGGACCCCTAAAGGCCGCCGAGGACTTTCCCTGCTTAGGTTTATCTTGCAGGAGTCTTCCCCCTTTGGACTCCCCTAAGTCTTTCACGAGCTTATCGAGATCCTCTCCGAATAACAATCTCCCCTTGAACGGAAGCTTACTAAGACGTGCTTTAGAAGAACCATCTGCCGCCCAATTTCTTAACCACAAAGATCTGCGGGCGGCTACCAAAGAAGCCATACTATTAGCTAGAGCTCTGATCAAATCATAATGCACGTCCAACAAATAGGCGGATCCTGACTCCAGACGATAAAGCTTCCGCAGACTCTCTTGTTCCAGCTGAGTAGACTGCCGCAAACCTTGAGACCAGCGAAGACACGCTCTCGCCACCCAAGCACCGCAAATGGAAGCTTGTAATGACAAGGCATTGGCTTCAAAGGATTATTTCAACAACCCATCCACCTTTCTATCCTGCGCATCTTTCAAGGCCGCGCTCCCTTCTACCGGAATAGTGGTCTTCTTGGTTACAGCCGATACCGCTGCATCAACCCATGGGGAACTAAACCTTTCCTTGTCTGCTAGGGTATACAACTTATTCATAATCCGAACGCATCTGAGCCTGGCTTCTGGCTGATCCCACTCGTCCTGTATCATCCTATCAACCACCTTGTGAATGGGAAACACTATGTGGGTTTGACTTACCGCCTGAATGATCAGGTCCTCTCCATTATCCTCCTCCAGCTTCAGTGTTTGAAGAGATTCCGTGACAAGCGTTGTCAACTCATCCCTCCAGAATATTCAAATAATTTTGGCTTGATCCTCTGGCTCTGGAATTTCTCCTTCCTCCAATTCTTCTATTCCGGCTTCCAGATCCATCTCGTTTTCGCCCACCTCTTGCCATTCTACTTCAAAAGGCAAAAGCTCCCGTGGCCTGGATCGCTTTAAGGGCCTGGCGGAACTAGTACCTGCTTCCGCCGTGCCTGACTGTTGTAACATGGTAGACACCGGTAACGGTTCTGGCAGCTTACCTTGCCTCCGCAAACAAAATGACTGATGCATAATTAAAACAAAATCCTGGCAGAAATCTCCGAGCTGATGCCCCACATCCGCAGCCATAGGAGTCCCCGAAGAACTGGCCGTGAGCTCTTGACTGGCTGCTGGAGTAGTGCCCTGCGTGGCCTCTCTGTCTGCCTCAGCGGAGACAGCCTGAAGGTCCTGCCCTACTTTTATTTCCATCTGCTGCTCCATGCTGGCTGAAGCCGCCGTACAGCTGCGGCAAATTCCAGAGTCTGCGATAGCGCCCCTACGGGACCCGCAGACGACACAAAGTGGACAGGAGGTCATCGTATATGTCTCTGTCCCCCGCTCCGATGCCCAGACAGACACACTCTGTCCTCAAAAATTCTAATGAAAACTATAATAAAATTTAGGTACTTCTTTTTTTTTTTTTTTCGTGGAAAGGATCCTTAACCAGCCAGCAGCCTTAATTAACCGACGAGGCTCCAGTGAGAAATCCAATCAATCTTTAGAATAGTAGCAACTCCCCCCGCTAATTCAAACAGCCACAAATACCATAAAACCCATTTAAACTAAACAGAGGGAGAGGGATCATAAAAACTAAACAGAGGGAGAGAGGGACAGAGTTGAAAAAACCCACCTAGTATGAGCCCCGACACAGCGGTGCGCCACGCGGCGAACACGCTGCCAAAATGGCCGCCGCTGATTAAAAATAGAAAAAGGTGCGAAAAACCCCGCCGAGACACCCGGTCTCTTTTCCGCCATCTGCGTTGATTGCCTGCTCCCCACACAACGTACCTGCTTGCTGGTCAGACTGCCGCCGCGGTGCTTCTGTCCTTCCTGCTGCGCTCAGCCGTGCAGTGAGCAGATCGCCATCGGATGAGCAGCTGTCTGTGCCAAATCAAAGCGCTCGCAGGATCCAGGCTGACAAACGCTAGAGACTCGCTGCTGCTTTCTCTACACAGAGCTCTCTCCCGTATGTACAAGGGAGAGAGATCTGAGCCGGACAGGGATATTCAGCTTAGCCCAGCAGAATGTGGAGGCAGGAACCGGCACAAGTAATGATGGCAGGCTAATCGGCACGTCTTTTTTTTTTTTTGTTAAAGCTACAGCCCCAAATTAAAGAAAATAGCAAATTGAAAGTTCCAAATCAAATACAAACTCTCTACTCTACCCTAATAGCTCCTTATCTGTTCCTCTAGTGAGCCTAGACACTAGGCTCACTACGTCCTCCTGCTGCATGGAGACTGGACACACTGGGGCTGATGGGAGTTGTCAGCAGACCACATCCAGTAATGTCACGTTTTTGGAAATGCCCAGTCTCCAAGCTGCAGGAGGAGGTACACTACCCAGAAGTGTGGACTAAACTGGAGGAACGATAAGGAATGCAGTTTATAACAGAATAAAATGAGTTATAATTTGGTCTTATAAACTGTGCTGTGGTTCTCACTTTCTTTTAGTTCCTTCGTGTGCGAGCATCTTGCACTTTCTTTGATTTTTTTACAGAATATATATTTACATTAACACCATGCTGGTCCAGTGCACAGTTTTGGGAGTTATGGTGGGGTTGCTAAGCCCTTCTTGATGCTTATGTTGGAGTGGGAGGTGTTGTGTTGGGGTCACAAAGTCCCTCTTGTTTTTCAGAGGGTGGGAAGTGTTGTGTTGGGGTGTCAAGTCACTCTTGTTTTTGTGGAAGTGGGAGATGCTGCATGGATGCTGTTGAGCCCCTCGTTTGGCATATATAGCAGCATGTTTCCTAGGCTCTGCCCTGGTAACATATGAACATAAGAAATGCCATACTAGGTCAGACTAAAGTCCATCAAGCCCAGGATCCTATTTCCAATAGTGGTCAATCCAGATCATAAGTACCTGGCAGGTTCCCAAAAAGGCACACAGGTTCCACAATGCTTGTCCCAGGGCAAGCAGTGGATTTCCCAGGTCCTCTTTAATAACAGTTTATGGACCTTTCTAAACTCCTTGAACTTGTCCAAAGGCTTTTTAAGCCCAGCTACACTAACAGCTTTTACTGCATCCTCTGGTAGCTAATTCCAGAGTTTGATTACGCAGGGCCATAGGCTAACTGCAAGGAGGCAGTGACATCCCCCTGCACTTACCACATTTCAGCGTGGCAAAACAGCTGCCGGTGCAAATAAGGCCAACCACTGAGGTGGCATTAGTTGCACTCATGCTACTTGTGCTGAGCCATTTTGTTAGTTTCTGCTGACAATGCAGATGCCTCTGTGTGAGTTCTTTCTCTCACCTCACTCTGCAGTAAAGTATAATTTCGGGAAAGTGGTATTTACAGTGATGCTTTTTTTGGATGGGCTCCTTATGTGAGTTTTGGAAGTTGGTGCTGATATGGTATCGTATGGTAGATTTGCTCTATAGATACTCAGTGACATTGTTGTAGGGTTTTGTATTAGTTCACAATATGCCTGGTACTGGAAAATGTTTGTTGTTGTTAGTGAGATAATCAGAATCAGATTATTATTATTTTTTTAAGATATTGAGTTCTGTGGGTAAATGTCCTGGTTCTCCTTGGCACCCACTGTTGAAAGGGATTCTGTGGATGTAAAATATATGTTCAAAAAGAAAAAGCAAGGACCATAACGTGGTTTATAACAAAATAAAAATGAGTTATAATTTAGTTTTATAAACTGTGCTGTGGTTCTCGCTCTCTTTTAGTTCCTTGGTGTGCAAACATCTTGTACTTCCTCTATATAATCTCATCAACTTTTTGGTTTGGTTCAGTCCGATTGGAATTTTGAGAAAGCCCCTCTCCCCTCTATGGGGGGTGGGGGAGGCACCATCTCATCCTTCGCCTCAGACAGCACATTGCCTTAAGCCGTACCTGCCTCACCCATATGTGAAGACCGACTTCCTGCTTGTTCCAGGAGATAAAGGGTTTTTCTTTAGAAAAAAATATAGGAACACTGATGCGCATTTGTGTAGTAAATTAATTTTGTTTATTTGGGTTTAATATATTTTCTATACCTAACTTCAAGCAAATATCAAAGCAGGTTAAAAATCAAAATATAAAGCAGTATTCAAAATTAAATGTATTTTGTAAACATCATTTTCCCAGGAACTTACAGCTGAATCTCATTAAGAACTGACTGCTATTTACGACATAACACATGCCTTTATTCTAGTTCACTTACCTCCAAAGGCCTCTGTTATTGCCATACTTTCAATCCCTCCTCCTAAGAGTTTGCTTAAAATAAAAACAGAGAATTAAATGGCATTGATGGTTTATGCAATATTCTGAGGAGCCTCTCCCCTCAGCACTGGGGAAGGCAGTAAGTTAAGGTGCTAGAAACCATGATTCATATCTTTCTGGAGCTTTTCCTTTTCCTTACCATCCCCTTCCAATCCCTCCTTACGAGGCCAAACATTGCAGCACACCTCTGCTGAAAGACTGCTGCAAATTCAGCTTAGCCTTTGGACCTCAATAAAGTACATGGAGGTTGATGCTTCCTTGAAAGCCCTCAAAGCATGCACTATGCAGGTTATGAATAGGGTCATGCTGACTTTTCTGACCATTAAGTCACACAGCAATATCAAGCAAGACAGCAATATCCTAGACCAGGGGTCGGCAACCCGCGGCTCCGGAGCCGCATGCGGCTCTTTCTCACCTTTGCCGCGGCTCCGGAGCACACTGCCCGCCCGGTGACAGGCAATAGTGTTGTAAGCTCCCTCCCTGCTTTTAAAATCATCTCGGAGCCCTTCCTGTCTTGACGGGCTCCGTGCAGCATTGTCCCGCCTCTAAAGGAAGTTTGGAGGCGGGACAATGCTGCACGGAGCCCGTCAAGACAGGAAGGGCTCCGAGATGATTTTAAAAGCACAGCCGCGGTTCCGTAAGAGGCCGGGAGCCGCGGCTGCAGAAGAAGGGAGGGGAGCTGACATGGAGGGAGGGAGCAGATATGGATGGAGGGAGGGGGGCTGACATGGAGGGATGGGGGCTGACATGGAGGGAGGGAGGGAGCTGATATGGATGGATGGATGGAGGGAGGGGGGCTGACATGGAGGGAGGGAGCTGATATGGATGGATGGAGGGAGGGGGCTGACATGGAGGGAGGGAGGGGGGCTGACATGGATGGATGGAGGGAGGAGGGGCTGACATGGAGGGAGGGAGCTGATATGGATGGAGGGAGGGGGGCTGACATGGAGGGATGGAGGGGGCTGACATGGAGGGAGGGAGCTGATATGGATGGAGGGAGGGGGGCTGACATGGAGGGATGGAGGGGGCTGACATGGAGGGAGGGAGCTGATATGGATGGAGGGAGGGGGGCTGACATGGAGGGAGGGAGGGGGCTGACATGGAGGGAGGGAGCTGATATGGATGGAGGGAGGGGGGCTGACATGGAGGGGGCTGACATGGAGGGATGGAGCACTGGTAATGGGGTTGAGGGGACTAGCACTGGAAATGAGCTGATTAGGGGAGGCTAGGACTGGTAATGAGCTGATGGGGGGTAGGACTGGTATTGGGCTGATTAGTGATTTGACTACAAAATCATCATAATTTTGAAATCAAATATTGTTACTTGTTGTTGTGATATTTTCTGGCGTATTTTTTTTTGGTGTGCGAAGGAAGAGGGGTAGTCTTATACGGCGAGTATAGGCCAAACACCTATATTTTAACAGGAAAAGTAGGGGGTCGTATATAGCATTAAGGTAAGAAACAATATATGCAGTGTTAGATTTGTTTTAAATGTCGCAATGGTTTTGCGGCTCCCAGTTTTTTTTTTCCCTTCGGAAACGGGTCCAAGTGGCTCTTTATGTCTTAAAGGTTGCAGACCCCTGTCCTAGACCATCTCCCTCCAGTGCACTGTCCCAGGGGATCAGGCGCCAGGCTCTGAAATTAAACCTATGTTTCCTTTTCAGTAGCCTCTCATGTTTCAACAAGCCATTGTCTCATAAGCCCATAACAAAGCATTCTAAAACTGCTTTCATCTGTTGCTCAAGATTAAGTCATGCGTTTGTCAATAAAAAACAATGCAACTTTTATTTGGGGGCTACTTTACAGACTTACTATTTCATTAAGCCACGAATGATGCTCTAAAATACTGCAATCTATCTTGTTTAATCTCCCTCTCTCTAAGCAAAACTGAAATTGGTAAAAAGTTGAATTAAATTCAGAAAAAAAAACCTTACGTGAACTCAAAAGTTTAGTTAGAGGTAAACTTAGTCTGATGTCGAACAAAAGAACTATAAAATTTTGGGAATTTTTTGTGTACAAGTTAAATACAACTTTAATCTGAAAGCACTGCACTATTATTGAAATAGCCTGTAATGTAATGTTTTGGTGCCAGTTGTGTGATCGTGTTATTTAAATGCTGCTTTGTTCGCACTTCTTTTTAAATGCCTGCACATTCTGTAAGTGTGACTCCTGAAGAGAGCTATATTACCAAAACTTAGCCAAGTTGGGCTTCTCTAATAAAGGAACTTTGTTTTACAAGGCCTGGTGGTCCTCCGCTCGTTGTGTGTTTTGAGTGACATATCTGCAAAGTTTGTCTTTCCTTTGTTTCATGTTTGAAGATCATTAGTTCTACAGACTTTACTACTTCTGACTTGGACCCCATCCCTTCCAAATTAGTAAAAAACCTACATGAGCCTTATTTCCCTTGCTACTCAGTATGATTTGTAATAGCCTGAGTTCAGGTACTGTCCCTACTTCCCTGGAAAAAAGCAATTGTTCAAACTATCCTAAAGAATAATTCTTTAAATCCAAAAGCTCTCACTAGTTACAGACAATCTCAAATTTACCTCTAGTTTCAAAGCTATTCTTTGGCAATCAGGCTTCAGACAACACGGAATACAGAATACTGCCATCAAGATTCTCATCCATGCCTCACATTTCAATCATGTTACTCCACTTCTCATTCGCTTCCACTGGCTTCTGGTTAAGTATCACATTCAGCAGCCTTCCCCAGCCCGCGGCAGCTCTCCCAGTCGGGGATCGAGCAGCCGGAGCTGCAACAACTGACCGCACCGTTTCCTGCCGCCTCACCTGGCTGCCCAATCGGGGCAGCAGGAGCCCGGATAAAAGGAAGCGCTATCAGGCGCACCCGCGCCTGTCGGGCCTCGCCAGAGGGCCCTTTGGCGTGGCCCTTAGGCCGTTGGCCCTTTGTTCTGCCGGGCGCCGCACTACCCCTGCCTATAGTCCAACTCATGTAAGACACCCAAAGAAAACACTGCAACCCAGAATTACGAGCAATCCTTCAGAGGAAAAACCTACCCGAAGCACCCAACAAGCTCTGCAAACACCCGACAGAAGACCCACTGACCTCCGGCTGCAGCCTCAGCAAGAAGCCCAGCTAAGCTTGAGCTCCCTTCACAGGTCGAGCTCGCTCGAAACCTATCCCAGCCGGTACCAACAAACCCAACTGTAAGTACCTCCTTGCTTAAAAGTAAATTTACTCCAGCAAAGTTACGCAGACTTTCTCACTACCTTTCCTTGCTGAACACAAACTTATCTCCATAAGACTCCCTCAGCACTGTAATAGTGATCTTATGCTGTATCAATGTACCTGTAACTGTTTCAGAGAAGAAGTTGTATACTGTATACCCACTGTTTTAGAGAAGAAGTTGTATACTATCTCAAAACTTAGAGAACAAAGTTCCTCAACAGAGTATCAACCAGCATAACAGGCAAAATGGAGCCCCTCAAACATATGCTGTTATTATCCATGTATATAGTTATACCAACACTCACTCTCAACCTCAACCTGCACCATACCCTCTACCACATTATAAGTCCAATCTATAACATCTACCACCCTCTGTTAATAACCGCACCGCCTCAATCGAATCAATACAATAAATACCCTCCACTCCACCCCTCCCGCCACGATCACACACCCCCTCCGAATCCAAGACCACCTCCCATGAACCAGACAACATCACGAGATCCCCAGCACCCCAAACCGAAAAGATCAAACCATATCAAACCATATCAAACACTTAGCAAGAAAAAACAAACACGAACAGAAAGACCAACAGATGCAAGACTACTATACCATCATCCTCATCAACGCCAGATCAATAAGGAACAAAACTCACATCATACACAACATCATCACAGACGACCAACCCGACATCCTATGCATCACTGAAACATGGATTACTGATGCCGACGCCGCAATAACAAACCAAATAACCCCTCCCGGATACAAGATATTCAACTGCCCCCGTGCATCCAAGAGAGGAGGAGTCGTCCTAATTGCAGCCAAATCCACCTTATCACTTACCAGCACCACCCACAGCACAACCAAGGACATTGACATACTCAAAGTAGAAAACAACGCAATAGCAATCTGCCTAATCTACAGACCCCCGTCATCACATCCAGAGACACTGGCCACAGCACTGGAATGCGTCTCAACCACAGCAATCAGGAAACATCAAATCATCCTGGGAGATATAAACCTACCATCACTACCACAATGCCAAGCCAACACTTTCATTGAAGCAATGGAACAACTTGGTTACAAATAAATAGTAAATGATGCGACACATAACAAAGGAAACACCCTGGATATGGTATTCACACCCGCAGAACAACAACCTGACAAGGGAAAAAAGTCTGTAATAAAAATAACTCAAGTACCATGGTCCGATCACCACCAAGTCGAGATCAAAATGTACCTACCCATGCTACCTAGTAACCCAAAAACTGACCTACCAACACACACACGCAGAAGTTTTAATAAATACAACAGTGAAGCCCTCATTAACTCCATCACATCAAACATAGACCTGAAAAGCACTGACCTCGACAGACTAATAACCAGCTGGAACTCAGGAATTCAAGAGATGTCAGAACCAAAATGGAAAGCAACAAGAAACAACCCCAAGCCCAAAACCGAACCATGGTACACAGAAACTCTGACCACACTAAAGAAAGAACTACGAAGAACTGAGAGAAAATGGCGACGAAGCAAAACCAATGAACACAAAACAGAATACCTAACCCTGCTCTCCAAATACAAAAACGAAGTCAACCTGTCAAAACGAACGCATCACACAAACTTACTAAACAAAGCATTAAACAAGCCCAGAGAGCTGTTCGCCCTGGTCAAATCCCTCACCAAAACGGCACAAGAGGATCAATACAACGACAAAATCAAGGTCCAAGCCCTAGCAGATCACTATGCTGGCAAACTAAACCCACAGATCGGACCTAAACCTTCACTACCATTGGATATGACCCCCACCACACCACAACCCACCATGATGACGACACAAACCCACATCATCCACTGGAACAAGTTTTGCAGCATTGAAGACAAACATGTCATGAATTTAATTGCCAACATTAACACCACAACCTCTCCCCTAGACCCTTGCCCAGCTGCATGGGTTAAAGCAACGAAAGCAGAAACCACCTACCAAATTGCTCACATAATAAACCAATCACTCCAGCAGGGTACCATGCCAACTCAACTTAAGAAATCCATCATAAGACCAATACTAAAAAATAAAACACTCAACAAGGAAGACCCAGCATCTTACCGCCCAATATCCAGCATAGCCCTGCTAGCAAAAATAATTGAAAAAGCGGTTCTACAACAATTACAAGACCACCTGGACAACAACAAAACACTAGACGAGCACCAATACGGCTTCAGGCCACACCATGGGGTCGAGACCCTGCTTATTGCACTACTGGACAACCTACTCAAAGGGATTGAAAACAAAAAGAAAATGTTCATTCTCATATTCATTGACATCTCAGCAGCTTTTGATACAGTTCACCATCAAACACTACTAAACAGAATAGAAGCTATAGGAATAACGGGAACCCCACTAAAATGGTTCTCGTCGTATATCTCCAACAGAATGCAACAAGTACAGTTTAACAACGAAAAAGCAGAAGCTTTCCCACAAACACAAGGCATACCGCAAGGCTCAGCACTATCTGCGCTTCTATTCAACGTGTACATGAAACCAATCTGTGAAATTTTCAAAAAGTACAGTATCTACTATCACATATACGCTGATGATATTATGCTTTACACTCAACTCGACGCAGACAAACCAAACTACTCCCAGCTAGAAGAATGCATAAAAGAGATGCAAACATGGCTCCAACGAAACATGGCCACAAACCATAAAAAAACCAAAGTCATGTATATCTCAAGAAAACCAGAATTCAAACCACCAGCTACAATCTCCCTATGTGAAAATACTTACCACACAAAGAATGAAATAAAATACCTCGGAGTAACACTTGATAGCGAACTAAGGATGGCAAAACACCTCCGCTTAGTAAACAGGGCCATTTTTCACAAGCTCAGGGTTATTCAACCACTAAGGAACATCATTGAAGCTACCGATTTTAGGACAGTAGCACAAGCCCTCATCATACCTCATTTCGATTACTGTAATGCAATTCTACAGGGCCTTCCAAAAAAAACCCTAAGCATACTCCAGTTAGCACAGAACGTCGCAGCCAGAATCATCACTAAAACAGGTGTGGCAGAGCACATCACACCAGTACTAGTTGAACTACACTGGCTCCCCATCATAGCTCGTATAAAATACAAAACCCTAGTGACCACATTTAAAATCATCCACAACCTGGCACCAACTTTTCTCACTAACCTAATCAACTTACAACCTGCTAACAGAAATAGGAGAACCACCACCATAAACAACCTGCAGGTACCAATAAGTATAAGATTAGTTAAAATAGCCACAAGCAACAGGGCATACTTCTACACTGCCCCCTCACTTTGGAACCAATCCCGCCTGAGTTGCGCTCAATCAACGACCTTATGGTCTTCAGAAAAAAACTGAAGACATACTTATTTCAACAAGCCTACAACGTGTCCTGAACATCAATACATTCTAACATCAGCTGCATCACCAAAATATAGTCAATTGTAAAATGTATTTATGCTCCAAAATGAAACAAGTGTAAAAATGTACATATGTAAATCTCCCTCTCTCCCCCCCCCCCCTAACTGCGTGTTGTGCTTATCCCATGAATCAAACTGTATACATTATTGAAAATGACTGGCTTTGTTCTGATAACCATCATATAACCTTGTAAATCACGCTGCAATTTCTTGAAATTTGTCATTGATCCGACATTCCTTGTTTACCTAATCAAACCGCTCCTGATCGCTGGAAGTAGCGGTATACAAATATATGCTAAATAAATAAATAAATAAAATAAATCCAAGCTCCTTACCCTGGTCCATAAAGCTCTCCACAATGGCACACCTCTCTATCTCTATGACCTCCTTCACTTGCACACTCCACATTGGGTACTCTGTTCTATCCATGCTAACCGCCTTCACCTCCCTTCTGCCTCAAGAGCCTGACTGGAAGTTAACTGCAACACGGACTTCTACTTTCTTGGTCCATCACTCTGGAACGCTTTACTCCATGACCTCTGCCTAGAACCATCTTATTTCAGATTCAAATCATTACTCAAAACTCACCTCTTCCAGACTGCCTTCAAACTACCTCCCCTCTCACTCCCTTGACCTTATGATTCCCTGACCCTCCTCTCCTCCCTGTATGATTGTTTGCCTTTACTATTCATTATTTGACATTCTTTTCCTATCACTCTTATAGCCTTTGTTTTTATTATACACCACCCTGCTGCATATGTAAAGGGAGGTATATGAAATGCAATAAATATAAACACCATAGCACTGAGCTCCTATTGGCAGCTCTTAACAGTGAGGTAAGGGAAAACCTTGACAAGGGTAATATTGCCAGCACTGTCTCTCTCAATCTATCCATGGGATTTGTCCTGATTAATCACAATCTACTTCTTCGGTGACATTAATTTAGACTTTAGAGGCTCAGTCCTAGCTTGGTTAAGTTCTTATTGGAAAATAGATATTTCTGTATTACCAATAATCCTTCCAATTCATCTCTCTTTCCTTTAAATTGTGCTGTCCCATAAGGGTCCACTGTAGTACCTATTCCTTTCCATCTATTTCTGATTCCTTTAGTCAGTACAGCACAGTTGTATAGCATCAGCAAGCATTACTTCGCTGATGACATACGGTTTAATTTGTAGCCTATGTTAATCCACTTAAACTTGACTTAACTCTGCTGAACAACTGCTTAGCAGCTGTTGCCACTTGGCTCACAAGAATCATCTCAAACTTAACCATTCTATGTCCAAGACAGTATGGATCATTGATCACCTAACGGTTCCTTCTTTTGCCCCCATCATTTTTGACCAACTGTTGTCTCCTCAATCAGACCTTCGCGTCTTAGGGTGTTACTTTTGGACTCCCATCTAAGCTTCAGTCAAAAGGTTTCTTCAGTTACAAAAGCTTGCTTCCAAACACTTAGGCAGATGAGATCTATTAGGCTATGCCTAAAGAAAGCAGCTCTGTTGATTTAGCAAATTCTATTATTGTAATTCCTTATATAATGTTATTTTTTTATGCTAGTTTGAAACGTCTTCAATTCATCCAGAATACTGCAGAAAAACGTCTCTCACATGCCTGGTATTATGATCACATAATTTATTTATTTATTTTATTTACATTTCTTTTATATCGCGCTATTCAACATCAGTGCAGTTTACATAAAACATACACGTTGCATATAATGAACTGTGCTTACAGGAAACAGGAAATAAAATTTGGTTAACTTAGGGTAACTATTTACATCAGATTTTCATATTATAAAGGCTGTACTCATGAGTGTCTTATAGGGTAGATTCCTGTAGATAATTCCTGTATTTCCAGTATCAATGAACATTGGCTAACTCTTGCTTACAGAATTAAGTTACGACTGTTTTTCTGGTCTTTAAGCCTCTTTGATCCAGCCTGCCCATTTACCTTCTTGATTTTATTGTTCCACTTATTCCAATACGCTTGCTCAGCTTCCAGGCGGATAATCTCCTCGTTCTTCCTGCACCAAGTCGAGCCAGGCTTGAGACAACACACTATTCTGCATTTTATATTTTAGCTCCAAACCACTGGATGCCCTACCCATTAGACTCGCATCAAAATCTCACTCCAAAAATTTAAGGCTTCCCTTAAAGTACATTATTTCCCTCAGCCTTCCCAGGTGGCCGAACCCATGCCAGATTCATGGGACTGGGGTGTAGAGACAGTGTGTTGATTGAATGCTTACCTTTACTCTGTCTTTTCTCTATCATTCTTTTAGGTTAGGTTAGGTTAAGTATTATGTACTAGTTCAGCTCTCTTTTCTTTCTCATTACTATTCTCTTCTCTTAGTTCTTTTTTTTAGTAATATTCTATTACAAACAGACTTGATGTACTGAGAGGGACGATATAGTAAATCTGACAATAAGCAATAAACAATTTCTCCTACTTTCATCAGTTCAACTACTTAGTAATAAGAGACTGAACAAAACAAATTGAGCGAAGAATTATTCATGGCTTCATGAATTAGTTGGTAGTTCTGCTTTGGAACAACTGACGAAAACATACAATTAATAAAACAAACTGAACTATGAGATAAAAATTGTAAAACAAATATGTTTCAGTTAACTTGACAAAAAGAAGAAACTGAAAATTCAACTGCTTCACCACTAAAATGCATTACATGTTGGTAAAATGAGAAAGGCAGAATTTACACTCAAACATCATCTCAGAAAGATTGTGCATTCATGCCTGTCTTTTTAGGCCCAAGTAAAATACTCTGGGATTTGTAGCATTGCTTCCACAATATGAAAAAAACAAGTATAAAAGTGCTGAGTTTAGGCCTGCTGTAAAAACTTAATGGATGAGGTGGAATTTTACTTACCTGATAATTTCCTTTCCTGGACTTCTGCTAAACCAGTCCAGACAAGTTGGTAGTGTCTTCCTGCTTGCAGGTGGTGGAGAGAGAGAGAAAACTCGAAGCTTACAGTGACATCATCAGTGGCATTAAAATTGGTGCAGCTAGAGGCACACTTCATTATTTCTTTAGCAAAGCTCATGGCAAAGATATTCCCAACCCCAGGACCACCCGGAAGAACCAGAACACAACCTCTGGAATAAAGGGCCAACAGGCCAGAGCTCAACACACACAAGAAAAGGCTAACAGATCCAACCATACACATGAGTTCTGTGAATACAGTCAACATAAATGCGAATATGCATACTGCAGAGGCAGCAGTAAATCCCAGGGTGGGTCCTGGACTGATCTAGCAGGACTTCCAGGAAAGGAAATTATCAGGTAAGTAAAATTTAATCTTCCAGATCATCCTTATAGACCAGTCCAGACAAGTTGGAGGTGCCAAAGATATGGCTCGATCATGTGGGAAGAAGACATGGCTGCCTTGAGGATCTCCACCGCAAAGGCCATGTCCACTCTGGCCTGCAGATCCAAATGGAAATGGTTGACAAAGGTAGAGAGGGAAGACACATAGCTGACCAAGAGATGTCTATTGGAGTAACCAAACTCGAGCCTCTAACCCCGCTGGCCCAGGCTTACCCCTTAGAATGTGGGCAGAAGCCACCGCCTCTTTAATCCAATGCTCCAGGGTGGCCATGGAGGCTGTCTCACCTTTATGCACTCCTCCAAACAAGATGAACAGTCTGTCTGACAAAAAGGATTAGTCACCTTCAAGTAACAGAGCAACACCCTAAAGACATCTACCAACAGAAAGGATTAGTCATCTTCAAGTAATGGAGCAACACCCTGCATACATCTACATGATGGAGGTCCTTATCTTTACTGAGACACTGCTCCAAGGAAAAGGCTGGAAGGAAAACCACCCAGTTGAAATGAAAGGCTGAAACTCAGGATAAGAAGGAAGGGACAGGGCGAAGTGATACTGCTTCTGCTGAAAAAGAGAGCTCAGAGATGTGCTGGGCGAGGCAAATGGCCACCAAAAAGGCTGTCTTGAGGGACAAATCCTTGAGCATGGCCTGATTCACTGGCTCAAAGGGAGCCCCCATTATGGCCTGAAGAGCTAGCCCAAGATCCCAAAACAGGACTACAGGCCATATGAGGGGGATGCAAATGATGCCCGCCCCACCCCTCCCCCAAGGAAGCGGGACATGTCTGGGTTTCCAGAAGATTAGCCTTGAATTCTCTGCAGGGTCATCTTCTTCCTCTTCAATCCCAAATTCTTCCCTCACCTTCAGGCACCCTTTCTTCCTTTACTGAAATCACTGAGGAGGAAACAGCAAATCTTCTCTCCTCCTCCAAACTGACTACCTGCTTCTCTGATCCCATCCCCTCCCATCCACTAAGCTCTATTTCTTCTGCCATCATCCCTTCCATCTGTCATATCCTTAACTTTTCACTTTCCACTGCAACTGTTACTGTGGCCTTCAAATATGCTACACCTCTCCTCAAAAAGCCTTCACTAAAACCTACCTGTCCTTTCAGTTATTGGCTTATCTCTCTCCTCCCCTTTGCTTCAAACTACTCGAATGAGAAGTTCACCGCCACTGCTTGACTTTCTTTCCTCAAGACTTTCTGGAACCACTGCAATCTAGCTTTTGTTCTCTACATTCCACAGAAACAGCTCTTGCCAAAGTCTCCAGTGACTTGTTGCTTGCCAAATCCAAACGCCTCTACTCTATTCTCATCCTTCTTGACCTTTCTGCTGCTTTTGACACTGTTCATCACCACCTTCTCCTCCATACCCTGTCCTCACTTGAATTTATGGACTCCATTCTGTCCTGGTTTTCTTCTTATCTCTCCCATCACACTTTTAGTGTATGTTCTGGTGGTTCCTCCTCAATAACCATCCTGCTTTCAAGTAGGCGTACCTCAGGACTGTCTTGGGACCTCTCCTTTTCTCTCTCTACACTCAGTCCCCTGGTGCACTTATTTCCTCTCAGAGTTTTCAGTACCATCTTTATGCTGATGACTCTCAGATCTACCATTCTGTGTCTGAAATCTCTCCAGGAATCCAGGCCCGGATCTCTACCTGCTTATCCGACATTGCTGCCTGGATGTCTCACCGCTGTCTGAAACTGAACATGGCCAAAACTGAGCTCTTTATCCTTCCTCCTAAACCCACCTCCCCCTTCCTCCCTTCTCTATTTCTGTGGATAATACTACACTCCTCCCTGTTCCCTCAGCTCGCAACCTTGGGGTTATCTTTGACTCTGCTCTCTCTTTCTTTGCACACATCCAACAGATAGCTAAAACCTGTCACTTCTTTCTCTATAACATTGGCAAAATTCATCCCTACCTTTCTACACACACTACTAAGACACTTATACACTCTTTAATCACTTCCCATCTAGACTATTACAACCTTCTCCTTGTTGGTCTCCCTCTGAATCATCTCTCTCCCCTTCAATCTGTTCAAAACTCAGCTGCGTGGCTAATCCTCCACAAGCCTCTACATTCTATTATTATTTATTTATTTATTACAATTTCTTATATACCGCGCTATTTAGCATCAGTGCGGTTTACATTATAACTTAACGACCATAACAACAAGCTGTCAGGTTTACATCGAACAGGAGTATAAACTTGGAAAACAGGGTTAACTATATACATAATCTATTTACAATGGAAGGATAGATAAAAGTCAGATAATGCATGTAGGTCTTTTCTAAATTGGGTCATTTCCTGAAAGGTATATCTAGGATCAATTGCTGTCAGGTAAGTGTTGGAGGAACAGGTGGGTTTTGAGAGCCTTCCTGACTGATATAGGTTGGCTATGGCCCTAATGTCAGGGGGTAGAGCATTCCAGCATTTGGGTACGTAAAAGCTGAAAGCCCTGTTTGTGGTTGTCATGTTGTACTTTGTCGAAGCCTTTGGTATTGCAAGCAAGTTTACAGCTGTTGATCTTCTGGATCTGTTGGGAGGGACAAAGTGGATAAGATGAGTGAGTGAGGAGGCTGAAATACCTTTGATTGCCTTGAAAGCTAATAGAAGGGTTTTGAAGGTGATTCTCCCATGGATTGGTAGCCAGTGCAGCTGTTTGAGAATGGGGGTCACGTGGTCGTATCTGGATGCTCCGTAAAGGATCCTAGCTGCGGCGGTCATGGCCAACTGTAAGGGGGTTAGTGTGGATTGGGGGAGACCTTGTAAGATGGCATTTGCAAAATCAAAGTGCGGCAGGATCAACGCTTGATATATGGTTCGGAAGTCATCTGGGTCCAAAAGGGAGCGTAGGTGCTTGAGAGAGCGTATTTTGAAGTAGACGGCTTTGACTATGTTGCTTATGTGGCTTTTCATGTTAAGATGTTGATCCAAAGTAACTCCCAAATATTTTATTGCATCTTTGGTTTGCAAATCAGCTTCATTGACACTGACGTGGGATGGGGGGGTAAAGTAGGTGTCTCTGGTGATGAATAGCACCTCCGTTTTTTTATGTTGGATGTGAAGGTTCTGTGTCTGGAGCCAAGTTGAAACTGCATTGAAGCAGTATGTGAGAGGGGTCAGGTCCATGTGAGTTGTGGAGAAGGGCATGTATAATAGGATATCATCTGCATATATCAAACAATTCACGTTGAATGATCTTATGATATTGCAGATGGGCTGCATGTAGATATTGAAAAGTAATGAGGATAACGATGAGCCCTGGGGTACTCCTTGCTTTTGATGGAAATGTGTTGACTCTTCTGATCCCGATTTCACATATTGCCATCTGTCGTCAAGGTAAGATTTGCACCATCCTAGTGCACTGTTGCAGACTCCCTTCTCCTTCAGTCTTCCAAGGAGAATTTCGTGACTCACGGAGTCGAACGCCGCGGCAATGTCTAGAAATATGAGCACAAAACCTTGACGGATGTTGTCAATTCCAGTGATGATTTCATTGAAAAGACCAGTGAGTAGTGTCTCTACCCCATGATATTCTCTGAATCCGTGTTGGCAGCTATCTAAGGGGGAAGCAGCATCGATGTGATCTTGAATTTGCCGTTGTGCTTCTTTCTCAATTATTTTGGCCAAGAGGGGGATGCTGGCTATTGGTCGGTAGGAGTCAACTCTTTGTGGATCAAGCTTGGGGTTCTTCAATAGTGGTCTAATGGAAGTCTGCTTAAGTGAAGTGGGGAAATATGATGTAGTGAAGGATAGTTTCATTATTTTTGCAATGACAGGGCTGAACACATCACGTAGCTCCTTGATCCAAAAAGCTGGACATGGGTCAGTTTGTGCGGTGGAGGTGTTGAGGGAGGCTATGGTGTCCTCGATACATTTAGTGGATGGTGTAGAAAATATGTTAAGTGGTGATAGGCCCGTTGGTTCTTGATATGGGGCCGCTACCACCTTATTGGTTTGCACGATCTTGGATTGCAGATAATCCGCGAATTCCTGCGGGTGAATTTCGCTGTGCTGTACAGGGGAAGGTTCTTTTGAGAGGGATTTGACTAGATTGAAAAGGTCACGTGGCTTGTTCAGAGACCTCTTTAAGGTGTCAGTGTGATATTGTCTCATTTTGGTAGTGATTGATTCTCGGTGTATTGCAAGGTGGGTTCGGTAAGCGGTCTGATCTTCAGTTGAATGCGATCTGCGCCATCGGCGTTCAAGTTTACGTAGTTGCGTAAGGGATGCTCGCAGCTCAGGAGAGAACCAGGGGGCGGAGCATCCTTTTGACCTTGCTGTATTCTTCGGGTTCGGGCGTTGTGAAATGGCAAGCAGGCTAGAGTTCCAGTAAGCGATTAGTTCATCAAGGTCTGGTGTGGTTTTGTTGATGAGTGATGGGGTCTCCGACAGGATGTGTTCCCTATCGAAGGGGCGAAAGCATCTGGTGGTAGTTCGAGAGGATATGTTTGAAGGTCGGCTTCTGTCTAGTTGGACATTGTTGATGGGTATCTGTATGATGATCAATTTGTGGTCGGACCAGGGTACTTCTATGACTGATATCGGAGGATAGTGGCTTTGGTCCATGACAGGGTGCAGAGCAAATACCATGTCAAGAATGTTCCCCTTTGTGTGTGTGGGTTCACCGATGATTTGTTTGAGACCTAGGTCTTCCATTGCATCAAGGAACGCATTTGCATGGCTTTGTGGTAAGGACGGGAGATTGAAATCACCCATTAACCAATTTGGCTTATTGGGAGAGAGGGTGTTAGCTGCGAGGTCAATAATGGATGGAAGATCTTCTGAAGAAGTGGATGGTGATCTATATATCAGGTTGAGGGAACATTGTTGATTAGCAATGGAGAGGATGTCTAGGCTGTTTGTGCTGGAAGAGTCTAGAATGTGGAAGTTGAGCTCAGATTTGGAGATTATGAGTACACCTCCTCCTTTTTTGTTTTCCCTATGCCGCGTATGTATTGAGAAATTGGGGGGTAGTAGCTGGTGTAGGATGACGTTGTCTTCTGAAGATAGCCATGTTTCTGTGATCATAAGTATTTCCAGGTCATAAAAGGAGATTGTGTCAAGGACCACCGGCCATTTATTGCGAATGGAACGTGCATTGATGGCGGCACATTTTAGGGGTCGGCATCTCAAAGGTTTTTCCTGTCTGGTTGACTTGGATAGCTGGAGTGCCACATGAATCAGGTGGGAGTGGCGCGTGTAGGTGTTACTTCCTGGGTTGGAGTAAGGGGGGCAATTCCATCTTTTTCCATGGCTATTCAGGATTGGGATCCTGCTTTGTGGTGTGTAAAGAGCCTGGGAGGTTCCAAGCCAGTGGGTGAAGAGGTAGAAGCTAAGCAAGACAGCGACCTGGAGGGCCATTCTGAGGATTTCGATTGGGTGTGAGACCCTATAGGTAGGTACGAAGTGTGGAAGAGCAATACTGTAGTACTGGTATGAAGCTTTTATGAGCCCCAAAATAGTGCTGAGATTCTTCAGTACAGAGGAGCAGTTATACGAGATTGCAAATAATGAGGAGGTACGGTTTACATGCTAATATATAGCCTATCTTAAAAGAGAGAGGGTGTATAACCCCATATAACCCCCCCCCCCCCCTCTCAAGGCGCTTCACTGGCTCCCTATCCGTTTCCGTATCCAGTTCAAATTTCTCCTACTGACCTATAAGTGCACTCATTCTGCTGCTCCTCACTACCATTCCTCTCTTATCTCTCTCTACACCCCCTCCTTGGGTGCTCCTCTCTTCTTGCAGATCCCTTCTATCTGTGCCCTTCTCTTCTACTGCCAACTCCAGACTTTGATCCTTCCACCTTGCTGCTCTTTACGCTTGGAACAAACTACCCAAGTCTGTGAGTCTCACTTCATCTCTGGCCCCTTTCAAAATCAGGCTGAAAACTCACCTCTTCGAGTCTGCTTTTGGATCCTGATCCGCTTGGTCTCCTATGTGTTTCCTTGCTACTCCCCTAGATGTGTCCTTGTCCTCAGCTGTTGTGTTGTCTGTCTTGACTAGATTGTAAGCTCTGATGAGCAGAGACAGTCTTTTACATGTGTTTGTACAGAGTTGCGTATGCCTTGTAGCACTATACAAATGACAAGTAGTAGTAGTATTGGGTGTGAGGCCACGAGGTGCCCAGCAACCGGAAACATGCCAAAGCTGAACTTGAATCTATAAAGAGTTTAACATGAGATGCTTATTGACTCCATCCTAAAGGAATGCCAACAAGCAAGGCAAGTCTGCCCACCAAGGTAATAAACCATGCTCCTGACACAATGCCTCAAAGAGGCACCAAACCTGGATATAGACCAGACATGTAGATCTGCACCTCGCTTTCGAGATCGTGGAAATCATCAAGAAAGAGTAACCCTTATGCCTTAAGTGGCACCTTTCAAGGGTGAAGCCATGAGAAAAGGGCAAAGTTGTTCATCAGGATAGGCCCCTGATACATCAGACTACGCCCCTGATTTAAAAAAATAAAGGGCTGCTCTACCAGCAGGCTCCCCAAGTCAGCATACCAGGGCCTCTGTGGCCACTCTGGAGTCACCAGAATCACCAACCCTGAATGGTCCTCTAACCTGCAAATCACAAGTTTCATTAGAAACCATGGTGAAAAGACATATAGAAAAGATTTCTGCGGCCAAGGCTGCACCAAGGCATCCACATTCATGGATCCAATCTCTCTCCAATGTCTGAAAAGTTGTACACCTAGGCATTTGCTTGCGTTGCTATCAGTTCAAGTGATGGATGGCCTCAGCATATCACAATCCACTAGAATGCCTGTGGTGCAGGCTCCCATTCCCTGAGATTGAGAGTGTGCCATCTGAGAAAGTCTGCATTGAGATTTTTGATGTCCACAATGTGCTAGGACAAGAGTGCCAGCAAATGGTGCTCTGCCCAGGGGTACAATAGCCTCATCCCTAGAGCCATCATCGCACTCTTGGTGTCTACTTGCCTGTTGACATATGCCACCACTGTGGCATTGTCCGAGAACACTTGGACTGCCTGAAAATGTGCATAAAGGACAAGGGGAGCCCATGACACTCTCTCATTCTGAATCTATGTTTCAGGATGTGGCTTCCTTGCCTCTTCACAGTGAATATTGTTTGATTGATTGCTTAAGAAGTTCAGTTGCTGATCATGATTTGTTTTTCCTAAGTACAATACTGAAAGCAAGTATCCTTTTGTGCTACCAAGTAAATCTGTGTGGGAGAAATAACCCCATAAATAAAATATATTTTCTTTGCTTACACTCGAGCAACACAACTCATTATTTTGTGAACGGCTGATTCTGGTATGAATGGACTACATTCCCCACAATCCTTTGCAAGTCATAATAGTATTTGCCTTTGCCAAGACTGTGGACATTCTCACCCAGCGCCCCCGTTTACAATATGCATTTAAACTAGAAAAAGGGGGTGATGGATGGGGAAGGACAAGTTCAGGACGTCACTCCCAGCAAAAGCAGAACAACATCAGAAACAGCTACACTTTTAAACCACACATCAACGAGTGGGAAGAAGTGGGCAGAACAGAATCAATGCAAAATACATGCAAGCCAGTTAAATGCTGGAAAGCAATGAACACCAATGCTCGAAGCTTAGCCAACAAATTTCCAGACCTGGAAGCCCTAATGGTGGAAATGGACTTGGACATTGTGGCCATTACAGAAACATGGTTTAATGAATCACATGAATGGGATATAGCCATAGCTGGCTATAATCTATTCAGAAGAGACAGAGAAAGTGGAAAAGGAGGAGGAGTAGCCTTGTATGTCAAAAGCAATATAAAAGCTACTGAAATGCAGGGGGCATGGGGAAAAGAAGAAGCGCTCTGGATTGTGTTAGAAAAAGGAGATGGCACTGTCATCCATACTGGTGTAGTCTACAGACCTCTGACTCAAATCGAAGAAATAGATAACGAATTGAGTATAGATATTTCCAAGATAGCAACAAAGGGGGAAGTGATCATATTAAAATACTTTAATCTACCCGATATGGATTGGATTACTCCTTCTGCGAATCTGGAAAGAAGCAAAAAAATTGTGGATGCTTTCCAAGACGCGTTACTTAGACAAATGGTGATGGAACCAACCAGGGAAAGCTCAATGCTGGATTTAGTGCTCACCAACTGTGATAGCGTGTCGAATGTCCGGGTGGGTGCCCCTGTGAGCAGCAGTGATCACATGGTGTGGTTTGAGATAAAAGCCAAGGTGCAGTCCAATCATAGCAAGCTCAGAGTCCTAGACTTCAAAAACACTGATTTCAGTAAAATGGCCAAGTACCTGAAGGAGGAGTTGGCAGGATGGGAGGGGATAAGGGAAGAGGAATTGCAATGGGCTAAACTAAAGGTGGCAATAAAAGGGGCAACAAATAAATATGTAACAAAAGTAAATAAAAGCAAGAGGAGAAGGAAATCTATTTGGTTCTCCAAAGAAGTGGCTGCTTAAATAAAGGCAAAAAACACAGCTTTCATAAAATACAAAAGCTTGTAAACAGAGGAACACAGAAAGGAATACAGGATCAAACTAAAAGAGACAAAAAGAGAAATAAGGAAAGCAAAATCAAAGGCAGAGGAAAAGATGGCTAAAGATGTGAAGTGTGGCGACAAAACTTTCTTCAGGTATATTCAGGAGAGGTGGTAAATCAGAGATGGAATTTGTAAACGGGGGCGCTGGGCATGAATGTCCACAGTCTTGGCAAAGGCAAAATACTATTATGACTTGCAAAGGATTGTGGGGAATGTAGTCCATTCATACCAGAATCAGCCGTTCACAAAATAATGAGTTGTGTTGCTCGAGTGTAAGCAAAGAAAATATATTTTATTCATGGGGTTAATTCTCCCACACAGATTTACTTGGTAACACAAAAGGACACTTGTTTTCAGTATTGTACTTAGGAAAAACAAATCATGATATAAGCAACTGAACTTGTTAAGCAATCAAACAATAAAGACCTTGATGGGAAACAGAAAAGGTCTTTTTGAGGGCTCCTGCTAATAACTTTTAGCAGTGCTCCAAAAGCAAAAACAAAACCCAAAAAGTAACCAAAAACTGTTCTTTTTCAAGGATAACTTTCTTCTAGTTTCACACACAAACAGTAGTTTCCTTTCAGAGCTCACGTGCAACTGTGCATGGCTTAATTACCAATAATTAGCCAGCTGCAAACCCCTTTGCTTGTTCACTTTCACTACGTGGCTCAAATCCTACCCTAAAGCTTTCTTGTAAACTTTTTTGGGTAGATAAAAGAACAAGTTATAGTTCCTTTTGATGGTTTTTGCATTTGTGAAAGTATTTTACCACAGTAGCCTAGTCAGAGAGCAATCCATGTATTCATTCTGATCATTTAAGATATCTCCTTCTTCTTCAAATATCATAGAATCAATATCATGGTCTGGCTCAGAGGAATTCCTTAATGGAGCACTCTCAGGATAATAGTTGTTTCCCTGCTGTCTTCCAAATGAAGAGCTAGGGCATAGATCAGTGTTCATACCTGAGCTTCCTTTGCTGTTAGGTTTCCTCTCCAGATATCCTGGCCAGTAAGTAGTCCAGCTTTTATGTCCAGCCTTCCAATCAAGATCCCTGGACACTGGGTCTCTCTTCACATACCTTCTTGCAATGGTCTTAGGGCCCCTTCCAAATGCAGCCGTCTCCCTCAAAGGTGCCGTCTAGGAATTCCTGGCTCTGTAACCCCACTCCTCTGGCTTCCTCCAGTCCAATGGAGTATGCTTGCCTCTGGAATGACTCCCAACACACGTGCTGCTGTGGGCTCCTTCTTTAGACCTCCAAGATGTCTGTCTCTTCTTTCTTCCCCGTTGCTGCTCCTTCCTGATCCTCATCTGATTCTGTGTAGAATAGGTTTTACTTTTAACTTGCTTAGAGGGATACTCCACCCTAGCACAGCTCAGCTGTGCTGAATCAAGCCCTGCCCTTGGAGATGAGTGATTGGGGATTACCTCATAGCTCTCCTGACTGAACACACGTTTCCCCACTTCAGCTCCTCTAGAGGCTGTTTGAAACCTGGTGCATTCTGGGACTGGTAGTCTTTTATGAAAACATTCTGTTTTAGTATTTCTACCAGCTAAGACAGGTTGCTTGTTCAGAGCCAATTCACCTCTATTATAGCTCCCTCCTGAACTATGATAAGCTTCCTTATCACAAATTGCAGGACTCAGAAATGCTGGGAACGTATTCGTGGATAGTGACATTGAAAAAGGGAAAATGCTAAACAAATACTTCTGCTCTGTTTTTACTAAAAAAAATCCTGGAGAAGGACCACCTGTGACATCTAAATATAAAAATGGGAATGAAGTAGGTACCACACCATTCACAGAAGATGATGTGTTAGAACAACTTGCAAAACTGAAAGTGGACAAGGCCATGGGACCGGATGGGATACATCCCAGGATACTGAAAGAACTCAGAGAGGTTCTTGCAGGGCTGTTAAAGGATGTTTTCAACAGATTCTTGGAAACAGGAGAAGTTCCTCAGGACTGGAGAAGGGCTGATGTGGTACCTCTTCACAAAAGTGGTAACAGGGAAGAAGTGACAAACTACAGGCCCGTGAGCTTTACCTCGATGGCGGGAAAAGTAATGGAGGCGGTCCTAAAAGAGCAAATAGTGGACTTTCTCAAAACCAACAGGTTGCATGATGCAAGGCCACATGGTTTTACCAAAGGATGATCTTGCCAAACAAATCTGATTGACTAGGTGACCAGAGAACTACATCAGGGGCATGCTATGGATGTCATCTACCTGGATTTCAGCAAAGCCTTTGATACTGTTCCTCATAGGAAGCTTATCAATAAACTACTTTAGTAGTTTGGGGATGGGTCCCAAGGTGGTGAACTGGATCAGAAATTGGTTGACTGGCAGACAACAGAAGGTGATGGTAAATGGAACTCATTCAGATGAAAGGAGGGTAATTAGCAGGGTGCCCCAGGGTTCGGTCCTGGGCCCGGCACTGTTCAATGTATTTGTGAGTGATATTGCTGAAGGACTGAATGGAAAAGTCTGTCTTTTTGCAGATGACACAAAATTTGCAACAAAGTGGACTCCCCTGAGGGAGTGGATAATATGAGGAAAGATCTACAAAAGCTAGAAGAATGGTCTAATGCTTGGCAGTTAAGATTTAATGTGAAGAAGTGCAGTGTCATGCACTTGGGAAGCAGAAATCCAAGGGAAATGTACACGATAGGAGGCGAGAGGTTGGGGTGCACGGACCAGGAGAAGGACCTTGGTGTGATTATTTCTGAGGATCTCAAGGTGGCAAAACAGTGCCACAAGGCGGTGGCAAAAGCCAGGAGGATGTTGGGTTGTGTACAAAGAGGAATTACCAGCAGAAAGGAAGAGGTACTAATGCCACTGTATAAGTCACTAGTGAGGCCTCACTTGGAATACTGTGTTCAGTTTTGGAGACCATATCTTGCAAAAGATGTAAAAAGACTGGAAACTGTTCACAGGAAGGCGACCAAAATGATTTGGAGCCTGCATCAGAAGCCTTATGAGAAGAGACTTGAAGACCTAAATATGTACACTCTGGAGGAGAGGAGGGATAGGGGAGATATGATTCAGACCTTTAAATACTTAAAGAGAAATAATGAACAAACAAATCTCTTCCAAAGACGGGGAAGCTGTAAAACTAGAGGGCATAACATGAAGTTGCAAGGGGGTAAATTGAAAGGCAATGTCAGGAAATGCTTTTTCACTGAAAGGGTGGTGGATGCTTGGAATGCCCTCCCGATGGAAGTGGTGGGGGCAAATACAGTGACAGAATTCAAACTAGCATGGGACAGACACAGTGGATCCCTTTACAGCAACAGGATAAAATAAAAATAAACTTAACTATCTAATTTCTCAACAAACAAGGGTGTCCTACACGGAGAGGTGGGTTCACCCCTAAACAAAGACATGGGAGGGGTGGCCTGCACGGAGTGGCAGGTGCACCTACTCTTGCCATCTTACTGGGCAGACTAGATGGACCATACTGGTCTTTATCTGCCGTCATTTACTATGTTATGTTACCATGTTAACTGCTATGATCTGAGCCCACTCCAGATAAAGGGATGAAGGAACCCCTCCCCTCTTCGGGGACAACATATCTCCTAAGCTTACCCACAGGCACTCTCTGGTACCTCTGAGAATTCAGAAAATGGGATGGAGATGGAGTCCCCAGAGAGGTGCTTTTGGCTAGTGCTCAGGCAATCAATGAGGCTCATCAGCCTGAGGTTTTCACAAAGCTACAATAGGAGCCAGCCTTTAAAGCAAGTCTCCTGAGCTGACAGCAACTGTCAAGAGGTGTCAGCACCACAGCCAATGCCTTAGCTGCCGTCGACGATGAAAGATGCACAGGGTCCTACATCTAGGCTGTCTGCCAGCAAGCTGGAAGTCCAGGAAGCACCCTAGTCAGAAGTTCCCCACAGATGGAGGACTCATGACCAAGTGCTGAAGCCAAGAAAAAGCAGTCTACAGTAGTCCTTTCACTACCAGCGGCATCCTACTGCTGAGACTGTCCTCTGCAGAACTGTGGCCCTCCAAAATGGTGGCATTTCCTGCCACAGAGGACACTCTGGACTGCTGCACAACTAGTGTAGCCTCTCACTCCAAGAGCTACCATGTGCCGGAGCATACAGTCATACACAATGGCAACAACTCCCACTGTGGAGAGCACTCCGGAAAGCACTGGACCTTCCAATCCACCATGGCCTGATGCACCAGTGCGGCCTGCCACTTCATTTGCTACTATGCCCAGGTGAATGTGGTAATTGTGGCCTTCGGCCACCAAGCTTAGCAAAGTTTCCACAACCATGGCACTGCAGGAATGCTGACCAAAAAATGCTGCCGAGCAGATGAGACAAGCCCGCAGAAGAGCAACCCCCTCACTATGCCTAACAGCCTCTGAGAATAAAGAGAAGGTGACATTTTACTTACCAGATAATGTTGTTTCCTTGAGTCCTACTAGAACAGTCCAGACAAGTGGGTTGTGTTTCCCCTCCACAGATTGGTGAAGACAAAAACTCAATGAAAAGTCCAGGTTTTAATGACATCACTCCCATGCTTCTATATGCCTCGGCCACCATAGGTCTCTTCAGTGTCCGTCCCAAAGCATATGGGAGAACATGGCAAGTCTCATACAACCTCAATGTGGGCAACAATGAGCAATAAAACAGTAGAGAACTATGTACAGGACAGCAAAAGAGAAGGCTGTTTGCAGAAGATGAACCCGCAGAGCCAAATATATAAATCATAAGGGACCCAAGGGTACTGCCGAGAAGAACAGAGCAAATACATCTCCAGGAGCGGGGCCTGGGCTGGTGTAGTAGAACTCAAGGAAAGGACATTATCTGATAAATAAAATGTCACCTTCAATATCATCCAGCTAGACCAGCAAAGACAAGTGGGACTACCAAAGCTGCTACGACTCCAGTGGGTAGGAAGAAGACACAGCAGCTCACAAAACCTTAGAGCCAAAGGTCGTGTCCGCCCGAGGGAGGACATCCAAGCGGTAATGCTTGACAAAAGTGGAAGGGGATTCCCACGTTGCTGCCCGACAAATGTCTGCAGGGGCTACCAAGCTCTGCTTCGCCCAAGAGGATGCCTGTGCTCGGGCAGAATGGGCGTGCAACCCTCCGGAACTGACCGGTATAGCAACAGATATGCCGAGGCAATGGCCTCTTAAGTCCAGCATCCCAAGGGAGACTTAGCCATTGCGTCACCTAGCGCAGGCCAGAAAACAGCACAAAAGGATGGCCACACTTATGAAAAGAATACATAACCTCCGAGTACTGCAGAAGCACCCTCCAGACATCCACAAGGCAAAGATCCTTATCCATCCCCTGACACTGCCCCTTAGAGGAGGAGGGCAGGCAAACCACATGGTTCACATGAAAGAGAGAAATCACCTTAGGCAAGAAGGAAGGCACAGGCTGAATGGAAATGGCCTCCTCCAAAAAATATAGGCAAGGATCTTGGCAAGACAGAGACTCCAACTCGGCAAACCGCCTTGTGGAACAATCGCGAACAAGAAGACTGTCTTGAGCATCAAGTCCTTCAGAATAGCATGTTTCAATTTCTCAAGGGTTCCACATCAGGACCCTGAGCATGAAACACAGATCCCAGGAAGGGACCACAGACCAGAGGGGAGGACGCAGACACTGAGCCCCCTGAAGAAAGCGCTAAACATCCAAGTGTAAGACTAGAGGCTTACTGGCCACCAGACCTCTGAAACAGGCCAAAGCTGTCAACTGAACCTTCAAGGAGCTAAGAGAAAGGCCCTTCTCTAGACTGTCCTGTAGAAAAGGCCACAGGGATGGTGCCTTGGTCGCCTCAGGAGCCAGCTGCTATGCGCCGCACCATCGCTCAAAGAGACATCAGATGCACATTGTGATGAGGTGAGTGCAGCCCAGCTAGGGAAAACGGAAAAAAAGAAGGATTTTTTTCATTGAGGGGGATGGGAGCACAAAAACCTAGGCTCCATACTAGAAGCACTGAAAGAAACCTAGAGGGCAGAGCCAAAGGTAAGCCAATCACAGACCACAGGACAACCCTGCAGAGGAGTAGGAGGTCCAAGTGGGAGGAGCTAGGAAGGGAGTTGCCCAGCTCAACAGTTAACAGAGGAAGAACAAACAAAAGAGAGAGGCACAGTTTGAGGCAGGAAGAGGAAGGAGCTGTGAGCAGAAGGTCCAGGAGGAGTGCAGGAGCAAGCACCAGTGGCAGCTGCAGTTCAAGCCTTAGCCCAGGTTCAAGTCCAATTCCCAGGAGGCACAGACAGGAGAGATCTGGGGCCAAGCTGTGGAAACCCCTTGCAGCCAAGGAGAGCAGCAAATGGAGGAACCATTACAAAGGCAGCCAAGAAAGGTACGCAGGGAATGAGCAGTGCCACCAGAATAGTTCTTGCTTTGACTCGGAGGAGACTTTCATACACCTGAAGCCTCAGCACAGCAAGAAGTATCTCAGGAGGGAGGTTAAGCAGGAGAGACACACAGGAGACCGGCTTGGAGGAGCCAAGGCCAGGCAGTGTGAGAGACTGTTTAACATTGCAAAGACTCTTAAGGAAAAGTTACCAGAGCACTTTCAAAGAGCACCTAGCTGTAGCTCAATTGAGAGCATGGAGGTAGGCCCGAAGAAAGTGTTATTGAGTCAGAAGCCTCTGAGATGGAATGTGAGCTGTGCACTAAAATACAATAGTATTGTGAGTTAGAAAACACTGAAATACAAAAGGAAGCTGTTGCAAGTTAAAGCAGTTTCAAGAGTTGAAAGAGAAGAGTAACCCTGAAGACAAGAGGTTAGGAATCTCTCTTTTAGGAAGCTAAAACTGCAAAACTTCAGTAAAGGCCCAAACAGCTAGAACTGTTTGTATGGGGCGTGGCAACAGCAGGTTGGAAGCTGTGAAGAGTTTTACAAATGCTTTTGGTTTTGTAAGTGACAAGTAATCGCAGTGAAGAATAGAAACTGCTGTGAGTTTTGTTTGGACATTTTGATTTGGAGAAATTATCCTGTATTTCTTTTGTCTGGAAAGAGTGCTTAAAGAATTTTTATGTTCATCACTTGCCAACTTTGGAAACCGAATAAAAATTTCCTGTGCACTTTAAAATACCACTTGGTTTTTCTTATTGACACAACTACAACCCTCGAAGGGATATAGATGGCCAGCCGTCCCTACTAGGCAACCGCCTGGTAGGGGCGCGAGCGTCACAACATGTATGCCAGGTTTGTACCAGACACCTTTCAAGAGTCAAGCTGTAAGTGAGAAAGAAACCAGGTCTTCCAGGACAATCGGTACCTGATGCAAGAGGCCCCGAGATGGTGCAAACGAAGAGGTGGTGCTTGCACAAGCCTCATCAGATCTCTGAACCACACTCTCCTTGGCCAATCTGGCACCAACAGAATACATTTTCCAGGATAGCATTCTATATGCCAAATCACATGCCCTACCACGGGCCACGGAGGAAACACAGGCACTGACTTGACCAAGGATGGGCCAAGGTGGCTACGCCCTCAGACTCCATCTCTGTGTGGTAACTGAAGAAGTGGCAGACTTTGGAGGGGGTCGCCATCAGATCCATCTTGGGGTGACCCCTGCACTGCAAAATCAACTGAAACGCCTCCTGGATCAACTCCCACTCTCCTAGATCCAGAGAGTGCTGGCTGAGAAAGTCCAGTGCCATATTGTCCACCATGGCAATGTGCTGAGCTGACCAAACTAGGAGGTTCTTCTCTGCCCAGACAAACAGTTGAGTCATCTCCAGGGCCACCCTGGCATGCATCATGTCGCCCTGCCGATTAACATAACCTACCGCAGCATTGCCTGAGAACACTCAAACTGCCTGGCCCTCGATCAGAGGCCGGAATGCAGAAAAGCCAATCTGATGGCCCTCACCTTGTGGTGATTCATGGATCACACCTCCTCCCTGTGGTTCTAATGACCCTGAGCCGTTCAGTCTTGGCAATGGGCTCCCCAGCCCAAGAGAGTCATATCTGTCATCAGAAGGATCAAAGAATAATTGTCCATTGGCACGCCCTTCTTTAGATGACTGGGCTGCACCACCACTGCAGGCTGGCTTTCACTATCATTGAGAGTGGGAGCCTGAGCTTGAACTCCAGAGAACTTGGGACCACTGAGTTAGCAAGGACCGTTGGAGTGGTCACATATGAGCATGCATCCACGGCGCTATCTTGATTGTCGCCACCAGCAATCCAAGGAACTGAAGATAATCCCAGCCTCTGTGAGCCTGCTGTGAACAGAACATCACCAGGCAATCCAACAACCTTTTGACTTTCTCTGCTGGCAGGAAGATTCTGCCCACTCGAGTGTCGAAACATGCTCCCAGGAACTCCAAGGACTGGGAAGGCAATTGTAGAAAGGGATTTACAGGGGCTGGGGTCTCACAGGGAAAAGTTTAGAGTGTAAGAATAGCTCTGAAAATGTCAGTATTACCATAGCATGTTTATGATTAAAAGAGAGACACTCAAAGTTATGTCTTGCATGACAGGGAGCTTTTGTTTGCAGGAAGCTTGTCCTGATTAAGCATGAGCAATATGTCTGTGCCCAGCTTGACCTGAAACATGAAGTGTTTAGTTTGACCTGTAACATGTAGATAAATAAAAAGTAAAGCAAGAAGCATATGCAGAGTGATAAGACGAAATTGTACAATGTGAATTTCTTTTCCTAATAAAAGAAAATGCTGCAGCCAAGCTAAGAGAGGGGTTTCAAGTGATTGCTCAGGTTTGTAGGCATGTGAATTCCTCGCTAAAGCTTTATAAGTACTCTGTTATGGTATAATTCTCTGTGTGTTTTCATTTTTTTCTCACTTGCTTTGGAATCCAGAGAATGGGAGACCAAGGGCCGAGGAAGTTTTGTTGCCCCCGGCCAGGCATTCAGGGATTTGCTATACGCAACAGTTGGTGTCTATGGAAACTCTGATCCTTTTTCTTTGGGTTGGAGGCAAGCCAGAAGACTATGAGTATGATGCTTAAATATCCCTTCTAGCATGATGGCATTCAATGACTAGTAGTAATGAAACTTTACAATTTCCCTTAGGAGGGACCTTTTCAGCGGAGCTTTCATATATGCAATATGAAATGATTTAGGGGACTGCACACTAGTCCTGAGTGGATCGCCCTTACATGGTGGGAGACAATGGCACATGAAAAGTCTCAAGAAAAATATAAGTTATTTGTATTAGAAGAAAAAGCATAGTTACTCATCTGTGGAGGATAGTTACTCATAGTTACTCATCTGTGGAGGATAGTGGAAAAAGCATAGTTACTCATCTGTGGAGTGGAGGAGTGGCCTAGTGGTTGGGGCAAGGTACTTCAGGCCGGAAGGTCGGGGGTTCAAATCCCACTAGAGGACAGCAACCTTGGGCCGGAAGGACTGGGGTTTCTAGTCCCACAGGTGCTCCTTGTGGTCTTGGGCAAGCCACTTAACCCTCCATAGACCATGTTCCCTGTAAAATAGTTATCTCCAAGTTATAATGCCCTGTTCAATGTAATTTCAGTTTGTTCAATGTAAACCGCACTGATGCAGAATAGTGCGGTATATAAGAGAATGTAAATAAATAAAATAAAATAAAATAAATAAATCTGTAATAGGTAATCTCCGGGAACAGTGGGAATCAGTCTTCACACATGGGTGATCATCATCTAGGTTCGACCTCGATGCTTCTTGGAAGTCAATGGTCGATGCAGATACCGTTTCTCAGAGGTATCGGAACCAAGAGCAATGGCACTCTGAGTCTGTTGGATACCGAGGGCATTGGTTAGATCCAACAGAGGAATCGACCTCGGGTGCTCCGACAATGCTGACTCGAGGGCTGGTATCGGGGCAGATTTGTTTGACCGTAAGGTCGGTGCCGAAGCCTGTACTTCTGAAGCTCTCTGTATTATAGGTACCAAGGCTACCGGGAGTGCTGCCAAACTCCTCTCGAGATCCAGCAGGCGCTGGTCTAGGGAGATGACCAAAGTCTGGGTGGAATCTTGTACAGGGCTTTGAGCCACCATGCTAGAACATGGAAGCATTGTTCCTCACCTGTAATAGGTGATCTCCAGGAACAGCAGGAATCAATCTTCACATATGGGTATCGTCAGTACTGACAGAGCCCACGTGGGAACTCTCCCCAGCATCCAATTGGAAAGCCTTTGGGAGCACTCCACTGCACCGGCGCATCTGCCTTCCCACCCTCCCACGTCCTTTCCTGAGTTGAGTTTGTAGTTGAGAGATAAAGGAAAAAAGAATATCCTACAACTGCTAGGGGAGGAAGGCGGGTCATGAAGACTGATTCCTGCTGTTCCCGGATATCACCTGTTACAGGTGAGTAACAACGCTAACTCCAGGAACAAGCAGGAATGCAGTCTTCACATATGGGACTCAATAGCTCCCAGAATGGAGTTGGTCGCAGTGGTAACCCCAAGGCTAAAGAACAGAGCCGAGAAGGTGTGGATACAAGTAGCTCTATCAGACTCGATTACAGTTGGCAGACCATGGACAGGGGTGTCTGGTGCCAGAAAACGTCTGGGATGGAGGATAGGAGTTGCAGTTAAATCCCAAAAAGGTGCTGGAGGACAGCCTGGCCAAAGACAGCATCCCTGCGGGAGTCCTTGTCTAAGTAGTAGGGTGAAGTGAAGGTATGAATGGAGGACCAGGTAGCTGCTCAACAGATTTCGTCGATGGAGACAGAATGAAAGTTGGCAACTGAGGTTGCCATGGCTCTCACTCTGTGAGCAGTGATGTGACCCTCGAGGGAGAGTCCCACTTGAACATAGGCAAAGGAGATGCAGTCCATAATCCAACTGGAGAGGGTGAGCTCCATCACTGGAAGTCCAAGGTGACTTGGATCAAAGGAAATGAATAATTGAGATGATTTCCTGTGATTCTTGGTTCTATCAAAGTAGAAAGCCAGGGCACGCTTGCAATCCAAAGTGTGGAGCGCAGCTTCAGCCCTAGAGGCAGACGGTCTGGGGAAGAACATTAGTAGTATGACCAATGGAAGGCAGAGACTACCTTCAGCAGAAAGTGTGGATGAGTAAGGAGAAGCACCTTGACATGATGGAACCAAGTGTACAGAGGATCTGACACCAAAGCCTGCAGTTTGCTGATGCAATGAGCAGAGGTGAGGGCGATGAGGAAGATTACATTCCAAGAGAGGAATTTTAAAGAAACGGTTGCTAAAGGCTCGAAAGGAGGCTTTAGAAGTTGTGCTAGGACCACGTTGAGATCCCAAGCCACCAGTGGTGGTTTGATTGGTGATTTTGTCAGTAGGAGACCTCACATAAATCGCTGCACCAAGGGGTGTGAAGAAATAGGATACCTGTCCACCGCCTGTGAAAGGCTAAGATGACACAAAGATGAACTCTGACTGAGTTGGTCTCGAGACCCGCCGAGGACAAGTGGAAGAGATATTGTAAAAGAAATTCCACCGAGCATGCAGATGGGTCAATATGTTTTGGGGTACACCAGAGGGTGAACCTTCACCATTTGAAGCACAGGAACATCTAGTAGATGATTTGTGCGATGCAAGTAGGATGTCCTTGGCCTATTCAGGGAGGTCGAGTTCAGCAAACATTATGCTCTCAGCAGCCATGCCATAAGACAGAGGAATTGAGGATTGGGATTGAGAAGCGTCCCATGATCCTGTGAGAGGAGGTTGGGCACATATGTTCCAGACTGAAAGGTGGAGTCTGTGCTAGGCAAAGCAACAGAGGAAACCATGGCTGACGGGGCCAGTAAGGGTCTATTAGAATCATGGAGCCCCGGTTGGCCTGCAGCTTGAACAAGGTCTTGGGTATTAAAGGGGTGGGTGGGAATGCATAAAGTAGCCCCTTTCCCCACTGGAGAAGGAAAGCATCTGTTGCTTGGTTGTGCCGGGAGGGAAGCTTCGAGCAAAACATCAGAAGCTGTGCATTCTCCTGGGTGGCGAACAGATCTATCCTGGGGGCCTCCCACATGTGGAAGATCCAAGATGCCGTTTCCCAATTCAAAGTCTACTCCTGTGGATGGAGGACACAGCTGAATCTGCCCTCAAGAAGATTGAATTTGTCTGGGAGATACACCACCCTGAGATGGATGAAGTCTGCAATGGAGAAGAACCAGAGATGAAAGGCTTCTTCGCAGAGGGGATAGGAACCCGTCCCACCCTGCTTCATGTAGAATATGGCTACCTGGTTGTCCGTTCGGACTAAGACCTGTTTGCCCAAAAGTTGGGGTTGAAAAACCCAAACGGCATTCGTGAGAGCACAGGGTAAACTATTTAAGACAAATAGGAGAAAATATTTCTTCTCTCAACGTGTAATCAAACTCTGGAATCTGTTACCGGAGGATGTAGTAAGGGCTGTTAGTATAGCTGGGTTTAAAAAAGGTTTGGACAAGTTCCTGGAGGAAAGGTCCATAAACCACTATTAAAAAGGGACCCAGGATATCAATGCTTGGCCTAGTACAAGCACTGCAGAACCTGTGTCTTTTGGGGAAACTGCTAGGTACGTATGACCTAGATTGGCCACTGTTGGAAACAGGATACTGGGCTTGATGGACCTCGGTCTGACCCAGTATGGCATTTCTTATGTTCTTAAGCTCCAGAAGGTTGATCTGCAACTGAGATTCCTGTCCCTGAGTAGTGAGACTGTTGAGATGTGCTCCCCACCTTCGTTTGGAAGCATTCATCATCAGAGTGCATTGAGGTGGAGGCATCTGACAAGATGACCCTCTGAGTAGGTTCTGTGGGGAGCACATCACAGAAGGGAGCTGACAAGAGGAGGTGTGATGCAAATCTTGTCTGAGAGACACTTGTTCACTTGAATCCATTGAGAAGAAAGCATCCATAAGGCTTACCGCATGTGCAGGCGAGCATAGGGGACGACATGGACTGTGGAGGCTGTGTGTCCAAGAAGGCGTAGCATTTCTCAAGCTGTTATGGCACTGTGAATCTTTATAGTGTGGGCCAGTTTGATAAGGCAAGCAGAGCAGTCCTATGGAAGGAAAACCCAGCCCTGACAAGTGTCCAGAAGTGCTCAAATGAATTTGAGCCTCTGGGACGGCACGATATGTGATTTTGGAAAGTTTAGCGTAGTTACTCACCTGTAACAGGTGTTCTCCAGGAGCAGCAGGAATCAGTCCTCACTTATGGGTGACGTCGGCGCCGACGGAGCCCTCGCGGAGCAATTTTCCCCAGCTTTCAAAGAAAGCCTTTGGGAATTGCAGCGCGCATGCGCGGTCGTCTTCCCGCCCGAGGGTGCCATCTTAGCCAGTCAGATGACATAGCTAAAAGACAGCATAAAAATTTGCAAAAAGAACATAAGCAGACGATTGCAACTCCAAGGGGAGGAGGGAGGGTAGTGAGGACTGATTCCTGCTGCTCCTGGAGAACACCTGTTACAGGTGAGTAACTACGCTTTCTCCAGGACCAAGCAGGAAGTCAGTCCTCACTTATGGGACTCCCAAGCTCAAGGCTACCGGAGACCCTAAGCACAAAAATGAGCTCCCTCTAGCTCAGCAGCACAGAAGGAAAGAATCTTCGCTGAATTATCACCCACCGGTAGCCCACATCCGGGATGGAGGGTAGGAGTTGCTCAGACCTCAAAGAGATTACGGAGGACTGCCTGTCCGAAAGCACTGTCCCTACGGGACTCCCTCTCGAGACAGTAATGGACCGCAAAAGTCTGGCTCGAAGACCAAGTAGCGGCCCGGCAGATGTCTGCCAGCGGAACAGAGCGGAGGTAAGCCACTGACGTGGCCTTTGCCCGAACGCAATGAGCCGTGACTCTACTTTCTAAGGAGAGTCCGGCTGCCCCATAAGCCCAAGAGATACAGTCCGCCACCCAGATGGACAGAGTACGCTTGGAGACCGGGAGCCCCAATCTATTGGGGTCAAAAGACACAAAAAGCTGAGCAGCTTTACGGTGCTCCCGCGTACGGTCAAGGTAGAAGTTCAGAGCCCTTCTACAGTCCAGGGTATGGAGGACCGTCTCAGCTCGGCTGGAGTGTGGTCTGGGAAAGAAGGTTGGAAGTACCACCTCCTGATTGATGTGAAAAGGGGAGACCACTTTAGGCAGAAATTTCGGATGAGTCCGTAGGACCACCTTATTCTTGTAGAACCTAGTGTAAGGGGGATCAGACACGAGGGCCTGCAATTCACTTACGCGTCTAGCGGAAGTGAGGGCTATCAAGAACAGCGTTTTCCAAGACAGAAAACGGAGAGAACAGGTAGCCATAGGTTCAAAAGGCGGACAGGTGATCCGCTGTAAAATCACATTCAGGTCCCAGTCAGGCGCTGGCGGGCGCAGAGGTGGTTTAAGTAGAAGGAGACCTCGGAGAAACCTCGCTACGAGAGGGTCATTGGAGAGAGGTCTGCCGTCCACCGGCACATGATGTGCTGAAAGAGCACTGAGGTGAACTTTGACGGAGTTGGACTTAAGTCCCAGATTAGAGAGGTGCAGCAAGTACTGCAAGATCACCGACACCTGGCAGGAGAAGGGATCCTGAGACTGTTGGGTACACCAGACTGCAAAGCGACGCCATTTAAGGGCGTAGCATTTGCGGGTAGAAGGCCGTCGCGAAGCCAAGACGACCTCCTCCACCTCCGCCGGCAGGAGAAGGGGAGCAAGGACTACCCTCTCAGCAGCCAGGCCATGAGGTTGAGAGACCTGAGGTTGGGGTGTAGCAGGGACCCCTGATCCTGAGTGAGGAGATCCGGTTGTACCCCCAGAGGGATCGGATCCTCCACCGCCAGTTGCAGCAGGAGCGGAAACCACGGCTGCCTGGGCCAGCGAGGGGCCACCAGGATCATGAAGGCTTTGTCTCGGAGAACCTTGAAAAGAGTCCGAGAGACTAGCGGGATGGGAGGGAAAGCGTACAGAAGGTTCCCCGACCACGAGATCAGAAAGGCGTCCGCCGCAACCCGAAGGGGGTGTGGCTGACGAGAGCAGAAGCGAGGAAGCTGCCGGTTGTGAGGACTGGCAAAGAGATCCACCGTGGGGAGACCCCACTTGAGGAAAAGCTTCTGAACTACCAAGGGATCCAGACGCCACTCGTGCGGCTGGAGGACCCTGCTGAGTTTGTCTGCAAGGCAATTTTCTTGGCCCGGGAGATAAACTGCCTTGAGGAGAATGCCGTGACTGACGGCCCAAGAGCAGAGCTTCTGTGCCTCCCGACAGAGGAGGAAGGAGCCCGTGCCCCCCTGCTTGTTCACGTAGAACATGGCAACTTGATTGTCCGTCTGGACAAGGACGGACTGTTGGGAAGTCAGGTGGGAGAAGGCCTTGAGAGCTAGGCGGATCGCCCTGAGCTCCAGGAAGTTGATCTGCTGAGCCGACTCCCACGTGGTCCAGAGGCCCTGAGTACGTGCCTCTTGGCAATGTGCTCCCCAGCCCAGGAGGGATGCATCGGTGGTCAGCACCCGGGTCGGCTGAGGTGACTGGAAAGGCATTCCGAATATCAGGTTCGGCTGCCGGAGCCACCACCGGAGAGACGAGACCAGCGGCTCGGAAACGCGCACAGGTCTGCTAGGCCGCCCGTGGCTTGTCGCCACTGCTGGCGGAGACACCATTGAGCAGACCGCATATTCAGGCGGGCATTGGGGGTCACATGGACGGTGGAAGCCATATGGCCGAGCAGTCTCAGGAAGCGCCTGGCGGAGACCAGGGGCTGGCTGCGAAAACGGTCGGCTAGGTCCATGAGCCGTTGAGCCCTGTCGAGCGGTAGGTACGCTCGCGCCTGCGGAGTGTGCAGGCTTGCGCCGATGAACTCGAGATCCTGTGAGGGGAGCAAAGTGGACTTTGCGAAGTTTATAACAAAGCCCAAGTGCTGCAGCAGAGTCACCGTGCGGCACGTGGCGCTGGTGACCTCCTGAGCGGACGCTGCTCTGATGAGCCAGTCGTCGAGGTACGGAAAGACATAGAGGCCGTGAAGCCGGAGATGGGCCGCCACGACCGCGAGACATTTTGTGAAGACTCGCGGTGCGGAGGACAGGCCAAAGGGCAGTACTCTGTACTGGTAATGATTTCCTGCCACCACAAACCTTAGGTATTGGCGGTGGCTTGGGTGGATGAGGATGTGCGTGTAGGCATCCTTTAGATCCAAGGAGCATAGCCAAATCTCCCTGCTGGAGGTAGGGCAGAAGGATTCCAAGGGTAAGCATTTTGAACTTCTCCCGCACAAGGAACTTGTTGAGGTTGCGCAAGTCCAGGATGGGTCTGAGGAAAACGATCGGCGTCGAACCGAAAGAAAAAAGGATAAAATAAAGAAGAAAATCAACTTTTTCGCGGGGACAAGACGGGGACGTCTGTAGGGCTCCGCGGAAAAAAGAAGACTGGCTAAGATGGCACCCTCGGGCGGGAAGACGACCGCGCATGCGCGCTGCAATTCCCAAAGGCTTTCTTTGAAAGCTGGGGAAAATTGCTCCGCGAGGGCTCCGTCGGCGCCGACGTCACCCATAAGTGAGGACTGACTTCCTGCTTGGTCCTGGAGAAAGGATGAATCCCTGCTTGGAGCACAGTGATGGTGCGATGAAGAGAGAGTTTTACCTCCTCTGGGGACTCTCCCCTGAATAGCCAATCGTCTAAGTAAGGGAGGACAAAGACCCTTAAAGTACGCAGGTAGGCAGCAACCACTGCTATTTATTTTATTTATTTATTTTATTTAACAAACATTTCTATACCGCACTTTCCCATGGATCAAGTGCAGTTTACAATGAACAGTGGTTTACAAGGTATGGTAAGATACATACCTAGTCAAATTACATAGAACAATTGTGAACTTTTTACAGTTAACATGGTAACTATATACATACAGTACAATTTACATTCCAGGATGTATGCTTGGAAGTACAATCTGAGCTTTTTACATTTTTACATTACTACGGGGATGGAGAAGCAACTATATACTGTCATAGAGCAGACTCACTAGTGACCCCTGTGGAGACAGATGATATAGCAGTTCAAGAGGATACTGATGTTTGGGGAGAGCACATGATAGAAAGTTGCCATGGGCAACGTAAGCAAGTGAGGTCACAAGCTAGGGAGACACACCCAGCCAGTAGAGAAACCAGGAGATTCTCACCTGATACTAATCAGCTGGGGGGTGGTGCAGTTAGGAAATACCTAGATAAGCACAGCTCACAAGCAGTTAGGCAGACTCCGGATAAGACTCAGGACAAGAGTCAGAATAGGGTCCAGAATAGGAACTGGAACCGGAAGGAGAATGGGAGACAGCCTAGGTCTCTGAATGAAAGCAGAAATAGAAGGAACTGGATGAATGGAGAGGACGAGAGCAAGTCTGACTACCACTTTGGAAGCCTGAACGGAGGTCTGAGTGAGTCCAATGAATGCTTGAATGAGAGGTACAGACAGCTTGACACAGAAAGTGAGAGTGAATATAACAGCCCAGGTTGGAACAGAGCCAGAAGGAAAAAGGTACAAGCCAGGAAGTTTTATTCTTGTCCAAAAAGGGGAAGCACAGGGCTTGGCTACAGGGGACATTTTGTTGAAGTCCAGAAGCCATCCAAAGCCAGCTTAAGGGAAGCAGAGAAGCTTCATTACCCTTATCATAAACAAGAGAAAGAGAAAGGCTTTTTACCTGCAGAAGTAAACCACTCTGAGAGATACGTGAGGCACAGAGTCTCAGAAAGGCTGCCGTTAGAAGCTCCAGCTGTTTCCAGGGTCCTAAGCAGAGCAGAGCCTAGAGCTAAAGCAATTCCTTCTAATAGGTGGGCAAGGGAATATTTTAGCTTGCCTAACAGGTATCAGCAGAGGGGAGGCTCTTACCAGCAAAACCTCAGTGAATGTGGTAACAGCAAGCAGTTTTCCCTCAGTGAAAGAAAAGTACGTCACAGCCAAGACGGACTGTTTGCCAAGCTCCCACACGAGGAAGGTAAAGAGGTGTTAATTCCTGCTGAGGAACTTATGCAATATGAACCATCTGTAATAGAAGATAATATTGAACAAATGGACTGTAGCCTTTCTCTGGCTGACAACATATTCTCACTGAGATAGAGAGGAATAAGAAGCCTGACAGGGTGAAGGGAAGGCCTTATTCCTGGTTGCTACAGGTCTGTGTTTTGAATACTTTTGTTTTGTTAAGAAGCTGAAAAGGAAGCTATTTTTGTTACAGTTTTCTTTTCTGTTATGCCCAAGAAGGGTTATGTTTCTTTATTTTTGTACATATTGAGATATCCTATTGGGAAAGGGAAATAAAGCCCTATTTAACCTTACATCGGTTTTCCACGACTGATTTATAACTGGCAACACAACTACATCTACCAGAGGGCCAGTTATACTGAGACCCAGTGCAGTACCGTGTTCTACCTACAGGTGCACAGAGAGGGCTCACGACAATACAGGGTGGAATAATTGTTTGCGACAGTATTAGTTTAGTTTTGGGATATTGGTTATTATTAGTTAGCCTATGTCCCTTTGTATGTCTAGGTTAAACCTGTGTAGCATCAAGTGTTAGCCTGTGTGCCTTTGTGTATTTAGGTTAACTTGTGCGACATAGTGTGTGGTAAATAGGTGTGTTTTTAATTTTTTATGGAATTCCTTAATGTCAGTCAGCTGTCGAATGTCATCAGGTAGTTCATTCCAGAGGGTAGGAGCATAATGTGAGAAAGCGTAGTTACTCACCTGTAACAGGTGTTCTCCAGGAGCAGCAGGAATCAGTCCTCACATATGGATGACATCGGCGCCGACGGAGCCCTCGCGAAGCAATTTTCCCCAGCTTTCAAAGAAAGCCTTTGGGAATTGCAGCGCGCATGCGCGGTCCTCTTCCCGCCCAAGGGTGCCATTTTGATCAGTCAGATGACATAGCTAAAAGACAGCAAAAAATTAGCAAAAAAACGAAAGCATAGAACTGCAACTCCAAGGGGAGGAGGGAGGGTTGTGAGGACTGATTCCTGCTGCTCCTGGAGAACACCTGTTACAGGTGAGTAACTACGCTTTCTCCAGGACCAAGCAGGAAGTCAGTCCTCACATATGGGACTCCCAAGCTTAAGGCTACCATCTTAAGGACTCCCAAGCTTAAGCTAAGGCTTAAAGCTGTAAAAATCATCCAGCAGCCATTTGCAGAGCTACCCGGTCGGGGTAGAGCACAGGGGGAGCTTCGGTTTCCCGCTCCTGCACTCCAGCCCAATCCGGGTTGTGGGAGGTCCCAGCGGCTTGTCTAAAGGTGCCGCGGGCAGGAGAGAGCTGTAAAAATCATCCAGCAGCCATTTGCAGAGCTACCCGGTCGGGGTAGAGCACAGGGGGAGCTTCGGTTTCCCGCTCCTGCACTCCAGCCCAATCCAGGTTGTGGGAGGTCCCAGCGGCCTCTATAAAGGGTGCCGCCGGCAAGCGCACCCGCGCCTTGTGGGCCCGCGCCTGAGGGCCTCGCCAGAGGGCCCTTTGGCGTGGCCCTTAGGCAGTGGCACGTCAGCAACCCTACGAGTGAAGCCAGGACTCTCACCTGCAACAGAATCTGACTCCTGCGCCAAGAAAGCATCAGAATAATAACCTGAGACTCTGATATACCCTAACAACTCACCTAGGTAACCCACTTCTACCCCATCTATAAGGTAACAGTAGACCTGAATATACTAGAGAATTTCACTCCTTGTTACTCTGTTACAAACAGACCTCCCTTGAAATAAGATTTGCTACTGTATCTTGTTAACAGAATACTTTGTTCCTACTTGATAGGCCTGCTTTTATACAATTGTTTACCTATTTCCACTGCTCTGTACCTAACCAGTTAATCTGCATTTACTGTTTCTAAAGACCCGTATTACCTTACATTGTATCCTCCCATTGCTGTAACCATGGCTCTCTCTCTATTTGCATTAGTTAGCCTCTATCTGTTAACTAACACCACTCAAAATACAGCAGCATTCCCTACCACCTCACACAAGATCCCCATATTGCATGGACTAGGAAGAAGATATCATTCCTCCTATCATCACTCAGCTCCACAACCACACCATGTTAGGCACTCTCATCTACTATATATCTCCCTTAACACTGTTAGTAGTTCTAAACCCAATCCTGTTCCCTCACATGCTAACTTAAACTGTGCACTCATCAACGCCCGCTCAGTACGTAAAAAGTGGCCAGCCATTACAGATCTCATCACAAAGCTGAAACTAGACATCCTCCTGGTCACAGAATCATGGCTAGCGGACACAGACAATGTCCTTATAAACCAACTCATTCCCCCAGAATACTCAATACACACATGTCACAGAGCAGACCGAAGAGGAGGTGGTGTCCTCATTCTTTCACGAACCTTCAATTTAGTTTACTTTCCACCAGGAGTACCACACACATGGACCTAGTTACTATAGCTAACAAACATATCATCCTAAATCTCATATATAGAGCCCCATCCTCACCACCAGAAGATTTATCTAATATAATAGAGCTGGCCTGCAACCCAGAAAGCCCACGCAAATCCAACTGGTTAATGGGCGACTTTAACCTCTCCTCACTTCACCATAGCCATTCTACCACATTCCTTGATGCCATGGCTGACCTCAACTACTCGCAGCTAGTTAGCTCCCCTACACACCTCAAGGGTAACACCCTTGACCTCATTTTTGCGCCTCAGTCTACAGCGAACACCAACTTTAAGCTATCTCATACCCCTGTCCCATGGTCTGATCATGATTTATTATCCTTCCAAGTCCCATATCAGCAAAACAGTATCCCAGCAAGACAGACAAATTTGATCTCATCAGGATCAACAGCCCGTTTCAAAACGCTCAACAAGGATGACTTCATCATCCAGACTCTTCCAACCCTTCGTCTACCAACCAATGACCTTGATGAACTGATCAACAATTGGTACAACACCCTGAACTCCTCTTCACATCTACCTTCCTCAGTTAGACCACCAGCATCCAGCACAGCACTAAAAAGTAGAAACCCAAAACCATGGTTCTCCACTGAACTACGACTATCCCTCCAGAATCTAAGAAAACAAGAGAGAAAATGGCGCAGATCACGTGCTCCAATTGACTAAATGGATTACAAAAATGCCCTAAAGAAACACCGGAAGAAAATAGCTGAAAAGATGAGGGAACACCATACAGAAACCCTCCTCCGATCACTGAACAAACTACGAGACCTCTTTAACATCACTAAATCCTTAACCAAGGCACCATCCTCCAACCAAACAATATCAATTCAACCTCAAGCTTTTGCCGACTATCTTCAATCTAAATCCATTAACACAAACTCCACACCAAGTTGTATACCTAACCCCGTCTCAATTACTCAACCTCTAAAAAATTTTGTCGCTCCCACAGTGAAATCCATCACTGACCTTATTGCCACCTTGAATACTACCACAGCCCCAAACGATCCATGCCCTGCCTACTGGATCAGAACAATGCGTGCTGAACTGAGCCCCATACTTGCCCTTATCATGCAACTTTCCTTCACAACCGGATCATTCCCATCATCTCTCAAGCAAACTTCAATACGCCCTCTCCTGAAAAACAATAAACTCGACCCAGCGAAAACTGATTCATATCGTCCAATTTCAAGTATACCCCTTCTAGCCAAAATCATCGAGAAGGTGGTACAAATCCAATTGCAACAGCATATAGATACTTCAGCTCCTCTCGATCCCTGCCAACACGGATTCCGTGAATCACATGGCATAGAGACCCTTCTCACATTACTCATCAACACCTTATCAAGAGGGATTGACAAAATTGAAAATGGGTTCATCCTCATCTTCCTTAACATCTCGGCAGCTTTCGACTCGGTTAACCATGTACAACTTCTTCACCGTCTTAAAGAAAAGGGAGTCCAGGGATCAGCTTGGGAATGGTGTAGATCCTACCTAAACAACCGCTGGCAACAGGTGCGGATAGGATCTTCAACCTCCGATCCTTTCCAGCAACAACAGGGATCCTCTTTATCAGCTCTTCTATTTAACATATATATCCAACCAATCTGTGAAATCATCAAAACATTTAACGCCTCCAGCTTGATCTACGCAGATGACGTACTGATATTCACGCCAATAAAAATTAATGCCCCTGACTTCTCCCCAATTATCGCCTGCTTCAACGCGATTACAGATTGGCTCCTATCCCAGAACCTGCGAATAAACTTAAACAAACCGGATGTCCTATTCTTAACCCGTAATAATAAATTCCCCCCCCCCCCCCCCCCCCGCAACTTTGAAGGTGAGAGATGCGGAACTACCATGTAAATCATCAATTCGCTACCTGGGAGTAACCATCGACCAAGAACTGACCTTCAAAGATCACATAAAGCAGACCGTCAAATCCATTTACTACAAATTAAGAACGCTGAAACCCTTAAGACCACTACTCGCCTCTAATGACTTCCGAACAATCTTCCAAGCCCTTATAACACCTCATTTTGACTATGCTAATGTCATCCTGCATGGTCTACCCAAGAGCACCCTCAACCCACTCCAATTGGCGATGAACTCAGCAGCCCGCATCCTCTGCGGTACCTCCAGTAGAGACATCACCCCCATACTAACAGAGCTTCACTGGTTACCCCTACAAGCCAGGATAACTTACAAAGCACTTCTGCTATCCTTTAAAGCAATTAATCAAATAGCCCCACCTTCCCTCTCATCACTTATTATCAACACCCCCACGAACAGACTGAGAAGATCTGCAGCCGCCAATACCCTTGTCGTACCAAAGGAGTACACTAAATGTAACCAAACAACCAGAGACAGGGCCTTCACCTTATTCGCGCCAACTTGCTGGAATAATCTCCCTCCTCATATCCTATCAATAAAAGACCTCTCTCAATTTAGAAAGGCCCTCAAACACTACCTATTCTGTCATCACCTTTTAGGCCCTAACCCTACACCTCCTCCCCCCATCTCACAAATCACTCACACAGCCTCTGACATTCCAACAACATAGTCATAACAGAACACGAACTAGACTCTCTGCACACCCAAATTTATGACCCAATTTAAACTGTAAATTTCCAGAGGTAATATATCTTTCTGTATATAGCTTGTATATAGTTTACCATGTTGTCTCCAAGTTACTGACCCTGTTATAATGTAAGCAAAGGACTGTTCTAATGCGAAATTTGTTATCTGTAAACCGCGCTGATACCAAAGAGCGCGGTATATAAAAACTGTAAAATAAAATAAATAAAAAATAAATAAATAATACCGGAGACCCTAAGCACAAAAAGGAGCTCCCTCAAGCTCAGCAGCATAGAAGGAAGGAATCTTCTCTGAATACGTCTCCAACCGGTAGCCCAACATCCGGGATGGAGGGTAGGAGTTGCCTATACCTCGAAGAGGTTACGGAGGACTGCCTGTCCGAAAGCACTGTCCCTGCGGGACTCCCTCTCCAGGCAGTAATGGGCCGCAAAAGTCTGGCTTGAAGACCAAGTAGCGGCCCGGCAGATGTCTGCCAATGGAACAGAGCGGAGGTAAGCCACTGACGTAGCCTTCGCCCAAACACGATGGGCCGTGACTCGACTTTCCAACGAGAGGCTGGCTGCCTCGTAAGCCCAAGCGATACAGTCAGCAATCCAGATGGACAGAGTACGCTTGGAGACAGGGAGCCCCAACTTATTGGGGTCATAAGAGACGAAGAGCTGAACAGCCCTTCTGTGCTCCCGCGTACGGTCAAGGTAGAAGGTTAACGCCCTTCTACAGTCGAGGGTATGCAGGACCATTTCAGCTCGGCTGGAGTGTGGCCTGGGAAAGTAGGTCGGAAGCACCACCTCCTGGTTGATGTGAAAAGGGGAAACCACTTTGGGAAGAAACTTAGGGTGAGTCCGTAGGGCTACCCGGTTCTTGTAGAACCTAGTGTACGGAGGATCAGACACCAGGGCCTGCAGCTCACTAACGCGTCTAGCAGAAGTGAGGGCTACCAGGAACAAGGTTTTCCAAGAAAGAAAACGAAGAGGACAGGTAGCCATAGGTTCGAAAGGCGGACAGGTAATCCGCTGTAAAACCACATTGAGATCCCAGTCCGGGGCTGGTGGGAGCAAAGGTGGTTTAAGGAGAAGGAGGCCTCTGAGAAAACGAGCCACCAGAGGGTGGCTAGAAAGAGGTCTGCCATCCACCGGCATGTGATGCGCAGAAAGAGCACTGAGGTGGACCTTGACCGAGTTGGACTGAAGTCCAAGATTGGAGAGGGAAAGCAAGTACTGCAAGACCACTGATGCTGAACAGGAGAAGGGATCTTGAGACTGCTGAGCACACCAGGCGGAGAACCGACGCCACTTAAGAGCGTAGGACGTCCGGGTGGAGGGCCGCCTGGAGGCCAAGACGACCTTCTCCACATCTGGAAGCAGGCAGAGGGGAGCAAGGACTACCCTTTCAGCAGCCAGGCCATCAGATGAAGGGACCGGAGGTTGGGGTGCAGGAGAGTCCCCTGATCCTGTGACAGGAGGTCGGGCTGAAACCCCAGAGGAAGAGGGGTGTCCACCGCCAGCTGCATTAGAAGCGGGAACCAAGGTTGTCTCGGCCACCAGGGAGCCACTAGGATCATCGAGGCTTTGTCTCTGAGAACCTTGAAGAGTGTCCGAGACACCAGCGGCATGGGAGGAAAAGCATATAAGAGGCCTGTGGACCATGGAATCAGAAAAGCATCCGCCGCTACTCTGAGAGGATGCGGTTGTCGAGAGCAGAATCTGGGAAGTTGCCGGTTCAGAGGACTGGCAAACAGATCCATGGTGGGGAGGCCCCACTTGAGAAAGATCCGCTGAACCACCATCGGATCCAATCTCCACTCGTGGGGCTGGAGGATCCTGCTTAGCTTGTCGGCCAGGTAATTTTCTTGACCTGGGAGATAGACAGCTTTGAGGATGATGCCGTGGTGGACGGCCCAAGAGCATAGTTTCTGTGCCTCCTGACAGAGAAGGAAGGAGCCTGTTCCGCCTTGTTTGTTCACGTAGAACATTGCAACCTGATTGTCTGTCTGTACCAGCACCGACTGGTGAGAAATCAGGTGAGGGAATGCTTTGAGCGCTAGGCGGATGGCTCTGAGCTCCAGGAAGTTTATCTGCTGAGCAGACTCCCAAGGAGTCCAGAGACCTTGAGTACATGTCCCTTGGCAGTGTGCTCCCCAACCCAGAAGAGAAGCATCGGTCGTCAGGACCTGAGAATGCGGAGGGGGCTGAAAAGTCACTCCTAGTACTAGGTTTGGCAGATGAAGCCACCATTGTAGAGAAGAGACCAGCTGGTCGGATATCTGTACGGAGTCCGCTAGGCTCCCAGTGGCCTGATGCCATTGTGTGCGAAGGCACCATTGAGCAGGGCACATGTTCAGGCGGGCATTGGGGGTCACATGGACCGTGGAAGCCATATGGCCGAGCAGTCTCAGAAATTGCCTGGCCGAGACCAGGGCATTGCTGTGAAAGTGGCTGGCGAGGTCCATGAGCCGCTTGGTCCTGTCCAGAGGGAGGAAGGCCCACGCCTGAAGAGTGTCCAACCTGGCGCCAATGAATTCGAGATTTTGAGAGGGGAGCAAAGTGGACTTTGCGAAGTTTATGACAAATCCCAAGTGCTGGAGTAGAGTCACAGTGCGATGAGTGGCCTGAGCGGCCTCTTGGGAAGACTGGGCTCTGATGAGCCAGTCGTCCAGGTAGGGAAACACAAAAAGGCCTTGAAGTCTTAGATAGGCCGCCACCACTGCCAGGCATTTGGTGAACACTCTGGGGGCGGAGGATAGGCCAAAGGGCAGTACTCTGTACTGGTAATGATTTCCTCCTACAACAAACCTGAGATATTGTCTGTGGTCTGGATGAATAAGGATATGAGTATACGCATCCTTTAGATCCAAGGAGCATAGCCAGTCGCCCTGCTGGAGGTAGGGCAGCAGGATTCCAAGGGTAAGCATCTTGAACTTTTCCTTTGCCAGGAACTTGTTTAGGTTTCGCAAGTCCAGGATGGGTCTGAGGCCTCCTGTTCTTTTTGGTATCAGAAAGTACCTGGAGTAAAACCCTTGACCCTTCAGGTGATGGGGCACCGGTTCCACCGCCTGTTCCTGAAGCAGACTTGCTAACTCCTGAAGGAGTAAGTCCTTGTGCAGAGGGAGTCTCGGAGGCTCCCCTGGAAAGTAGGAGGGAGGTACCTGGTGAAAGTGAAGAAGATAGCCCTTCTGAACTATGTGAAGTACCCAGGTATCTGTGGTGATGTTGGACCACCTTTGGGCAAAGTGGACCAGCCGGCCTCCTGTGCTGAGAGAAACCAGCTGAGGGGGAGCGGCTATGCTGATGAAGTCAAAAACCCCCACCCTGCTGAGCAGGGGCCGGTGGTGCAGGCTTGGGGGCTTGCTGCCTACGGGACCCATTACCCCGTCCCTTGGCCTGCTTTCCCTGTGGGGGAGTTGCTGAGGCCTGATACTGAGGGTAGTATTTATAGGCAGCCGCCTTCCTCGGGTAAAAGGGCTTTTTCCCCGAGCCCTTCTTCTTTTGAGAAGGGGCAGAGGTCTTTCTTGAGAGACGAGTCCTGGTGAGAGTCTCGGTCTCGATCTGTGCAGCCTTCTCATCCATGGGCTTGCCAAAGAGGTTTTCACCTCGGTAGGGGACATCGACCAACTTGTCCTGCACCCATGGCTCGAGGTTGGACGTCTGAAGCCAAGCCTGGCGGCGTCCACCGATGCCGGCTGCGGCTACTCGAGCCGATGCCTCAAAACCATCGTAGGCTGCTCGAGAGATAAACTTTGAGCACTCTCGAATACCAGTTGACAAGGTTTGGAACCTCTGCAAAGGTTCGTCGGAGAGACCAGCAGAGAACCCGGCTATTTCTTTAGCCAGGTCCCGGAGATACATGCCCATGTAGAGCTGGTAGGTCTGGACTCGACAAGCAAGCATAGAGCCCTGGAAACACTTCCTACCGAGGGCATCCAGGCTTCGGGCCTCCCTACCGGGGGGCACCGAGGAGTGCATTTTTTGACTCTTAAGTCTATGCATGGCCGATTCCACCACCATGGAATGGTGCGGTAGTTGTGCCTTTTGGAAGCCGGGGCTCTTGCGGACTCGATAAATGGAATCGACCCGCTTGCTTAATACCGGCGACGACGCCGGGCTCTCCCACATGCGGAAGAGAAGTCGTTCCAGCATCGGAGGAACCGGTACAATAAAGGCCTCCTTCGGGGGAGAGTCATATTGGAGGGCATCGAGTTCTTCGACTCGAGGCTCCTCCTCGGGATCCGCGGGGAAGGCCAAGGCCTTGGCCATATCCCGCACGAAGTCCGAGAACCGGGTATCCTCCGGGGGGGACCCTCCGAGGTTCGGACTCGGGGGAGTCCGATGGGACACACCGAGTCCGAAAGGAACCAGGTGACTCTTCGTCCTCGGATTCCCAGGCCGACTCCTCGGAGGAGGAGTCGAGCGGCTCCGGTCGGGCGGGCATCAATGCCATCCGCCCCGACGCCGAGGGAGTCGGCGTCGATGACCTCGGTCCCGAACGGGAGGCCGAAGGAGACTGCGACCGAGGATCGACTCGAGCCCTCATGGACTCGAGGATCGGCTCGGTCTCCGGGATCGACTTGGAGGTCGACGTCCCGCCGGTCAGGGCAGAAGCACCGGCGAGGCCAGCGATCAATGCCCGCTGCTGGTCCATGAAGGCAGTCAGACTGCTCTCCAAGGCCGTCAACCTGAGTCCGAGCTCAGGAGACCCAGCAGCCCCGACTCGGGCCCCGACGGCGTCGGGCCCGACGTCGGCTCCTTCGGAGGCGAGTCTACGAGGACAACAGTACTCACGTGAGCGGGCAAGTCCATCTCGAGACGAGGATGTTTTGAAGGTCTCTCCACCTCCGAGGACCCGGGACGGGAATCGGGGCTATGCGACCTGGCCCTCGAGGAACCAGGAGCGTCCACCGATCCCGCCCTCGCGGGTTTCTTCTTCCGATGATGTTCCCGGGTAGGAGACCCCCTTTCAGAGGAACTTCGACGATGCTCAGGACCAGAGTCCCGAGACGTCGAAGCCTCTGACGAGGTCCGAGCCCGGCCGGAGTCAGAGAAGATCCGTTCCCGCTGATGCTGCCGACTCAACGCTTTTGAGGACATTTTGCCACACGGACCACAGATCATCGGGTCATGATCGGGTCCGAGGCAGCGGAAGCAGAAGTCGTGTGTGTCTGTAAGAGACATGAGTTTCTTACAGAGGTCACACTTTTTAAACCCGCTGGCAGCCACCGGGGGAAAAAGGGCCCCTGCGAGGTCGAAAGACCGGGCTGCCAGTGAAAAAGGAAAATGGCGCAAAATCTGTCACGAAGGACAAAAAACCGAAAAATAAAGAACGGACTCGCAACCGGCGTCGCGAGTCCGGGCGGGAAAAGAACCGGTGTCGAAACCGAGAGAGAAAAAGAGAAATAAATCAACTTTTCTGCGGGGATTCACAAACAACATCTGTAGGGCTCCGCGGAAAAAAGAAGACTGAGCAAGATGGCACCCTTGGGCGGGAAGAGGACCGCGCATGCGCGCTGCAATTCCCAAAGGCTTTCTTTGAAAGCTGGGGAAAATTGCTCCGCGAGGGCTCCGTCGGCGCCGACGTCACCCATATGTGAGGACTGACTTCCTGCTTGGTCCTGGAGAAAGCCCTATTATTGGTAAGTTTTTTAGCTTTTGCAAATTCTTTTGGTATCGCTAATTTATTTGTGTTATTACTCCTTTGGGTGCGTTTAGGTATTTTCTTGGTGATTAAGGTATTGAGAGCGGATGGTGCGAGATTATTTACTAATTTGAAGGTAGTTACAGTCAAACCTCGGTTTTCATGATTAATCCGTTCAAAAAAGTCTGACTATAACCGAAACGGACTAAAACCGAAGCAAGATTTCCCATAAAAAATAATGTAAATTCAATTAATCCGTTCCAGACACCCAAAAATATTGACAAAAAATACATTTTATAGAGAATAACTATCTTTTTACATACAGAAAACAATGAGAAATACATATAAATGACTAATGAAATGGATAAATGAGCATGTAACATCACTTTTACCTTTATTGAAGACTTTTGTTGGCATATGGGACGCACTCCAGCCAGCTCCAGCTGCTCTCCCCTCTGGGGATCGAGCAATCACCACCAGCAGCGGAGGTGGGAACAGCCATCTTGGCCGTCTGCACAATCGGGGCTCCAGCCTGCCTTTTAACTTAGCAGCCATCACACCCAGTTACCAAGCTCACAGTGTCAGGAGAGGTAGTGCCAATGTCAGCAAAAGTAAGGGCACCAGAAAGAGGACAGTGCCCGAAGTCACACCAGCCTGTAGGGCAGCCACTCCTACACAGTGTCGGGAGAGGTGGAGAGGCAGTGTCAGCCAAGCAGCAGGCAGTTGAGAAACAGTGGGACAGAGAGTCTTAGGCTGCCTCCGGCCCCCCTAAGGTAGCAGCCTGACACAGGTGAGAGTCAGAGAACAGCGTGGGGCTGTGCCAGCAGGAGCCTGCAGCTGCAGACTGCAAGGTTTCAAGGAGAGGCCGTGTGTGCAGGCCTGCAGGACACCCAGAATCCAATCGGGAGGGCAGGGGCCCCGGCGGGAGACTGGGCCGCCAAGGAGAAGCAGATTCGGTCACCAGCTCCTGTCCCGGTTCAAGGGATGTGCAGGGGAAGAGGCAGCAGGCAGACGTCAATCGGGGGAGAGTCCGGGGCAGGAAGCAGTTTCGGGCAGGCCACGCTGGAGCGTTGCTCCTCGGCTCCCCAGAGGTCCCGCAGAATCGCTGGCTCAAGCTCCGTGGGAGATCGCTGGCTCACGCTAATCCATGGCAGGTACGGGGGGGGGGGGGGGGGGGGGGTAAAATGCTGTACGAAAACCGAGACAACGTACGAAAACCGAAACAAAATCTTGAAGAAAAAAGTCAACGAAAACCGAATCGTACGAAAACCAGGGCATACGAAAACCGAGGTTTGACTGTACTAGTATTTTGTGATTTATTCTGCAGTAGATTGGTAGCCAATGAAGTTTAGCTAATATGGGTGTGATATGTTCTATTGAACGGACCTTCAGTATGATCCTGGCTGCTACATTTTGTGCTAACTGGAGCTTTTTTAGATTTTGTTTAGGGATGGCCTTGAAGGATTGTGTTCGCAAAGTCGAAGTGGGGTGTTATAATTGCTTGGATTATGGCTATGAAGTCTTGTAGGTGAATTAACGGATGTATTTGTTTCAGTGTCTTGAGTTTGAAATGTATTTTTTTTGTTAAGTTTTTAATGTGTGAGTCCATACTAAGTCTCTCATCAAGTATCACTCCTAGGTACTTTACTTCATTTTTTGTTTTAATCTCGTGGTTATGTAGAACAATGGAGGTTGGGGGTGTGTAGGTTTGATTTCTTGTGACACCACCACCTGATCAAATTCACCTTAGCCTACACTGTAAGAAACAATACAAATAATCCACAAATTACCCCTCCACCTAGATTTACAAAATTTAACGCTGATGAATTTATCAATCTAACTATACCCCATCTCACCCTTGTACCAACTGACCTAGATGAAGCTGTCACAACTTGGCACAAAACAATTAACAATGCAGCTGCTTATAAACAATCCATCAAAAAGAAAAACTACTCTAGAATAGGAGATGCCCCCTGGTTCAACAGCACCTTAAGACATATGAAGAGAGAATTGAGAAATATTGAATCTAAATGGTGCAAAACCAAATCCATCCCTTATTACAATGCATACCACAGCCACCTTAAAATGTACAAAGAAGCTTCAGATAGCGCAAAGAAAAATTACCACTCAAACATACTAAACAAATCCATTAATAGACCAAGAGAACTTTTTAGTATCGTCCAAAACTTAACCAATAACACATATGGGACCAGCAACGATAATATTGATATCTCTGCCCAGACTCTAGCAAACCACTATATGAATAAAGCAAAATCATTTGCTTTCACACCAAATCCTCTATCCCTTTCCCACCAACACCAATCTGAAAAATGGTCCAACTTTCACCCTATAACCAAAGACACTATCAAGACTACTATTTCAAACCTTAACACTACGACCTCTCAACTTGATCCATGTCCGGTAAACTGGATCAAGCATACCCTTACTACACTATCCCCCTTTATCCTTCCCATAGTCAACCTGTCGCTGCGCCAAGGATACTTACCACCTTCCCTCAAACATGCACAAATCCGTCCAATAATTAAAAATAACACCCTTGACAAAACATCACCCAACTCCTACAGACCTATCTCTAGTATCCCATTTATGGCTAAACTGATTGAAAAGATCGTCCAAACTCAAACACAAGATCATATAGAAACCTCAGCCCCACTTGATGATCAACAATATGGCTTTCGCCCTTACCATGGTGTAGACACCCTATTAACAGTACTCCTCGATACATTAATAAGAGGCATTGATAACCATAAACAAGCTTTCATTCTCCTCTTTCTAGACATCTCTGCAGCGTTTGACAGTGTACACCATGCTCTAATGCTTAACAGACTAGAACAAATAGGAACCCACTCAACTGTACAAAATTGGTTCACCTCATATCTAACTGATCGAACACAAACCGTCCGAACTAACACTGAAACTTCTAAAACATACAAACAGGAAATTGGTCTCCCACAAGGCTCCGCCCTCTCTGCCCTCCTATTTAATATATATATCCAACCGGTCTGTGACATCTTCAAGAAATTTAAAGTCCACTACCACATATACGCAGACGACATGATGATGTACATTCCATTCACAATCCCAACACTCCCACTACAACTGTTAACAGAATACTTCTCTGAATTAACAACCTGGCTAAAAGAACACAATCTCCATATCAATCATTCTAAAACGGATATATTAATAGTAACTAAAAATCAATCCTACATACCTCCAACACACATCACTCTCCAAAATCACAACATTACTATAAAAAATGAAGTGAAATACCTGGGTGTCACTCTTGACTCACACCTTAGTATGGACACACATATTAGAAACATCACTAAGAAGATCTACTTTAAACTCAAAATTTTAAAACAATTACGTCCTCTTGTACTTCTACATGATTTTCTGAGCATTGTACAGGCCATCATCACACCACACTTTGATTTTGCAAATCTCACCCTACTAGGAACAACAAAACAAAACATTAAAAGACTCCAACTTGCCCAAAATGCAGCAGCAAGAATTGTAATGAAGGTTCCACCATTTGAACACATTACCCCTATACTAGCAAACCTTCACTGGCTCCCAATTCAATCCAGAATAAATCACAAATTGATTATCACCACATTTAAGACTTTAAACACAATGGCCCCAGTCCCCTTGACAAAACTTATCACCAAAGACACATCCCAAACTTCGCTTCGGAGAGGCCACACGAACAGAATTAGGATCCCGAAAGAATTCACAACTGCTAAAAAGACTACTAATAGGAAAGCGTTCTCACATGCAGCTCCCACCCTATGGAACTCCCTCCCTGAAGAAATAAGAGCATTAAATGATGCAAAGGAACTCCGCAAGAAATTAAAAACTTATCTATTCACCTCCCATTTTGGCACACTTGAAAATACCTTACCTCCGACAGGTAATGGTTAATAACAACCTAGGGTACACCAACTCTAATTCTCCTAGCAAACTACAATTACAATTAAAATCGAATAAATAACTACTTGTAAATCCTGTATATAAATATATGTAATAAATCAAAATATGTAAATAAGTTCGTTTGTTATTTAACAAGTTTTACCATATTTAGTCATTCATGATTAATGTATATTGCAAAATTGTACCAAGTTAACAAATGTTCCATGTAAAACAGCTACATTGTACCTAGTTAACAAATGTTCCATGTAAAACAGACTTGTAAATCTGTTCATTCTTGTTCATTGTAAACCGCACCTGATCTGTGGAAGGTAGCGGTATATAAGCAACTGTTAAATAAATAAATAAATAAATAAATATAGGACCTCTGTTTTTGCGAAGTTAATGTGTAGGTTGTGGTCATTGAGCCATTTTGTCAGTTCATTGAAGCATTCTGTTATTAATTGCATTGGTGGGTTTGGGATCGTGAATGGGAGGTATATCATTATATCATCTGCGTAGATATGGTAGTGGACGCAGAATCATTTGAAGATGTTGCAGACTGATTGAAGGTAAATATTAAACAGGAGTGCTGAGAGGGCAGATCCTTGTGGAAGGCCCTGTTCCTGCTTGAAAGTGTCTGAGGTTTGTATTTTGTGAACATTTGGGGTGCTAAGGCTAACCCAAAGGAAGCACCCAATATTGGTAGTGGATTTGCTGGAACCGGAAACGCAAATACTGTGTGTGTTAAGGATGGATCAGCAAGTGTGTGTATACCTCCTTGAGGTCTAGAGAACATAGCCAATTGTTCCTCTGAAGGTATGGCAGACGTGTACCCAGGGAGAACATTTTGAATTTTTCTCCAACAAGGAATTTGTTGAGATCCCTGAGATCTAGAATGGGCCTGAACCTTCCTTTCTTCTTTGGGATAAGGAAGTAAACAGAGTAGAAGCCCCTGCCCTCTTGGGTGGGCAGAACTCTCTATATGGTCCCCTCAGCTAACAGGGTGGTCACCTCCACTAATAGGAGATTGGTCTGCAAGGGTTTTGCAGGAAACGCTCTTGTGGAGGTGGTGGAGGGCAAGCTTTTGAAGCGAAGCAGATAACCCCTTTGGACGATGTTGAGAGTCCATTGCTCTGATGTGATGAGATACCACCTGTGGGCATAGGAACAGAGTCTGCTAACTATGTGAAGGGGCTGGGGACCCTGCTGAGGCAGAGCAGCTATGCTCTCTAGGAAGGAGTCAAAAACCAAGTGCAGGCTCTGGCTATGCAGCTTGTTGTGGTTTAAGCGTCTTAGGCTGGTGAGAACTCTGCTTGTTGCTGCTGAGGTTGGTAAGCAGCTGCAGGTGGATAAGAAGGATAATATCTCTTCTTTTTGGGATAGAAAGACTTCTTGGGATTAGCCTTCCTCCTAAAGGGGTCTGAAGTCTTCCGGGAAAGTCTTTTGAGGGTGAGATCGTCCGTCTCAAGCTCCTTAGCCTTCTCTCTCCAACCTTCTCTAAAGAGGTTCAGAGCAGGGAATATTGGCCAATTTATCCTGAACCCACTACTCAAGGTCAGAAGTCTTGAAACAGGCCATTCTGCAAGCACCAATGCAGACTGCTGAAGCTCTGCTGGATGACTCGAAAGCATCAAAACATGCTCTGGTAAGAAATTTGGATGTATTCTGTTTTTGCCTGATTAAGGCCTAGAATGCATCACGTTTGTCATCAGGAAGGATAGGAGCAAGGTTCTCTAGATCCCTGGAGATATCCTTAAGATACATGCTCATGCAGAGCATGTAAGAAGTAATCCTAGAAGGGTGCCATCTTGCTCATAGCTGACATTTATTTATTTATTTTATTTATTTAACCAGTTTTCTATACCGCCTTATCCTTCAATCAAAGCAGTTTACATTATGTAATCACTACAAACAGGTACTGGATACATTCCCTTGTCCCCAAAGGGCTCACAGTCTATGTGTACCTGAGGCAACGGAGGGTTAAATGGCTTGCCCAAGGCCACAAAGAATGCCTATAGGACTAGAAACCCCAGTCCCTCCGGTCTGAGATTGCGGTCCCCAGGTGGGACTTGAACTCCCAGCCCTCCGGCCTGAGGTACCGTGTCCTAACCACTAGGGCACTCCTAAAAGACGGCAAAAATATAAGATGGTAAAGGAGCAACTCCAAGGGGAGGAGAGAGGGTTGTAAGGACTAATTCTTTCTGTCCCTGGAGAACACCTGTTACAGGTGAGTAACTACACTTTCTCCGGGAACAAGCAGGAAGTCAGTCCTCACATATGGGATTCCCCAGCTACAGGCTACCAAAAGCCCATAGCAAAAACAGGGTTCCCTCAAGAGGAGCCACAAGCAGCAGCAGCAATTGAGTCTGTGTACCCAGACCACAGTAGGACTCCTGTATCCAAAGAAACCAGCACTCTGGTAGCCTGAACACAAAAGGGTCAGAGGATAGGAGTTGCCAAACCCCAAAAAGGTTACGGAGCACAGCCTGGCCGAAGGCACTGTTCCATCGGGATTCTCTTTCCAGGCAGTAATGGGCTACGAAGGTATGGACTAAAGACCAGGTGGCAGGCCGGCAGATGTCCACCAACTGGACAGAGTGCAAGTTGGCCACTGAGGCCACCATGGCCCTGACACGGTGCACCGTGAACCGGCCTTCCAGCAGGAGCTTCGCCTGCTCATAAGTGAGGGCGATACAGTCCTGGTCCTGGAGACACACTCATGTGGAGGCCATGTGCCCGGGGGGCACAGGAGAAGCCGAACGGGCACTGAGGGACGTTACTGTATGTCCAGAGCCAGAATCCTGAGACGATTGTCTCTGTCCCTGGGCAAGAAAGCCTTCGACTGGAGAGTGTCGATCTTTGCCCCAATAAACTCCCAACACTGTGTCGGGAGGAGGTGAGACTTGGGGTAGTTTATGACAAACCCCAAGTGTTGCAGAACCTGGATGGTGTGTGCGGTGGCCTGCTGCATCTCTGAGGCCGTGCCTCCCTTTATGAGCCAGTCGTCCAGGTAGGGAAAGACAAAGACCCCCTGGAACCGGAGGAAGGCAGCCATGACTGCCAGGCATTTTGGGAAAACTATTGGGGCAGAGGCTAGGCCAAAGGGCAGCACCCTGGACTGAAAATGCCTGCTCCCCCACTACGAAGCGCAGGTACTGCCTGTGGTTGGGGTGGATGAGGATGTTGGTTTAAGCATCCTTGAGGTCTAAGGAGCATAGCCAGTCTCCCTGCTGGAGGTAGGGCAGCAATGTTCCAAGGTAGAGCATTTTGAACTTCTCCCTCACCGGGAATTTGTTGAGGTTGCACAGGTCGAGGATGGGCCTTAGGCCCCCTGTCCTTTTTGGCATGAGGAAGTACCTTGCCCCTTGCCCTTGAGATGATGGGGTACCAGTTCCAGCGCTTTGTCCTCGAGAAGACCTGCTAACTCCTTCAGAAGGTGGTCCCGGTGGATGGGAGACCTGAGGGGCTCTCCCGGGAAATAAGGGGGAGGTGTCTGAGTCAGGTTGAGGAGGTAACCCTCCCTGACTACCTGAAGTGCCCAGGAATCGGTGGTGATAGACACCCACCTCTGGGCATAGAGGGCCAGATGTTCCCCTGTGGGCTACTGATCTCCTTGGGGTAGATAGGCTATGCTCAAGGAGTCAAAAACGCCCCCCTGGCTAGGCCAGAGCCAGTGCCTGGGGTTTTGGAGCCTTCTGTTTAAACAGGCCATGCCCAAGTCCCTTGGCCTGCTGACCCTATTGGGGAGCTGGTGAGGCCTGATAAGGTGGGTAGTTTCGGAAAGCAGCTCCCCTTCCTCTGGTAAAAGGACTTTTTATCCGAGCCCTTCCATCAGGGAGGGGCAGCGGTCTTTTTGGAGAGCCTGGTCCTCATCATGCACTCGGTCTCCAGCTCGGCAGCTTGTTCTCTCCTTGGCAGAGGACATCAGCCAAATTGTCCTGAACCCACTGCTCGAGGTCGGACAACTGTAGGCAAGGTTGTTGGTGTGCACCGATGCCAGCCGCTGACTCGAACCTGTCATAGGCCGCTCGGGACATGAATTTGGAGCATTCAGACTGCTATGGCCAGGTTCTTAAACCACTGCAAGACTTCCTCGGAGACACCAGCTGAGAACCCGGCAAGTTCCTTCGCCAGGTCTCTCAGGTACATGCCAATGTACAGCTGATAGGCCTAGATGTGACCAATGAGCATTGAGCCTTAGTAGCACTTTCTGCTGAGGGTGTCCAGGGTGTCGGCCTCCCTGCCGGGGAGCACTGAGGAGTGTCTCATCTGGCTTTTCAGCCGATGCATGGCCGACTCCACCACCATGGAGTTATGCGGCAGCTGTGACTTTTGGAAGCCTGGGCTCCGGCAGACTCGATACATCGAGTCAAGCCGTTTGCTCACTACCGTCACCGAAGTCGGTGTCTCCCACATTTGGATCATCAGCCATTCCAGGATGTGAGGGATGGGCACCATGAGCGATTCCTGCTGAGGGGCCTCATAATGGAGGATTCCAACATCCGCCCGAGGGTCCTCCTCTGACTCGGTCGGGAACACCAGGACCTTAGACATTTCTTGACAAAATCAAGGAAGCCCATATCCTCAGGCAGGGGCCGCCATTGAAGCTCCAAGACGGGAGAGTCAGATGGGACGCTGTGGTGGCAATGGGTATTGGGAAACTCTTCGTCCTCCATCTCCCACTCAGAGTAGTCCATCGAGGACTCGTAGAAAGGCTGCTCCGTGGGCCTCGGGGCCCTCGATGCCCTGCGGCTAGTGCCCAGCAAACCTGCCAGGGATGACCACAGTCCCGTCGAGAGGGACTCAGATCTTGACCTCAGCCGAGGATCGACTCAAGGCCGAAGGACCTTGAGGATCGGCTCAAGGCCGAAGGACCTTGAGGATCGGCTCGGCCTCCCGGGACGTCTTGGACATTGAGGGCCCGGTGGTCGGGGCAGATCAACTGCTGGTCCATAAAAGCAACGTACAATGGGTCTACAATGTTTCTGAATGAATATATCCAATAACTGAATCTATATAACTGCTCATTCAACCAATTCGACAGAGTTGAAATATCTAAAGGAATTCTCCAGCTGATCTCAGATCAATACGTGCATCACTCTCACGTTTCGAAAGAAACTTCAATGGTGTGCCGATTTCACATCAAGGATCTGCTGAGTTTTCTAATTATATATCAAATTCATGTGCCAATGGTTCCAAATTAGCAATGTAGTTTCAAATTAACGATGCAACTGGGCTCCAAACTCGAAGATTGTAAAGATAAAAATATAAAAAGTACTTAGCTTAGTGTTCAAAAAGGCCCAGCATACTGCAGCATAGAAAATTGGATTGCTACTTGGCTATTGTCCAAATCCCAACGCTAATAATTTTGGCGCCTTGCGTTTCACACTGAGGCGGTTCATCAGGGGAATCAAGGATCTCGTGAAAATCTGAAAAAATAGGAGAACTTAGGTGATGGAACTCTTTTGTTAACATATTACTCTAGAGTACAATCGTCAAAAAAGCTATACTAACAACCTTTCAAGATTATGTGGAACCAGTGAGAAAATGTATAATACCTCAAAATAAATGCTGCCCACGTTCCACTGAAGGATCTTCTTATCTTTACTAAAAGATCATCGGGAAAGACGCCGCGCATGCGGACAACCATTTTCCCAGATGCTTTAAAAGGATTCTGACGTCATCGAAACTCAAGAATTGTCAGCTGAGATTGGTTGGCTTCACTTGGTTCAAAGACAGACAGACCAATCAATTTCTGAATTTAAACCCCCGGGGTGCACTGTTGCTAATGTGTAGATCCACCATTGCTCTCTATATAGCAACCTCTGATCTCGGGTTTTACCAGATACTGAGGATAATATTCTCTCTATGCACCAGCAACGAAGATCTTCAAACTTGTGATCTTTTGTAAGACAGTGCTGGACCAATGGAGCTTCTATTCTTCTACATCGTATGCGGCTTTGATGTTCCTTAATGCGTATCCGGAATTCACGAATGGTTTTACCTATATATAGAAGCCCACACGGACAGCTGATAGCATAAACAACAAAAGTAGAATCACATGTTGTGGAAGATCTTAAATGGTAACGAGAATTGTTATAGGTGAATTCTGACTGTTCCAAAGTAATGGAGCAAATTGTGCAGTGGCCACATTTCCGATGTCCTTTAGGTTCTTGATCAGCTACAATCGGTTGTGCAGAACGTAATCTCGTAGGGCTTAAGTATTCCTTCAAATTCTTGCTCCGTGTCCAAACACAACGTATTTTTTTATGTGCTAATCCCGGTACTACCCGTAAAATATCACTGTGTTTTGTGATGATCTTTTGGATTTGGGCACTGAATGGAGAATAGGATGTGATCAAATTAATATGAACATCATTTTTTGGTATAGCTCTTTTAGTGCGTGGTGTAAGTAAGAATTCTCTATGGTTGTATAGGGCACGACGGTAAGCCTGATCTATCAACTTCCGTGGATATCCTCGTTCCAAAAAATCAGTGACGAGCCCCTTAGAGAGATTTTTAAATTCTTGGATATCAGTGCAATTTCGACGATATCGAAGAAACTGTGAAAATGGTAAACTTTTTTTCAAACGTGGAGGATGGGCACTGTCAAAGTGTAAAAATGTATTACGATCCATTTCTTTCTTATACACTGTTGTGCCCCAACCAACAGTCTCTCTCGTGATTCGTATATCCAAATAAGTAATTGTGTGATGGTGAAACTCACATGTAAAATTGATGTGGGTGTCACAAGCATTTAACCAAGAAATAAAGAATTGTAAAACTGACTCTGTTCCTTGCCATAATAAAAAAACATCATCAATAAAACGATACCAGGCTTTAATGTGAGATTGATATGGGGAGGATGTTAACCATTTTTTCTCGAAGACACCCATGTAGAGATTGGCGACTGATGGGGCGCAAGTCGCGCCCATCGCGACCCCTACTAGCTGATGGTAAATGGTACCCTCAAAAATGAAAAAATTCTTATATAGTGCCAATTCCGTCAATTGTTGTAAAAACATTAAAAATTCTTGAGATAAATCTCCTCTATTGACGAGAGCTTGATGCACCACTGCACATGCAGCTGTTTGTGGTATGCTGGTGTACAAAGATTGTACATCCAGCGTCACTAACAAAATTTCTGGTGAAGATGCCCATTCTGCCAAGTTGTCCAAAAGATTCAAAAAATGCATAGTGTCACGGAGATATGAAGGAATATCGACTAATAATGGCCGTAGAAACGAATCTAAATATACTGATAATGGTTCTAATAAACTTTCTTGGTTAAATGCTTGTGACACCCACATCAATTTTACATGTGAGTTTCACCATCACACAATTACTTATTTGGATATACGAATCACGAGAGAGACTGTTGGTTGGGGCACAACAGTGTATAAGAAAGAAATGGATCGTAATACATTTTTACACTTTGACAGTGCCCATCCTCCACGTTTGAAAAAAAGTTTACCATTTTCACAGTTTCTTCGATATCGTCGAAATTGCACTGATATCCAAGAATTTAAAAATCTCTCTAAGGGGCTCGTCACTGATTTTTTGGAACGAGGATATCCACGGAAGTTGATAGATCAGGCTTACCGTCGTGCCCTATACAACCATAGAGAATTCTTACTTACACCACGCACTAAAAGAGCTATACCAAAAAATGATGTTCATATTAATTTGATCACATCCTATTCTCCATTCAGTGCCCAAATCCAAAAGATCATCACAAAACACAGTGAGATTTTACGGGTAGTACCGGGATTAGCACATAAAAAAATACGTTGTGTTTGGACACGGAGCAAGAATTTGAAGGAATACTTAAGCCCTACGAGATTACGTTCTGCACAACCGATTGTAGCTGATCAAGAACCTAAAGGACATCGGAAATGTGGCCACTGCACAATTTGCTCCATTACTTTGGAACAGTCAGAATTCACCTATAACAATTCTCGTTACCATTTAAGATCTTCCACAACATGTGATTCTACTTTTGTTGTTTATGCTATCAGCTGTCCGTGTGGGCTTCTATATATAGGTAAAACCATTCGTGAATTCCGGATACGCATTAAGGAACATCAAAGCCGCATAAGATGTAGAAGAATAGAAGCTCCATTGGTCCAGCACTGTCTTACAAAAGATCACAAGTTTGAAGATCTTCGTTGCTGGTGCATAGAGAGAATATTATCCTCAGTATCTGGTAAAACCCGAGATCAGAGTTGCTATATAGAGAGCAATGGTGGATCTACACATTAGCAACAGTGCACCCCGGGGGTTTAAATTCAGAAATTGATTGGTCTGTCTGTCTTTGAACCAAGTGAAGCCAACCAATCTCAGCTGACAATTCTTGAGTTTCGATGACGTCAGAATCCTTTTAAAGCATCTGGGAAAATGGTTGTCCGCATGCGCGGCGTCTTTCCCAATGATCTTTTAGTAAAGATAAGAAGATCCTTCAGTGGAACGTGGGCAGCATTTATTTTGAGGTATTATACATTTTCTCACTGGTTCCACATAATCTTGAAAGGTTGTTAGTATAGCTTTTTTGACGATTGTACTCTAGAGTAATATGTTAACAAAAGAGTTCCATCACCTAAGTTCTCCTATTTTTTCAGATTTTCACGAGATCCTTGATTCCCCTGATGAACCGCCTCAGTGTGAAACGCAAGGCGCCAAAATTATTAGCGTTGGGATTTGGACAATAGCCAAGTAGCAATCCAATTTTCTATGCTGCAGTATGCTGGGCCTTTTTGAACACTAAGCTAAGTACTTTTTATATTTTTATCTTTACAATCTTCGAGTTTGGAGCCCAGTTGCATCGTTAATTTGAAACTACATTGCTAATTTGGAACCATTGGCACATGAATTTGATATATAATTAGAAAACTCAGCAGATCCTTGATGTGAAATCGGCACACCATTGAAGTTTCTTTCGAAACGTGAGAGTGATGCACGTATTAATCTGAGATCAGCTGGAGAATTCCTTTAGATATTTCAACTCTGTCGAATTGGTTGAATGAGCGGTCCATAAAAGCAGACAAACTGTGCTCCAGGGCCACCATTCTGGACTTCAGACCAGAAGGCTCCGTAGACTTCGGCGTGGGCACTGAGGGACTCAGGCCTGACGCCGGCTCCCCCGAAGGGGAATTCTCGACTAGGATGGTGTCTGGGGACCGCGGTCGAACCCTTCCAGGGGACCTTTGCAGGCCACTCCTTCTCTGATGCCTCAGACGAACATCTCGGACTGCTGGACTGGGCCCGCGGAGCATCCAGCTGGTCAGAACCTTCCAAGGATGTCTCCTTCGAGGGTTTCTTCTTCTTCCTGAGTTCCCTCGAGGGAGACCACCTTTCTGAGAACCCATGACAAGGCTCGACTTCGGAAGGTTCCGCCCGAGATGTCGGGGCCTCAGATGAGGCCCTGGACTTCAGAGGCACCGAGGACTTGGGGGAAAACTTATCATACTGCTGCTGTCAGCTCTTGAGGGCCTTACTGGACATCCTCTTGCAGAGACCACAGGTTGCCGAGTCATGGTCTGCCCAAGGCAGCGGAGACAGCAGTCGTGTGTGTCAGTCAAAGATATCATTTTAGAGAACCGATCACACTTCTTAAAGCCACCGGTAGCCATAGGGGAAAAATGTACCCCTGCGAGGTCGAAGACTCTCCGGGCTGCCAGTGGGAGAAAAAAGGTGCAAAGACACCAGGAAAAGACAAGAACAAAAACAGACCGAACTTGACACCGAGGCAACGAGATCGGTAGGCGGGAAGAGCACCGGTGCAATACCGGAGGTGAGTATGAAACTCGGAGAGAAAAATCAAGTTTTTCCAGGGATAAGCCAGACAAATGTCTGAAGGGCTCCGTGGAAAAAAGGAGATTGAGCAAGATGGCACCCTTAGGCAGGAAGGGGACCGTGCATACGTGGTGGCATCTCCCAAAGGCTTTCTTTGAAAGCTGTGGGGATGCTTCCGCGAGGTCTCCGTCGGTACGGACGTCACCTATATGCGAGGACTAACTTCCTGCTTGTTTTCGGAGAAAATGTTTTGAAAGAATAATTTTCATGACAAAGACTTTAGCTGTATTGAATGTTTAATGCTAATTAGGACATACGTAGAGAGTTATTTGGAATGAGCAGAAATAAATTTATATCTTTTACCTTCAGTTTACTTAAAAGTAGCACTAAGTTTTAGAAGCCTTAATCTATTAGTATGGTATGAAGAACTGTCTATGCATATTTGTAGTTGGTATGAAGCAAATGATGAGAAGGTATTGCGAGAAGTGAGATAGGATATTAATAGTGAAATAGAAGGATTTTTGATGGACAATAAACTGGTGAAGGTGGTCTAATGATGTCAGTTTAATGAGTACATAAAAGGAAAGATGAGATTCTATGATTCGCAGGGCTGGTGCCTGAGGCCTGTTCTGAACCACTATGGCCTGTTCAGACATCAAAAATCTGAACTAAAGATGGATTCCTGGTACAAGTAATTTTTGCTGTGTTCAAGCTTTAAACCTGCTAACTTCAAACAACTGCCTGCCTAATTTATGTGCACATACTGTACAGCAAGGCTATTGTTTCCAGCTATGACTACGTGTAAGAGAATTCGCTCCTGAGGCAGTCTCATCCAGTCGCTGAAGATGTCACACAGTATTTGAGAACAGCTAATCCTCGTGCTGTGCCAAGAAATTCAGGATAAGGAATTATACGCTGGGCATAGAGGTACGCAGGCACTTTTAGAGACTTTCGCACTACTTTTAGTCTCACTTTAGATTCTCTACTTCTGCCTCACTTTGCCATTCTGCAGTCTTCAGCCCTACTGTCCGTCTGTCTTTGGCTGGAAGATCAGACAGTGAGCAAGGTCAAGGACTAACCTCGGGAAGGAGTGAGTCTCTCCCACAGACCTGAAGCTCTGTGTTATCATGCAACTCGCCCAGACTGGATATTCTACAGATGGCTCAGTTTCCATCGGTTCATACTGACTCTCAGTTGGAAATGTCTGCAATTGCTTACAAGGTGTTTCCAAGCACACACCTGCTCCTTCAGCTATAGACTTTTCCCCGTAGCCTTCTGCTACACACAGCTTGTAATTGCCCAGTGTTCACCACTTGGAAAGCCCCACCCTTCTGGGTTAATAGCAGAGCACTTCTTAAAAACAGCTTTACTTTTATACCAGTCACTCAGCCTACCTCTTGGCTTCCTTATGAGAGATTCCTTCTGCTTTCCAGGATCAGCTACAGCTGTAAGCCTTGGAGTCTCTACGTGCACACAAGTCTGCCTTCTTGGTACATTCCCCTTATAGCTGCCTTTTACCCATGGCAACAAACCTGGGCTGTTTGTACCTTGCTCCTTTGCACGGACTCTCTGCTCGTCTCCTGTACTGACTTCCCCTTCTGAATTAAAGGTCAGAGAATCCTCTGTTACCATGAATTCCTCTGTGTCTTCACTCTCAAGCAAATCCTCTGTTTCTCGTGACTGCTTTCCTCGTGGCTGTGCTCTCAGCTGGCCTTCCAACTCTGCTTCCAAGTGTGCTTCCAGATCTGCCTCCCCATGTGCTTGCTCCCTTCCTAATGAGCTTCTCTTAAATCTCTGATTTTCTGGGTTTAACCTGACCACTCTTTTCAACAGGTGTCCAGTCTTAGCTCGTGATTGCTGAGCTGAACTGCAGCAGGGGCGTGCTTTCCTCTCCTCTAATCTGCTTTATCTGTGGTTTCCCTGGAAACCAGGAACCATGTGCACTTGTTTACTTTCCTTAACTGAAGCTGAATCCTGCATTTTATCACTCTCTAAGGGATCTGAGGGACCTTCTACACGACAACATGCAGGCCAGGACCCTGATTCAGGTCATCCTGCATGTACAGGCTTTGCCCAGATAACTCAGTCAGGGCCTTTAATGGAATCGCGGCATCATGGCGTCTGGTTGACATGCACCGTGACCCCATTCAAAAGCCGTGATTCCTGGCCACTGGACCAAACACTGCATTCCCCACAGCCCGACCCCCGATCTGGCCTCCCAAGGCCAGGGTCGAGCTGCATGGAATTTTCTCTGCCCCCTGCCACCTCTTTTGGGCCCTGGGCCTGCCCGATCCACCCGACTAGGGGAATGTATTCCATCTCAGAGGTGGAATAAGTTCCCTGTTCAGGCCACCGACCCTGGACAAACAGGGCCGACAATGGAACTGGCCCTGTACGTCCTGGGCTGCCGACCGCCCACTGCCTGCCCTATCGCTGACCCCACTCTGCCCCTTTCCCACCCCTGTCTAACTTCCCTGTACAACGTGCGGGGAAGTTAGTCGGGGTCGGAAGGGGGCCCGATAGTGGGGATGGACGTCCATCCCTGCTATTCGTGCCTCGGAATGACCCTGTAACTGTATATAGTCACTCCAAGTTGTAAGCAACTCTCTAACTGTATACAGTAACTGTTTTGTGTTATATAAAATGTTCAATGTATTACCATTTATAACTGTTAACCGTTCCATGTAATGTTTACTTATGTTCCCTGTAAACCGAACTGATCTTCGGAAATGAGGTATATAAAAATAAATAAATAAATAAATAAACAAATAAAAACAACAACTTCTAATTCCAATTGTCAGCAGCATTATTGAGAAATAAATTTGCATGATCGAGAGATTATGTTTAAGATTATTTTACAGGGATCCTGGATTTGACAATTCTAATGGAGAGGGGAAGAAAGCGTAGTTAATCACCTGTAACAGGTGGTCTCCGGGGACAGAAGGAATCAATCCTCACATATGGGTGACGCCGACGGAGCCCGCACGGAGCAAATCCCCAGCTTTCAAAGAAAGCTTTTGGGAATTGCTATCATGCATGCGTGGTTCCGTTCCCACCCAAGGGTGCCATCTTGCTCAGTCAAATGACATAGCTAAAAAGACGGCAAAACAAATGAAAATAATAGGACTGCAACTCCAAGGGGAGGAGGAAGGGTTGTCAGGACTGATTCCTGCTGTCCCCGGAGAACACCTGTTACAGGTGAGTAACTACACATTCTCCGGGAACAAGCAGGAAGTCAGTACTCACATATGGGATTCCCCAGCTACAGGCTACCATGAACCTATAGCCAAAAAAGGCTCCCTCATCGAGAGCCGCAAGCAGCTGCAATGAAAAACCCTAACCAGGGAAATAGGACCTGCGTCCTAGGAAAATAGCACTCCGGTAGCCTGAACACAGAAAGGTTGGGGATAGGAACTACCTAGACCCTGAAAAGGTTACGGAGTACAGCCTGGTCGAAGGCACTGTCCCGTTGGGACTCCCTATCGAGGGAGTAATGAGCTGCGAAGGTATGAACCGAAGACCAGGTGGCGGCCTGGCAGATGTCTGCCAGAGGAACAGAGCATAGGTGAGCCACTGATGCCGCCATGGCCCTGACCCTATGTGCCGTAACACAGCCTTCCAATGGAAGCTTCGCTTCCTCATAAGCCCAGGCAATACAGTTCGCCACCCATGTGGACAGCATACGCTTGGCCACCGCCTCCCCCAGCTTACTGGAGTCGTTGGAAATGAAAAGCTGAGAGGCTTTCCGGTGACCTTGAGTACGTTGAATGTAGAAGACAGAGCCCTCTTACAGTCCAGGGTATGGAGGACTGCCTCTGCCCGACTGGCATGCGGCCTGGGAAAGGTAGGAAGAACCACCTCCTGGTTGAGGTGGAATGAGGAGACCACCTTTGGAAGGAACTTGGGGTGCGTGCGAAGCACCATCCTATTCTTGTAAAACCTGGTATAAGGCCTCTCCACCACGAGGGCCTGGAGCTCACTCACTCTCCGGGCAGAAGTGAGCGCAACCAAGAAAACCACCTTCCAGGAGAGATAACGGAGGTGGCATGTGGCCAACAGTTCAAAGGGCAGTCGGGTGAGCTGTTCCAACACTACATTGAGATCCCATTCGGTTGCCAGGGGACAGACCGGGGGCTTCGACAGGAGTAGGCCCTTTAGAAACCGGGACACTACTGAATGAACTGAGAGGGGCTTTCCGTCCACGTGATGGTGGTTCACTGCTATGGCACTGAGAGGAACTCTGACAGAGTTGGACTTAAGCCCCGTCCTGGAGAGGTAGAGAAGACATTGCAATACCACAACCACCGGACAAGAGAAGGGGTCTACCCCTTGCTCAGCGCACCAAAGCGCAAATCTGCACCACTTAAAGGCATACGCCCATCTGGTGGATGCTCTACGTGAAGCCAGCAACACCTCCTCCATGTCCTTCGGAAGGAGGAGCGGGGCTAGAGTCACCCTCTCAGCAGCCACTCCGTCAGTGAAAGGGAGCTGAGGTTGGGATGCAAAAGAGAGCCCCCATCCTGGGAAAGGAGCTGTGGAGCTGACAGCAAAGGAATGGGAATCTCCTCCGCTAGCTGTAGGAGAAGCGGAAACTATGATTGCATAGGCCACTGTGGGGCTATCAGGATTACTGAGGCTCTGTTGTGAAGGATCTTGAACAGAGTCTTGGCGATGAGAGGCTTTCAGGGGAAAAGCATACAGAAGACCCACTGACCATGAGACTAGAAAGACGTTGGCTGCCACCATGGAGGAGTGCGGCTGCCTTGAGCAAAAGCGGGTCAACTGGTGATTGTCGGAGCTTGCAAACAGGTCCATCACCGGTTCCCCCCAGGTCTGGAAAAGCCCGCTGGCCAGCCAGTTGTCATGGCCCAGCAGGTATACAACTTTGAGGAGAATGCCCTGCCGGACTGCAAAAGAGCACAGATCTAGGGCTTCCTGACAGAGGGCATGGGACCCCGTGCCCCCCTGTTTGTTCACATAGAACATGGCAACCTAGTTGTCCATTTGCACCATCACAGTCCTGTGGCCCAGGCACTGCCTGAAAGCCTTCAGGATGAGATGGACTGCACACAATTCCAACAGATTGATCTGTTGGGCACTCTTGTCTGGGGACCAAACTCTCTGTGTGTGGTATCCCTGGCAATGGGCTCCCCAGCCCAGTAGGGAGACATCTGTGGTGAGGACCCTTGAGTGGGGAGGTGTCTAGAACGGCATCCCCACCTCTGGGTGATGGGGCGAGAGCCACCAGGTCAGGGACTGCACCAGGTGCCTGGTTACTCTGACCCTCTCCTGGAGGTGTCCCGGGGCCTGGGACCACCGGTCCCTGAGGCACCACTGCGCAGTTCACATGTGGAGGCGGGCATCTGGAGTGACATGGACCGTGGAGGCCATGTGCCTGAGGAGGCGCAACAGATGCCTTGTTGGCACTGAGGTACGGCGCTTTATGTCTTTGGCTAGGGCCATGAGACTGCTTGCCCTGTCTGCAGGCAGGAAGGCTATCGACTGAAGGGTGTTGTCCTTGCCCCAATGAATTCCAGCTCTTGTGCCGGGTAAAGGCTGGACTTGGGGTAATTGACAGCAAACCCTAAGTAATGCAGGACCTGGGTTGTGCGAGTTGTGGCCAGCTGCACCTCAGGGGCTGTAGTGCCCCTGATGAGCCAGTCGTCAAGATAGAGGAAGACAAAGATCCCCTGAAGCCTGAGGAAGGCAGCGACCACTGCCAGGTACTTTGTGAATACCCTGGGGGCCAAGGCAAAGCCAAAGGTGAGCACCCTGTATTGGTAATGATTCCCCCCTACCACAAAGCATAGGTATTGCCTGTGGCTTGGGTGGATTAGGATATGTGTGTAGGCATCCTTTAAGTCCAAGGAGCACAGCCAGTCTCCCTTGCGGAGGTAAGGCAGCAATATTCCAAGGGAGAGCATCTTGAACTTCTCCCTCACCAGGAATATGTTGAGGTTACACAGGTCAAAGATGGGCCTTAGGAAGGATGGGCACAAGGAAGTACCTGGAGTAGAACTCCTTGCCCTTTAGGTGGTGGGGCACCGGTTCCACTGCATGGTCCTCGAGAAGATCTGCCAACTCCTTCAGAAGACGTTCCCGGTGAAGGGGAGACCTGATAGGCTCTCCTGGGAGGTAGTGTGGAGGCACTTGGGCTAGATGGAGGAGGTATCCCTCCCTGACCACTTGCAATGCCCATGAATCAGTGGTGATGGTTCCCCACCTGTGGCCATACAAGGCGAACCGACCTCCTGTGGGCTGCCCAGCTCTGGCTGGGAGAGGGGCCATGCTGCAGGAGTCAAAAAAACACAACAGACTGGGCCAGAGCCGGAGCCTGGGGTTTGGGGGCCTTCTGTTTATGAGGACCATGCCCCTGTCCCTTGGCCTGCTACCCCTGTTGGGGAGCTGGGAAAGCCTGGTAAGGGGGGTAGTTGCGGTAAGCAGTGGACTTCCTCGGGTAAAAGGGCTTTTTACCTGAGCCCTTCTTACAGGAAGGGGCAGAAGTCTTAGAGAGTCGTGTCCTCGTCATGAACTCGGTCTCCAGCTCTGCGGCCTTGTCGATCATGGGTTTTCCGAAGAGATTCTCCCCTTGGCATGGGACATCCACCAACTTGTTCTGAACCCATTGTTCGAGGTCTGACGACTGCAGCCAAACTTGGCGGCATGCACTGATGCCGGCCACGCTATCCGTGCCGCCGACTCAAATCCATCATAGGCCGCCCGATACATGAACTTTGAGCATTCATGGACAGCTTCGGACAGGCCCCTAAAGCGCTGCAAAGGCTCCTCGGAGAACCCAGCCGAGAACCCGGTGATTTCCTTCACCAGGTCTCTCAGGTAGATGCCCATGTACAGCTGGTACGTCTGGATCTCACAATTCAGCATTGTGCCCTGGTAACACTTACTGCCGAGGGCATCCAAGGTGTGGGCCTCCCTACCGAGGGGCACCGAAGAGTGCATCTGCTGACTCTTCAGTCGACGCAAGGCTGATTCCACTACCATGGAGTTGTGCGGCAGTTGTGATTTTTGAAACCCAGGGCTCCGGCAGACTCGATACATAGAGTCAAGCTGCTTCCTGATTACTGGCGTCATCGCTGGCGTCTCCCACATGCGGAGCATAAGTCGTTCCAGGATAGGAGGAATGGGCACCATGAGGGCCTTCCGAGAGGGAACCTCATACTGGAGGATCTCGAGCTCGTCAGCTCGAGGATCCTCCTCGGACTCCGTTGGGAAAACCAAAGCCAAAGCCAAGTCCAAAAAAACCATATCCTCTGGTGGGGACCTTCTCCAAGGTTCAGATACCGGGGAATCAGAGGGGACTTCTCGATGACAATGAATGTCCGGGGACTCCTTGTCCTCGGTCTCCCAAGCAGAGACCTCTGAGGAAGACTCGTGGAGTTCCTCGGGCATCGAGGGTCCCAGTGCCATCCGCCCCGACGCCTGTAAGCTCAGCGGTGATGACCTCGGTCCCGATGAGTGGTAGGCCGAGTACGACCTCGGCTGAGGATCGACTCGGGCCCGCAAGGCCTCGAGGATTGGCTCAGCCTCCAGGGTCGACTTCGACGTTGAGAGCCCGGTGGTCGGGGTGGAGGAACCGGATGTGCCGGACATCAGCACCTGCTGCTGTTCCATGAAGGCAGTGAAACTGTGCTCCAAGGCTGCCATCCTGGACACCAGTCCTGCAGGCTCCGCAGCCCCCGGCTTGGGCACTGATACGCTCGGGCCCGATGCCGGTTCCCCCGGAGGGGAGTTCTCAACTAGGAAAGTATGTACTCACCTAGGCCGATCCACGACCATGTCCCTGCGAGGAACCTTGGCTGGGCGCTCCTTCTCTGACGCCTCAGGCAGGCGCTCGGGGCTCCGCGACCGGACCCGAGAGGAGCGAGGTCGCTCGGAACTGTCCAGAGATGCCGCCTTCGAGGGTTTCTTCCTTCTTTTTGGTTCCCTTGAGGGAGACCCCCTCTCCGAGGAACCCCGACTACGCTTGGGTTTGGAGTGCTGCTCCCGAGGCATGGAGGCCTTGGACGAGGTCCTGGCTCTCGGATGGGGGAGTCAGGAAAAATCTTATCATGCTGCTGCTGGCAGCTCCTCAAGGCCTTTGAGGACATCTTTTTACACAGACCGCTGGGTCATGGTCCGGGCCGAGGCACCGGAGGCAGCAGTCATGCGTATCAGTGAGGGACATGATTTTCCCGCACCGATCACACTTTTTGAACCCGCTGATAGCCATGGGGGGAAAAAGGACCCCAGCAAGGTCGAAGACCCTTCAGGCTGCCAGCAAGGGAAAAATTGGTGCAAAGACACCCCAAGAAAGAAAAAAATCAAAACTTAGAAGAGGAACCGACCCGATACCGAGGCCGGAAGGGTACAGGTGTGAACCAGAGAAATCCAAAAGGCACAAAAAAAAAATCAACTTTTCCCAGGAGGACAAATAAAGACTACATCTGATGGGCTCCGTGTAGAAAAAGAGATTGCGCAAGATGGCACCCTTTGAAAGCTGGGGATTTGCTCCGTATTGGCTCCGTCAGCGTCGATGTCACCCATATGTGAGGACTGACTTCCTGCTTGATCCAAGAGAAAAACCCCAAACGATTAACCATCCCTTTACTTGAATTTATAAATACGTTTAATCCACTTTGTGCAAGTTTTGTCTTCTAGGTTTCACAGGTCTGAACTTATCCCATTTAAGCAAATTTTCCTGCCAATTTCATTCCATGTGTAAAAATGCAAATGCTGAGATGTTCATTATAAATAGTACCTCCCAGAGCTTCTTATAACTGCAGATAAGAATCTCTGGAGAATGGTTAAGCACATATTCTCCTGTTTTATCTATGATTAATTTGTAGTTGTGCATGAGTGAATGGGAAGATCCTCAATGAATGGCAGCTTTTTAGTGTACTTAGATATCTTATAAGTTGTGTGAATTTGCATGGAATAACAAAGATAGAGAACAATTATGAAGGTGTTTAAAAAAAAAGAAAGATACATGTTAGCACTTTACTGAAAATTGAATTGCTTGTCAAGCCAAAGCAAGTTTGATTAAAGGGAATTGTAAAAAAAAAAAAAAAGAAAACGAAAACGAAAATTAAAAATAAAGCAAGGTGAAACAATAACATGATTGTATACAGTGGATTCAGACACAAATAATGAATGATATAACTTCATTCTAATAAGTAAATTAAGTAATTAAATCAAGGTGGTAAATGTGTGTTATAATGTTTTTTTAATACTGGCAGATTAACTGAAAATCCTAGTACACATCACATCCATGAAAGTGTAAGAGACTACAGAGTAGCAATGTCCCAGTCTGTTTTGAACTACCTGCAAGAGTCTATTGGAGGAGTAATCTTAAATTCTTATGTTGTGAGTTTCAGTTGTTATAGAATGACCCTGCAGAACTGATATTATTAATTGGAAGTGTGAAGCAAATTATAATTACACTTACCTGGTAATTGTAGTTCCTTGAGTGACAACAGTTCAGTCCTCTACTTCTGGGTTGTCAACCTCCTCCTGCAGCTTGCAGACTGGCATGTCAGAATCATGACATCACTGGATATAGCCTGCTGATCTCTCTCCTCCCTTCCAGTGTGAACTATTAACAAAGCAGACTCAAAGGAACAACAAATAAGTAGCTATAACTAACTTTGAAACCTAACTCAAATTAACAGTGAGACTATGAAAACCTGCAGACAAGGATTTCTTACGCCCTTCACTGCCATCTACTGAACTAATTCAATTGAACCAATCAGAGCGAGCACTGACCTACCTGTAGCAGACGTCCTCTGGCCAGAGAAAAAACAACTCCGGGTGGGATCGAGAACTGAACTGTCGTCACTCAAGGAACTACAATTACCAGGTAAGTGTAATTATCATTTCCTTATCGTTCCTCCAGTTCAGTCCTCTACTTCTGGGATGTAACAGAGCAGTAATCATTGGGAGAGACCCTTCCGAAACAATTTCACTTGGAGGGACCAAACCGTGTTCCGCCCATGAAGATGCCTGCGCTCTAGTTGAATGAGCTCGCAAACCCACAGGTACAGCTCTACCATGAAGAATGTAGGCGGATGCAATTGCTTCCCAAATCCATCTAGCAATGGAAGCCTTTGACGCCGCTTCTCCCTTGCGGACACCCCCGAATAACACAAATAACCTATCCGATTTGCGAAAAGACTCTGTAACCTTCAAATAGAGTTTCAGCACTCACTTAACGTCCAGACAATGTAAGCTACGGTCCAGATCATTACCTTCTAAGGACCCCAGAACTGGTAAGCACACAGACTGACTCAAGTGAAAAGGAGACACCACCTTAGGCAAAAACGACGGTACTGTGCGCAAAACTACCTTTTCCCTTGAAAAGGATAAAAACGGCTCCTGCGACGACAACGCTTGTAGCTCCGAAATGCGTCTAGCAGAGCAGATCGCCACTAGAAACATGGTCTTCAATGTTACGTCCTTTACCGACGCCTGACGCAACGGCTCAAAGGGTGACTTGGACAGAGCTGTCAAGACCAAATTAAGATCCCAAGGCGGAACTGTCACCCTCCGGGGCGGCCGCAACCTGGCCACCGCCTTAAGAAAACGCCCCACATCAGCATGAGCTCCGAGACCTACTCCCTGCACCTTGCCGCGATAGCAGGAAAGAGCGGCCAACTGCACTCGTAACAAACTGGCCGCTAGACCTTTCTCAAAGCCGTCCTGCAGAAAGCTTAACACAGAAGAGACGGAGACCGTGGAATCCCTAATCTGATGCTGCGAGCACCAATCCTCAAAAATACGCCAAACTCTCACATATGCCAAAGACGTGGACTGCTTTCGAGCCCGAAGCATCGTAGCAATGACGGACGCTGAATAGCCTTTCTTTCTTAGGCAAGCCCTTTCAATGGCCATACCGTAAGCGAGAATCGATCCACCTGAGGCATGAAGAGAGGGCCTTGTAGCAGCAAATCCGCTCTTGCAGGAAGCCGCCACGGATGTCCGTTCAGAAGCCTCACGAGATCTGCGTACCACGGTCGCCTCAGCCAATCGGGCACTACCAGAAGCACCCTCCCGGGGTGAGCTTCGATCCGTTGAATCACGCAGCCTATCAACGCCCACGGTGGAAAGACATATAGGAGCCCCGAGGTTGGCCACCGCTGCAACAGCGCATCTATGCCCTCTGACATTCTTTTCCGTCTCCTGCTGAAGAACCGTTCGACCTTTGCTGACTGAAAAGTCGCCATTAAGTCCATTATGGGCGTCTCCCAGCGAACCTGAATTTGCACAAAGACGTCGGGGTGCAATTCCCACTCTCCTGCAACTATCCGAACCCTGCTGAGGAAATCTGCCATGACATTGTCCTTTCCTGCAATGTGCGCAGCCAAAATTGCCGTCAACCGACTCTCCACCCAGGCGAACAGCAAATCCGACTCTTCCTCCATTGCTGCACTCCCCGTACCGCGCTGGCGATTGATGTAGGCGACCGTCGCAGAGTTGTCGGACAGCACCGAACCAGGTGACCTATCACCAAGTCCTCGAACGCCTGAAGCGCTCTGGCAACTGCTCAAAGCTCCAGCCGATTGATCGACCAAGCCGCCTCCATCGGGCTCCAGTACCCCTGCAAGAACCTGGTCCCACAATGGGCCCCCCAACCCGCGAGGCTGGCGTCCGTCAACAACGGGAGCCACTCCGGCTGCTCCAAGGGCTTTCCGGCCGCCAAAGCTGACGGCAGCAGCCACCACCGAAGAGACTGCCTTACTTTGTGCGGGCACGGCAGCCATTTGCTCAAGGGATCCGCCTGATGAGACCAATGGCAGAGCAGAGCCCTCTGAAGAGGCCGCATATGCACCTTTGCCCACGGCACCGCCTCCAGAGTCACCGCCATTGTTCCCAGCACGCGGAGATAAAACCATGCCGACGGAGCCGGCGTAGATCTGAACTTGCGCACCAGATCGCGAAGAGCTCATGCTCTCTTGAGTGGCAAAAAGACCTGACCCTTGCAAGTGTCGAACTGAACTCCGAGATACTCGAGAACTTGAGAAGGCTGAAGGTGGCTCTTGGCTGGATTTACCACCCAACCAAGACTTTGCAGGAACTCCACTACTCTGTTTGTTACCTGTATGCTCTCTGCTTCTGATTTTGCCCGAATCAACCAATCGTCGAGATAGGGATGGACCAAAATTCCTTCCTTGCGCAACGCCACCGCCACTACCACCATAATCTTGGTGAACGTGCGCGGCGCCGTTGCCAGACCGAAGGGCAACGCCTGAAACTGGTAGTGACCCCAAGGAAAGGCGAACCGTAGAAACGTCTGATCTGCCTCCCGGATGGATATGTGCAAGTAGGCCTCCGTTAGATCCAGCGACGTTAAGTACTCTCCCTGACGCACCGCCACAATGACCGAGCACAGCGTTTCCATGCGGAAATGCGGCACCCGCAGGCAACGATTGACGCCCTTGAGATCTAAAATGGGCCGCAACGCTCCTCCTTTCTTTGGCACCATGAAATAAATGTACCGACATGTACCGACCCAAACCGTACTCCGCTCTCGGGACTTCTACGACCACCCCTAACTGCAACAACCTCTCCAAGGTGCTGCGGATCGCCAGGGTTCTCTTTTGACCCCTGCAAGGGGACATGACAAAGGTGTCCTGCACCAGGCATGCCATCTCTAGCGCATAACCCTGCTGAATAATCTCTAACACCCACTGATCGGAAGTGATGAGGGTCCAAACAGAAAGAAACTCCCAAAGCCGCCCGCCTATTAGAGTTTCTTCCGCCGGAACCCGCCTCATGTCATTGCGCTTTGCGAGAAGAGGTCGTGGAACTGGTGGAGAATCCTCTGTTAGCTCCGCGGAATCCCTGAAAGCCCTGGGAACAAAACGCAAACCGGCCTTGTTGAAAAGATCCGAACCGCGTAGCCCGAAACCTCCGGAAATCGCGAAAGTTGCCTCTAAAACTCTGACCCGACCTTCCTTGCTTCGGCTTATCCTCCGGAAGTCTACCAGACTTAGACTCCCCGAGATCCTTTACCAACTTATCTAGATCTTCTCCGAACAGTAACTTCCCTTTGAACGGCAGCTTACTGAGTCGAGACTTGGAAGAACCGTCCGCTGCCCAATTCCTTAACCAAATAGATCTGCGGGCGGCCACTACAGAAGCCGTCCTATTCGCGAGCGCTCTGATCAAATCATAGTGCACGTCCGATAAATACGCCGCCCCGGACTCCAGGCGCCACAGCTCCTTGAGCTCCTCGAGGTTCAGGTGCGGCGAGAGCCACAGTCACTGCACCCAGCGCAAACAAGCCCGCGCCACCCAGGCCCCACAAATAGAGGCCTGTGATGAAAGCAAGTCCGCCTCAAAGGTCTGCTTCAGGAATCCGTCCACTCTACGGTCCTGAGCGTCCTTCAATGCAGCGCTGCCCTCTACCGGAATAGTAGTCTTCTTCGTAACCGCCGACACCACCGCGTCCATGCGCGGTGCGCGGAACCTTTCCTTATCCTTGTCGGCCAGAGGGTAAAGCCTTTTCATAGTGCGCACGCCTCTAAGCCCTGCCTCCGGCCAGTCCCATTCTTCCTGAATCATCTGGTCGACCACTCTATGCACCGGAAACACCACCTGTGTCTGCTGAACCGCCTGAATAACAGGATCTTCCACCTCGACCTCCGTGGATGCCGGCGTAGTGAGATTCAACATTTGCATCGACTCCGTGATCAAGGCTGGAAGCTCCTCTCTCTGGAAGACTCTAATTATCTTAGCTTGATCCTCAGGTTCCAGAATCTCCCCCTCTTCATTCTCCCAGTCAGCTTCCTCGTCTTCCAGCCAGCCGTCTTCCGCCGCCGACTCAGAACGAGTCTTAGCCCTCTAAGGCGCCGATGGTCCATCGCCCACTTCGGCCAACCCCGCCAACGGATTAGCCGGAATCGGGAGCGGGGACTCTCCCGGCATCTTACCCTGACGCCGCAAACAAAAGGCTTGGTGCATCATTAAAATAAACTCAGGACAGAACTCCCCGAGAGCCAAGGACTGCGCCTCTGGCAACGATGCCGAGGACCCCGGCTGTTCCTCTAACGGGTCCACCTGCCCAGGCGGCCGCAGAGGCTCAGGTAGCGCCCCCGATGGCGCCCCTTGCGCCTCTAGGGACTCCTTAAATTCCATTTGCTATTCCACTATGGATGAAAGAGATGCACAGCCACGGCACACTCCGGAATCCGCTACCGTGCCTCGCCGTGTACCACAGACAATGCACTGTGGCCTCCCTGCCATGAGGCGAATGAGTCACTGCTGCTTGTACCTCTCTGTATTGTTTACCTTAAGGTATTATATTTTGCCTCTGTTCTCTTTTTTTTTTTTTTTTAACACTCCAAAGAAGGCACAACAAACTATCAAAAGAAACCCCTCTAAGTAACCAGAAGGTTAATCAGCTAGAACTCCCTCCCTTCTCTGAGCGGGAATCCAGCTGACTGCAGCACGGGGTATAGCCTTCGCGAAAGAGCCCCCCCCCCTCTCACTCAGCGGCTCACTTAAAATCAAAATAAAGCCAAAATAAAGTAAAACCGAAGAAATAACTCAAAATAAAACCAAACAAAACCAAATAAAAAAGAAACTAACTCACTAGAAAAGAAATGGCAGCCGACAACGCTCCGGTTCCCTCGCTGTGCTTAAGCCACGCAGCTTCCCGCGCCGCACAAAATGGCCGCAGGGAACCCCGGAGACGAAAAAGAAAAAGAGCGCGAACTAACAGACCGGCCAGTGCTGTAAGCGTTACCGGAGCTCCCTCCCCTGCACTACCGCAGCCTGAAACCGGTGAAGAGCTGACCGGCCATGTCTGCGGAAAACGCGATCTGCCCCGTAGCCTCAGGGAACTTACGTTTAACGCTCCGGCTGGGCAGGAGCACAGCTGGGCTTCTGGAGTCGTGCACTGCAGCCTCCGCGGCTCCGTACAACGGCCCCCTTCAAGAGAGAGCTCTGCCCCGTAGTGTCTGGGGGAAGAGATCCTCCGGCCACCGGCAGGCTTAAAATCCTCTGCCGTTTCTTCCACTCTATTTCATATGGCAGGTAGGGAGCAAGAAAAAACCCCAAACAGGTTTCTCTCTTATTTTCTTTCTTTTTTTTTTCTTTTTTTTAAACTATTCCCCAAAAGTATTCAAAATTTGTTCTAGCTATCAAAACGAACCCAACTACACTCGACCTACACCTTCCTTATCTGTTCCTCAAGAGAGCCTCCACTAAGGCTCACAACGTCCTCCTGCTGCATGGAGACTGGTCACACTGGAAGGGAGGAGAGAGATCAGCAGGCTATATCCAGTGATGTCATGATTCTGACATGCCAGTCTCCAAGCTGCAGGAGGAGGTTGACAACGCAGAAGTAGAGGACTGAACTGGAGGAATGATAAGGAAATGTCTTGTCGCTAGTGGAATAGGTAAAGCAAAGGTATTGTCTCTTAACACCATCAACACCAAGATTGATTAATTAAATTAGTAGCACTGATTGAGGTAGATTCAAGATGTAAATAAATTTACTCTGTGGAAGAGATTAATTGATCCTGTACCACTATGCTGTTTTGTGCTGAAAAGAGCGTAACAGAGAAATATTAAACTGTTACCAATGACAATTGATATTTTGATTGGTTTCAATTTTATATTTTTAAAAGATATGTAGTTGTGAATGCATTGCCCTTTGTTGAGCACAATTCTTAGTACTGTCTTTGTAATGACCCTTATGTATCTGTTCCTGTTGTTTTGTGTCCTGATAGTCATGATGTTCCTTCCTTTGTGAGCTGAGATGTTTATGTTAATCAGATGGTTGCATTACTAACAGTAATCAAAGTAATGTGAGTTAAACCATTACCTAAGATAAGAGAGCCTTCCTAAGAATTTTTGGTTAATTTATTCACCATAAACTGCCAGTTATGTTTTAATGTTTGCTACCCCTTAAGTAATAAGATTAACTATACCTTGTAAATTGCCATAGTTGAAGAGTAAATCACAAACATAATTAGTGACATGTATAATTGTGCACCTGCCAACAGAGGTGTGTCTATTAGCATGTGGCCTAACATTTAGATGTATTGTAATTAATTAGCATTAGATAAGATAATCCTGTTCAACAATTCTATATTGTCATTAGGTATAAGTAGTCATGCTTGTTTGCAATTGTGTGAAATCAGAAGGATATTGTAGTGGTGCGTTTTGGTTTTGCAGATAGTATATTGCATGCACTGAATCCTACAGGCAAAAGACGATAACTACTGTGAATGAAAGGAAGTCTGCAATGCAACTGAATATGTGGAATCTGAGTAGGAACAAAGATCAGCGATTCCAGCAAGACTACTCATATATATGCAGCCATGAAGCCTGGGTGGACATTCACTGAAGCTCTGTCCAAGATGTGCATAGCGCAGCCCATAGTGAAAAGAGATGCTGCTGAAGAATTTGGAGTTATTACCAGTATCATGATGTGAATGCTGGTGCAAACCTTTGAACTACTGAAATATCAGTGCTCCATTAGATGACCAACAGTTCGGCTTCCAACCATTCCATGGCGTAGAATTGCTCCTTATTTATTTATTTGAACGTTTTTCTATACCGCCCCTTTCAGAGATCAGGGGCTATTTACAATGTAACAAACATAATACATCGAACATTAAAAGAGGGGATGTAACCTCCATTTCTGGATAGTATATATTCTTGTTTTCCTTTTTTCAATGTTTCTTTGCTGTTAACAGTGGGGTTCCATGAAGTGGACTTTATCATTGTGTATATTTCCTATTTTTGTGTATATTTGCCTTCTTTATTCTTTATGGGATTGACCTGTACCTATTTTGGTTGTTGTATATGACTAAAATCAATAAAAAAACAAAACAAAACAAAAAAAACATCGAACATAATTGCAACAGAGAACTATTTACAATAAACAGTATAAAGTAATAACTATTTACTATGTGCTGTCCACAATTTATGGCACATACTGGATATCAAGGTAAGAGCGGGGGAATCAGACTGTATATAGATGGTTAGAGTAGTGGTAAGTGGAATGATTCATAATTAGGTGGGTGTGAGAATATGGCTGGTTTGTCGTGTGGCAGTGTTAAGGGATTGAAAGGTCAATTTGGTGAGTGCGGGTTGGTTGGTTGTGGAATTAGGGTTATTGACAGTTCTTTTTGATACTCTCATATGTGGCATGGACGATATAAAACAGGCATTCATCCTCATATTTCTGGACATTTCTGATGCGTTTGACTGTCAAGCACAACACTCTACTCTCTACACTTGAACAAATTGGAATCAAGGGAATAGTCTATCAATGGTTTAAATCCTATATCTCTGACTGAATACAGCAAGTACAAATAGGCCATGAAACATCCTCCACATTCAAAAAAGAACAAGGAATACCACAGGGATCCGCCCTTTCAGCACTCTTATTTAATCTAATCTAATCTCTACTTACAACCAATCTGCAATATATTCAAAAAATTCAAAGTGAGCTATCTATGCGGATGATATCATGCTTTATCTCCCCATAGATAGGCTAAACATATCACAAGTAATGGCATCATGTATCAAGGAAGCTGAGGCCTGGCTAGCATCAAATAACCTAAGCTTTAACTTCAAAAAAACTCAAGGAACGTGAACTTCACTCCCCCACCAATATTCATAAAGCTTAGTTACTCACCTGTAACAGGTGATCTCCGGGAACAGCAGGAATTAAGTCTTCACATATGGGCATCGTCGGTACCGACGGAGCCTGCGTGGGAACGCTCCCTAGCATCCAATAGGAAAGCTTTTGGGAGCATCCCACTGCACCTGCTTTGCTGCCTTCCCGTCTTTCCAACTCTCCCTCTTCAGCTGAGTTTATAGCTGAGACAAAGGAGGGAAGGAAATAGAGAAACAGACAACTCCAAGGGGAGGTGGGTGGGTTGTGAAGACTTATTCCTGCTGTTCCCGGAGATCACCTGTTACAGGGGAGTTAATTACGCTATCTCCAGGAACAAGCAGGAATGTAGTCTTCACATATGGGGGACTCCCCAGCTGAGAGATGCCAGGGAGATGACCCCAGAAAGTTGTGAAACCCAGGTTGAGATGGGTCATGCTTCCTCCCATGGATCTCTGGCATCGAAACCCGGGACGGCGGGTAGGAGTTGTCCTAAGTGTGAAAGAGATGCTGGAGAACAGCCTGGCCAAATGAGGCATCCCGACGGGAGTCCTTTCTAAGCAGTAGTGGGTTGCAAAGGTGTGTACCGAAGCCCAAGTGGCTGCTCTGCAAATGTCGTCAATGGACACTGAGCGAAGGTTAGCCATTGAGGCTGCCATTGCTCTCACATTGTGAGCTGCGAAATGACCCTCGAGAGAAAGTCCCTTACTCTCATACAGAGTAGTTACTCACCTGTAACAGGTGCTCTCCAGGAGCAGCAGGAATCAGTCCTCACATATGGGTGACGTCGGCGCCGACGGAACCCTCGTGCGGAGCATTTCCCCAGCTTTCAAAGAAAGCCTTTGGGAATTGCAGCACGCATGCGCGGTCCCCTTCTCGCCCAAGGGTGCCATCTTGCTCAGTCTGATGACATAGCTAAAAGACAGCAAAAAATTAGCAAAAACAAATCAAATGACTGCAACTCCAAGGGAAGGAGGGAGGGTTGTGAGGACTGATTCCTGCTGCTCCTGGAGAACACCAGTTACAGGTAAGTAACTACTCTTTCTCCAGGACCAAGCAGGAAGTCAGTCCTCGCATATGGGACTCCCAAGCTTAAGGCTACCGGAGACATCAAGCCGAAAAAATTAGCTCCCTCTAGCTCGTCAGCACGTCAGGAAGGAATCTTCTCTGAGAACGCCCCGACCGGTAGCCCAACACCAGGGCCGGAAGGTAGGAGTTGCCTAAACCCCAAAGAGATTATGGAGTACTGCCTGTCTGAAAGCACTGTCCCTGCGGGACTCCCTCTCAAGGCAGTAATGGGCCGCAAGAGTCTGGCTTGAAGACCAAGTAGCGGCCCGGCAGATGTCTGCCAATGGAACAGAGCGGAGATGAGCCACTGACGCAGCCTTCGCCCTGACACGATGAGCCGTGACTCGACCCTCCAACGAGAGGCCGGCTGCCCCATAAGCCCAGGCGATACAGTCAGCGACCCATATGGACAAAGTACGCTTAGAGGCAGGTAACCACAACTTATTGGGGTCAAAAGAAACGAAGAGCTGAACAGCCCTCCGATGCTCCCGCGTACGGTCAAGGTAGAAGGATAACGCCCTCCTACAGTCCAGGGTATGCAGGACCATCTCAGCCCGGTTGGCATGCGGCCTGGGAAAGAAGGTCGGAAGAACCACCTCCTGATTGAGGTGAAAAGGGGAGACGACCTTAGGGAGAAACTTCGGGTGAGTCCGTAAGACTACCCTATTCCTGTAGAACCTAGTGTAAGGGGGATCAGACACTAGGGCCTGAAGCTCACTCACTCGCCTAGCAGAGGTAAGAGCTACCAGAAACAAGGTTTTCCAGGAGAGAAAACGGAGAGGGCAGGTAGCCATAAGTTCAAATGGCGGACAAGTAAGCTGCTGTAAGACCACATTCAGATCCCACTCAGGGGCTGGTGGACGCAAAGGAGGCTTAAGCAGGAGGAGGCCTCTGAGAAAATGAGCCACCAAAGGGTGGTTGGAAAGAGGCCTCCCGTCCACCAGCGAGTGGTGCGCTGAGAGAGCACTGAGGTGAACCCCGACAGAGTTGGACTTAAGGCCTAGATTGGAAAGGTAAAGCAAATATTGCAATACCACAGCTACCAAGCACGAGAAAGGATTCTCGCTGCGCTGAGCACACCAGGTGGAGAATCTACGCCACTTAAGAGCGTAAGACCTCCTGGTGGATTGCCGCCGAGAGGCCAAGACAACGTCTTCCACCTCTCGAGGCAGTAGTAGGGGAGCCAGGACTACCCTTTCAGCAGCCAAGCCATCAGATGAAGGGACTGGAGGTTGGGGTGCAAGAGAGACCCCTGGTCCTGAGACAGGAGATCATGTTGAAGTCCCAGAGGCATGGGAGTGTCCACCGCCAGTTGCACCAGGAGTGGGAACCAAGGCTGCCTCGGCCACCTGTGGGCTATCAGTATCAGCGAGGCTCTGTCCTTGAGGACCTTGAACAGTGTGCGAGACACTAGTGGCGTGGGAGGAAACGCATATAGCAGGCCTTGGGACCACGAGATCAGAAACGCATCCGCTGCTACCCTGAGAGGATGTGGTTGCCTGGAGCAGAATCTCGGGAGTTGCTGGTTCAGAGGACTGGTGAAAAGATCCATGGTGGATACACTCACCGAGTCTGCAAGGCTCCCTGTGGCCTGATGCCACTGAGTTCGAAGGCTCCATTGAGCAGACCGCATGTGCAGGCGGGCATTGGGGGTTACATGAACTGTAGAAGCCATATGGCCGAGAAGTCTCAGGAATTGCCTGGCGGAGACTAGGGAATTGCCGTGAAACTGCCTGGCTAGATCCATCAACCTGTCCAGTGGCAGAAAAGCCTTCGCCTGAAGAGTGTCCAGTCTTGCTCCTATGAATTCTAAGTTTTGGGACGGGAGCAAAGTGGACTTTGCGAAGTTTATGACAAACCCCAAGTGCTGAAGCAGAGCCACAGTGCGAAGGGTGGCTTGACTGGCCTCCTGAGAAGACTGGCCTCTTATGAGCCAGTCGTCCAGGTATGGAAACACAAAAAGACCTTGAAGCCTCAGGTAGGCCGACACCACTGCCAGGCACTTGGTAAACACCCTAGGAGCGGAGGCTAGGCCAAAGGGAAGTACTCTGTACTGGTAGTGGTTTCCCCCCACAACAAATCTGAGATACTGTCTGTGGTCTGGATGAATAAGGATGTGAGTATAAGCATCCTTCAGATCTAAGGAGCATAGCCAATCTCCCTGCTGGAGGTAGGGCAGCAGGATTCCAAGGGTAAGCATCTTGAACTTTTCCCTCTCCAGGAACTTGTTGAGGTTGCGCAAGTCTAGGATGGGTCTGAGGCCTCCTGTTCTTTTTGGTACCAGAAAGTACCTGGAGTAAAAGCCGTGACTTCTCAGGTGGTGGGGCACCGGTTCCACAGCCTGTTCCTTTAGCAGACTTGCTAACTCCTGAAGGAGTAGGTCCCTGTGCAGAGGGGGTCTTGGTGAAAATGAAGAAGATAGCCCTTTTGGACTATATGGAGTACCCAGGTATCTGATGTGACGGCTGACCACCTGTGGGCAAAGTGGGCCAGCCGGCCTCCTGTGCTGATGTGAGCCAGGTGAGGAGAAGAGGCTATGCTTGCTGAGTCAAAAACCCCACCCTGCTGAGCAGGGGCCGGTGTTGTTGGCTTGGGGGCTTTCTGCCTACGGGGCCCCTGACCCTGCCCCTTGGCCTGCTGACCCTGTTGGGGAGCTGCAGAGGCCTGATAATGAGGGTATGGTTTATAGGCAGAAGACTTCCTCGGGTAAAAGGGCTTTTTCCCCGAGCCCTTCTTCTTCTGAGAAGGGGCAGAGGTTTTTCTGGACAGCCTAGTCCTGGTCAGAGTCTCGGTCTCGAGTTTTGCAGCCTTCTCAGCCATGGGCTTGCCAAAGAGTTTTCACCTCGGCAGGGGACATCGACCAACTTGTCCTGCACCCATGGCTCGAGGTCGGATGACTGTAGCCAAGCCTGTCTGCGGGCACCGATGCCGGCCCCGGCTACCCGGGCCGAAGCCTCGAAGCCATCGTAGGCTGCTCGAGAGATAAACTTCGAGCACTCTCGAATACCAGTGGACAAGGCCTGGAACCTCTGCAAAGGTTCCTCGGAGAGACCAGCAGAGAACCCGGCAATCTCCTTTGCCAAGTCTCGGAGGTACATGCCCATGTAGAGCTGGTAAGTCTGGACACGGCAAGCAAGCATAGAGCCCTGGAAGCACTTCTTACCGAGGGCATCCAGGTTCTGGGCCTCCCGGCCGGGAGGCACCGAGGAGTACATCTTCTGACTTTTCAGTCGATGCATGGCCGATTCCACAACTATGGAGTGGTGCGGTAATTGCGCCTTTTGGAACCCGGGGCTCTTGCGGACTCGATAGATTGAATCGACCCGCTTGCTTAACACCGACGTCGAGGCCAGAGTCTCCCACATGCGGAAGAGCAGCCGCTCCAGCATCGGAGGAACCGGAACAGTAAAGGCCTCCTTCGGGGGAGAGTCATACTGGAGGGCCTCGAGCTCCTCGGCTCGAGGCTCCTCCTCGGGATCCGCGGGGAAGGCCAAGGCCTTGGCCATATCCTGCACGAAGTCCGAGAACCAGGTATCCTCCAGTGGGGATCGTCTCCGAGGTTCGGACTCCGGCAAGTCCGATGGGACACACCGAGTCCGATAAGTATCGGGTGACTCTTCGTCCTCCGTCTCCCAGCCCGACTCCTCGGAGGAGGTATCGAGCGGCTCCGGTCGGGCGGGCACCGATGCCCTCCGCCCCGATGTCGAGGGTACCGGCGTCGACGACCTCGGTCCCGAACGGGAGGCCGAGGGAGACCGTGGCCGAGGATCGACTCGAGCCCGCATGGACTCGAGGATCGGCTCGGCCTCCGGGGTCAACTTGGACGTCGAGGTCCCGGTGGTCGGGGCAGATGCACCGGTGAGACCGACGATCAATGCCCGCTGCTGTTCCATTAAGGCAGCGACGCTGCTCTCCAAGGCCGTCAACCTGAGTCCGAGCTCAGGAGACCCAGCAGCCCCCGACAGTGTCGAGGCCGACGTCGGCTCCCCTGGAGGAGAGTCCACGAGAACTACAGCACTTACGTGTCCAGGAGACTCCATCTTGATACGAGGATGTTTGGCAGGCCTCTCTGACTCCGAAGACCCGGGACGGCTATCGGGGCTATGCGACCTGGCCCTCGAGGAACCAGGAGCCTCCACCGACGCCGCCCTCACGGGTTTCTTCTTCCTGCGATGTTCCCGCGAAGGAGACCCCCGCTCAGAGGAACCCCGACGCTGCTCGGGGCCGGAGTCCCGAGACGTCGAGGCCTCTGACGAGGTCCGGGCCCGTCCGGACGCGGAGTCAGAAAAGATCCTATCCTTTTGGTGTTGCCAACTCCTCAACGCCTTCGAGGACATTTTGCCACATGGACCACAGATCATCGGGTCATGATTGGGACCGAGGCAGCGGAGACAGCAGTCATGTGTGTCGGTAAGTTTCTTACACTGATCACACTTTTTAAACCCGCTGGTAGCCATCGGGGGAAAAAGGGCCCCTGCGAGGTCAAAAGACCGGGCTGCCAGGGTAAAAAGATAAATGGCGCGAACGCTAGTCACAAAGGACAAAAACCGAAAAAGAGAGAGAGGACTTGATACCGGCGTATTGGTCCATGGCGGGAAAAGGATCCGGCATCGAACCGAAGAAAAAAGAGAAAAAATATGGAAAATCAACTTTTTCCTCGGGGAAAAACGAACTACGTCTGTCGGGCTCCGCGGAAAAAAGAAGACTGAGCAAGATGGCACCCTTGGGCGGGAAGGGGACCGCGCATGCGTGCTGCAATTCCCAAAGGCTTTCTTTGAAAGCTGGGGAAATGCTCCGCACGAGGGCTCCGTCGGCGCCGACGTCACCCATATGTGAGGACTGACTTCCTGCTTGGTCCTGGAGAAGCAAAGGATATGCAATTTTCAATCCATTTAGACAAAGTTCACTAGGAAACTGGTAGTCCAATATGACTAGAGTCAAAAGCAACAATAAGCTGGGAAGACTTTCTACGTTGCTTAGTTCTCTGAAGGTAAAAGGTCAAGGCTCTTTTACAATCCAGAGTGTGAAGATTCCTTTCTGCATTAGAGACGTGAGGCCTAGGGAAGAATACAGGAAGGTAAACCGACTGGTTAAATTAAAAGTCAAAATCACCTTTGGCATAAAGTGAGGGTGAGTTCTAAGAACTACTTTATCATGGTGGAACCTTGTATAAGGAGGATCAGCCACTAAAGCCTGTAGCTCACTGATGCGTCTTGCAGAAGTGAGGGCAATTAGGAAGATCACTTTCCAAGAAAGAAACTTTAGAGATGTAGTGGGGTTAAGGGTTCGAAGGGTGGATTCATGAGCTGCCCAAGGACAAGATTCAAATCTCATGCCACGGGTGGTGGCTTAATGGTAGGTTTTGTTAAGAGTAGACCTCTCATGAACCTTGCTACAACGGGTTAAGAGAAAACAGGTTGTTCATCTAAGGGCTTGTGGAAAGCTGCAATAGCACTAAAATGGACTCTTACTGAATTGGTCTTAAGACCAGAGGATGATAAATGGAGGAGATACTCCAGTAACACCTCTACTGGCACTGAAAAGGGATTACGTTTCTTTTTAGAACACCAGATAGAGAATCTTTTCCACTTAAAGGCGTAGGCCCGCCTTGTGGAAGGTTTTCTTGAAGCCAAAAGGATATCCTTAACCTGTTGAGAAAGAGTAGCTACTCACCTGTAAAGCACAGTTACTTACCTGTAACAGGTGAACATAAGAACATAAGAACATAAGATATGCCATACTGGGTCAGACCAAGGTCCATCAAGCCCAGTATTCTGTTTCCAACAGTGGCCAATCTAGGTCATATGTACCTAGCAGTTTCCCCAAGAGACACAAGTTCCACAATGCTTGATATCTTCGGTCACTTCTTAATAATGGTTTATGGACCTTTCCTCCAAGAACTTGTCCAAACCTTTTTTAAACCCAGCTACACTAACAGCCTTTACTACATCCTCCGGTAACAAATTCCAGAGTTTGATTACACGTTGAGTGAAAAAATATTTTCTTTTATTAGTCTTAAATAGTTTACCCTGTAGCTTCATTGCATGTCCCCTAGTCTTTCTATATTCTGATAAGGTAAACAATCGATCTACGTTTACCCGTTCCACTACGTTCATTAATTTATAGACTTCTATCATATCTCCCCTCAGCCGTCTCTTTTCCAGGTTAAAGAGCCCTAACCTTTTTAGCCTTTCTTCATAGGAGTATCCTTCCATCCCCTTTACCATTTTGGTGGCTCTTCTCTGTACCTTTTCTAAAATCGCTATATCCTTTTTAAGATACAGAGCACTGAGGTGAACCCTGAGTTGGACTTAAAGCCTAGATTGGAGAAGTAAAGCAAATACTGCAATACTACCGCTACCAAGCACGAGAAGGGATCCTCGCTGTGCTGAGCACACCATGCGGAGAATCTACGCCACTTAAGAGCGTAGGATTTCCTGGTGGATTGCCGTCTAGAGGCTAAGACTACGTCTTCCACCTCTCTAGGCAGTAGTAGGGGAGCCAGGAATACCCTTTCAGCAGCCAGGCCATCAGATGAAGGGATGGGAGGTTGGAGTGCAAGATAGATCCCTGTTCCTCAGACAGGAGATCGTGTTGAATCCCCAGAGGAAGAGGAGTGTCCACCGCCAGTTGCAGCAGAAGTGGGAACCACGGTTGCCTCGGCCACCTGGGGGCTATCAGAATCATTGAGGCCCCATCCTTGAGGACTTTGAACAGTGTTCGGGACACTAGTGGCTGGCTTGGAAGGAAACGCATACAGTAGGCCCTGGGACCACGGAATCAGAAACGCATCCGCTGCTACTCTGAGAGGATGCGGTTGTCTGGAACAGAATCTCGGGAGTTGCCGGTTCAGAAGACTGGCGAAAAGATCCATGGTGGGGAGGCCCCACCTGAGAAAGATCTGCTGAACTACCAACGGATTCAATCTCCATTCGTGTGGTTGCAGGATCCTGCTCAGTCTGTCCGCCAGGTAATTTTCTTGACTTGGGAGGTAGACAGCCTTGAGGAGGATTCCGTGATTGACGGCTCAAGAGCACAGCCGTTGTGCCTCCTGACAGAGAAGGAAGGAGCCTGTGCCTCCTTGTTTGTTCACGTAGAACACGGCAACTTGATTGTCCGTCTGGACCAGTACAGACTGAGGCCTCTTTCCCACCAAAGCCAGCAGAGGTGCTCCCCAGTCGGGGTCGAGCTGTGCAGGAGCCAGCGTTTCTCCCGCGCTCACACTCCGGTCCAATCCGGGCCGTGGGAGGAAGCACAGGAGTGCTTAAGAGCTGCCGCAGGCAATCGGGAGGCCTCTTTCCCACCAAAGCCAGCAGAGGTGCTCCCCAGTCGGGGTCGAGCTGTGCAGGAGCCAGCGTTTCTCCCGCGCTCACACTCCGGTCCAATCCGGGCCGTGGGAGGAAGCACAGGAGTGCTTAAGAGCTGCCGCAGGCAATCGGGAGGCCTCTTTCCCACCAAAGCCAGCAGAGGTGCTCCCCAGTCGGGGTCGAGCTGTGCAGGAGCCAGCGTTTCTCCCGCGCTCACACTCCGGTCCAATCCGGGCCGTGGGAGGAAGCACAGGAGTGCTTAAGAGCTGCCGCAGGCAAGCGGGCCCGCGCCTGAGGGCCTCGCAAGAGGGCCCTTTGGCGTGGCCCTTAGGCAGTGGCACGACAGGCGAAGCACAGTCTCTTCCTCAGTTGCAGCAAGTATACGCACAATCGATCTGATTATATTGACTCAACGGGGTTATAATGTCTATTTTGTCTATTTTAACCTATTAATACAGTAAAGCTTTAATCAGCCGCTTTAGTTTCCCATTGTACATTATCCTTAACAATCTTTATAATTACTGTTGCTAGTAATTGTCCTGTTAGCTTATACTGTCGTCAGTAGATATCACATCGTAATTCCATTGCTATGTAACAGTTTCCTTAATTTACTACTGTCGCCAGTAGATACCCAATTGTAATACTGTTGCCAGTATTAGTTGCTTAGTAGCTCTTAACTATTACTGTTACCAGTGTAAATATTATCCCCAATAATAGCTACTCAGTTAATACTGTTGACAGTAATTGCCACACCTGTAATTCTACTGCTAGTAGCAATTGTTTTTCAGTTACTGCTGTTAATAGATGTACACTTGTAACTGTTGTCATTAATAGTTAATCAATTATTACTGTTGCCAGTAGATATCATTTCCTTAAAACCTGTTACTAATAGCAGTTCCATTCAATTCGTTTCAACCATCTGAGGTTCCAACATGAACTGTAAGAAGATGTTCTTGTTGATTTTGAATCTTACCTTATACATTGTCAGCCTGCTTCTTTCTTTCCACCCCCTCCCTGCTAATGCCTTCACACCACATTTGAACCTCCCAGAATTCTCTCACATCCATGTTATCGCTCATCGTCAGAAACATAACCCCCAACAGCTATTTCCAAGAAATTCTAAGATAAATTACCACAGACTAATTCAGATAAAGACAGACTCTAACATCAACCGCATAAATGTCGGCAATTCCTACACTCACATCTCCTTCATCCTCATCAATGCCAGGTCAGTTAGAAATAAAACACCCATCATAACTGATATAATTAATACAGAAAACCCTGACATCCTATGCATTACTGAGACATGGTTAACAGAATCCGACTCAGTCCTGCTAAACCAATTAAAAGTGCAAGGATATTCCATCTTCACCTGCAATAGGAAACGTACAAGAGGTGGAGGTGTTCTTATACTAGCTAAATCTAATATTGGGTTATCCCCTACCTTATGTGAAAACCGTGATGACACAAATATACTCAAAATTGAAAACAAGGACATAGCAATCTGCTTGATATACAGACCTCCTACTGCTACTAACCAAAATATTGACTCCATACTTGAATCAGCTTGCAATTCTACTTTAAGAAAACCACTTATATTACTAGGCGATTTCAACCTACCATCTCTATCTAACAATCTTGAAACATCTTTCTTAGAAGCGATGGAAGAGATGGGATTCAAGCAAGCAGTTAACCAACCAACTCATACTAGAGGAAACACTCTCGACCTAATATTCATCCCTACATATTATTATATGTCACCTCATTATGTCTCACCTTCCACAGCTCAAGTCCCCTGGTCGGATCATTATCTTATTAGGTTTTCTTTTCTCCTTCATCAACACTCTAAACCTTCCCCTGTCAATCTACAACAAGTTCATAGATTTCGACCATTCAACAGAGAAGAGTTTCTTGAATCAGTTCTTCCCAGATTAGATCCTTCTATCAATAACATTGATGACGCGATATCAAACTGGAATTCCATTATTCGATCAGCATCAGAATCAGACCCACCAAAGTTTCGACACAAAACGAGAAAAAATGAAAAATGGTATACCAGTGAACTTGCAACCCTTAAGAAAAGCCTTAGGAAAGCAGAATCTACATGGAGAAGGAAACAAACTCACGAACTCAGAATAAAATACTTCTCACTACTCAAGAATTACAAGGATGCGATTAATAACGCTAAAAGACAATATCACTCTAAAACGTTATCTAAATCTATCAACCGTCCTAGAGAACTATTTGAGATTGTCAAAGCTTTAAACCAAATCCCCATCAAACAATTCTCACAAAATTTGTATTAACCCACAAATAATTGCTGACCACTTTGCAAATAAACTTAAACTTAACAGCCATTTCACCCCACCTAATCTACCTATCTCAGATAATAACTTACAGGAATGGAAAGCCTTTTATCCTATTAGCAACAAGATGCTCCTTCAAACAATCTCCAACCTAAATACCACTACTTCTCTTCTTGATCCTTGCCCAGTGGCATGGATAAAATCAACAACAAATCAGAACTTGCCACAGACCTACTGAACATAGTAAATCAATCTCTTCAACAAGGACGTATACCAGATGCCCTCAAGAAGTCAGCTATCCGTCCGTTGTTAAAAAACAAAACTCTAGACAGCAATGACCCCACATCTTATCGTCCCATTGCAAGTATTCCATTCCTCGCCAAAATTATTGAAAAGATTGTCCAAACACAACTACAAGATTATATAGACTCCACGGTCCCATTAGATGATCATCAATATGGATTTCGACCACACCATGGTGTAGAAACGCTCCTGACGGCACTATTTGACACAATCATAAGAGGTATTGATAACACCAAGCAAGCCTTCATTCTCATATTCATTGATATCTCCTCGGCATTTGATACTGTAAACCATACCACGCTCATTTCAAGACTTTCTCAACTAGGCATCAAAGATAAAACTCTTGAATGGTTCATATCTTATTTTACTAACCGGACACAATATGTTCAAATTGACCAAAATGCATCATCCCCTTTTCCGCAAGAGCAGGGCATCCCTCAAGGTTCTGCCCTATCAGCCCTATTGTTCAATCTCTATCTTCAACCTATCTGTTCCATATTTAAACGTTTCAAAATCAATTATCACATCTACGCAGATGACATTATGTTGTACTCACCATTTGATGTGTCTAACCCAGATTACTCCAACATTTGTCATTGCCTCGTTGAAGCTGAGCTGTGGCTGAAATCTATTAACATGTCTATTAATTTTAAAAAAACCGAAGCTTTATTTATAACAAGAAACACAAGCTTCACCCCTCCAATGGAAATCAACATTGGCAATAATTCTCTCCCTGTTAAAGATGAGATCAAATACTTGGGAGTCACTCTTGATAAGACCCTCAACCTCTCCAAACATATAAAACTAACTGTAAAAGCAATCTATTTCAAACTAAGGACAATCCAACAACTTAGACCATTACTAGAAAACACTGATTTCAGAACCATAGTACAAACACTCATTACACCACATTTAGACTACTGTAATGGTATTCTTCAAGGGACCTCAAAGAAAAATATCCACTCACTTCAATTGGCCCAAAATGTCACCGCAAGGATTATTTCCAAAGCAAAATTAACAGATCATATATCTCCGATTCTTTATTCTCTCCATTGGCTTCCAGTATCATGCAGAATCACCTACAAATCCTTAATCAATACTTTTAAGATTTTTAACAATATAGCTCCTTCCTTCTTATCCACTCTTATCAACATCCCGCTTGAAAACAGATCAAGAAGAAAAATTAACCTTCACATGCTACAAGTACCTGATTCTATCCGAAAAACAAGTCAAAAAACAAGCAACACAGCGTTCTCATACTTTGCTCCTATGTTATGGAACAACTTACCAGCTGAAATCAGAGAAATTAAGGATCTTCAATTATTTAGAAAAAATCTAAAAACCCACCTATTCTCCCTATACTATAATAACCTCCACAAGGAAGATAACCCTAACTCAGAGAAAACTTCTGATCAACAGTCACTCACTGACCCTACCTAGACAGGCATAAAACCCTCACTCATTCACATTGTTCACCTAATTAAATTTTCTCTTTGAAAGCAAAATGTGAATAAGTGTAAACTAATGTAATATATTCCATTGCCGATGATTTACTATTGATAGCCAGTTATTTCACTGTATTATTGAGTTGCAATTTAATAGTTAAATGTTTACTTTTATAATTTTGTTCTATGTAAAAACTCTTGTTCTCCATTTACTGTTCTTTGTACTAAAACACGTTCTATGTAAAATAGTTCAAAACCTGTTTTATGTAAAATAGTTTCTAAACCCGTTCTATGTAAAATAATAGCATGCTATTATTAAACTTTGTTTACTTGTAAACCGCCACTGATCGCTGGAAGTGGCGGTATAGAAGAGATGTATAAATAAATAAATAAATGTGAGGTGGGAGAAGGCTCTCAGAGCTAGGCGTATCGCCCGTAGCTCCAGGAAGTTTATCTGCTGAGCAGCCTCCCAAGGGGTCCAGAGACCCTGAGTGCATGCCCCTTGGCAATGTGCTCCCCAACCTAGAAGAGAAGCATCCGTCGTCAGCACTTGAGAATGCGGAGGGGATTGAAAAACCACTCCGAGTACCAGATTTGGAAGATGAAGCCACCATAGCAGAGAGGAGACGAGCAGGGTGGATATTCTTACTGAGTCTGCAAGGCTCCCTGTGGCTTGATGCCACTGAGTTCGAAGGCTCCACTGAGCAGGCCGCATGTGCAGGCGGGCATTGGGGGTTACATGAACCGTGGAAGCCATATGGTCGAGAAGTCTCAGGAATTGCCTGGCGGAGACCAGGGAATTGCTGTGAAACTGCCTGGCTAGATCCATCAACCTGTGGGCTCTGTCCACTGGCAGAAAAGCCTTCGACTGAAGAGTGTCCAGCCTTGCTCCTATGAATTCTAAGTTTTGGGACGGGAGCAAAGTGGACTTTGCGAAGTTTATGACAAACCCCAAGTGCTGAAGCAGAGCCACAGTGCGAAGGGTGGCTTGACTGGCCTCCTGGGAAGACTGGCCCCTTATGAGCCAGTCATCCAGGTATGGAAACAAAAAAAGACCTTGAAGCCTCAGGTAGGCCGCCACCACCGCCAGGCACTTGGTGAACACCCTGGGAGCGGAGGTTAGGCCAAAGGGTAGTACTCTGTACTGATAGTGGTTTCCCCCCACAACAAATCTGAGATATCGTCTGTGGTCTGGATGAATAAGGATGTGAGTATAAGCATCCTTCAGATCTAAGGAGCATAGCCAATCTCCCTGCTGGAGGTAGGGCAGCAGGATTCCAAGGGTAAGCATCTTGAACTTTTCCCTCTCCAGGAACTTGTTGAGGTTGCGCAAATCTAGGATGGGTCTGAGGCCTCCTGTTCTTTTTGGTACCAGAAAGTACCTGGAATAAAAGCCGTAACCTCTCAGGTGGTGGGGCACCGTTTCCACAGCCTGTTCCTTTAGCAGACTTGCTAACTCCTGAAGGAGTAGGTCCCTGTGCAGAGGGAGTCTTGGAGGCTCCCCTGGAAAATAGGAGGGAGATACCTGGTGAAAATGGGGAAGATAGCCCTTTTGGACTATATGGACCACCCAGGTATCTGATGTGACGGCTGACCACCTGTGGGCAAAGTGGGCCAGCCAGCCTCCTGTGCTGATGTGAGCCAGCTGAGGAGAAGAGGCTATGCCTTCTGAGTCAAAACCCCCCACCCTGCTGAGCAGGGGCCGGTGTTGGTGGCTTGGGGGCCTTCTGCCTACGGGGCCCATGACCCTGCCCCTTGGCCTGCTGACCCTGTTGGGGAGCTGCAGAGGCCTGTTAATGAGGGTATTGTTTATAGGCAGATGACTTCCTCGGGTAAAAGGTCTTTTTCCCCGAGCCCTTCTTTTTCTGAGAAGGGGCAGAGGTTTTTCTGGATAGCCTAGTCCGGGTCAGAGTCTCGGTCTCAGTTCTGCAGCCTTTTCAGCCATGGGCTTGCCAAAGAGGTTTTCACCTCGGCAGGGGACATCAATCAACTTGTCCTGTACCCATGGCTCGAGGTCGGATGACTGTAGCCAAACCTGTCGGCGGGCACCAATGCCGGCCCCGGCTACTCGGGCCGAAGCCTCGAAGCCATTGTAGGCTGCTCGAGAGATAAACTTTGAGCACTGTAAACGGGGTTGCTGGTCGTGAATGTCCACAGTCTTGGCAAAGGCAAAATATTATTATGACTTGCAAAGGAGTGTGGGGGTTGTAGTTCATTCATACCAGAATCAACCGTTCACAAAATAATGAGTTGTGATACTCAAGTGTAAGCAAAGAAAAACAGATTTTATTCATGGGGTTAATTCTCTCACACAGATTTACTTGGTAACACAAAAGGACACTTGCTTCAAGTATTGTACTCAGGAAAAACAAAACATGATATAAGGTAACTGAACTTCTTAAGCAATAAATAAGACCTTGATGGGAAACAGAAAAGGTCTTTTTGATGGCTCCTGCTAATGACCTTCTTAGCAGTGCTCCAAAAAGGCAAAAACAAACCCAAAAGTAACAAAAAAAACTGTTCTTTATCAAGGATAACTTTCTTCTATTCATACACACAAAGAAGAAGTTTGCTTCTAGAGCTCACGTGCACTTGTGCCTGGCTCAATTACAAATAATTAGCCAGCTGCAAACCCCTTTGCTGGTTCACTCTCTCTACATGGCTCAATCCTACCCTAAAGCTTTCTTGCAGAGACTTTTCTGGGTAGATCAAAGAACAAGTTACAGTTCCTTTTGGTGGTTGTTGTATTAGTGAGAAACTACTTTAAAACAGCAGCCTAGACAGAGAGCAGTCCATGTATTCCAACTGATCATTTGATATATCTCCTTCTTCCTCAAATATCATGGAATCAATATCATGGTCTGGCTCAGAGGAATTCCTTAATTGAACACTCTCAGGATAATACTTGTGTCCCTGCTGTCTTCCAGATGAAGAGCTAGGGCATAGATCAAAGTTCATACCTGAGCTTCCCTTGCTGTTAGGTTTCCTCTCCAGGTATCCTGGCCAGTAAGTAGTCCAGCTTTTATGTCCAGCCTTCCAATCAAGATCCCTGGACACTGGGTCTCTCTTCACATACCTTCTTGCACTGGTCTTAGGGCCCCTTCCAAATGCAGCCGTCTCCCTCAAAGGTGCCGTTTGGGAGTTCCTGGCTCTATAACCCCAATCCTCTGGCTTCCTCCAGTCCAAAGGAGTATGCTTGCCTCTGGAATCACACCCAACACACGTACTGCTGTGGCCTCCTTCTTTAGACCTCCAAGATGTCTTTCTGTTCTTCCTTTCACGTTGCTTCTGCTGTTGTAGTCCTCTCTCTTCTTTCTCTCTGTTCTGTCTCTGTCTGCTCTTCTTCCTCTGTGTAGAGTATCTTTTACTTTTAAAGTGCTTAGAGGGACACTCCACCCTAGCACAGCCCAGGTGTGCTGAATCAAGCCCTGCCCTTGGAGATGAGTGATTGGGGATTACCTCATAGCTCTCCTGATTGAACACACGTTTCCCCACTTCAGTCCTTCTAGAGGCTGTTTGAAACCTGGTGCATTCTGGGACTGGTAGTCTTTTATGAAAACATTCTGTTTTAGTATTTCTACCAGCAAAGACAGGTTGCTTGTTCAAAGCCAATTCACCTCTTTTATAGCTCCCTCCTGAACTATGATAAGCTTCCTTATCACAGCACTCTCAAATACCAGTGGACAAGGCCTGGAACCTCTGCAAAGGTTCCTCGGAGAGACCAGCAGATAACCCGGCAATCTCCTTTGCCAGGTCTCGGAGATACATGCCTATGTAGAGCTGGTATGTCTGGACACGGCAAGCAAGCATAGAGCCTTGGAAGCACTTCTTACTGAGGGCATCCAGGTTCCGGGCCTCCCGGCTGGGAGGCACCGAGGAGTGCATCTTCTGACTTTTCAGTCGATGAATGGCCGATTCCACAACCATGGAATGGTGCGGTAATTGTGCCTTTTGGAACCCGGGGCTCTTGCGGACTCGATAGATGGAATCGACCCGCTTGCTTAACACCGGCGTCGAGGCCGGGGTCTCCCACATGCGGAAGAGCAGCCGCTCCAGCATTGGAGGAACCGGTACAGTAAAGGCCTCCTTCGGGGGAGAGTCATACTGGAGGGCCTCGAGCTCCTCGGCTCGAGGCTCCTCCTCGGGATCCGCGGGGAATGCCAAGGCCTTGGCCATATCCCGCACGAAGTCCGAGAACCGGGTATCCTCCGGTGGGGATCATCTCCGAGGTTCGGACTCCGGCGAGTCCGATGGGACACACTGAGTCTGACAGGTGTTGGGTGACTCTTCGTCCTCCGTCTCCCAGCCCGACTCCTTGGAGGAGGTATCAAGCGGCTCCGGTCGGGCGGGCACCGATGCCCTCCGCCCCGATGCTGAGGGTACCAGCGTCGACGACCTTGGTCCCGAACGGGAGGCCGAGGGAGACCGTGGCCGAGGATCGACTTGAGCCCGCATGGACTCGAGGATCGGCTCGGCCTCCGGGGTCGACTTGGACGTCGATGTCCCGGTGGTCGGGGCAGATGCACCGGTGAGACCGGCGATCAATGCCTGCTGCTGTTCCATGAAGGCAGCGAGGCTGCTCTCCAAGGCCGTCAACCTGAGTCCGAGCTCAGGAGACCCAGCAGCCCCCGACTCGGGCCCCGATGGCGTCGGGCCCGACGTTGGCTCCCCTGGAGAGTCCACGAGGACTACAGCATTCATGTGTCCAGGAGACTCCATCTCGATAGGAGGTTGCTTGGCAGGCCTCTCCGACTCCGAAGACCCAGGACGGCTATCGGGGCTATGCGACCTGGCCCTCGAGGAACCAGGAGCGTCCACCGACGCTGCCCTCAGTTTCTTCTTCCTGCGCTGTTCCCGCGAAGGAGACTCCCACTCAGAGGAACCCCGACGCTGCTTGGGGCCGGAGTCCTGAGACGTCGAGGCCTCTGACGAGGTCCGGGCCCGTCCGGACGCGGAGTCAGAGAAGATCCTATCCTTCTGGTGCTGCCGACTCCTCAACACGTTTCGAGGACATTTTGCCACACGAACTACAGGTCATCGGGTCATGATCGGGTCCGAGGCAGCGGAGGCAGCAGTCATGTGTGTCGGTAAGAGAGACATAAGTTTCTTACACCGATCACACTTTTTAAACCCGCTGGCAGCCATCGGGGGAAAAAGGGCCCCTGCGAGGTCAAAAGACAGGGCTGCCAGTGAAAAAAGAAAAATGGTGCGAACGCTAGTCATGAAGGACAAAAATCTAAAAAGAGAGAGTGGGCTCGATACAGGCGTATCGGGCCCAGGCGGGAAAAAGATCCGGTGTCGAACCGAAGGAGAAGAACAAAAAAACCCCAGGGAAATCAACTTTTTCCTTGGCGAAAAACGAACTACGTCCGTCGGGCTCCGCAGAAAAAAGAAGACTGAGCAAGATGGCACCCTTGGGCGGGAAGGGGACCGCGCATGCGCGCTGCAATTCCCAAAGGCTTTCTTTGAAAGCTGGGGAAATGCTCCGCACGGGGGCTCCGTCGGCGCCGACGTCACCCATATGTGAGGACTGACTTCCTGCTTGGTCCTGGAGAAAGGTTGATATCCTGAAATTCTAGGCTCTCAGCAGCCACGCCGTGAGGTGTAGAGATTGAGTATTCGGGTGCAATAGCATCCCGTTCTCCTGGGAAAGAAGATCTGGAGCACATCCCAACTCCAGAGGTTTGGCTTGAGAGAGATGTAGAAGCAGAGGATACCACGTTTGTCGTGGCCAGCGTGGGGCTATGAGAATCATATGGCCCCTGTCTCTCTGAAGTTTGAACAGAGTTTTGGGAATGAGGAGAATGGGTGGGAAGGCATAGAGGAAGTCCTGACTCCAGTGGAGGTGGAAAGCATCCCTTGCCTGACAGTTCTGAGCCGGAATTCTGGAACAGAACCGGGGAAGTTTGGCATTCTGAGGACTTGCAAAGAGGTCTATATCTGGGGTTCCCCAGATCTGAAAAATTCAAGAAATTTGCTCTGGATGAAGAGACCAACCATGTGGCAGTAGTACTCAACTGAGTTTGTCTGCCAAGAGATTTTGTGTGCCTGGAAGATACACCACTAGTAAGTGGATTTGAAGATTCCTGGCAAATGCCCAGAGGCACAGAGCTTCGTTGCACAACGCTTGAGACCCTGTCCCACCCTGTTTGTTCACATAGAAAATGGCTACTTGATTGTCGGTCTGGACCAGAACTGTCCTGTAGCTGAGGTGGGTTTGGAACACTTGTAGAGCATAAAAGATGGCTCTGAGTTCCAGGAGGTTTATATGAAGACAAGCCTCTTGCTGGGTCCATAGACCCTGGGTGGAGAGATGGTCCAAGTGAGCCCCCCAGCCTGACTTGGACGCATCTGTTGTCAAGGTGGCTTGATGTAGTGGCTGCTGGAAGGGAGAGCCTACGAGAAGGTTTTCCAGCAATTGCCACCACTGTAGGGATGAAATGAGACGTGTCGAGTTTCTGATTTTGTCCAATAGGCGACACGAGGCCTGTGCCCACTGAGAGGATAGGGTCCACTGGGCTGCTCACATGTGAAGGCGAGCATAGGGAACCACATGGACAGTGGATGGCATATGCCCCAGCAGCTGAAGCATTTCTCGAGCAGTTATGAAAGATTTCATAGCTGCTTGAGAAGCCAGCTGGAGTATTTGAAGACAACGTGGCTCTGGCAGGAAAGCCTTTGACTGCCTTATGTCGAGAAGAGCCCCTATGAACTCTAGGGACTGAGACGGGATGAGATGAGATTTTGGGAGGTTTATGACCAGTCCCAAGTATTGCAGGATTTGCATCGTGAGGAAGAGAGCGAAGCTGGCTTCTGGAGCTGTTGATGCTCGGATGAGCCAGTCGCCTAAGTAGGGAAAGACAAATATCCCCAGAGTTCTCAGGAATGCTGCTACTACTGCCATGCATTTTGTTTAGACTCTTAGGGCAGAAGCCAGTCCGAAGGGAAGAATCCTGTACTGGTAATGTCTTCCTTGAAAAAGGAATCGGAGGAACCTCCTGTGATCTGTATGGATGAGAATATGCGTGTATGCATCCTTTAGATGTAGAGAACATAGCCAATCCTGACTCTGAAGGTAGGGAAGAAGTGTTCCAAGGGAGATCATCTTGAATTTTTCTTGGAACAGATACTTGTTCAACTCTCTGAGGTTCAGTATGGGTCTGTATCCCCCTGTATTCTTTGGGATAAGGAAGTAGGGGGAGTAGAAACCCATCCCCTGTTGGGATATGGGCACCTCTTCTATTGCCCCTTGGACAAGTAGTGAGGTGACCTCCTGAGACAAGAGAGTGGTGGCATGGCCCTGAGAATTGAATTGTCTTGTGATGGTGGGAGGGGGCATACTGTGAAAATGGAGTTTTTACCCCTCTCGTACAATGGAAAGAGTCTAGTTTTCTGATGTTATTTGTTGCCATCGTCTGGCAAAATGACAAAGTCTGCCGGGGATGGTGAGACGTTCTGGACCTTTCAGGGGCAGGATGACCAAGTTCTCTAGGAAGGAGTCAAAGCCCCTGAGGAGGCTGAGTTTGCTGAGCTGGTTCAGCTCTTGGGACGTGTGCCTTCCTTTGCTGTCTGGGCTGGTGTTGCCCCTTCTGGGGAGTATGGACTGGACAGTGGACCGCCTGGGTGTAAGATGGGTAGAATTTCTTTTTCTTGCTGAAAAAGAGTTTCTTAGTTGTCTTTTTCTTTGCTGGGTTGGCTGTAACCTTTGATAATCTGTTTAAGGTTGTGTTTTCAGATTCAATCTGACTAACCTTGTCTTGCCAATCCTTGCCAAAGAGATTTTCTCCTGTGCAAGGAATATTCCCCAGCTTATCTTGCACCCATTCTTCTAAATCAGATATGCCTGAAGCCAGGCAATGCGACGTGCACCGATGGAAAAAGCAGAGGTTCTGCTAATGCACTCAAAGCAATCAAAGGTTGCATGATTCATGAACTTAGACACATTCTGGGCATGTTTGACCAGGGTGAGGAAGTCTGTCCTTTTATCATCAGGGAGAAGTGAAGCCATAAGCTCTAGATCCCTTGTAACCTCCTTGAGAAACATTCCCATGTAGAGAATGTAAGAGCTGATCCTGGCTGATAACATCGAGGATTGAAAACATTGACGCCCAAAGGCATCGAGTGTCCTCGCTTCACAGCCTGGAGGATTGGAAGAATGTGTTTTGGCACGCTTGATCCTACGCATTGCCAATTCCACTACCATTGAATGGTGTGGTAATTGAGTTTTTTGAAAACCAGGGCATTGTGGAACTCAGTACATGGTATCGAGTCTTCGAGTGTGGAGACACCGTTAAAGGAGCTTCCCACATCCTTAGCATGAGATCATGCAAGATTCGGTGAATGGGAAGGGTAGCTGCTTCTTTAGGAGCTGCCGGATATTGAAGAATTTCTAATTCTTCTGCTCTCGATTCCTTCTGAGGAGTCACCCTGATTGAAAGTCCTCAGGCTACATCACGTATGAAATCCTGAAAAGACATGTCCTCTGGAGGAGACATCCTGCATTGAGGAGAAGGAGATGGATCCTCCGGTAGAATCACCCCGGTACCGGTAGAATCAGAGTTATCAGAAACGGAGGACTCAAAATATCTCAGCGCCGGGTGTTCTTGCATTGCTTGGCGCCGGTATCGATCCAAGTCGGCATTGGACTGTCTCGATACCGGGCTCTCGATACCAGATATTGATTCAAGAGCCGGCATAGGGGGAAGCACATCAGTTAAAGCAGGTGCAGTCGGTACCGGTACCAGTACCGATGACTGCTGAACCGTCTGAAGCGGTCTTAGCTGTACTGAAGCTGCTAAGAGAGCCACTAGACTGCATTCGATGGCTAGGATTCGTTGATCCATAGCCCCTGCTGATGTCTGGAAGTCGGTACCAGAAGAAGCGGCTACGACACCAGAACATGGCACCAGGAGTTCTCCCGAGGTGGAAGCCTCTGGAACATCCTGGAGCCCCGTTAGTGCTTTGGAGGCTGGGGCCTCCCGCTGGGGCTGTTTTGCCAGTATGTTTTCCTCGAGGGCAACGCTAGTAGCATCTCTATGTTTCAAAGGAGATCTACCCTTTGAGGACCGGCCGGTCTTGAAAGACCAGGGTTTAGTTACCTGAGATCCATGGGAGGAAGATGAATCCCTGGAAAACGTCGATTCAACTGACATTGCATCTGCAGCAAAGAGGGTGCCGAGTTTTGCAGCTCTGTTCTACAGGCCTCTCTTGGTCATCTTTCTACAGAGGAGACACTGCGATGGTAAATGGTCAGGACCTAAACATTTAAGACACCAGTCATGGGTATCAGTAGCGGAGATGGTACCGCTACACTTTGAACATTTTTTGAAACCACTAGTTTTCTCCATTTTAGAAGAAAAGAGGGCCTAGTGCCCAAAATGGCACCTGGCACCTAGAGGGGACAGACCCTCCAAAAAGAAGATTTTTTTTTAAAGAAGGAAGAAAATGAAGAAAAGACCGGTGGTACTGATATAGGCGTCGACGGTGAAGGCAGACGTGACCACAAAAAGAAAATTTTCTGCAGTGACAGGGTTTGCTGCCTGTCGGCTCCACGGAAAATGAAAAACTGAAGAGGGAGAGTTGGAAAGGCGGGAAGGCAGCAACGCAGGCGCAGGGGGATGCGCCGAAAAGCTTTCCTATTGGATGCTAGGGAGCATTCCCGCGCAGGCTCTGTCGGTACCGACGATACCCATATGTGAAGACTACATTCCTGCTTGTTCCTGGAGATTACAAGTTACCTTACTTCCTTTTTCACTGGGAGTATTGTATCTCAGTGTTTTACTTGATCAATCGCTCTCCATGACAGCACACACAAAAAAAATAACTAGAATCATATACTTCAAACTAAGAACTATACAATACCTCAGACCACTTATCGACATACTGTACATGATTCAGATCAGTTGTACAAGAACTAATCACCCCCCACTTTGACTTCTGTAATAGCCTACTCCATGGTCTACCCCAAAAGAATTTGAAACAACTTGAAATTGCCCAGAATATAACGGCTACAATCATATGTAAAGCCCGATTAACTGACCACATACTATACAATCTTCATTGGTTACCAGTCTCTAGTAGAATCAGATACAAAACATTAATAATAATATTTAAGATAGTTAACAATATCGCTCCATCTTTCCTCTCAACATTAATTACCCATGCAACAAATACAAGATCCAAAAGGGAACACTCAAAATATACTCGTAATCCCACCAACAATTTGCAAAACAAAACAATCCACAAGTAACAGAACCTTCTCTTTTGTTGCACCCCACTTGTGGAATGCCCTTCCAGACTCTTTACGCTCCATTAAAGATTTACAAACATTCCGAAAAGAATTTAAAACACTGCTGTTCACTCAATATTACCGAGAGAATAATCCAAATGACACACAACCAGCTCCTCATTAACCCTCCTCGGGCCACTGTACACAACTACTAGGTAACTATGGAATTCTGCAACCCCTGTAAATAGTTCTATGTAAATAGTTCCGTTCATTGTTGAATGTTTTGATTATAAAGATTGTGCCATGTAAAACTGTTGTTTACTGTAAACCGCCCCTGATCACAGGAAGGGGTGGTATAGAAAACCTTTGAAATAAAAATAAAATAAAATAAATAAAACTACGGAGGGCAATTGGCCAGCAAATAGTGCTTGCAAGAATAATGGTATAGCCTTACTCTCTGTACACATTCTTCTTGAGACCTAGCAAGGGCAAACAGTGTGACATCATTTTGGTTAATTTGCAGGATGATTGTAATCCTTTTTCTATATTGTCAAATAAAGCATATGTATAAAGAAATCTGTTCATTGACATCTTCCAATCAGCAAGATGCAGTTCACCTATGGACCAGATGTGGTGCCGGGCATCTGCAAAGTGAAGCGGAAGACGTTCCCTAATGTGACAGAAAGCACAGTTACTTACCTGTAACAGGTGATCTCCGGAACAGCAGGAATTAGTCTTCACATATGGGAGACGTCGCCGATGGAGCCCGCACGGGAATGCTCCCCAGCATCCAATCAGAAAGCCTTTGGGAGCATCCCCCGCGCCTGCGCGGTGGCTTCCCGCCCTTCCTACTGCCTCTCCCCAGTTGAGTTTCATAGCTGAGCCAGAAGGAGAGGAGAGGAAGGAATAGAGAGATACAACTCCTAGGGGAGGTGGGCGGGTTGTGAAGACTAATTCCTGCTGTTCCGGAGATCACCTGTTACAGGTAAGTAACTGTGCTATCTCCAGGAACAAGCAGGAATGAGTCTTCACATATGGGGACTCCCTAGCTAAGGATGCCCGGGGAGATCCCATAAGCGCAGCCCAGGACAGGATGGAATTTTCCCAACCTGGATCCCCGGCATCCCCTGAGGGATGGAGGGTAGGAGTTGAGAAGAAAGGAACAGCAAAAACCCAAAGACTACAAGGGGAGTAGTCTTTAGAATGCATGTGAAGTATCATTAAGTATGTAATGAATCAAGGACCTAGTACCACGTAGAGCTTACCTACTGGGTTGTAGAACTGAGATGAAGGTACTGTAGGTGCAGTAGCGAGGTCTTCAAGGGAACTTCACAGCAGCGAGGAGGAAGTTCCAAATCCGGACGGGCAGGAGGCCCAGGTGTCAACTGGGGCAGGAGAAGGACGGCAGGTCTTCAAGGAAGCTCTGTGCGAAAAGCTGAGCACTCCCTCAGGAGTAGAGTCCATAACCCTGAGGACTAAGAGTAGAAGACTGACCGATCCGGATAGCCCAGTCCGGAGGAGAACGGGGGCGTACCCCGGACCGAAGGAGCACACAGTCTACCCTAGCTGAAGGGATAGGGAGACAAGGGTCTGAACCTCATGAAAGAGGGCATAACTAAAAGTAGAAGCTGTTGACTTCACAGCAGTAAGCGGAGTACATAAGTACCGGCCATTGGGGAAATAGTCGGTAGAACACAGGCACTGTGGACATCACCCAATATGCGCCTACCGAAACAGATAATATCTAATATTCCTCTATATATATACATATATATAATATATATCAAGGTAAGTTGGGCACGGAGAATGCCCACCCGGGTACTAACACAGGTATGCCCAGGAACCTACCTACGTGAGCATAACACATAACCCTGATAAGGCGGACCTGCCACTGATCCACAGAAAACGCCCACCTCAGGAGGTGGCGTCAAAGATCCATCCAGAGAAGGGATCTATTCCTGTGGGGCAGGGGCAGATCAGCGAAACTAACAGCACGGTAGCGTGAAGGACAGAGGATAATATCAGTCCGGTAAGGGCACATCAGAGGTACCTCAGGCCCTAGATGTGTACCCAGGGCATTCACGCAGAAAAAAACTCGCCCCCCGCCTTAACGGGAGACATGAGGGTATAGTCAACGAAAAGCCTTGGAGTGACTATAGCAGGGGGTTCTCCTGCCTGAACAGGGAGAACAAACAAGGGGACGGGGCTGATCCGGCCTTATCGAGGGATCGCTCAGGACAAGCTGCGCAGGATAGCAAACAAAGGACTACACTGGGAGGAGGATTTCGGTATGGTATCAATCAGCAGGGGGTCCCTGGAAGAGAAGGGTTCGGGGAACGTACCTAAGGGTAAGTCAGTCGAAGGGGAGTGTGTCCATGGGCCATAACTATCATGGAATGGAGGTGATCTCCCTCTTCCGAAAGGAAGGAGAATACCTTAACCCCTGGACAGCATCCGAACCATTTGCCCCACCGAACGAACCCCAGTGTAGAGCTAAAAATTTAAACTTCTGGTAAGAGAAGTTAATTGTAAGCCGCTGCATACAGGAGCCTAAAGCTGCTTGGTATGAGTATCCTGACGCGGGCCCGGGAACTTCAGACCGGATTGAGACGTCCCTTGCTTAGGCGCACCTGGCGGGTGGGCGGAGGGATGACATTTTCTCTTCCTAGGGAAGGAAGGTCTAGTAAGACATTTTCCACCCCCGGGGGGAAGAGAGGACTTTGGACGGCTTCTAACGCTAGGAGGGTTAGCGAAGCACTGAGCAACCTGACGCAAGGCTTCGCTGTTGAAGAGGTGGTCTCCAGCACACGGAGAATTGCCCAAATTATGTTGTGCCCGCCTACACAAGTCTGACGCCTGCAACCATGCTGTACGACGTGCTCTGATGGCAATAGCAGAGGATCTGCTGACCGACAGGAAGGAGTCTAGAGAAGCACGAGAAAGGAACCCAGAGATATTCCTGCAATGATAAAGAAGCAAGGAATATTCAGAGGCCTTAGTTGCAGACAAAAAGGGAGACAAAAGAGATAATCTCTCGGTGACCTCCCGGAGTGTCAGGCTCATATAAAAAATATATGAAATAATTCTGGAAGCCAACATGGACGTTTGGAAGGTTTGACGCCCCAGGGTATCCAGCGTTTTAGAGGCACGACCTGGGGGGGCGAGAAGAATGCTTCTTCTTGCTTCCAACCTTCCTCAGCGCTGATTCCACCACGATGGAATGATGTGGAAGCTGGTGCTGCTGAAAACCCGGGGAGGGGGGCACCCGGTACAGAGCATGCATGGCTGTAGATGGTGCCGGAACCCTCAAAGGTGACCGCCAAGCCCCCAGCAGAAGATCCTGCAGGGAAGGATGTAAAGGAAGCATTACGGCTGCCTGTTCCGCAGGGCCTGGACTTAGGGAAGGACCCGGAATAGGAATGGCAAGCAAGTCCGCCATGTCAAGGAGAAAATCCTGAAAAGACGGCTCTCCCAGAGGGGCTATGCCAGGGGAGGCGAAGGCGGGAGGGGTCGCCTGGGCACCAAAAGACCTATCGGACTGACGCCCGCTGGGCAGAGGGTGGTACCAGCAGTCCCGGATCGGGGCAGTCAGCACGGCGTCGACGGTTCCTGGAATTGATTCCAAGCTAGGCATCGAAGGGGTCGATGGCACCGATGGAACCGCAGGAATCAGCCTCGGCCCCGACCCCGGGGACGGCCCTGCCCCCGACGACTGAAGCAGTTCCGAAGCAACCGGAGAGCAGTGGTTAGAAATCTCTGCACTGGGTCGCAGAAAGGGACCGGGGCCGGTCCCGAAATGTGGCGTAGCCAAGCCTTCGAGGCTGGATACCGATTCGAGGCTGGCCATCGAACCGAGCGAGGAGATCGACTCCCTCCTAGAGGGCCCTGGCGGCGGAGGCGGCGCCGGCGATGCCGATCCCGGGGAGCGAATCGGAACCGCGTCGATTGGTGCCGCAGGCACCGAGGGCCCCTGAGAACGAAGCCCGGTAAGGGGGGGAACACCCGACGCCGGCGTCGATGCCGAGCGGTAGGCACCGCCAGACGCCGGGACCCCTCTCGAGCCTGTCTTACCCAGAGGAGAATCCTTCCGGGGCATACGACCCGTCCCCGAGGGTACCCAGGTAACCCGACGACGAGCCCCTGCGGGGCGTGAAACGCACAACCCCGGCGCCGACGCCGGGGTACCGGCGTCTCTTGATGCTGGAACCAACCCCCTGGCTGGCCGGGGCGACGGGAAACCAGACTGGATCGAAGTGATGGAAGGCACCGGGGCCCCCCTTCTAGCGATGAGCGGAGCACTCAACGTCCGCGTCGATGCCGGGGGATCGCCTGTCCAGGGCAGATCGACAGACCCCGAAGGTACCGGGGGAGCCAGGCGGCGATCCCTGGTGACGAGTGGAGCACTCGACACCCATGCCGACGCCGGGAAAATGGTGCCGTTCAAATCCGGTACCGCCCCCGCGCAGGGCTGGGATGCAGGCAAGCCAGACTGGGTCGAAGCGATCGGCCCCGAAGGTACCGAGGACACCAGATGACGATCCCCGTCGGAGAGTGGGACACTCGACGCCGACGCCGCTGCCGAGGAATCGGTACCACCCGAAGCGGGTACCACCTCCGCGCATGGCAGGGATGAAGGAACGCCAGACTGGGTCGAGTCGATCGGCCCAGGAGGTGCCGAGGACAGCAGCTGACGATCCCCGGTGAGGAGCGGAACGCTCGACACCGACGCCGATGCCAGGGGGTCGGTACCGCCCGAAGCGGATACCACCTCCGCGCATGGCTGGGATGTAGGGAAGCCAGACTGGGTAGAGTCGATCGGCCCCGGAGGTGCTGAGGACACCAGCAGACGATCCCTGGCGAAGGGTGGAACACCCGATGCCAGGGAATCGGCACCGCTCGAAGCGGATACCACCCTCGAGCATGGCTCGGGAATGTTCTGTGAGGAGAGAACCTCAGGAACAACCCGAAACCCCGTGAATGCTTTGGAGCCCGAAGACTCCCGCCGGGGTTTAATTGCCAAGGAGGGCTTGAGGGGTTGGCCGGAGCCGTCGTCATGCCGCGCATGAGACTCGCCCCTCAAGACTTGGCTAGTCTTAACAGACTGTTGTGTGGTTACCTGATCCTGGAGAGAAGAGAAAACCGATGACCGCACCTTAGGGGGAAAGACATCATCGAGGGACACCCGAAAAAGGTAAGGTCTTCTCCCAATACTGAAGCCCGGAGAACCGGGGAGAAAAGGGTCAGGGCCCAAACAGGAGAGGCACCAGGCATCGGAGTCTAAGTGAAAAAGTAAGTCTCCACAGTGGGGGCACTTCTGAGGGAAAACAAGAAAAGAAAGAAAAGTTTCTGCGGTGGCAGGAGGTACGTCCTATCTGCTCCGCGGAAAAACGAAAACTGGGGAAAGGTAGTAGGAAGGGCGGGAAGCCACCGCGCAGGCGCGGGGGATGCTCCCAAAGGCTTTCTAATTGGATGCTGGGGAGCATTCCCATGCGGGCTCCGTCGGCGACGTCTCCCATATGTGAAGACTCATTCCTGATTGTTCCTGGAGATGACCTATTCTGGAGTTGAACATGTTTGAGCTACCATTATTTTGTAGAGCTTCTTTACAGAAACATAGGGGGGACTTTAGAAAAGGACTTATAGGGGCTGGGATCTCACAAGGAAAAGTTTACAGCATGAGAACAGCTCTGAATATTCTGTCAGTATTACAAGGGCATGTTTATGAATAAGAGAGAGACACTCGAGGACTTCCGGTTTGGGCAATGAGCTGACCGGTCGGTTCACGATCAGCTCCGGGCGATCGCCCTTCAAAAAACGGCTATAAATTCTTCTAAATAATCCCCCTCCACCACCGGCATTGTTTCTCCCTTGCCGGGGCTCCAACACTCGGCACGGAGGCGATTCGCGACCATCCCTACCGGCCCGGAGATGAACGATTAGCGAATCGGGGAAGGTGAAGAGGCCATTTGGGTGCTTCCCCCACCGTCATCGTTAGTGCTCCTTGTGTGGGATCCGGTGTTCGGGGACACGAAAAGACCTGCAAACGCACCTACCAGAACGGAGAAGCTCCCGGGGCTAATTCTCAAATCGATCGGAAGTACGATTGGGCGTCCTTGCCGCTGCCAGCCTCCGTCCCAAGCACCACGTGGCGGCCTGGCTCCGGCGGAAATAGACCGGCGACATCTTCCAGTGACCTGGGCAGGCGACCTACTCTTTTGAAAGGTGGGACGTGGTGAGCCCGGACAGCTCCCTGCAGCTCCCTGCCACTTACGGAGAGTGGAACACCCAGGTGAGGTGCGACCAGTGTTTGTGCAGCTTGGAGGGGAAGTGGGGAAGGACATCGGGACACACTTGAGCGCCCCAACCCTCTTTCCCGCTCCCGCGGCTGGCTATTCTATCGGGGCCCTGTATTTCCAGTGAAGCGGAGGTCCGGGATTGCTTTTGCCTGCTTAGGGGAGAGTAGCTATTGCCGCCAGCTAAGGAGATAAGATACCACTTTCGGCGGGGCACAGCGCTCTTCTCCTTCCTCGCGGGGCCTCGGAGACCGTCGGACCCTTGCCTAACAACAGCGAGCACTGGGGCCTGGGAGAAAACGTGCTAAACGGTGTGGTAGGACTTTCTTTTACTGCCCTATTTACTAGAGTCCTCCTGGGGTACTGAGCCTACAGTCCCGCGGCCGTCTCTGCCTGGTTTGGACAGACAACTCCCTCACAGCGCCTACACCTCCATACAGCGGGGGATTGCAAATACACAGCCCTACCTCTGCTACTCTACGGGAGCAGTGCCCGGTGTGGGACGTGGTGCGTATCGCATAGCTGACCTGATGGCGTCTAAGGCTCCGCGAAAGGAGAGACCCCGCCTTATAGAGGGAAAAACGGCAGAAGGCTCGCCACCTAGCCCGAAACCGGGCACCCCGCCAGACCTGGTGGCCGAGGTTAGTGCCGCGGTGGTGCAGGCGCTCAGTACACGATTTCAGGACTTGGGGGAGCAAATTCAATCACTTGGCCAACGTTTCACGATGGTGGAGGAGCGGCTGGAGCAGGTGGAGACGAGGGTGTCCGCTGTAGAAGACACGCAACACTCGATGGTGGCCAAAGTGGCTGCTCTAGAGACTTTGGTGAAGCAGCAAGGGGAGAAACTCGATGAATTGGAGAATCGAGGTAGGAGAAAAAACCTGCGATTCATCGGAATTCCTGAAAGTGTAACTGATAGTGCCCTACTTGATTATTTACAATCATGGATTGGGAGTCTCCTGCCAAGTCTGGGAGGAGAATCGCTCAAAATTGAACGGATACACCGGCTTGGCCAGAGAAGAGAGCAGCACAGGAAACCACGAGCAGTGATTGCCCGCTTTCTTGATTACAGACAGAAAGAGGAGGTGCTAAAGGCGGCAAGGGGCCGACGGCGGAACCCACAAGACACTGAGCCGATCTTAGTATTTCAGGACTACTCTATCCTCGTTAGTCCAACAACGCAGGGCTTTTTCGGGGATTTGTACCCAGCTGTTTAACCGCGGCCTTCGCTTCTCACTCCTCTACCCTGCACGGCTGCGGGTCGAGCACCAAGGCCACACCCGCATTCTAGCGACCCCGGAAGAGGCGACTACCTTCCTGGACTCTCTGCCAGCTCAAACCGATACGTGACTGTCTAGAGGTGGGGGGTACCCCCCCCATATGTTATGAGAGAACTATTGGTTTTGCCTTTTATGTAGTATACTAGACTGGGATGCAGTGATTCATTATCTGGTAACATTTCCTGTGCCAGGGGAGACACTGTATCCTTGTTATTTGGTTGCAATGGTTACTTTGTTACACTTTGTTCTACTTGCTACTGCCTTGTTGGCTCCCTGGTTACTTCCATTTTTGCAATGTCTTGCCCCTGTATTCCTGCCTGACCCCCCCCCTCCATTCCCTACTTTAAGACTCTTCAGGGGGGGCGATGGGTTGAGGTGGGGGGGGGTGGTCGGGGGAGTAGAGGGGACTGGATTAGATAAAGCATAGATACAGGTAACCGATGAGGGGGGAGGGCGGGGGAGATGGGGGGTCATCCGGGGGGGAGATGAGATGGGGGGTCATCCGGGGGGGAGATGTGCAGGGGCCGTGGGGGAGTGGAGGGTGATAGCGCCGGGTGGGGGAGCCCCGATACAGGGGTTCGCAGTGGAGACTTTATGTCTCTTTTTCTGTTTTGATATTCTTGGTGGGGAGGGTGTAGTATTGGAGGGGCGAGCCCGTATGCCACAGGAAGTAGTCCAGGCTATAGCTGGACGGGAGACCTTGAAGGAGAGGGGGGATGGGGGGGGTGGGGGGGAGGGATGGGAGGGGGGAGGAGGAGGGGGGGCAGGGGGAGGGGAGGGGGTACACTCCAGTGAATGCTATTAGAAGGGATAACGGCTTACCTATAGATGGGGAGGGATACCAGGCTGGGGGTATTCCTCTGCAGTGTTTGGTAGTGATTCTGTGGTGGCGCCTTGACACTGCCCCGGCGCTTTGAAAATAATCTCGTGGAATGTCTGTGGGCTGGGAAACCCTATTAAGAGGCACAAGGTCTTGCAAGCACTTGCACGGCATAAATGTGACATAGCGTTCCTTCAAGAGACCCACCAGACAGCCATTGAACATAGCAAACTCTGTCGGAGTTGGGTGGGCCAAGTATGGGGGTCCCCTGCCCAGGGGCATAAGGGAGGCGTAGCGATTTTAATTCATAAACGCGTGCGATTCATAGAGGAGACGGTCATTGCTGATAATACTGGCAGATCCCTGTTGATTTATGGTCATTTAGACGGTAAACCGGTGATTCTGGGGAATCTCTATGGTCCCAATGTGGCTGATCCGGGTTTTTACAATGGTCTGGCATCCAGAGTGGAGCAGCTTCCGGAGTGTCCGGTGATTTTGGGCGGGGACTTTAACGGAGTCCTGGATGTAGATCAGGATACCTCTGAGAGAGGGGGCGGGCGGGAGAGGATAGTATCCTCCCAGATGTTGTTGCGGTTCTGTCGGAGATTGGGTTTACTTGATCCTTGGCGAGTCCTGCACCCCTCCGAGAGGGACTACACCCATCAATCTCGAGCGCATGGTTCTAGTGCCCGTATTGACTATGTAATGATTTCAGGGATTTTGTTCACACACACCGAGGATGCCCAGATTGGTCCTTCCGAAATATCAGACCACGCGATGGTGTGGCTTGCCTTACACTGGGGGCGGGACACACACCGGTCACGTTTGTGGAGATTCCCCCTAGAACTTTATTCGGATGGGCCATTTCGCCACTTCCTCCGCCAGAGATGGGTGGAATTTCTTGCCCATCACCAGGTTCACGCAGATGACCCCGAGTTAGTCTGGGAAACGGCAAAGGTGGTTCTTCGCGGAGACATCATCGGATACGCCGCGAGAAGGCGCCGGTTGATGGCAGAACGTATAGTACTACTTGAGCGCCGAGTCACTACGTTACGGCGGCGATGTGCCCGCACGCCAGCGTTGTCCAATAAGAAGTTGTTATGGGAAGTCCAGACCGAGCTTAATGAGCTCTTACATCAACGAGCAAAGAAATCGGCTTTGTTTTATCGGTTTCGTTTGCACTGCTATGGTGACAAACTTGGCAAGTTGCTAGCACGCTGTCTGCGAGCCCGACGGAGTCTTGCCCACGTAGCGGCATTGAAAGACGGCCAGGGACGTGTGCATAAAGAGAATAAAGAAATTGCAGAGATTTTTCGCACCTTCTTTCAAAGGTTATACACGTCTGAGGCCGGATCCCCGGAGGGGCTGCAGGACTATTTTGAGGGCTTGGAGTTGCCTCAACTCACTTCAGCCCAGAGGGAGGTTTTAGATTCACCTATTACTGTGCAGGAGATACAATCCGCAATACCGGCGGCCCAGTGCTATAAATCGCCAGGGCCAGATGGATTCGGGGCAGAAGTCTATAAGATCCTCGGGGACGAGGTCAGCCCACTCCTGCGAGAGGTCTTTGTCGCCAGGGCAGAGCACGGGGCGTTCAGCTGGGGGCGTAATCACGCGTATATCACTTTGATCCCGAAGCCGGGTAAGGACCTAACGCAGGCAGCGTCATATCGACCCATCTCCCTATTAAACTTCGATCTTAAACTGTTGGCGAAGATTCTAGCTGATCGCCTGGCGGGGGTATTAGGCTACTTAATTCATGATGCACAAGTGGGCTTTGTGAAAGGCCGACATGCCGTGCGAAACCTTCGGAAGATTTTGGCCTCCTTGGAGTGGGTTCATGCTCATAATATTTCGTCGTTGTTGATTAGCTTCGATGCAGAGAAGGCCTTTGACAGAGTGGACTGGCGCTATCTATGGAGACTGCTACCGCGCTATGGCATTGGGGAGGATTTTTGTAATATGGTGCAAAGTCTATACATTTCCCCGACCGCGGGCATACTGTGCAATGGCTTCCTCTCGGACGATATTATGTTGGGTAGAGGTACAAGACAGGGCTGTCCTCTATCACCATTGCTATTCGCTCTTTCCTTGGACCCGCTGATTCGCACCGTCGTAACCTCGGAGGGGATACAGGGAGTGGGAATTCGGTCGCAAACCTTCCTTATCTCGGCCTTCGCCGATGACTTGTTAGTCCATTTGACGTCTCCGACCACTTCTTTATCTTTGCTTTTAGATGAATTCCAGCGCTTTGGAGCAATTGCAGGCTTGCGCATTAACAAAGATAAATCTGAAGTAGTGGATGTCTCGGGGCATTTCCGCAATTCTTGGAGGGGACCCTTCCCTTTGCGGTGGGCAGACAAAGAATTTATCTATCTGGGCATAACATTGACCGGTAATCCCCGGGATCTATACCGACGTAATTTAGATCGGATAATGCGGCAGCTGGCGGTGCAGTTAAATGCATGGGGACCTCTCCCGTTGTCTCTCGCAGGGAGGATAGCGGCAGTCCAAATGATAGTTCTACCCAGAATTTTGTACTGGCTGCAGACCCTGCCGGTCTGGTTGCTCCGACGGGACTTGTGTAAAATGGAGGCTTTGCTTAAGCGTTTTCTTTGGAGGGGGCAACGGGCGCGGGTCGCATCATGGAATCGTCTCCTTGGCAAATGGCGAGAGGGTGGTATGGGCCTTCCCGACTTGAAGACTTATGCATTGGCTTGTCAAGCCAGACATTTGGGGGATTGGCTTGGGGGGACGGAAGTCTACACGCCTAGGTCTTTAGAGGAGTGTTTGGTGGCCCCTGCGACTTTCCTGGCGTTTTTGCACGGCACGTCTACGGATTTCACGGCTACTAGTCGGCAGAGTCCGTTAATAGACTCGGCCCGACGCACATGGCAATTACTTAACCAATATTGGCAGGAAACGTGGAAGGTGTCTTGTTGGTTGCCGCTGCAGGGTAATGCCCAATTCACTCCAGGATCCACGACTGCGGTGTTTCGGGACTGGCGGATACGGGGCATCCGGTTGATAGGACACTTGGTGGACCAAGCGGGAAACTGTAAGTCATTCCGAACGCTCAGTCGGGAATACGATCTCCCCGACTCGCATTGTTTTGCCTACATACAAATTTCCCACTATGTGGCCGCACTGCCGCGCGAAGCGCTGCAGGTTGAACGATCAGCCCATATTTTGGAATTCTTCCAGTTGGGAGAGGAACACCCGCCGTCGATTTCTAATTTGAAACGCAGTCTGGAGCGGTATCGTTCCCTCCCTGATTATAGTGGAGTCGAGAGAGCTTGGGCGACTGAATTGGGTGTAGACATACAGCCGGGATTGGTACTGACGGCATTGAAACGGATTAGCCGACTAGTTCAAGGAGCACGCTGGCGGGAGATCCAATTTAAGTGCGTGACGAGGGCTCATTTTTCGCCAAGGCGGCGGGCGCTGCGCAGTCGGTTGGACACGGATGGCTCCTGCCCACGCTGTTCGGAGCCCTTGGCTACTCTCTTACACATGTGGTGGGGCTGTCGGGGAATACGGGCATATTGGGCTCGGATATGCAATTTCCTTTGCATGCTGCTTCAGCGAAGGCTTCATTGGACGGGACTATTTGTTGCTTGTGCGGAAGGCCTGTCTGGTGGGTAAAGGGCCGATTCTTCGTTTATGGCGGGAACGCCAACTGCCCACTTTTAGTGAATGGCGGAATAATTTTCATCAATTAATGCTAACGGAGCGTTGGATGGCGCGGGGCAGTGCCAGGCGTTGGACAGTCTTTATGTCGACATGGGAGCCATATATCCAGCAGCTAGGACCCCACAGCCGTAATGCCACCCTCCAGGGGGGAGTTGAATGACTGCGGACCTAGGAAGTGGGTAGGCGGTAGTTGCTTTACAGTTCTTGATGACAATTGGTTTCTGCAGTGGGTAATGGAGTGAGGGTGGGTTGGTGGGTGAGGGGTGGGGGGTGGGAGGAGGGGGGTTGGGAGATACTGTAAAATGCCTGCCCTTTGTACTATCTTTTTGTTGGCTCCCGGGGGGGTGAAGAGTAAACCCTCCCCGGGGTGTCGTCTGTTGTTATATGTCTGGATTTTATGGAGGACTTAAATAAAGTATTAAAAAAAAAAAAAAAAGAGAGAGACACTCAAAGTTACATCTTGCAAGACAGGGACCTTTTGTTTCCTGGAAACTTATCCTGATTAAGTGTGAGCAATATGTCTGTGCCCAGCTTGACCTGAAACATGTAGATAAACAAAAGGTAAAGCATGACACAGAGTGATACGATGAAATTGTACAATGTAGCAGTTTTTACCTAATAAAAGAAAGTGCTGCGGCTAGGCTAAGGGAGGTGTTACAGGAGACTGTTCAGGTTTGTAGACCTGTGAATTCCTCGCTAAAGCTTTATTAGTACTCTTTTATGGTATAATTGTGTGCGTGTTTCATTCTTGTGTGTGTTTCATTCTTTTCTCACTTGCTTCAGAAACCAGAAAATAGGATTCTCTGGATTGCTTTGGAATCCAGAGACCAAGGGCAGAGGAAGGCTTGTTGTCCCACCCCCCATCCCCGGCCAGAGAGTCAGGGATTCATTACATGCAACAACAACAACTGGCTCTTTCCACGACTGATCACCCAGCAGAGGTTTTCCAAAAAGGACACCACTCGAGATGCTACCCAAGACGCTTCTGAAAGAGGACAGCACGAATGAGCCAGTTGTCCATATATGGGTGCACAAAGAACCCTTAGCGCCGTAGCGCCACAGCCACCACCACCATGACCTTGGAGAATGTCCTCAGGGCGATGGAGAGCCCAAAAGGGAGAGTGAACTGATAGTGAGAGCCAACCACAGCAAAACACAGATACTTTTGCTGATCTGACTGGATCAGGATATGAAAATACAACTCAGCCAGATCCAGAGAAGCCAAGAATTTCCCCCAGTGCACTACTTGAATCAAGGTTTCCATCCAGAATTGCAGGATGTGTGAGTGCTCGTTGACATCCTTGAGCTCCAGAATGGGCGGAATGAATGGTCCTTTTTTTTGGCACCACAAAATAGATGGAGTATTTGCCCTTGCCCAACATATCCAAGGCGGTCCGCAAAGTGACACTTTTGATCACAGATCCACAAGAGGAAATGATGAAGGCATTCTAGGACATAGCTGAACTGAATAGTATCTAACACCCAGCAATCCTTAGTGACTCAGGTCCATTTAAGAAAGAAAAGGCAAGATTGCTGAGGTCACGTGATGCGGGCAGAGTAGTGGTCGCATCCTAGGTGTGCTCCGCAACCCCCTAGCCCAAACCGGCACTTTTTAAACCGTTAAAACCCCCGAGACCGGGCTCTGCTTTAGCGATCTGCATACCGGAACACTTACCGCTTCTATAGCCGGCTTCGGAGTGGAGAGGAGGGGCATGGCGACAGCGGTAAAATCCACCCGGAGAGACCGGGAGCGCATGGTGGGAGCCGGAAAGATGGCGGAGACGGCCTTGGCGCCAAGTTCCCCGAAATCCCCTGCTTACCTGGACGAGGTGTCAGCAGCCGTAGCAGCGGCCCTGTCGTCTCAATTCACAGCCCTCCATGAGAAAATGGATGGGCTACAGAGCTCCGTTGATGCCTTGGGGAGCCGACTGCGGGAAGCGGAGGACAGGCTTGGCCAGGCAGAGGACAAAATGGAGACGCTGACCCGGGAGGTAGCAGACCTGAAATCCCAGGTCGAGTCACAGGCCACAAAACTTGACGACCTGGAAAACCGATCCCGAAGGAAGAACCTACGGATAATGGGGATTCCCGAGGCAGTGACAGATAAAGATCTTCTTCCTTACCTGGACTCCCTGATAGCCATGCTGCTGAAAAATGTAGAGCTGGATGACCCGCTGCAGATCGAGCGGGCCCACCGGGTAGGCACTGTCCAAACCCGCGATTGCCGGCCCCGGATCGTCCTGGTGAAATTCCTGCGGTTTCCCCAGAAGGAGCGGATACTGCGAGCGGCCCGACAGCTGGGAGAGGTGGTCTACAATAACTCGAGGCTCCGCATCGCTCAGGATTATTCCATCGCCCTGAGCCGGCGACGCCGGGATTATGCACCGCTCTGCGAGAAATTGATACAGGCCAAGATCCGTTTCACGGTGCAATATCCAGCCCGACTACACGTGACGCATGAGGGTGTCCACCGTGCCTTTGACTCTGCTGCTGCTGCCGCTCAGCCGTATGTGGACCAACTTGCTGCACGAGAACGGGCAGCGCCAGCACTCCCCGCAGCGACCTGAGGAATTGGAGGCCTTATCCGGGTAGTCCCATTGTGTGCGGACTCGCTATTTACTTCGTTTTTTGAGGAGCACTGTCCAGCGGCCTCGCAGTGTGGAGTCCTACAGAGACCCAGTGACCGGAGAGGGATTGAGCGGGCCTGCTATGTGGGGTGATGAAACTCTGTTCCCTTCTCCTTTGTTACTTGTTACTGTAACTGTTACTTTGCTGAGATGTTGCCTTGCAAGGATACTGTATCTTGCTCTGTCTCTGGGGCGCTTGGCTAGCCGCTCGCCGGGTGGGAGGTCAAGTAGGAATTTTTTATTGCAAGGTTGGGGCTTCCCCCGTGGCTCTGGCCTCAGCTGGGCCTACGGGTCGGATACTCAACGGCCTGCAGGCGGAGGGGGCAATCCGATATGGGTTGCTCCCCCTGCTTCTGTGGTTTTTTCGCCTCCCCCCAATCCCGTCTTCTCTCTCCCTTAATGCCTTTTTTGTCTTTTCCTTTCACCATTATGTTAGTGCTGTTGTGAGATTGGGGAGTTGGAGGGCTGCTGGTTAGCGGGAGCAGTGGGTTACAGCAGGCTTGCGGCTGGGTTAGCCTCTAGACGGAGGGGGGGTGAGGCAGACGCGAGGGGTAGTAACCGGGGGGGGGGGGGTGGAGGTGGAGGGCACCTAGTGGGACCTTTATAGGCTCCCTAGGAAGGAGGGGGAGAAGGACCTAGGGGGGGGGTTGCAGTAGTTCAGGGGGGGGCAGGGACAAGTGGGATGGGGGGGGGAGGTGGGATGAGGCCAGGCAGGGAGCTTCGGTGGGTGAGTGGTGTGGTGCTTGGCCTGATAGTGCTGATGAGGGGAATGGGGGGGCTGGGAGATGAGGGGAATGGGGGGGCTGGGAGAGGAGGGGGAGGGGGGGGTGGGCGATTGGGGGGGCGGGGGTCCAAGGTCACCGAGTGCACCTAGATTGGTCATAGTAATAGATGGATGGAGCAATGTCTTCCTAAGGGGGAGACCTCAGGCTGGGGAGGTCCTACCCCATTACTACCACATACTGGAAATATATACCCTGTTTGAATACGACCCACCCTGAAAGTAGTCTCCTGGAATGTGTGTGGTATAGGGAATCCCATAAAGCGATATAAAGTGTTGCAGAATTTAGCCAGACTAAAATGCGATGTTGCCATGCTACAAGAAACCCACCAGACGGCCGACGAGCATGCTAAACTACAGAAAATGTGGGTGGGACAGAGTTGGGGCGCCCCGGCTAAGGGGAAAAAGGGTGGAGTGGTCACTCTGGTCAGTGCCCGGGTCCGCTTTGAGATGGAACAGCAGTGCTCGGACCCAGAGGGTAGATTTATCCTGCTTTATGGCTACTTGGAGGGTAGGCCTATTGTGTTGGGTAATGTATACGGACCCAACGTTGTGGATCGGCCGTTCTACGCCCGACTGGCCTCCTGGGTGGAACAGTTGCCAGATGTGCCATTAATACTGGCTGGGGACCTGAATGGGGTGTTGGACATAGACCTGGATACGTGTGGAGGGGGGAGTGTGAGAACGCGGGTTTCGACCACTAAAACGCTGCGAGAGTTCTGTCGTCGTCTGGGGACGGTAGACCCATGGCGCCTACTTCATCCCTTCGAAAAGGATTTTACTCACCAGTCGCGGGCGCACGGCTCTAATGCGCGCATTGACTATGTTTTGGTTTCGGAGAGGCTCTTTGAAAGGGTAATGGATGCACATATAGCTCCGTCGGTAATCTCTGATCATGCCCCAGTCTGGGTGGAATTCCGATGGGGAGATTTGTCCACCTCTACGCGTGTCTGGCGGTTTCCCATGGACCTGTACTACGATACTAATTTCCGCACCCACCTGGGACAGTGTTGGCGTGATTTCACGACGTACAATAAGCAACATGAATCGGAATCAGAACTGTTCTGGGAGACAGCCAAGGTTGTATTGCGTGGTAATATTATTGAATATGCCGCGCGAAAGCGTAAATTGCTTGCGGCGCAAATCGTTCAGCTAGAAAAACAAGTAGTCCGTGCCCGACGGCGCTGTGCGGGGGATCCCAGTAGAACACATAAGCGCAGGCTTTGGGAATTGCAAACCTCACTCAACGAATTGGTGCATCAGAGGGCAAAGAAGTCCCACGAGTACTACCGCTATCAGCTATACCGGTTTGGAGACAAGCCGGGGAAACTCTTAGCACGCTGCCTCCGCGGCAGTCGGGCATCTAGGCTGATTGTGGCACTTCGAGATGAGCGGGGGGGACTGCAGAGGGGAAAGAGGGAAATAGCCCATACGTTTCGTGCTTTTTTTCAACAGTTATATGCGCGGCGGGACGGGTCTCCGGCTGCCATGCAGAATTACTTAAGTAAACTTGACCTGCCCCAGGTGGGGGCAGACCAGCGGGCCTATCTGGATGCCCCGATCACAGTGGAGGAAGTTGGTAGGGTTATACAGACAGCTGCCTGCTGTAAGGCGCCTGGCCCAGATGGATTCGGGGCAGAGTTTTACAAAATCTTGGGGGATTGCGTGCCCCCCACCTTAGTGGCAATGTATCAACAGCGCGTGGCACAGGGTAGATTTAAATGGGGCCCCAACCATGCCTATATTACTTTAATACCCAAACCAGGCAAAGACCCCACGCAGGCGTCGTCCTATAGGCCGATTTCTTTGTTGAACTTTGACCTCAAAGTGATGGCTAAAGTTCTGGCGGACAGGTTGGCATCGGTATTGGGGGATCTGGTACATGATTCCCAAGTTGGCTTTGTCCGGGGGCGATATGCCGTGCGCAACCTGCGTAAAATCTTGCTATCAATGGAATGGGTGCACGAGCGCGGGACGCCGTCGTTGTTAGTCAGCTTTGACGCGGAGAAGGCGTTCGACCAAGTGCAGTGGGACTATCTGCACGGCCTCCTGCCGTATTACGGGTTTGGCGACTCCTTCTGTAGGATGGTGGAGTTATTGTATGTGGATCCCACAGCGGGAATATTATGCAATGGGGAGGTATCGGAGAAATTTAATCTGGAGAGGGGCACGCGTCAGGGCTGCCCTCTTTCCCCCCTGCTCTTTGTGCTGTCCCTGGACCCACTGATACGGCGTATAGAGGAGTCTCCCGATATTCCGGGGGTGCGCATTGGCTCCCACGGGTTTAAGGTGGCGGCCTTTGCCGATGACCTACTGATGCATCTTACGAAGCCTCAACAAACATTACCCCGGTTGTTGGAGGAGTTTTCCCTCTACGGTAGATTCGCAGGCTTAAGACTTAACCTGGCTAAATCGGAGGCGCTGGATGTGGGCGAGAACTTGAAAGATAGCTGGCCTGGGACCTTTCCGCTTCGGTGGGCTGCGGATTCCTTCGTTTATCTCGGCATTTTGCTGACTCGAAGACCATCTCAGATTTATAAAGCGAATTTTGAACGTATCTTCTCTAAAATCAGAGCGCAGATGCAGGCGTGGGCACCCCTGCCATTGTCCCTTCTGGGGCGCGTAGCAGCCTTAGGGATGGTGGTTCTTCCCAGGATGCTTTATTGGCTGCAGACCCTTCCGGTCTGGCTATTGAAACGGGATTTGCGGCGGGTTGAAAGAGCCATTAGAGGGTTTCTTTGGAAAGGTGGCCGAGCACGTATCCCGTTGGTCCGGATGAAGGGGGGATGGAAGTCGGGAGGGGTGGGAGTTCCGGACGTTTGGAAATATGCCTTGGCGTGTCAGGCCCGACACATTGCCGACTGGATGGGGGATACGGAGGTTTATACTCCCCGGGCCTTAGAGGAGGCCTTTGTGGCGCCGCAAACTCTTGATGCGGTGTTGCATCTTGGGCGGGGGGTTTTGCCGGCACGCCTGGTTGGAAGTGTTCTGTTGCAGGCTACTAGACGTACATGGCAGCAGTTGAATAGATCTTGGGGGAGTAGCCCAGAGGTCTCCAGCTGGCTACCCCTGCGGGGAAATCCCTGCTTTACTCCGGGGTCAGACTCTGCGTTTTTTCAGCGTTGGGAGCAAGCGGGGATTACGCGGTTAGGCCATGTGGTGGACACCGAGGGGCGATGTAAGGCCCTGGACGTTATTTGTGGGGAATATGATCTGAACCCTGGGAACTCAGTTTTTGCATACATGCAATTGTCTCATTATATTGGAACACTGCCTGGGCGAGAACTGCAAGCGGAGCGTTCTGCGAAGATTCTGGATTTTTTTGCCCTGGGGTCGGAAACGCCCCCGACGATTGCTCTGTTTAAGAGAAAACTCGATTCACTCGACCCACCCCCGGATTATGCGGCGGTAGAACAAGCATGGGCGAGAGACTTAGGTAGGGAGATACCCGCGGGCTCGATCCAGGGCGCGTTGGGTAGGATTGCGTGCCTTGTGGAGGGGGCCCGGTGGCGCGAAATCCAGTTCAAAAGCATTCTTCGAGCCTATTTTTCGCCGCGAAGAGCACTAAGAAGCTGTCTTACAACGCATGGGGGGTGTCCCAAATGCTCCTGTGCCCTGGCGGACTTGGGCCATATGTGGTGGGGGTGCCCAGTCATTTGCCGGTATTGGCTTCGGATCGGCGAGTACCTGGGCGGTTTGCTACAACAGCGGATTAGCTGGTCCGGGCTGTCGGTAATTTTGGATCAGACGGGACCGCTCCACCCTAAGGGCAGATGGGAAGGTTTATTGGTGCGAAAGGCCTGTCTGGTGGGTAAGGGTCCCATCCTTCACCGGTGGAGGGACCCTACGGGCCCTACGTTTTGGGAATGGCGTAACACCTTGCATCAGTTTCTGCTTTTGGAACGGCGGAGTGCGTTGCGGCACCCCCGGAGATGGGCCACCTTTTTGTTAATTTGGATGCCTTATATACAATCACTAGAGCCCAAAATCCGCAGCGAGATACTCAGGGTAGCATAGCGCCGGGGGAGGAATAAGGGGGGGGCTCCTTAGTTAGGAATGCACCGGTGACTTTGGTTTGGGGGGGGACAGGGGGGGGGGGTAAGGGGGGGATGATTGGGTGCACTTGATGTGATACTTTGCTGTATTTGGTTGCTGCTGATATACTCCCAGGGTGGTGGACAAGACACAGCCCTACCCGGGAGGTGCTATGGAACAGGCCGATTGTACCTACTTGAATATTGTTTGCTTGTTTGCTTGTTATTGTATTCTTTACCATCAATAAACAGATTTATCAAAAAAAAAAAAAAGAAAGAAAAGGCAAAGCCTGTCTCTAGCAGGAGGAGCCAGGGAATAGGTTCCCAAATCTTCATTGCGCAGCCTGGGAGAGTCCCTGGGCCCATGCCGAAAGAACTGAGAATGAGTCTGAAGTCCAGAAGCAGAGGGGAAAAAAAGGCTTTCCAGGTTGGTAACAACGAGAGACCCAAGATCCCTGGGAGTCTGGCCAGCGCACACGCGGTGAGTGGGCAGAGGTAGATGAGAAACGGGCCCCTACCCACTTCCCTAGTCCCCTGGACCTGTCTTCCAGAAGACAGTAACATTTTGTCTCGCCCAGTTCCTTCACAAGTTTCTCTAAATCAGATCCAAAAAGAAGCTTCCCTTTAAAAGCCAGATGGGCCAACTGCGCTTTGGCAGATGTGTCCGCTGCCCAGTGCTGGAGCCAAATCCGATGCCATGACACCATAGACAGGGCACTATCCCTGGCTGCCAAACGTACCAGAACATACATGGCATTAGAAAGGAAGGCCGCAGCTGACTCCAAAAAATGGATAGCATCATCCAGTGGAAGATTCCAGCCTTGCTCCAGTGGATTTGGAGACACCAGGCTTGCACATACCGCCAACTGAAGAATAGCAACTGCGGCGGCAAACTGGTTCTTCTACATGAATCCGTCTTTAGGTCCAGAAAATCCTTTAAGGCTGATCTGCCTTCCATAAGAATGGTGGTCCATCTAGTAACTGCCATAACCTGCACATCCACCTTGGGAATATCAAACACCAGTCCTCTGGGACAGCGTACATCTTCTTACACACCCTTAGCCCCTGAGGCAGGGAATCAGGAGAATCTCACTCTAACAGGATCATGTCCTTGATCATGTCCGGGAACGGGAAGACAAAAGTAGATTTCCGCACTCCTTGCAGGAGCAGGTACACTTTTGGCTCCTGTTCCATACTGGAGCATCTGTCAAGATGGATGGGACCCTGGCAATCAATGCTGCCGTCTCCTACTTGCGGAATAGGTGGATCACACCAGCCCCTTCACAATCTTCTGAAGGAAAGAGTACTTTTTCGTCCACATCAGAGCCCAGTACCAAGACATCTGAATCCAAGTCACAGTACAGATCTCGAACAGATCCCAGCTGATCCCCATCACCAGGGGACACAACTCACCAGGGACGCTTAACCAAAGGTAGTTGAATAGGGCTTCCGCTCTCAGCCTGCCCCTCATGAGACTGCACCCAGGGACACTCAGAAGCTGCAGGGTCTGAATTTCAATGCTAGAAGGACCAGGTCTGCTGTAAAAAGGAAAATAATTCCAGGGAAGACAAACTGGAGTCCAGAGGTTTCCTCTAAGGAAGGACTCCACAACACCAAGGGGCATAACCACCACAGATCCCCAGGAGTGGCTCACAGCAATGTCTCCGGATCCTCCAGCCAGTAGGATATCCTTTCCCACAGTGCCATCAGTCACCTCCTGCTCTGAAGCAGGCAAGGCTGGACTAACTGCATCCCCCAGCTGAAAGAAGGAGAGCAGGCCCTCCAGATATGATTCAGAAGCTGCCATGCAAGAAGAGCAGAGTCCAGAAGCCGGAGATGAGGCACCATGCTTTCCATAGGCCAAATAATGCTTCCTGGAAGAAGACATAGACAGTTAAGGCAAGTATCACAACAGCACTCGCTAAGGCCATAGTGGCCCAAAGGTGCATGTTAACTGCACTTTCACTGCAACACGTGCTAAAGGCGCTAGGGTAGGAAGGTACATTGGAGACGCTTGGGTAGAACGTGTGCACAGACCGAGTGACAGTCAGGGGCACAACAGGAGAAAACACTACTAACACATGCAGAAAACGGTGGGAAACCCCACAAATGGTTGTCAGCGGTCCACCCCGAATTATGGCTCAGACAGACAGAATCGGGAGCCCCAAACAAGGACAACAATGACCTCAAGCCTCGGTACGCACCCCCTGAAAGCCTCAGGCAGAAAATCTGTGCTGGGATCAGTTCTACTTCCCTGAAACTGTTTTACTGGCTTTGCAATACTACGTTTAAGGCAGCTGGCAGGCAGGTCCCTGAGAGCCTTTTGCAATCTTTGGGAGAGAGCAGAAGGGAACAGAGTCTTGAAGGACTACAAAAGGGGACTGCAACCTCCGGAGAGAGCTCTGAAATTGTAAGTATTTACTTCTGGGAATTTTTTTAAATCTTGGGGAAAAAGGAATTCTTTAGATTAAAGCTGATTAATCTGTAAACCCAGTGTATTTGTTAAAACAGTCAGGGCCTAGTAGTAGCAAAGAGCTTTCAGTTTAAATTTAAAACACAGAAGAGAGCTTTCTGGTTAATTTAGATCACAAGACTCCTCTATCCAAGCAAGGGCTGTGGGACTCCTCCTGGAAATTGGTCACAGATTGTCTTAGAAGCACAGGACAGGGTACTGTGCAGTAGCCAGCTTTTAATAAGTCTTCTTTCCCTCCCTCCCTCCCTGACACCTACCCATCCCTAGGATAATCATAGCTTTATAGTTGCTTAAACCTCAAAGGAAAGGAGATGCCATATTCACTCTCAGGTGCTTAATGTCTGGTTGCTTTTGTTTTGAGCCAGAGAGGGAAAGTGGGGGGAGGGGGAGGGTGAAGACCCAAGGAGGAAGAGTAAGGACAGAAAGAGGTGCAAAGGCGCTGGGGGAGGGGGGCACCAAGCCCCTGCTCACCAGGGCAGATCTCATCTTAAGTCCTAAAGGCTCAACCAGACAGCCGGAGCTGATGGGGAGACTGGACCCACAGTCCTGCTTCCAGTGGGACAGCCGCAACTGTGCCCTGGGAGCTGCGACAAAATTGGGCTCAATTTGAAAAGTAACTGTCAGGCTGGCGTCCCACGAATCCAAACCAAAAGGAAACAGACTCAAATAGGGGAACAGCTTCTCTTAGGCTGTGAACCTTGGGAGTGTGAAAAAAACAAGAAAACGTTGCTGCACAGACCAAGCAACCACCATCTGCTGGAGACTGATAAATACTGAAGGGTGCTCCTAGCTGTACCAAGCCTAGAACCAGTGATGATGTCACTGAAAGTTTCTTGGTTTTCTCTGTCTCCATCATCTGCTGGCAAGGGGACACTACCTACTTGTCTCGACTGGTCTAGCAGGATAATCTTGAATGTCAGCACAATGAATAGATACAGTATTCATCACTGCTACCAATACGGATATTGGCGCTGAATACAGTATATGTACTAATTTAAGCACAGGCATTTATATTCATATGGTCATCATATTGGCTGAAAATCAGGCTCTAAAAGATTTGTCTATGGGAGAAAGGGATGCAGGAGTTTCCAAGAAGAGCTCTAGGGAGTAGACCCAAAGAGTCCTCACATTCCTGCAGCTTTCTCAAGGAACAAAGTAACAGGCCAATGCAGAAACCCTGTGCTAGAGCCAAGTGCTTTAAGCTGAAGCGCAGGGTTTCATAGCTTGAGTTTAACGCTGACTCTCTGCGCTGGGATGCAATATGCAAATTACCCAGTGCTCAAGAAGTCAGCATTAAACTGTAAGAGCAAGCCAAACACATGCTCACAGAAGTCAGTGTAAGTTTGGCATGCTGGCCTGGAGAAACAGGGTCATCTTTGGTGAAGTTTGACAATTCATTTCAGATGACTAGGCATCAGGGAAAGCCCCCCGATGCTACTGGCACACTGCCAGTGCCCCCCGCAGGCACTGACACCGCTGACAGAAACAAAATCCCCAGTGGCCCAGATCCCCCTACCCAATCAAAAAAATCCTTGGTGGCCCAGCAGCCCCAAACCCCCCCCCCCCAAAAAAAAAAGAAATCCTCAATGGCCCAGTGGCCCCCAAACCACCCACCCAAAAAAAAACCCTCCTGGTATCCCAGTGGCTCCCATACCCTCTTCCCAGTACATATAATTATGGAGGCGGAAGCATTGCCCACACATTCCCACCCCTGCACCGCCAGCTTGAAAATCGGCAGCATCTGGCCCCGCTGCCTTATATGGCAGAGTAATCCCCCCATGTTGCATCCTCTTCGAGGGCCATGGGCCACTAGGGATTCTTTTGTTTGGGGGGTTCAGGGCTGCTGGGTCACCAGGTATTTTTTGTTTGGGTGGGAGGGGGGTTTGGTTGCCACTGGGGATTTTTTTTGATTGGGTGGGGGGATAAAGACTACTGGGCTACAGAGGATTTTTTGACTGGGTGGGTGGTATCGGGGTCACTGAGCCACCAAGGATTTTTTGATTGGGTGGGTGGAGACATTGGGGTCAGTGGACCACCAAGGATTTTTTGATTGGGTGGGTGGGTGGGGGTATCGGAGCCAGTGGGCCATCGGGGATTTTGTTTCTGTTGGGAGGTTGTGTCTGGGTGGGGCACTGGCCCCCCGACAGTGTGCTAGCCACATCGGAAGCTTTCCCCAATACTTAGCTCATTTGAGATGAAGTCTCAAAGTTGGCGTGAAGATCAAGTGTTAAAGAACAGTGAAAAAACTGCACTAAGTTTTTTTTTACATCAGGTGCAATTAATTATGCTGTGATTTGCATGCCAAGTGCACTGTAATTTAGCGTGTTTTTTTTTTTAGCGTTTTTCCGGCACCAGCCTGCTTTCTGCATCGGACAGCAAACCTAGCATGGGAAAAGCACCAAAAATTGCCACGCTAAGCTTTTCTGCATCGACCCATAAGCGATTCTCTGTGGATTTGATATTTTTTCTCTCTTAAACGTTGTACTTTTATGGAGACTTGACAATGAAGACTTATAGACCGTTTACTCTGTTGTTTTCTGTCTGTTGTAGGCTGATTTTTTTTCATTAGTAAAGTTTATTTTTCTGGTTTGGATCAAAAATTCAGTGTATGAAGCATTTTTTAAGTAGAGATTGAATGAATGATTTCTTATGGCCTTATAGTATGGCTGTCCCCCATCCAAGAATCCATGCTCCAGACACTACAATGAATTTTCAGCACTCAGCAGCCTCTGAAAGTTGACGCCAGGGCTTGTGACCCAGCCCTATTCATCATTTTTAATGTTGGTTATACCTCCTAAAGGGTAGAGTTGACTTATGTTTTGCAGTGTCTATATTTAGGTAGCAACTTGAAGTAAGACAGAATCTAATGTAATACACAAACAAGCCTTTCTGAAGGTCTTTTTTCCCAACTACTTAGTCATTTTAGTCATGGAAGATAAGACTGCATGACATTTTTGTAATTTATACATGACCAGTTTCTAAATCTATACTTATGATTTATTGCCAGCACATCAGCACTGACCTCTTTGCCTCTCATTAGATGTGTTTGAATAGTCATGAAAGCCTCTTTTATATGTGAAGTGTCTCTTCAAGGTAGCAAGAGAAAAAAATACAACAGATGTACTTCGAGTCATTAATTTTCTGTAAGGTCAAACCTTATTGCCAAATAGAATTTGAAAAACTTGGGGGGGAGGGTGTATTCAAAGCTATTTAGACAGAATGCAGACCTGCAAACCGTCTAAATGATGCTCAGCATCGGGGCGCTCCAGGAAGGAGCGGAGGCAGCACCTGGGGATAAATGGCTGGCGGCAATATTTAGCTGCTAGCCAGTTATCCCAAAGCGGCTAAAGTTAGGCCTTAAATGGCTGGCTTAACTTCAACTGTTTTAACTAATTGGCCAGCAGCTGAATATACCTGCTAGCTGTTAGCTAACTCACTATTCGGCCAACCTGGATAGTCAATGCCAGTGGCCGGCTATGACCTCAGCAATGAATATCTGGGTTCAAGGTTCCGCGCAACAGCTAGCCGCTTTATCCGTGCTAGCTGCTGCCACTGAATATCAACTTGATATTCTTATAGGCCTCATGTACAGCCCTGCAGTATTTGGATCATTTTCTGGAGCTAACGAGGAACTCCGAATCACAAAATCACACAATAACATCGGAACTGCTACTCTTCAAAAATGTATTATTCCCAGCATTCCTAATTTTAAAATAAGAGAATAGCAATGGAACTTGGGAAGACTGCTGCCATGGATCAAATGCATTTAGAAATAAATTGGTCAATGAAGATGGGGTTGCCACTTGGCTCCATATTATATGGAACTTTAATCCAGCCCTGGCTTTACCCTATTGTAATCATGAATTTGTATTTCTGATTTTCCATTCCTATGACATGGAGCCAGATAGAAACCTTAACAGAGGTCTATTAGGATTCTCTGCAGGAAGACGGCATCACTAGCACTTCTCAAAGGATTTCTTTTATAAAAATTGTGCAGCCTACAGAGTTGCCAAGTTACCCATTCCAGGAGTGAGATTTTAAGCTAGTTTTGGATTTCTGACATTCTCATTTGGATGCATTATGGGACCTGCAGTACATTTTCTTTATTTAGCACTTGATATACCACCGAGGCGGCGCTGGCATCAGAGCGGTTTACAATAAAAACAGTGGCTGTAAGAAAGTGGAAAAAGAACACCAGAGTTATGACAGGAAAGCACAGGAAAGAACAAGAAAAATCAGAGAATGAGCAGTTGCAGGACAGGAAAAACATGCAGGACTAAGAAGGGTGGAGGGGCTTGGATTAACCTGCTGGGTGGTAGGGGGAGGGCAATCAAACACAATAAGGAAAAGGTGAGTTTTCAGGAGTGCTTTAAACTTTGAGAAGGAGGTTTCAGAATGCATGGTAGGAGGCGGAGAGTTCCATAGGGCAGCACCCAAATAGAAGACAGCAGATTTCCTGGTCTGCTCAAGATGGGCCTGAGTAACTTCAGGGAGAGCCAGGTGGTTGATGTGAAGGGACCTGAGGAGACAATGAGGGGTGTGAAACCGAAGCAGATTTGAAAGGTTCTGTGGGGTGCCAGTGTACACGGCCCTGTGAATAAGGGTGAGAATTTTGTAATCGATCTGGAATTTGAGGGGAAGCCAGTATGGGTGGATTAGAAATGGGGTGATATGGTCGTGCCGTGAGGAGTGAGTGAGTATGCGGGCAGCAGTATTCTGTAGGAGTTAAAGGCGGCAGAGCTGGTAAAGTGAAAGACCCGCAAGTGCAACATTACAATAGTCTAGCACAGACATAACTAGTGAGAGAAGGAGAGTCGTGAGGGAAGGCACCATGAGAAAAGAGCGAATGGCACAAATCTGACGGAGGGAGAGTAAGGACCGCTGCACCAGGGAGGATGCATGCTCATGGAAAGAGAGGGAGGAGACAAGCATAACCCCAAGTTACCGTAGCATTTGGACAATGGGGACAGGTGTGCAGATAATCTGAGGAGTGAGCGAGGGGTATGGCGTACGAAGGCTAAACCAAATGGCAGCCGATTTGGAGGCGTTGAGGTAGAGATAAGTTGTGGATAACCATGCAGAAATTGAAGCTAAGCACGAGTTCATAGGAGAGAGATCGGGAGACTGAGAGCTAGTGTGATGGAGGAGAATGATGTCATCAGCGTAGAAGGTCAAACAACGGTAAGGATTTGAGGGTTTATTTTTATTAAATTGCTAGCTCTCTGACTGGGAGCTCTTAAAAGGGGTTTTGTATATTTTTAAAGCAAAGTTACTTTCTTTTTGGTGCTTTAGTAGAAATTTCCTTGAGCAGAGTAGGTTGTTGAACTCTAGTAACCTTCTCAGCTTTGGGAACTGCTGACACCTAATCAGGAGTTAGTTCCCTCCCTACCCACCCCGACTCCCACCCACCCCTAGTGAGCAGTCTTGCTTTATAGGGCACCTGCCCATTTAACAAAGCACAGAGACTTGGAGCAGCACATTTTGAATATAATTAAAGAGATTTAACTGCTTTTTCTCTGAAAGGACAGCTGGGAAACCGACTGGTGCTTGGTAGATCTCTCTCTTTTGCTTTAACAGATACCTAAGCTCCATGAACAGAACAATGGCTGGGAAAACTCGTATCGCTAAAGCTGTTTCTCCCGTTACAGCTTCTGCCTCTGTCCAGACAGAGGTCCTAATACCAGTTGAAGGACTGGTTCCATGTGCAGGGTGCCTGCATGCTGAAGCTCTGAGGAAACAAGTGGAGGAACTCAGAGAGGAGGTGCCGAGGCTGAGGAGCATTCAAGACAGTGAGAATTACAGTGATGAGATGCTTCTTGCAGCAACCAAGCTCTCCAGCAGAGGAGAAGATGGGTGCCAACAGAATGTCGATGGTTGGACACAGGTCACCAGGGCCTGCAGAATCACCAATCCAACTTTTCCAGCCCTTGAATTGAAGAACCATTATGCTGCCCTGTAAGTGGAGGAGGTGAAAGCATCCCTGGAAAGGGAAGAACCAGAGCTCAAGTACCCCAAAGTTGCAGAATCAGTGACCACAAGGAAGTGAAGGGTAGTGGTGATTGGAGACTCTCTTCTGAGGGGTACTGAGGCGTCCATCTGCCGACCAGACTTGATGTCCAGAGAGGTATGCTGTCTGCCTGGTGCCAAAATCCAAGATGTTATGGAGAGCTTGTCGAGACTCATCAAGCCCACTGACTATTACCCAATGTTGCTAATCCATGTTGGAACAAATGATACTGCCAGGTATCCCTCGGAACGTATCAAAAGTGACTTCATGTCTCTGGGACAGAGGGTGAAGCAGTTAAGTACACAGGTAGTGTTCTCTTCAATCCTCCCTGTTGAGGGTAAAGGCCAAGGCAGAGAGGCTCGCATCCTGGAGATGAATGCATGGCTGTGTGGATGGTGTCATTGAGAGCGTTTTGGTTTCCTAGACCATGGGATGCTGTTCCAAGGGTTGCAGAGCACAGGATGGCATCCATCTGTCCAAGAAAGGTCAACACGTCTTCGGTAGTAGACTGGCTAATCTACTGAAGAGGGCTTTAAACTAGATTCATTGGGGATGGGTGAAGAAAGCCCCCAGGTACAATGGTGTGCAAAAGTCTGGAATCACTTGTGAGTTTTGCGTTTTTCGCACTTTCTAACTTTTTTTTAAATTTTGTGTTAGCCAAGCATATTCATCTTTCTACCACGTTAAAAGGGATACATTTGGCTATTAGAGTTGACGTTTTTGATTCCCTGCTTCCAATATAAATACTTTACAGACACTGGGAGATAGCTACTCCGATTTTTGTGGATCCTGCGTCAAAATTGGATTGAGATTATCCAATATGCACATGTTGTTTCTGACCAATCAGGAGGCTGGTTTCACTAACCAATCACAATGCAGATATCTAGCCAACAGTGCAGCTATAAAAATGCACAGAATCTTTGAATTTCATATGCTTTCTGGATCGACCATGAAGATGACTCGGACCCTGACGTTGGAGGGGCGTGTTCATGTGTTCTTTATGACGGAGGAAGGATTTTCAAGTCGTCAGATAGCCAGGAAAGTTGGCTGCAGTCAGAGCGCTGTTAAGATTGTACAGAAGAAAGAAATGGGTTCAGTGGTGGAAAAGCCTCGTTCAGGTCACCCACGTGCATCAACATCACGCCAGGACTGCGCACTACGATGCATTTCCGCTGACTAATCGCAAGTTGACCTCTCCTCAGCTACTTCGAGAGTGGTCAGACAACAGTGAGGTCAGTGTCAGCTCATCAACAGTTCATCGCCGGTGCCTGCAGTTTGGTCTCTGGGGCTGCAAAGCACGGAATAAGCCACTGATGACTGACATACAAAGGCACAACCGGATCGTGTGGGCAGAAAGCACTCAATCTGGTCGACTGAAATGTGGGAAAAGGTGCTATTCAGCAATGAAAGCACCTTCTGTCTGTTTGGTAACCAGGCCCATACCTATGTGAAGAGATTTCCTGGAGAGGAATTCAAGCCTGAGTGTCTGAACCTCACTGTGAAGCATCCTTTGAAGGTCATGGTCTGGGGCTGCATGGCTGCCAGTGGCATTGGACATCTTCACATCATCGATGGAATGGTCAACGGGGCCAAGTATATCACCATACTGCAAAAGTGCATGATGCCATCAGCACACCAGCTGTTTCCTGGCCAGTTCCTGTTCCAAGATGACAATGCATCCTGCCATTGCTCCAGACAGGTGATCAGCTGGAAGCAGCGGAACAACATCAAGTCAATGGACTGGCCTGCCCAGTCTCCATATCTGAATCCAATTGAGAACCTGTGGCACAAGGTGGCCTTGGAAATATCCAAGAGGCATCCGACATCAAAGGGTGAGCTGATTGAGTCACTCATTGCAGCTTGGAACTGCGTTGTCACCAATGATCACCTTGTCAGACTGGTACATTCAATGCCGACAAGGTGCAGTCAGGTGATAAAGAACAAAAGGTGGCCCATCAAATACTGAGCCATCACTGACACATAAAAACGGCCCTTTTCAAGGCCACATACATTAATTTGAAGGAAACCTGGCGTGCGTCCATAATATTTTAAAGCATACTTACAATAATATATTGTTGGCCAACTATACACATTACACGATTTTCACAGAATAATCTAACAGGACAACTATGGGGAACAAATTCAGAAAATAAAGACCAAACCAATATTAAAAGTTGGACCTAATAGCCAAATCTATCACTTATCATGAGATACACAGAAAAAGCTACTGGGAGGAAAAAGAAATTAAGGGGCTTGTTTACAAAGCCGCGGTAGCAGTTTCCGATCGTTATTGGAGCCACGGCCCCATTGAAATCAATCGGCCCAATTGAAAACAATCGGAAACCGCTACCGTGGCTTTGTAAACAAGCCCCTAAGATATCAGGTCACGAAGTTGAGAAAAACGTCAAATTTACAAGTGATTCCAGACTTTTGCACACCACTGTAGGTGAAAGTACCCAGGTAGGTGATATATTAATTACATTTATGGAAATGGGTAACAGGGGTAACATATGGAAAGCAGTGTGTATAAATGCCCATAGCTTGGGAAATAAGATCCCTGATGTTGAAGCTTTGGTGGGAGTGGCTGACTTGGATTTAGTGGCAGTTACAGAAACATGGTTCACAGAAAACCATGATTGGGATGCAACTATACCTGGCTATACTTTATTCAGAAAGGACAGGGTAGGAAGAAGGGGAGGAGGAGTGGCACTATATGTAAAAACTAATATTTAAGCTTTGGAATTACAGAGCTCAAAAGGGAGAGAGGAGGCATTGTGGATTAAACTAGAAAGAAGGAAAGAGAAATCTATTTGCATTGGTGTGATATACAGACCTCCCTCACAAGAGGAAGAGGTGGACAGAGAGTTAATTGAAGACATACGCAGCATTGCTAGGAAAGGGAAAGTGCTACTGATAGGAGATTTCAATATGCCAGATGTTGATTGGCACATTCCTACTGCAGTATCATCTAGAAGTAAGGAGATCCTGGATTCTCTACAGGGAGAACTATTCAGGCAATTGGTAACAGACCCCACACGTGAAGGGGCCATACTGGACTTGGTGCTTACCAATGGTGAAAGTGTTTCTGATGTTGTAGTGGGAGATCATTTTGCATCCAGTGATCACCAGATGGTGTGGTTCAGTATTAGGACTAGGGCTGTTAGAATCCATTCAAAGGTGAGGATCTTAGACTTTAGGAAGATTAACTTTGCCAAGATGGGCCAATACCTCAGGGAGTCGTTAGTGGGATGGGAACAGCTGGGGGATGTAGAAAAACAGTGGGCAAAACTGAAAGGGGATATTTTAAGGGCAACCAACCTTTTTGTTAAAATGGTAAATAAAGGTAAAAGGAAAAGGAGACAGCTATGGCTTTCGAAAGAAGTAGCTGAAAAGGTGAAGAAAAAGAGGGAGGCCTTCATGAAATACAAGAGATCACAGAGAGAGGAAGACAGGCATCTATATTTGGAAAAACTTAGAGAAGCTAGCAAAGTAGTCAGGAAAGCAAAGATTCAAAAGGAGGAGGAAATAGCCAATGCAATAAAATGGGGGGATAAGACATTTTTCAGATATGTTAGTGAGAAGAGGAAGGGTAAGCACAGTTACTTACCTGTAACAGGTGATCTCCGGAACAGCAGGAATTAGTCTTCACATATGGGGTTCGTCGGCGCCGACGGAGCCCGCACGGGAATGCTCCCCAGCATCCAATCAGAAGGCCTTTGGGAGCATCCCTCACGCCTGCGCGGTAGCCTCCCGCCCTTCCCACTGCCTCTCCCCAGTTGCGTTTAATAGCTGAGACAGAAGGAGAGGAGAGGAAGGAAGGAAGAGAGAGAGAGAGAGAGAGTTACAACGCCTAGGGGAGGTGGGTGGGTTGTGAAGACTAATTCCTGCTGTTCCGGAGATCATCTGTTACAGGTAAGTAACTGTGCTATCTCCAGGAACAAGCAGGAATGAGTCTTCACATATGGGGACTCCCTAGCTGAGGGTGCCAGAGGAGATCCCAGAATGCGCACCCCTGGACAGGGCGGCATCGCCCAACCTGGATCCCCGGCATCCCCTGAGGGATGGAGGGTAGGAGTTGAGAAGAGTTGCCAAGGCACAGCAACCGAAGACTACAGGGGAGTCTTCAAAACCACGTCAAATATCATTAAACCGTTAATGATCTAGCACAATCTAGAGCTTACCTACTGGATTGTAGAAGGCAGAGCTGCGACGGGTACTGTAGATGCAGTAGCGAAGTCTTCAAGGGAACTTCACCGCAGAGAGGACGAAGTTCCCAGTCCGGGCGGGCTGGAGACGCAGGTGTCAACCGGCACCGGAAAGACGGCAGGTCTTCACGAGGAGCTCTAAGAGAAGCTGAGAACTCCAGTAGGAGCAGAGTCCCCAATCCGGAGGACTAAGCAGAAGATTGACCGATCTGGGAGAACCCAGCCCGGAGAAGAACAGGAGTGTACCCCGGGATACCGAGGGGTACACGGTCTACCCTAGCCGGCAAGGGATAGGAAGACAGAGGGTTCGAAAACCTCCAGACAAGGAGGCATAAACCAAGGGGCTGTTGACTTCACAGCAAGTTTAAGCATAACCGGTCCGAGCACCCGAGCCGCAGAACGCAGGCAAGCGGGCCGGCCGGACCCCGTAAGAAATAACAAAACGTCAGTACTGACGATTGAGAGATAGTCGGTAAGACACAGGGCGCTATAACATTTCCCAAAAGCGCCCACCTGTACCGATATATATCCAATAACAGGTATAGATGTACATCGGGCTATAGGTGGGCCCGGGAGTGCCCACCCAGGTTACTAAACTGGTATGCACACGTGAGAACGATACTGCCAACTCGGACCGGCCCTTGATCCACAGGAGGGCGCCCACCTGGAAGGTGGCGGAGGGAAGGGCCATCCAAAGTGATGGGCCGATGTGCGTGGTGCAGGGCAGATCGGCGAGAGTAGCAGTATGGTTGCGTGACCGCCAGATCAGTTGGGGAGGAGCACATCAGGAGTACGTAGGCCCCTGAGGCGTCCACCTGACAGCCACGCAAAAAAACGTGTCCTCCGTACCACAGGGAAGGCAGGAGGATAGAAAATCCTATAGCTACGGCGTGACCGTGGGGGTCATCTCCGGCCTATATAAAAAAACCCTCGGGGGTAGGGCCAATGCCCTCCGCCGCTCCGAAGAGTGCAGGGAGCGGAGCCGGGGATCGACATGGGTCAGTGGGACTCCTGTCCATCGTAACCTGACAGACCCAGGGGTTTCTCTGCGAAAGCGGAGACACAGACCAGGGGGGGGTGGTCCGGCCCTGTCGAGGATTGGTTCGGGCCATGCTCGGCGAGTAGCAGCCAAGGCCTACCCTGGGAGAAGGAGATTTGGTGCGCGATCCCCTCAATCCGGGGGAACCAGGCAGAGGGGAATCCGAGGGATGTACCCGAGGGTAAGTCCGAAGAAGACTAGCATGGCCCTGAGGAGCCAGGCTAACCTAGTGTGGGAAGGGTCCCCCCCCCCCCGGGGGAGGGGGCTCCATACCTCCAATCAAGCAGCCGAACCGCTTGTCACACTGAAAAGAACCCCAGTGTAGAACTGGACAGTAACTTCTGGTAAGAGGAGTTAAGCACAAACTGCCTCATACCGGAGCCTAAGGCTGCTTGGCATGGGCAGCCTGGTGCGAGCCCTGGCACTGCCGACCGGTGTGAGACGTCCCTGGCATGGGCGCACCCGGCAGGTGGGCAGAGGGATGAAACTTCCTCTTCTTTGGAAAGGAGGGTCGGGAAGGACATTTCCTACCCCCAGGAGAGGAGGGGGGCCGCGGGCGGCCAGTGCCAAACAGGTCGGCGGAGCACTGAGCAACCTGACACAAAGCCTCGCCATTGAAGAGGTTCTCCCCGGTGCACGGGGAATTACCCAGATTATGTTGTGCCCAGCTGCACAAGTCGGAAGCCTGCAACCAGGCTGTACGACACGCCCCTATGGTGACAGCAGAGGACCTGCTAACTGACTCAAAAGAGTCCACGGCAGCCCGAGAAAGAAACCAAGAGATATTCCTGCAATGGTAAAGAAGCAAGGAATAGTCAGGGGCCCGAGGAGCCGACACAAAGGGAGACAAAAGAGATAACCTCTTGGTGACCTCCCGAAGCGCCAGGCTCATATAGAAAATATATGAGAGAATCCTGGAAGCCAACATGGACGTTTGGAAGGTTCGCCGCCCAAAGTTGTCCAGAGCTTTAGACGCATGATTCGGGGGGCAGGAAGAGTGCTTCTTCTTGCTTCTGACCTTCCTCAGGGCCGATTCCACCACAATGGAATGATGGGGAAGCTGGTGCGTCTGGAAACCCGGAGAGGGGGGCACCCGATACCGGGCATGCATGGCTGTAGGCGGCGCCAGTACCTGTAAGGGCGAGCACCAAATCCCGAGCAGGAGATCCCGCAGGGAGGGATGTAGAGGAAGCATTACGGCTACTTGTTACGCAGGACTCGGACTTAGCGAAGGGCCCGGGATAGGAATGGCAAGCAAGTCCGCCATGTCAAGGAGGAAGTCCTGAAAAGACGGCTCTCCCAGAGGGGCTATCCCGGGGGAGGCTGAGGTGGAGGGGCCCGCTTGAACATTAGGTGCACAGGAGGAATCGCTCTAAACAGAGGAGGGTACTGACAGTCCCAATTCGAGGCAGTCGGTACTGCATCGTCAGAGCCCGGGATTGACTCCAAGCGGGGCATCGAACGGAGCCACGTCCCCGACGGGCCCGCGGGACTGGGCCTCGGCCCCGACTCCGGGGGAAAAAGGGGGCACCAGCGGTGCCAGTCAGCGGGAAAAAAATCCGCGACCACAGGAAACAAGAAAAGAAGAAAAGTTTCTGCGGTGACAGGAGGTACGTCCTGTCGGCTCCGCGGAAAAACGAAAACTGGGGAGAGGCAGTGGGAAGGGTGGGAGGCTACCGCGCAGGCGCGAGGGATGCTCCCAAAGGCCTTCTGATTGGATGCTGGGGAGCATTCCCATGCGGGCTCCGTCGGCGCCGCCGAACCCCATATGTGAAGACTCATTCCTGCTTGTTCCTGGAGATAAAGTGGTATTGTCAGACTCAAGGGTGCAGGGGAGGAATATGTAGAAGCTGATAAGGATAAAGCGGAATTGCTTAACAAATATTTCTGTTCTGTGGTCACCCAGATGAAGAACCAGGAGCAGGACCTCAGAAAACACCCAGAAACAGGAACAGAAGCGAGGGACATCTTGAACAATTTTCAGAAGACTGTGTTCGTGAGAAACTAGCT